>CM032491.1:1721151-2921151 GCA_019059595.1 Marasmia exigua | reverse complement strand
TGATATCAGCTGGTTTTTATTTTTTATCATTTGAAATAAGTTCACAGAAATACACCCGGCAGCAAATAAACCATTGCCACCAGCTAATAATGGCAGTTAAGGTGACGGGTAGGGCACACTAGCGACGCCAATTGATTTTAATTTTTAGCTACTAAACCGGATCTATTTTAAACAATTTCGAGTTTACAACCTCTCGGCAAACACTTATACTATTTATTAAATAACTATGCACAAAATTTTGGGTCCGTTTCTGTACGCGAAAAATTGATTCACGCTAAAAGCGGCCACTTTCGGCGGTAACCCAAAATTCGAGTGCAAAAGCAGACCAAACAGTTAACTATAAGTATTAAAATAAATTGTATAAGTGTTTGCCGAGAGGTTGTAACCCCCAAATTGTTTAAAATAGATCCGGTTTAGTAGCTAAAAATTAAAATCGATTGGCGTCGCTAGTGTGCCCTACCCGTAAGCCACACATTACATTGATGTGTGTCATACAAATCTATTTTTTTTATCATATGGCTCTAGCCAAAGATATCTTGCCAATCTCAAGTAACTTATTGAGAATAAGTCGAAGTCAGTAAAAGTCAGTAAAACTTACCATCAGGGGATCCGTCTGCTAGTCTGCCACCTATAACATTAAAAAAGTCACCTTCCGCGAACGCTCCGGCTGTGGAATGAATAGCCATCAGAGGTTTTCCCGGGGGAATACAGCATGAGATTCTTCAGAAAAGGAGTGTTAGGTTTTAAGGGGTCAGCAGCGCGTACGCAGGTCATCTGGAGTTGCAAACGTCCATAGGCTGCGATCGCTTACCATCAGGCGAGCCGCACGCTTGTCCGTCACCGACGTAGTATAAAAAAAGTCACTCGAGAAAACGCAGGTGTTTTGCGTTTTATCAACCTACGAATTCTGCCGATAATACTGTAAAAACACCATCACAGGTTTAATACCTGCGATTGTGTTTAGAGTGTTGTCGACTATTGGCCCAAGCAAGGTGCCCGTGACAATTCACTCACTCAGTTCAGCGGTTTTCGTTAGATGGGGTTTGTAATTCGCTGATGTACCTTTAAAAAGCAACCAAGCAGATGGTTCGGCGTTGTTTCAGTAGATGTCACTATGCATTTTTACATCGCGCTAGTAAAGCGTGTACAAACAATGACCTCAAGCCCACATTATCAATATTAAAACAGTAAGGGAAATAAACCAGAGGTCCAGAAGCTATTGAGAATTTTGTTATATATCTAATCAAATGATTTTTGATATTTAATTTAATCGTCACCCTGACTGATATAAATAGCCGTTGAGTTTTGGTCGGTGTCATCTAGATGGCGCTAGCACTGGCTAGCCGACATACAGGTTAAGATAAGAAAAGAGAGACAGGCAGAATCAAACATGTCCAAGATATGTAGAGTATCTTATTATTAGATAGGTAATATATGTTTGCCTTTCTTTTTTTTATGTGATAGGTGGCAGACGAGCAGACGGATCGCCTGATGGTAAGCGATTGCCTCCGCCCATGGACAATCGCGACATCAGTGGAGTTACAAGTGCGCTGCCAACCTTTAAACCTCCCTTTCTCACGCCGGTTTTCTGTGAGGCCGTGGTGTCACACTGGTCACATATTTTACATAATAACACAATTAAAAATTTAAATTACAAACACACAAATATACCTACACATTATCACTGATTTTACTCACGCATCAATGTCACCAAAAAAACGTTAGTTTAGCTACAAATTATTTAAATACAATCACATCCTCTCATAATCAGTGAATAAACACAAAAACCTTTGCTATTTTACCACGAAAAAGGCTAAAATGGCCTTAGAAATAGATAAGATGTGAAATCTAACTCTTTGTTTTAGATATTTTTTATAATTTTAAGAAGTAAATAAGTGATAATTTAGCGGGAAATCGTAAATAAAGGAGTGGAAAACTCACGTGCGTCCGGCGCCGATGTAAATCGTTGACTGACTAATGTTTTGGGGGAAACTGTGAATATGACGAGGCGGCTTTTGCTATGGTGACCAAGCCCATTCATGCCGAAGTGTGACTCTCCCACGGTCGAAAACAATGTCCCGTAAAATGATAAAAGCGTCATGGCCGCCCTACTTACTCGCTAATTAACGCATCGTGGGAGGAAAAAGATAGCGATCGCAAACTCTGAAACACAAACGCACACAACCAAACCACTTACCTACTTTTATTATGTGATAAGTGGCAGACGAGCAGACGGATTACCTAATACTAAACACCTACTCTGATTTTTAAGGCGACGGGTACCCTAACTAGCGGTGGAAATCGATCTAAATTTTAGAGTGTTACCCAACATTAGTGCATGGTTTTTTTAATAAATAGTATAAGTGTTTAATAAGGCCGTGTGGTCCCCGACAGAGTAGAATAGGCCACCCTCACTCTTACCGAGGTGTCGTAAAAGGCGACTAAGGTAAAGCTGCTGGCATGATCATCAGCACCCAGAGAAGGAAACTCTGCATTTATATCAAAACCCATCGCCAACCCGTCTGCCAAGCGTGGTGAGTATGGCAATTACCCCTCATGTGATTGAGGGAGGTCCGTGCCCCAGCAGTGGGGACTTAAATGGGCTGACGACGATAAGTGTTTGCCGAGAGGTTGTAACCGAAATTGTTTAAAATCCAGTTTACTAAACATTAAAATCGATTGGCGTCGCTAATCGATTTGTGTGCTCTACCCGTCATCTTAAAATTCGAGTGCCGGAGAATAGGCTCCCAGAACATCACATAATCTGTAAATACATCTATTTATGTAAGTACAAAGTTTTGCAATATACATTATTCTTATTAAAACAGAAATATCTAAAATCAATACATTTAAAATATAACGTAACCATTTATTCAGTAAGTTTCATATATTTACATTAAATTCAATGTGGTATTTCCTGTTTACGGAGCAACTTACATATACTACCTGTGCGTATAAAGAATGGGATCAGAAATGGCGGCGCATCTATTCACTTCTCGCTCGCACACTATTTGCATCTATACTCGCACTCGTGGGGTGCGAGTATAGATGGAAGCTTTTGGACGCAACCGGGAATCACACATGACCGTGGGAGAGCCACGCTTTGGCATGAATGGGCCGGCTCGACCGGAGTGCTACCACGAGCTCACAGAAAACCGGCGTGAAGCAGCACTGTGCTGTGTTTCGCTGCGTGAGTGAGGGTACCGGAGGCCCAATCCGGGGAAAGGGAGAGTTTAAAGGTTGGCAGCGCACTTGTGACTCCACTGGCGTCGCGGGTGTCCATGGGCGGCGGCAATCGCTTACCATCAGGTGATCCGTCTGTTCGTCTGCCACCTATGACATAAAAAAAACACGCTATGATTAGGATTGGTGTCACTTTCCCAACTAATTAGGTATCTACACTTATGTTCTGCCAAAACCAACATAAATTCAAAATAGATGGCATGATAAATGTCGTTAAGAATGACTCAATGGTTAAGAAATCTCCTGCAAAATGGGATATAAATAGAGAAGAAAATTCTCGCCTTAGTGATCTTGTTACAGCTTTAAAAAAACGGAATCTTCGACCCAATCTTCATGGCTTATTCTCTCTATCCTCCCCTTGCTTGTCCTCCTCGGGTGGACCACGACCATCGACGAAACTAACTCCGCCAATAGATTTGTACCAGATGGTAACACTCAGAGACGTCTCTTGCCCATGTGTAGCGCCCGGGTGCAATCAATATTTTCCGCCCTTTTGTACCAAATTGCGCGAACAAAATGGAATAGTTCCTTGTCTCCTTTTCAGATCGGCCTGGCAGGATTTCTTGGGGTTTGGAAATAAATAAAAAAACTCTGTGAAATTACGTGGTATTGGTATAATCTTCGATTCAAGAAGTCATTATAATACCACTAGATAGCGCAGTAGTGCTTAGACAGACAGCGCCATCTATCCTACATTGCATACACTAGAATGTATGTGATAGGTAATTGGCAGGCGTTTCTGCCATTGTAGGATAGATGGCGCTACCCTCACTTAATAGTAGGTTCAAATTACCTTCGCTAGATGGCGTGGTGAGGCATCTTTGTCCATGACACAGTAAGCTATTTAATATAGGGTAGGTATTTCATTTAGGGCGTCAAGCCAAAGACCATGGCTAAATTGGATTTACAGTGGTGGAGGCTCTTGTCGCGAGAGGCTCTAGGCACGCCCAACAATCGGCGCCCGGGTGCATAGGTAAAGACGCCCCTGGTAAAATCAACACATTGAAAAAAAGGACTCATCCTGCAACACGTCTAGAGGAGTCACAATTGCGCAAAAGGGCACACTAGCGACGCCAATTGATTTAAATTGTTAGCAACTAAACCATATTTATCGTTTTAACAATTTCGAAGGCCTGCAGCCTTTCGGAAAACACAAACTATTTATTTAATACTAACAATTAACTTTTGGGTCTGCTTTCCAAAAACGGCCACTTATGGCGTTAAATAATTAAACATTTTGAGAGCAAAAACAGATCAAAAGTAGTGCACAATTACTAAATAAATAATATAAATGTTTGCTTAGAGACTCCCGCTCCGAAATGGTTTAAAATAGATCCGGTTTAGTAACTAAGAATTCAAATCGATTGGTGTCGCTAGTTAGGGCTACCCGTCGCCTTAATCTTTATCTCCCCTTCTTCCCTCCGATTGGGCCTCAGATACCCATAGTGTAGTGAGTGTGTGTCTTATGCACTGAGTTACCAACGAAAGCGATCTTCGTCACATTTTGATAGAATTAGAATGCACTAAAATCTATTTTAGGATTTTCAGGTCACGCGATCCGTGAAAGTCACATTGTCAAATCTGCGGCAGATGTAATGTTTTAGTCGAAAAATTGCATTTGTACTCAATCTTTTTCGTTTAGGGAGTTTTTATTTATTTTTATTTATTTATAATATACGATAATGTAATGTGTTGTGTACACATTACAATCGTAAATAAACAAAGTGAGAAAAATAAAGTGCAGTTATGAACTAGATTGCAATCCAAAAACAATGTGTACATTAAAAAAACCATAATTGAATTACTTAGGTTTGTCGCACTAGCCGCATATAACAATATGACAAACCAATAAAAGAACCCAAGCTATGAACAATGAAACAACAGAAACAATACTTTATCCCAGTTATATTTTACTTTAGAGGGTTAGCCCCGATGCTGAGCAGGCCCAGTACCGTGGCCAGACCCATTTGGCGTGGAGTAGAGGATATTCTTTAATTTTATAATATATTTGGAGAGATTTGGAGTAAAAATATCATAATCCGAATTCAATTTCGATATTATTATATTGACGAGCCATTCTGACCAGGGCCGCAGGGAGCTGTAATATGACGTATTATTTTTGTGAGTCTGCAAGGCAAAAACATTTGTTTTGTTGGATCCACAGTTGCCACACAGAACGGATTACGAGCGTTTTATAAATGGTAAATATGTCAAGGTCATTTCACTTAATACTTTTTACTTAGTATGGGAAAAATAGTTCAGCGGTTTCCGTTAGGTGGAGCTTGTAAAAAGCTGATGTAGCTTTAAGGTGACGGGTAGGGCACACCAGCGACGCCAATCGATTTCAATTATTAGCTACTAAACCGGATGTATTTTGAACAAATTCGGGAATACAACTTCTTGGCTGTATGGTCCCCGGCAGAGTAGAATAGGCCACCCTCACCGAGGTGTCGTAAAAGGCGACTAAGGTAAAGCTGCTGGCATGATCATCAGCACCCAGAGTACTCGCCAACCCGTCTGCCAAGCGTGGTGAGTATGGCAATTACCCCTCATGTGATTGAGGGAGGCCCGTGCCCCAGCAGTGGGGACTTAAATGGGCTGATGATGATGATGAACCTCTTGGAAAACGCTTATACTATTTATTAAATAGCCATGCACAAAATGCTAACCCAACATTTGTGCATGGTTATTTAATAAATAGTATAAGTGTTTTCCGAGAGGTTGTTACCCCGAAATTGTTAAAAATAGACCCGGTTTAGTAGCTAAAAATTAAAAACGATTGGCGTCGCTAGTGTACCCTACCCGTCACCTTAATCGTCTCCCTGATTTTCGAAGGTGGCCGTGCTACATAGCTGTTGAGTATTGGTCGCTTTCCTCTAGATGGCGTGAGCACTGGCTAGACGACCGATGCCTATATCTCTGTATATATAAGGTAGGTACTCTATGAAAGATGTTATAAATTACTTAAACATGAGGTCCACCCATTTTATTTCCAGACCTGCCTCAACGTTGTTTGTTGATTCAATGAATAATTTTATGTCATGCGACAGAAACATGTTACAATAGCGTCGCAGACGTCAAACTTATATTAGCATCGCAAAATGGAGTATTTTATTACGTTTGACTGTCTGTCTGTTTAGTCATCGCATAGTTAAAAAAAAACAAAAATACTTTATTTAAGGTGATGGGTAGGGCATACTAACGACGCCAATCTATTTTAAGTTTTAGCTACTAAACCGGATCTATTTTAAACAATTTCGGAATGACAACCTCTCGGCAAACACTTATACTATTTATTCAATAACCACGCACAAAGGTTGGATCCGTTTTGGACGCGAAAAATTGATTCACGGCAAAAGTGGCCGCTTTTGGCGGAAATAATTTTTATTTTAAAAACGGACTCTACATTTTTGCAAAGTTATTTAATAAATAGTATAAGTGTTTGTAACCCCGAAATTGTTTAAAATAGATCCGCTTTAGAAGCTAAAAATTAAAATTGATTTGATTGGCGTCGCTAATGTAGGGTACCCGTCACCGTACCGTACATAGGCTTGTATACAGCTTTTACAAATCATACATGTGTAAAGAGCCACGCTTCGGTATAAATGGGCCGGCTCGACCAGAGTGATACCACGACCTCACAGAAAACCGCCGTCACTTTTTTTTATATGAGAGGTGGCAAACGAGCAGACGGATCACCTGATGGTAAGCAATTCCGCCGCCCATGGACACCCGCACCACCAGTGGAGTCACAAGTACGCTGCCAACCTTTTCCCCTTCCCCCCATTGGGCCTCCGGTAACCTCACTCACACGGCGAAACACAGCGCAGGCGCTGCTTCACGCCTGCTTATTAAGGACAACCAACGAATCTTACACTAATTACATTGTATTTACTTAAGTACTATAATAGTCTTAAAAGTTGTCAGCGCACATGTAACTCCACTGGTGTCGCGGGTGCCCATGGGCGGCGGCAATTGCTTACCATCAGGTGATCCGTCTGCTCGTCTGCCACCTATCACATAAATAAAAACTGTCTAGTCACCATCAGAGCGATGCAGGTAGCTCAGTGGTTCAAAACGCGCTTCATTGGACACCACTTCGCCCTGGCTTAGTCCCGGAGTATCCAGCGCAGGGATTTATTCATAAATAGTAAATTATGTTTGCGGGCGGAGCCGCGGGTGATGAGAAGAATACCTGTTGAACTTATGAGAGAATTATTTATTTCGTCTCGCTCTAGTCATAGCAGTGTTTGTGAAGAAAGAATATGGCGGCACGGAAGCCGTCTGTGCTGCTTCTATTTTGTGCGACATCTAGCGGCGGTGTAAGGCACTGGCTACTAAGTTGTTGTCGACATAATCTGGTTGTACTACTAACCAGTTCCATGCAACGACGCTAGATGGCGCTGATTAATTAAATATAGTTTACATGGTGATATAAACTTGAATTTTATTGTTATTTCTAACATCATACTTTAAATATTGAATCAATTTGATATACCTACTTAATACTTTGACGGAAAATACATTATTCTTGAACGAACTTACCGAAAGTTCTATGTCTTTTACACCTGTAATGAAATCAATGTATCAGGCGATCCGACTGCTCGTCTGCCACCTTACACATGAACAAAAAGATTTCGAATTGAAGCTACAGGTATTGAAACGGGTTAAGACTAGTTTCACACAAATCAGATTCAAAATTGTTATTCAGAGGCCGAAGACATGTGCTACTGATGTATTACCATCAACAAAGCTCGGGTATTTGTGAAAAAACTATTGAATAATGTGTTAAAACGCACATATAATAATAATATCCTCCAACTACTAACGACTTGTAAACCTCACTAGGAATAACCTCAAAATAATGATAGAGTAGGGCACACTAGCGACGCCTATCGATTTAAATTTTTAGCTACTAAACCGGATCTATTTTAATCAATTTCGGGGTTACAATTTCTCGGCAAACACTTATTATTATTTATTAAATAACTATACACAAATGTTGGGTTTAACGCGTACGCGAAAAATTGATTCACGCCAAAAGCGGCCACTTTTGGCGTTAATCAATTTTTCACGTTTAAAAACCGACCCAACATTTGTGCATGGTTATTTAATTAATAGTATAAATGTTTGCCGAGACGTTGTAACCCCAAAATTGTTTAAAATAGATCCGGTTTATTAGCTAAAAATTAAAATCGATTGGCGTCGCTAGTGTGCCTAACCCGTCACCTTAAATAAACACCTATTTGTAATAGGCGCAACTGACAGCTCCCTATGCATTGGGTGAGGTTCCCAGGAAACTTCTGCGCTTCTGGGCGGAGTTACGCTGGCTTCTATAGCCAGCAAATCCATCACATACAAAGGACCGAAAGAGATTCCAGGTGCCGAAAAAGGAGTCCACTTTACATTTTTACAATATCCTCCAACCGATTTCAGCTAAGGCGGCTAATCTCAATGATCAGCCACTTACGCAGAATTTATTATGGTGCTCAAGTAAGGTGCGCAAACACACGTGCACTCTTAATCCCTTGCTCTCATAATCCGATGGGACACCAGTGTGACACGACCGGAGAGAGATCGGGCGCAGGACCAACGGATTAACGTGCTTTCCGAGGCACAGGGGTACAAGACCGCCAACTTCCAGACTCCGGGCTGACACTGAGAGTTTCTTAAGGTGACGGGTAGGGCACACTAGCGACGCTTATCAATTTTAATTTTTAGCTACTAAACCGGATTTAATTTAAACAATTTCGGGGTTACAACCTATGTGCTATTTTTTTACCCGACTACGGCAAAGCAAAAGGAGGGTTATGATTTTGACAGGCTATGTATGTATGTATGTATGTATGTATGTATGTATGTATGTATGTATGTATGTATGTATGTATGTTCATCTGTTTCCACGTAACTTCTTAACTACTTATCAGAATTCGACAAATGACATATCATTATAAGCGTCTTGATCGTCCGCTGGTTATAGGCTATATGAAGTTTCACAAAATCTAATGTGGCGCCCTCTAGCGGACAAAACATACAGAGTAAAAAAATAAAGTTATGATAAATATGCCGTGTTTGGTATCATTTGAAAGCGCTTGACTTGTACATTTTGAATATATATATATTACTAGCACTTGGACACCAAAATAGTACAAATAAAATAAAAGTAAAAAAACTAAAACCCAACTACGACAAAAAACGTCGCTGAAAAAGTATAAAACAAGCCTTCGTTGTCAATTTATGCAATATTCACTATGTAGAGATAAAATTTCATGTTTGGAAAGGCGTAGTCACACGTTAAATATACTACCCTTTGACAACGTGTGACTGCGGATTTCCAAACATGAAATTTTATCTCTACATAGTGAATATTGCATAAATTGACAACGAAGGCTTGTTTTATACTTTTTCAGCGACGTTTTTTGTCGTAGTTGGGTTTTAGTTTTTTTACTTTTTTGATATTTAGGATTACAGGTGAGATATCTTTTTTCCTGAACATGTTACCTAAAATGGCATGTAGACAGCTCTTAGAATCAGAAAGAATGACAGATTTATTTAATTTATGGGAGAGTAGGTATATATATGATAAGGCTTCTAATACAGCAATTGACTCTCCGGTAAACACAGAAGATTCTTTGGGGGATCTGAAATTTAACATGACCTGGAATTTTGGAATCCACACAGCGCTTCCTACAGTGCCCTCGGTAGATGATTTTGAGGCATCCGTATAGACTGGCAACCAGCCTTGCCATTCGGTATTTAAATATATATTTAATGTTTGGTCAGCCATTGGGTCATTTTTCGGGATTCCAAAATCCAGGACAACTTGAGGTTCGAAAATAAGGGCATCATATGGAGTTTGGAAGAGGGGGTTTATAGGGAATTGTACCATCGGGTGAGACAGGGAAGACATTTTTCTGAAACTAGTGATTGTTAAAGGGGGACTTTTATGGGCCCAATATTTGCAAGAAGGTTGAGAGATCAGCTTGGATAAGTTTTGAAGACTGGAGATAAGAGGGTGACAACTAGATTGGTTGGTTTTAAATATGAACCTATCCGAGAGGTACTGACGCCGAAGATCCAGTGGCGCATCCACGGCCTCTACCTGTAAGGCAATATTTGGAGAGGACTTCATTGCTCCTAACACAACCCTTAATGCTTTCATTTGCAGCTTCTCTAACCTTTTTAACGCCTCTTTGTTACAGGGTTCTAGGAGAAAAGATGCATAATCCAGATGACTACGGACCACGGCATTTTAGAGCAATTTTTGGCTATAAGGGTGAGAGCCCCACCACACACCTGAGAGGGATCTAAGGATAGATAGATAGATAGATAGATATACTTTATTGCACAAAAAAAAACACAACTTTAAAAGGCATTACAGAAACTTAATTGTACAATTTCGGCGGTCTTATCGCTGGAAGCGATTTCTACCAGACAACCTTCAGGCAAAGGACATTTGATAGTAGAGGAGGGGTAGGTGGTGCAATATTGAAAAAGGGAAATAAGAGTGAACTGTATATATATATATATATATATATCTATATTAAAATATTTATAATGCTAATACATGAATAAACAAAATATTATATACTAATAAATAAATATGTTATGCTCGGATAAAATAATATAAAGTACTATAAATATAAATTAGGATCTTAGACGGACCATCGACTATTACCGATGACTAGACCTGTAAAAACTTAAAGGGATTGCTATTTATTTATTTAAAACGTGAGTTTTGACTCGGGCTTTAAAAATGGTTAATGATGGAGACTGTCTTATTGATAGGGGTAGGGAGTTCCATGGATGTTGATTCCTTTTTCGCATTTTTGAGCCACATAATTGAAGTGGGGTACGCCGGTCATTCTCGAGTCAAGAATGACACCAAGAAATTTAACATGGTTATCAAGAGGGATAGCTTGACCATCACAATTAATGTCAACGAGCGGGATAGATCGCTTCCTGGTAAATACTACGGCGCTACATTTAGGGATTGATAGTGATAAGTTATGGTCTACAAGCCAATCGTTCAGGTAGGAAAGAGCAGAATTTAAGCGGCGATTTATATTCGTAATAGATTTATCGGAAACGTAAAGACATAAATCATCCGCGTACTGTAGAACGTTAGAGAAGCAAGAGACGCATTGCTCAAGATCGTACGTGTAAATGTTGTAAAGAATAGGACTCAGAACGGACCTTGAGGTAGGCCCTGCCAAAGACTTCTGGGGGGGAGTGAATGGTCAAACGACCTAATTTTGATTGATCTACCCATCAACAGGTTCGTTGCACAGTGTACTAGCCTCACTGGAAGACTCATGCGAAGCATCTTCTATCTAAGCACCGGAAGTTGCACATTATCATAGGCAGATACGATGTCCAAAAATACACCCACTAGGTACTCCTCTTTCGATAGGGCAATTCTGATGTCCGTTGTTAGGACGGCTAGGCTATCTGTGGTGCCTCTATATTTCCGGAATCCGAATTGGCTGTTGGGTATAATATTCCTACTATCTATAATCCATTCGAGACGGTTTTTGATCATATGCTCAAGGACTTTGGAAATGGTAGAGGATAGGGCGATGGGGCGGTAGGAGGAAGCATTGTTTGGATCTATACCCGGTTTCAACAATGGAATAACAATCTGAGCCTTCCACGAGGAAGGAATGTCAATGTCAGAAAGATGGAGTTTAAAGATTTAAAAAGTATTGTTCCCCTGTTGAGCCCAGGTGGGAAAGGAAAGAATAAGGAATACCGTCTTCTCCAGGAGCAGAATCCTTTAGACCGCGTAATGCGCAGTGGAGAATGATTGGTCGAACCTGTCGCTACTATGGAGGGAAGGATAGCAGGATAGGAGACTGTTTTCCGTGGGGACGAAAGGAGGGGATAATTTGTTTACGAATTCATTTAGCCATGAGGAGGGGTCATTAGAGGAGGGGGAAGGTCCAACCAGGGAGCCACGGGATTTCCTGATATTTTTCCATACGCCCGAAATAGGGGATCTAGGGGAAAGTGATTCGCAGAAGTTCGTCCAACCATTCTTCTTCTTTTTAGATAGTATCCTTTTAGTACGTGCAGCAATTTGTTTATACCGGTCATAATGGACAACATTTCAAAATTGCTAAGCTCTGAAACAAAAAATACCATTTCTTTATTTACTTTTCCGCTGCGCGAATATATATTTATTAATTTTTTATATTGCTTATTTACTGAGAAAAAAATTAAAAACTAAAAAACGTAAGATGACGTCATCGGACGGCAGAATGTAAAATATTTCTTTGCTTAGCACATTATAGTTTTAAATTTACGTAATGCCAAACTCATGACATGTAACTGTCAAAAAAAAAAAGACAACTTGTCAACGTTGAATGTATGAATGACGTTGACAATGTTGACACTAGTATTATTTACCTTTGACAGTAGTACCTTTTTTTTATTAAAACAATGATAAGCAAAGGAATATCGCTGTATTCAGCCGTCCGATGACGTCATTTGGCGCTTACGTCTATTTAGAATAAAAAGAATTTCAATAATTATTTTATGCATGAAAATGGACAAATTTTGAAAAAAGAAAAAATATGGGTCTGTTCATTTTATGTCTACTTTCATATAAAAAAACAATATGGACATGTTAAAAATTTGAAATGTTGTCCATTCTCCATACTCATGGAGTGTTTATAATCTGGTACAATATTTTCTCCAAGAAGGTTATTGAGTGATTTTTTCTATGCGATACCTAATGTCAAAACCACTGACACTTGTAATGGAAACAGCATTAGTTACGATTGTCGCCACGTCATCCATCAGGTGAGCCGTCTGCTAGTCTGCCACCTATCACATAAACTAAACACAAATGTTTGTACTGAGCTATTTCTCTTTAATCAATTGAGTTTGGATTTATATTATTATTTAACATCATCTAAAACAAAAAAATCACAAAAATAGACCTTCTAAAAACCCCCGACTAAAATTTAAATGTCCTAAATTTTGACTTTTAAATTTTTAGTCGGGGGTTTTTAAATGTTTAATTAATTTTTTGTGAAAAATAAAAAATAAATTAACATTTAAAAGCCCCTGACTAAAATTGAAAAGTCCGAAATTTTGACTTTTTAAAGCGACTAATTTTAATTTTACTTAAGTACAAATCAGTTTCCCACTCAAGTATATATTAGAATTTATTATGTCGCCATTTTGAATTAGACATTTTTCATAGTGTATTGTATTCTACTAACATCACTTAAAATAATATACCTTCTTAAAACGCTCCTTATCATATTTTCCATATTCATATTCTTTAATATTCCATGTAGGCAAAGCTTAGATCAAATCTAGGTCTTAAATTAAAGTGCTTTCAGTGTTGACATGGGCCCTGTTAGGGCACTACAATACGGGGACTACGGTGCGGCGGCCTCCTCGTGTGGCCCCTTCGGTAGTATTTTTGCTCTGTTTGGAGCTGCTACCGAAGGGGTCCTGGCGTCCCTGGGCAACGGCGGGTAGTAATTTGGCGCGCTCGCCATATTGCTACCCGACGGCCGACGGCTGCACACATGGAGGGGGGGTTATGGCTTGTAACCCCCCTTACGGACCTAGGCCGGGCTCGGTCTAGGTCTCTAAATGGACCGCTCCTTCCGGAGCGAGGCGTTTGGTGGGGGGGTGTTCTGTCACCCCCGGAGTTTTTGGTTGGCTATGCGCGGGCCTGAGCCTCCCACCGGCAGTTATCCGGATGGGCTGAGCCGTTAAGGGCCCTGCTCCTCCCGCTTGCCTTAACCGGCCGGCGGGGGTCGAGAAGTGAGTAGTCTTCGGACATAAATCCCGGGGACTCCCACGTCCCATCGGCCGAGGTCGGACGGCAGGGTTCACGCCTAGTGCGCTAGGGGTGAACCCTGCCCCTTGTTATCCTCCTCGACATGCCGTCTCTGGCCGGTGGAGGCCCTACGGCACCCCCACGAAAGTGGTTGCGCCGAAATTGCCTGGGCATTTAAGGCGGCTCAGGACCTGCCACTGGCTGGGGGGATGTCGGACGACTGAGGGCTTCAGTGTCCAGTCCAGCCCTCCCAGTCTGGCCACGCTTCGTCAGGTGCCGCCCCTTCCTGAGTGGAGAGCCCGCGGGCTCGGTGGCCGAAAGGCCGTGTTTCGGAGGTTCTGCGTCGAGTTTCTCAACCAGAGTGGCTCGGCGGCAGTCCGGCGTTGCCAATTTTCCTGGCTCCGCATCCAGCGGAGTTGGGACTTGCGGCGGCTTCGTGTTGAAGCCTGCAGGTTTTGTTTCCCCAACCCACTCTGCACTGCAGCCAGCAGTGTATGGGTGGGGAGGGGTACCTGCAGTTCTCCTCCCGGCGGTATTCTGCACTGCAGCCAGCAGTGTGGATGCCATTCGGGGGGTGGAGTTGGTGGGCCGTGGGAGAGGCCCTGGGTCCTAAGGACCGATGTTTGGAAGAGAGGCCGTGTTGGCGAGCCTCTTCGCCCAGGACGGTTCGCGGTGGCAGCCTGGTGGTAATCCCGCGTTCCGTCCCGACTTAGCGGGCGTTGAATGGGAAAAGCCCCGGTGGTTTTAGTGGGTATGCCCTTGGACGGCCTCTGATTAGCAGAGGCCCAATCCAGGGGAGAGCCCCACACTACCTGGTCGACTCCCAGCGGCCGGGTGTGCATAAGGCGGCGCCGACCAACCGGCGCCGACGACGGCTCCTGTCAGTGAGCCGGCGGCATTTCCACCGGGTCAACAAAAAAAAAGGGCACTACAATACAAACAGCGATGCACGGTTTGACGTCAGCGCCCGCATTTTGTGGGTGCCACAAAGACGGCGCTGCCAACTCACGCCATCCGTTTGAACTGTTAGTTTTTCTTATTCAACCTTACGACAGAGATAACAACATGTTTGAGCACCACATTCGATACTATTTGTACTGTGCTTCTTTAACTGTCTTAATTTACAGAATAATTTATAGACAACACACTTAAGGTGACGGCGAATCGATTGGCGTCGCTAGTGTGCCCTACCTGTCACCTAAAAAAATCCTTCTCGTGTTCAGGCGAGACCCACATCTTCCGCGTCTACATGAACGCGTTACTACGCCGACGAAATTTGTAAGTGCTTGATTCGACATAAGCTGTCGATATTGTAGGTATATTATGACATAAATAACATTTGACCACCAGTTAAGATGAAACTGCTAAATCAATAGTAAGTTGATATTTTTAAAGCAATCTTTTGCAATTTATTCTTAAGTAAATAACACATTGGAAAATTCCTTTTTTAAGTGTGTTATTTACTTAAGATGTGTAATGTGTTTATTATTCTGTGTGTAGTGTGTTTAAGGAGTTCATAATAAAATAAAAAACAAATATCATTGCAAATATCCACTATAATTTCAAACTTTTCATTCACCAACTACAAAATCACATACAACATAGGGCTAATAATCTAACAGACTTTTTACTATTTTTACAATGGACAACATTTCAAATTTTTAACATGTCCATATTGTTTTTTTATATGAAAGTAGACATAAAATGAACAGACCCATATTTTTTCTTTGTTCAAAATTTGTCCATTTTCATGCATAAAATAATTATTGAAAGTCTTTTTATTCTAAATAGACGTAAGCGCCAAATGACGTCATCGGACGGCTGAATACAGCGATATTCCTTTGCTTATCATTGTTTTAATAAAAAAAAGGTACTACTGTCAAAGGTAAATAATACTAGTGTCAACATTGTCAACGTCATTCATACATTCAACGTTGACAAGTTGTCTTTTTTTTTGACAGTTACATGTCATGAGTTTGGCATTACGTAAATTTAAAACTATAATGTGCTAAGCAAAGAAATATTTTACATTCTGCCGTCCGATGACGTCATCTTACGTTTTTTTGTTTTTAATTTTTTTCTCAGTAAATAACCAATATAAAAAAATAATAAATATATATTTGCGCAGCGGAAAAGTAAATAAAGAAATGGTATTTTTTGTTTCAGAGCTTAGCAATTTTGAAATGTTGTCCATTATCGAAATAAGACTTGGAAACTAACATTTTTTTAATCATTTTGTATAATTTCGAGAGAAAAAGCTATTACAATAAATGATTGTTTCGATATTTTAAGATTTGAAAAATTTTAAATGTCCACCAAAGTTGTGATATATTTTTTTAATGAACCAAAACTGGAGCCCAATTATCGTGCTCGTGATATTTTGAAAACATGGCGGATATCACCTGAAAACCATACAAAAAAACTATGTTTAGTGATATATGTCGTATGAAAATAAATGTCACGAACATGAGAATTGGGGTCCTGGACCCCAATTCTCGTGCTCGTGATATTTTTAAACATGGCGGATATCACCTGAAAACCATACAAAAAAACTATGTTTTAGTGATATATGTCGTATGAAAATAAATATCACGAGCACGAGAATTGGGCTCCTGTAATGAAAAAAATATTGAAAGACGTAACAAATATTAGCTATGAAAAATTGAGTTATCTAAAAAATACATAATTTATTTTCTATTCTAAAATTGATTTGGATTATAGACAGGAAGGTTTTCATACTATTTCTAAAGAACTTAAACAATCTTATTTTCGTATAAAAAATAAATTATAAATTTAAAACCCCTGACATTAAATTTAAAAGTCAAAGGTTTGGACTTTTTAAATGTTGGTCGGGGGTTTTTTAATTTATTTTTATTTTTTATTTTTCGCTTTTTAAAGAGACTATAATTTTAATTTTACATAAGTACAAATCAGTTCCCGCTTTCAATAGGCACCCTACTTAAGTATATATTATAATTTATTATTTGGCTATTTCGGATTTGAAACTTTTCATAGAGTACTAATTCAACTACTCAAACCCTTTTATTTGATACCTATATCAAGGTGGGTTGTCACATAGTATGTTGATCCGACATTTTTTCGGCGGCGGTGGCCATCTTGGATCAATTTCAATCTAACATAGCTAAGAACACTCCCGATCAATTCACCTATCAAACAAAAAACAACTAAATCAAAATCGGTTCATTCTTTCGGGAGCTACGATACCACGGAAAGACACGCACACACAGACACGTCAAACTTATAACACCCCGATTTTTCATCGGGGGTTAAAATAAAATAAAACATGAAAATCTACGTGAACTGAGTTTCTAACAAATCTATAATGTTTCTACTCTAATTAAATGCGATTAATTCTCTTTAACTACATCTAAAGTATCAAAAAGCTTTAAATAAACATATTGTAACCATATATTATAATTTAACTCAAGAAAATTAAAAAATAATTAGTTATATATTATTTTAAAACAAGAGACAAGAAATGTAACTATAGATACTTATTTAATTATGCACACTTAAAAAAATAAGTTCAAAATCTACAATTTGTCTACAAAAAGCTTTAATGTTACTAAAATTGAAAAGGGTGTTTTTTTATATTTTTCAGGGTTATTTATATTCCATTTTTAGTCAAAAATGTGTTACAATTCAATTTTTAGATTCACCTAATCCGATTAATTTGATAGCCAAAATGCTGCTGAATTATTTTAATAATAGCTAAAAACTTACTTATTTTAATGTAGAGAAACTAAGGGAAATATATTCACGAATTTGCAATAATAATAATAATAGTGGCCTAGGTCCGTGAGTCCAGTATGAACACCAAAATGTTATAACAACCATTTTGAGACAAAAAATGTTTACATAAAAATAATAGTGAATAATATTTACTCATGTATTTACAGAAATGTTACATATACACACAAAAATAAATTATAAAAAAACACCCTAAAAATGCTATTAAATTCTAGTCTATGGTGAGAGGTGAAAAGCTAAAAGATAATCTTACAAACTAGTATCGGTATTCCACGTAACAAAGCAGTCGTTATTTTTCAAAAATACTTTTTTATACTTTTTGTTTTCAGGAGAAAACAATCTCTATTTTAGTGCAGTGCTAGTGTTTTTTAAATTAGAACTTAGTTATCTTTATTTGGGGTTGTACATTAATCACGTGAGGCTAGAAAGGGGAGGGGGGGGGGGGGGGGTTGATAAAAATCACGAAAATAACACAAGGGGGAGGGGGGGTGCAGTAAGATATCACGTGTATTTATTTTTTCGTCAAACGTTTTTCGTATGATTACACTCATCGTTTATTATTATCTTTATGACAATCAAAAAGAACTTGCAACCTAGTCTAGACATTTTTATCATGGTCCTTAATTTCAGAATAAAATAAAATTACTGTTTATACCTGTATTTAATTACCTATATTTTAAAAATTCCTTATAGGTACTAAAAATATACGTGATGTTGCGAATAGGGGGGGGGGGGGGGGGGGGTAGTCCTAAATCTCACTACGTATCACCAAGGGGGAGGGGGGGCTTAAAAAATGCTAAAAAAGATCACGTGATTAATGGACGGCCCCTTTGAAGTTTTGAATGAAAATTCTTAGGTTACCCAAAAACACTAAACCTATACACGTTTTGAGAAATAAATTAATATTTGAGCTTATCCTAGCGCGTAGAGTGATTTTGATTTATTAAAGTACCTCAATATCCCTTAAGGTGACGGGTAGGGCACACTAGCGACGCCAATCGATTTTAATTTTTAGCAAAAACCGACCCAACATTTGTGCATGGTTTTTTAAAAATGTTTGCCGAGAAGTTGTAACCCCGAAATTGTTTATAATAGATCCGGTTTAGTAGCTAAAAATTAGAATCGATTGGCGTCGCTAGTGTGCCCTACCCTAGTTAGTGTCACCTTAAGAGTAAAGCAAAAAAAAAAGATAAAAAAAAATTAAAACCTGGTCACCGATTTAAGAACTACTTTCATTGGCTTTACTTTAATTTTTTTTATGCTAGAGGTTGACAAACGAGCAAGCGAGTCACCTGATGGAAAGTAATCAACGCCACCCTTGAAGATCTGTGAAATCGGCATTCGGCTTTATTATTTTTAATAAAAACACATCAAAATTGGAATGAATATCATGAAAAAATAAATTTCTTTTAGCTCTTATAAGCTTGAAAAATATATAATTGTAAGATTTTAAACTTTCGCGTTGCATTATACAAATAATTAATGTACTCGGGACAAAACGTGGTTATTATTATATGTAAGTACATACTCATAGCAGCATATAACTCACAGCTTGAAGTTTCAACCGCGTTACAACTCAGTCAGTCACACTCAAGCCACAGTGACAAGTTAGTCCGCTTGTGACCCGTCCAGCTGTGAGTATACGCTACTACGATGTACTTACATATAATAATAATCGCGTTTTGTCCCGTGTACATTAATAATAAATATGTAATTGTTTGTACTTCCAAAATAACAGAGCTATAAGAAAATTATTCACTTTCGTTCTTATAAACTCTTTGGATTGGTTTCAAGGTCTCAATTGAATTGTTGACTGTAATAAAAAGAGAAAAATAAATCTTAACCAATCGTAACGCGTAGGCGATATTTACAAAAAAATCAATAACTTATTAAGGTCAGTGCTTTCTCGGTACTAAATACAAGCTGAACGTGTCTTTGGGTAACGCCGCACACGCCGGCTTCTGCCTCAAGTCTTCCACATTCTCCGCAGCCACATCGAACTCCTGCATGATACTGGCGAACATGACGAACGACATAGTGGTGACTAAAGTCTGACCAATACAGGTTCTCTTCCCAATACTGAAGGGCAGAAAATGAGGGATATTCTTTCTCACACACGTGACCTCTTTCTCCGTCTCAGTAGCCTTATTTAACGGCCCACTCCTCTCTCCGTCAGACTCCATGCCAGAATCACACTGCGAGTTCCTGCGCACTCTAATTTTCGACTTTTCTAGAAACCTTGACGGATCGAATTTCTCAGGCTCCTTCCAATATTGCTCTGATGTGTTCAATTCGTAGTTATTTATGAAAACTACAGTACCTTTCTCAACTCCGTAACCAGATATAACAGCATTCTCAGTGGCGAACATGTGGGACGATAGGAGATGACGCGTATCGCAGACATTCTAGGACAGTTGCTTCTGTGTAGGGGAGACTGCTTCTGTCGGATAGAGTCACTGCTCTTTTGCCTTTAGTAACTCCGTCGATTTCGGCTTTAACCCTTTTAGCTACATCTGCATCTCTGGCCATAGCAGCTAGGCATAGCATGACTAAATTGCCTACAGACGAATGTCCTCCCAAGAAGTCTTCCAGCATGAAAATAATTGTGTTCCTGTCAACATCTGAATCGTCTTTAAGAACCCTCAAAAGACCGTCAAGGAAATCTTTTTCCGGGCCATCAGTTTCCAAATTCATTTCGCGGTGCTCGACAATACGACTCAAAATGAATGAGCGTATGTCTTGGGACCAGCCGGAGAGTTTGTCCATGTGTTTCTTGTACAACGGTTCGAGCCAGGGTAGGAAGTCGACGGCGTATCCCTGGTTGATTTCCCAGAAGATTTCGTCGAAGTGGTCGACTATTTTGCGGAACTCAGGGTCTGATTCCTCGAAGCGGATGTTGCACATGTAATGTGTGAACATGTTCATGGCTGTAGCCATGAGTATTGGTTTCAAGTTGATGGCGGATTCAGTGCTGGTGGCGATGGTGCGTAGAGTCTGCAGCAGCTCGATGGACTCGAAGGTGGCGACGGAGCCGATCCTGGCGAAGTTTTCGGTGTGCTGCTTGGGTCCGCAATGGCGGCGGGCGAGGTTGCGTCGCCGAGTCTGCAGGCTCGACCAGTCGCAGAGAGCCAGGGCTGTGGACAAGAGAACATTTTGCTTAGTAGAATAAAGTAAGTTAAACGAAAGAAAGGACTCCCATTAACCAGATAAGCTGATGACATAAACAAAGTGGTCCGGAAGACCTGGTGGCTTAATTTAAAGCCGTCCCGTGACGAATGAGAATATACCTGTCGCATCCAAACGAAGGAGACACAGAGCGCGTGTGAGAGAGAGAAAAATCCCGATTCGGTCGTAATGTGTGCTTTAAATTAGGCCCTCTGTTTTTAAGTTGCAAGCACAGGAGGAGGCTGTTATTATGACGTCGTATGAGACGTTTCGGCTACGTTACAGCAGCCGTGGTCACGAGCGGACTCATCCGCCCGTCAGTCCGCTCGTGACCACGGCTGCTGTAACGTAGCCGAAACGTCGAGCCAAATATGAAAGTACACAATGTTGTTTCACATAACAAATATCGTGTTAATCCCCGTATTGATACATTATAGTTATAATGCAACGCGAAAATCTAAAAAACTAAAAAAAAATCGGACGGGTAGGGCAGCAAATCGATTTTAATTTTTAGCTACTAAACCGGATCTATTTTAAACAATTTCTGGGTTACAATCTCTCGGCAAACACTTATACTATTTATTAAATAACCATGCACAAATGTTGGGTCCGTTTTTCTTCCGTAAAAATTGATTCACGCCAAAAGTGGCCGCTTTTGGCGTGAAAAAAAATTCCACGTATCATCTTAAAAGATGATGTTATTGTAGATTGGGCAGCTATGGCCATTGATGCGTGGAAGCCCGGCATATGATGGCGTGTCTACCAACACGCAATGATTCTGCTCTGATAGCTAGCCTACCATTACTTTAGAGATCCGTAGTCGAATAATAAAATTCGAAGAAAAAATATATCATTTACATCCCGAAAACCTCATAATAGGTATCATGAATAAAGTCCATTAGGCGTGTGTTAGATGAACAAAAGAAGCGGAAAAAAAATCAGCTGTTCCATACAAAATAAAATATCCACCCGCGAAAAATTGATTCACGCCAAAAGTGGCCGCTTTTAACGTGAATCAATTTTTAGCGAACGCGTTGGCCCCAACATTTTTGCATGGTTATTTAATAAATAGTATAAGTGTTTAATAAATAATAATAAATATTTCACAACGTCACATACATTGATCTGACTCCGAGATAGGTAGCTCAAGCACCTGTGTTACGGATATCAGAATCAACAGTGGGATTACAAATATATACATATAATACTTTTCTTTTGTAAATACATACTTATAATACATAGAAAACACCCAGACCAATACAAACAGACATGTTCATGCACACAAATGTTTGTACTGTGCGGGGTTCGAACCCGCAACCTTTGGACCAAAGGCAGCGTTCACTACCACTGTTCCAAACGGGTCGTCAGTTTGCTCATGGCAATGATCCGGTTTAGTAGCCAAAAATTAAAATCGATTGGCGTCGCTAGTGTGCCCTACCCGTCACCTTAAAACAACATTTTTAACCCCCGTCGAAAAATCGACGGGGTGTTATAAGTTTGACATGTCTGTGTCTTCTACTACGGAACCCAACATGGCCGTCTGCTCTCGCTTGTCCGTTTTTTCTCACCATAGAATGCATTTCATTTTCAACACCGCGCGTGACGTCACTGTAACGCATCACGAACAACCAAGCTTTGTTGGGGCAAGTGTATGCGAGTGTACTTAGTAAAAAATGTAATGTTTATGCAATCAATATCATATATAAACGCCCTGTTGGTCTAGTGGTATAAGTACCGGGCCGTGATCTCGGGGTCCTGGGTTCGATTCCCGGGTCGAGCGAAATCTCACAGAAGACCGGCGTGAAGCAGCGCCTGCGCTGCTGTTTCGCCGTGTGAGTGAGGTTACCGGAGGCCCAATGGGGGGGAAGGGGAAAAGGTTGGCAGGAGTCACAACTCCACGTGTTGCGGTTGTCCATGGGCGGCGGAATTGCTTACCAGCAGGTGATCCGTCTGCTCGTCTGCCACCTCTCATATAAAAAACAAAAAAAAATGTATTTCGAATTTTTCGAACATAGCTCGGGTTTGTGATCACCAATCCACATTTGGCAAGCGTGGTGATTAAGTCTAATTCCATCATAGTAGCGATAACTTGATTTCTATGATGGAGGCCTTTGCCTTATAGTGGGACAGTTTATATTTGAGAATATTTGAGAATTCTCCGAGACGTGTCGTCCTCACGATGTTTTCCCTAACCAAGCTAATGGCCAGTCGATCTAAATAGTGTACACACGACATCACATGGAATTACCCTTTTTTGACTTCGGACAGTCCTTATGTGCAAATTCTATTTTTTCATTGAATGAATGAATGAAAACTTTATTTGGCACAATACAAAACAAGGAAACTTAATTAGAAACATAACCTAGACAAATCATTAACGAAAAGTAGGACAACATTATCCCTGTGTTACGGACGCCGGTGCTAGCCCGTTGATTTTGTGACGTAAAGTGATTTTAGTGACTATTAATTTGTGATTAGATATAAGTAAATTGTAATAATTATAAGTTACTTAGTATAATAAGTGAAAATTGTATTAGAATAAGTTTTTTTTTATAAATAAATAGTTGATTATTGGCGTTTTGATTGATATCCCCTTAGGTTTAAGTCCTGTGTATGCTGTAGTAAATAGGTAGAATAGGTCTAAGTGTACGCTAAAAATAGGGTAGCCTATCACTTAGGAAGAGATAGGAAAATGAGATACAAGGAGGCGAACGACGCGACAATCATGCGTCTCTTGTCTCTCAGAACAAAATTGATAGCTCCTCTTACATAGCGGCTAGTTCCGCTATGGAAATGGGAATATCACTAGGGGTCTGTTTGCCATAGAAAACCACCGACGACATGACTACGCGACACAGTTTAGGTTTTTTTTTCCGACAGACCTAAGAACCCTCCCAAGACGCCCATACCGGACGTGCCTAGGGTTATCAAGCGGTACAGCCTCGGACCACCTAGCATAAAAAAGCGGTTTGCTTTAATCAAAGCCCCGCGCCCCCGCACGCACCCGCTCCCTCGCCCCGAACGACGCCTCGCCATATCGGTGCGTGGACGCCGACACCGACGCGATATAAAGAAAGAAAAAACCTCCAACAAATACAGTCCCGACATCTGCTGGTCCTTCGAGCCGGATCGATTGGAATAATAATCAGGCGCTAATTGGACGCCGCTGCGCCGCCGTTACCAATGTGGTAACACAAGGAGCCAAGGCGACGCAGAGGAACAACGACGCGCGCTTGAAGAACAAACGCATCGGAATATGGAAGGGCAGCGACGGATACGCTGGATCGTCTAGCCGACCGTCACCGGAGCGACGAATCGAAGGAGGGAAGAATTAGGCTGATGGCGAGCGCAACCGAGGCGTGCCATACCACCGACGGTCGACGCAGGCGAAGAAAACTTGCTGGTAGGCTAGACAAAGTGCAACTGGAGCTTCCTGACAAGGACACTATACAGTATGTGCCTTACTTTCACCGGCTTATGCAGGTTGTCGACTCTTTAGCAGGCGTCAACTCCAGGCGTTAGCGCTTCGTGAAACCTAAACTCGGGGCATAACTAGATTAGCAGCTGAAGAGACTCTACTCTGGAAACTTAGAAGAACGCAGACGAACTTCAATCATTGAAAGTGCGTGAAGTTAATGGCGAAAAGGCTTTCCTTGTCGAAGTAACTGTGTGGTGCGATTGCAAGAAGAGGCTCGGTAAGATACGGTCGGTTAGCTGGGACAGCACAGGAGTTGAAGATCTGAGAGTCGAACATACCTGTCTCAAGAAGCCAGACCCTCCGGGGTACCCCGCGCCCCGACGCTGGTGGTGGCGGACCATAGGTGTTTCCGTCTTGGGAGCAAACTTTTGAGAGGTTTGTGGTGCTTAGTCGAGGTGTATGCCGTGAAGTGCAGGCTTGTCTGCTTACACAGGGGGGGGGGGGGGGGGATGCCTAAAGTAGAAGGCTTCTTTCACCGACGGCCCACTCGATCGGAATAGTGCGGTGTGATCAGCTTGCGATGTTAAATCCTTAATTATAATTGCGAGGACGTCTGACGATGTTTGGCGGGCCTTGTTGGATTTTGTGGGAGTTGGCCGACTCTTCGAGGCGGTTCACTACTCTTTTTCCCCATTGGCGTACGTGTGTAATTACACAAGGTCTAGTAGGTAGGGATGCGGAGGTGCCAGGCAGATGGAGGTCAAGTGAAGAGAAAGTCGTGTTCGGGGATCTTAATAGCTAGCTCGAAGAATCTAGATAAAAAAAAAAAAAAAAAGGAGAGACACCGGGACGCTCGGTGGAGAGAAAAGATAAATATTCATTGATAGCGCCCTGGGCGATTTTCTAGCGATCGATACGTGGATGGTGGTGCAGGACTTACGCGTCAGAGTCGAAAGACGTTCTAGGCGGTGATCTGGATCTAGATAACCGGGCGGGAAACTAGGTTAGGTTGGGCTTTTGGTGCTTAGGTCCTATTTGTGCTTCCTGTATGTCGGAGAGGTGCTGTGACCAGGTGCGTACCTGTGTGCGCATATGGCACTTGAGGTGGTGGATTAGAGTGGTTAGGAGTTTGTGGCTTTATGGGCGCATTGTCGCACTGACCTAATCAATATACACGCAGGTATTGGGAACTACTCAATCGAAGCGAGATTAGGTGGTGTCAGATGGAGAAGATAGGAACCAGGTGCCTTGCGATAGGTGCGGATGTTACAAATTAGTGTTGGTGCTAGAGACTTCATCTCGTGTATTACTTGTGACTTGTTTTACCGACCAGTTCCTGGTCAGGGATCATGTTCGTACCTGTCGTAGCCGTAGCTCAAGCTGAATGTGAAGAAATGTTAGATGGACTTTGTCCCCACTGGGCGAACAAATAGTCCCGACCCGCTGACACAAGTGCTCAGCCTATAAGGCACTGTCATGGACCAGCGGTGGTGGATTTTGTAGGGGGCGAGATAATCGGCTGTGCTTCAAATGTGTGCAGGCGAATACACCGTACAACCCGGCCTGGCAAGGGGCGAAGAGGCTAGGTGCTGGCGTGAAGGTCGGGTGAGTCCCAGGAGGCGTGGGTCACTCGCCCAAGAGCGCATTTTCTAGCACCATGAAGAGGAGAGCAGACGACGATCCGATCAGTTCACTCGTGTGAGTAGGCGCCAAACCTACCAACGACGTGGCTACGGCGCTATCGGTGGCGTCCGCCGACCAACACCACCACCAACGATTCGGTCGCTACTCAAAATGTGTCCGGTCATTTGGGGTTGGTGCCGCGAGGCAGAAGCGATCACACTTTACTGTGCACTTTCGCGCTGTGCTGGGGGGACGAGGGAGCTACTATCACTCTCATCGACGAAGAACTTGGGCGGGGCGAGACGATCGGCGCAGAGGGGCCTGACGCAACCACTCTCATCATCTTCACTGCGTCAACATGAAGCAAAAGAGAAGAGAAGCAAGCTCGTCAACATCAAAGGTGCGGGGCCGACTGGAGCACGAAAGCTGCCGATATAACGTTTATGTGTCTGTGACGCTAAGGGCGCGGCGCTATGGAAAGAAAATATCTCTTTCGACCTACACCAACATGAGGCATACTCGTAGGGGGGAGTCGTGTGTGCATGGAAAGTTCAATTTTACCTGCGCGCGTTTATCGATGATACTCTGAGAACAAGCTGTGGTTACTTCGGTGTTGTCTAAATTGACTAAGATCACGCCCATAGTGGTTCCTCCTAGGTGTGGCTCTTGTAATCATCTGGTGAGGCCAGCTATAGATTCTGGAAGCTAGTGAGATTCGATGTCGTGCTGGCGCGCGAATGCAGACCTGGCGCTGCATCTTAAGGATAACGCTAGGCTCGTCAATTTGGTGTTGGTAATTCGAGTGTCATTCCAGTGTACTCAGGGGTAACGCTTAGCTAGCTTCATCTATCCTAGCAGAGAGACGGTTGGTCTAGCGATAATTTCTAGCGGACTTGGGCCACGATCGGTGCGCGTTCCATGATTTGAGCAAGTTACACTATGGCAGCTGAACCCATTCGACGTTTTCACGAAGGGCGTTGTGTGGTGGCATCACTATTTTGCAAAGACGTTGATGGGGAGTCGCTCGGCTTCGCAGTCTTGTGAGGTAACTGAGAAGGATATCGGCGAGCTGGTGGGCATTGAGTGACGGCAGATCGACGAGTTGCGCTGACGATTGGGTATTTATTGTTGTAAGTGGTATTTGTGTGCATGTAAACATCTGAAATGTCAAAGAAAATTCTGGTTCTACTGGATAGGAGTTTGGCCTGCCCGTTGAAGGATGTCATAGGATCTACCCCTCCATGTTCCATTTCCTTTAAGCTGTGAGCAATCATCAGTCACTTACTTGAGGCGTATTGCGAGTTACGAATCAATTGAATGTGATATAGTTATGGTGACAATATGTTGTTGAAGTCATGAAGATTTGAGCTTCTGACCCTGTCATACTTTGTTGATTGCCGTATTGCGCTGTGTGCACAATGAAGCACGCTGATGCGCGATGATGGATAGAATATCTGCTGACTGAAGGGGGTATTTGGCCGTGCCATAGCGACTGGATGGACAGAAATAATCGGAGCCTCGTTCTTGCGCTGGTACCCTGTACCTCAAATGGCTATTTTTGTGATATCCTCATTTTAGCCGTTTCGAGGACCCTCGAACAAGGGCCCGACAATAACGTAGATTAGTCTGTGTTTTTTTGACATGCAGCATGCGAGAAAGTCCATTGCTGTCTGTTCTCAAGCGACTACCTGCTGTGAGGTACTCCTACCGCTACTGTCTATCGTTCTCATCTTGATGTCTCGGTGCCCGGAGCATTGGTGTATCGTGTGCTTCAGAGAAAGACAATCCATCGCCAGGGAACAACCATCTGCCGTCACTTGGCTTGACGTAAGAGATCGCAAGTGAATTTTCCTAGATTGTCAAAATCCTCCGACTTGATGGACCAGCCAGCGTCAGCAATTCTTATATGCGGTGCTTCAGACAGGAGACAATCCGATCAGCGCGACATGCTTACACGGTATGTGTCGCAGCATTATGATGTCGGTGTGGCTGGGAAGCTAACATGTGCGCACTTCCTTGGCTCGCTTGTGGCGGGCGACTACAAGCGCGCTGTGGCGCAGCAACTGACCGACGAGACATCCGTCTGAGCACGTATTAATGCATCACGTCGAAGCCACTTCAGTATGGACACCTGTGGCTCAAGCTAGGTCGAGGATGAAGATGGAAGCCCAGACTCGCCATTGAGAATAAGAAGATTATCACGTTGGCGGACCGGGCTTTACACTGCTGTGGGTGGAGGCGCGAACAATAAGAAAATTCTCACCTACGTGGGCCGACGCGAGTTGGCACGCGCGACGACGCCCGCAACACTGGGGGGAGACGGGCCCGAAAAGCAAGATCCTCGGACTCGTCCTGGAATGCAGAGGAAGCCAGCTAGGGTTCAACACTTCTATGAACGAGTACCCGCCCGAATTCGCGCACAAGGAACGCGCCGCCGACGAAAAGAGAAGCGCTCAGTGCGGTCATGGTCCTCTATGCCCGGCTGGGGCTACTCAGCCAGTACACGATTCAGGGCTGAAGATTGTGTTGCAGAGGGCCTATGGAGACTACAAATACCCTGGGATCAACCCTATTCTCAGGCAGAAGAGGCAAGAAATTTTCGCGGATGTGGCTATCTCACCTACCAGAGATAGCGCGCCTCCTCTTCCCGGATGGCTACGCACGGGGCAGAGGCTACGAGCGCGTACAATTAGCACGTGCTATGCGACGCGAGCGAGGCAGGGAGGAGCCTACTCAGCATGGCTTAGCTGGCGGATTGAAGACAAAGATGGAAAAATCAACGTCGCGCTGAGTCAGCTGCCAATCAAAGGTGGGCGCCGCACGCGTCCATACCATTCCGTCCGCGCCTCGAGTTGCAAGCCGCTTGTGCATCGAGCCCGCCTCCCGACGCGTTGAAAAAAAGAACTAGCATCGGGGGGGGAGGTCAAAGACAACAGATACTGGACTGACTCTTCGACGGTGGTTGCATTGGTGCGCAACGATTACATAAGAGGTAGCACAACCGTTCGCGCACACAGACTGAGGGCGAGATAGCGGAGCTCACACATCGAGATGAGTGGGGATGGCTGCCCACCGACGATAATGTGGCCGACGACGCAACGAGATTCGCACGCACAAGCATCACCGCGAGCGAACCGCTGGTTCCTCGGGCCCAAATTCCTCTATCTATCCGAGGAAATGTGGCCTAGGGAGGCAACAACCCGCCGCAGACGACGACGAACACGAAGTTCTGCATACATATGACGGCGGGGACCGACGCGACGCGGAATGGCTGCCTGATCCGTCACGCTTCTCCAAATACGAGACGCTAGTACGAGCAACGGCGCGTGTGCTGGCATTCATTGACATTTGCCGGCGCCGAGCGAAGCGCCTCGAACACCGACACATCGAGCGAGCGGAGCGCGCCCTTATACAGCGCGCTCAGCAAGACGACTTCGAAGAAGAAATGAAGAAACTGCAGTCATCGCGCCCGATTACGCGGTCTAGTAAGCTATACAAGCTAGACCCCGTGATTGAGGACGGCGCCCTGCGAGTGAGAGGCCGCATCGGTGCAGCGACCGCGCCAATCGACACGAAGAGGCCCCTCATCCTGGATGGCAGACACCCGCTGACACGGCTCATCGTGCTGCGCGAAACACTGCGCGGCGGGACACGCGAACCGTGAACGTGTCACCAACGACCTGCGGCAGCGGTATTGGGTCATTCATCTGGCGACCCACAGTACGCGCCGTCGAACGCGCCTGCGCACTATGCAGAGTGCGGAGGGCGCGACCACGAACACCGACGACGGGGGACCTACCGCGAGCGCGCCTCGACCCCTTCCACCGCCCGTTCACCAACTGCGGCGTGGACTACTTTGGCCCGATTATGGTCAAAATTGGGCGCCGCCGCGAGAAGAGATGGGGGGCCCTATACACCTGCCTGACAACGCGCGCCGTGCACTTGGAGTTGGTGGCCTCACTATCCACCGACTCTGCAATCATGGCGCTGAGACGAATGGCAGCAGCGAGACGTGGATGGCCGCGACTCATGTACTCGGACAACGCGACAAACTTCAGAGGAGCGGACCACGAGCTGCGAGCTGCCTACGCCGAGTGGGCGCCCGCCCTACAAGACGAAGCCCTGACGCGTCGGATGGAGTGGCGCTTCATTCCCCCTGGCGCGCCCAATCAAGGAGGCGCCTGGGAGCGACTCGTGCGGTCAGTGAAAACCGCTCTCGCTGCGACACTACGAGAGAGAGCGCCGAGCGACGAAGTAGGTACTACGCACGCTGCTCACCGAAGCGGAGTTCTCAATAAACTCCCGCCCACTTACGCACGTTAGCGTGAGCCCGAACGACCCGGAAGCACTGACACCGAATCACTTCCTGCTGGGGTCATCGACCGGCCTGCCTAACCACCGGGCCCTGCGACGAAGCCGACCGCCGAACTTGGCGTGCTGCCCAAGCGCTCGCCGACCACTTCTGGCGTCGCTGGCTGCGCGAGTACTTACCCACCTTAGTACCGCGCGGCGAGCCCACTAACAATAAGCAGGCGGTCAAAATCGGAGACCGTCGTGGCTGTCGGTGGACAGCACTCTGCCTCGCAACGTGTGGCCTATGGGTCGCATAGAGAAGACATACCAAGGACCAGACGGCGGCATACGAGTTGCCGACGTGAAAACGAAGACTGGCCTATTTAAGCGACCAGTCAGCAAACTCGTCGTCCTGGTGGAAGAGGCTACGCAAGCTACGCCGGGGGGAGAACTGTTACGGACCCGGTGCTAGCCCGTTGATTTGTGACGTAAAGTGATTTTAGTGACTATTAATTTGTGATTAGATATAAGTAAATTGTAATAATTATAAGTTAGTATAAGGAAAATTGAATTAGAATAAGTTTTTAGAAATAAATAGTTGATTATTGGCGTTTGATTGATATCCCGTAGGTTAAGTCTGATGTACTGGTAGGAAATAGGTAGAATAGGTCTAAGTGTACGCTAAAAATAGGGTTAGCCTACACTTAGAATAGATAGGAATGAGAGACAAGGACGAACGACGCGACAATACATGCGTCCTTGTCTCTCAGACAAAATTGATAGCTCCCTTACATAGCGGCTAGTTCCGCTATGGAAATGGGAATATCAATAGGGTCGGTTGCCATAGAAAACCACCGACGACATGACACGACACAGTTTAGTTTTTTCCGACAACCTAAAGAACCCTCCTCAAGACGCCAGTACACGGACGGGCCTAGGGGTATCAAGCGCCTGCGACACTACATAAAAAACGGGTTTCTTATCAACGCCCCGCGCCCCGCACCCCGCTCCCCGCCCGACGACGCCTCGCCATATCGGTGCGTGGACGCCGACACCGACGCGATATAAAGAAAGAAAAAACCCCAACATACAGTCCACGACACCCTGTATGCGCCAAAGAGGCGGCCGCTCAGCATTAGTCGGTGCTGATCCAAGAGACCAACCCCGACGCTGGTTTTCAGCGACTACCATTACATTATTGCGTCTTTTTTATATGATAGATTGCAAAGGAGCAGACGGATCGCCAGTATAACCCGTGCGGATAAAGAATGGGATCAGAAATGGCGGCGCATCTATTCACTTCTCGTTCGCACACATATTTGCGTCTATACTCGCACTCGTGTGGTGCGAGTATAGACGCAAATAGTCTTTATCCGCACAGGTTGTACGGATGGTAAGAGCCCGCGACACCAGTGGAGTCACAAGTGCGCCTTCAAACCCCCCTTTCCCCTGGATTGGGCTTCCATTGGGACCGGAGTGAGTGAGGGTTCACTCACGCAACGACACAGCACAGTTCCGCTTCACGCCGGTTTTTGTGAGACAGTGGTATCACTGCGGTCGAGCCGGCCATTTTTTTTTAATAGTGACACAGTATATTGGCTCTCCTCAGCCTGATGGTAGGCAAGAGAAGAGCCTAAGTTGCAAACACAACGGAAGCGATGTCAAGGCACCTCCTTACATCGAAGCATGGCTCTCCCACGGTCGAAATAGCGTCTGTTGTGTCTGTTAAATTACTTGTAATATATTGACACAACTCATTTTCAAATATTTGTTAGAAGACTATATGAGGATTGTAATGATGTATAATATAAATCAGTTATACATTTAAAGTAGGTACGAGTATCAAGCATTCAAGCTTAGGTGTACGTACACCGCCTCCGCCGAACATATAACTACCGTATATACATGAAGACTTTTAATCGGTGATCAGGACCTACTGATTCCGACTAGGTGGATGATGGCCATTGCTATAGTAATAGTAGTTACATGTTTTCTTTTTGTTTAGGTTTTATTTTAAATTTTATTAGATATCTAAATTTAATTGGAATGTATGGTCTTCCTACATTTGTCTTCCTTAATTTGTTTTATTTGACGTTGACTGCCATTTGACAGTTTTCTACCAATAACATGAAAAACTTTAAATCTCTAATGAGGTTTGTTATCAACACTGTACCTGTACTTATGAAGAGGTTTTATTTGTAACAAGGAGGAGTAGGATGACCATATTCATAGTCAACTTAAAGTCCCAGACAAGAAAAAAAAAATGGAACGCTGACATGTAACTACTATTACTATAGCAATGGCCATCATCCACCTAGTCGGAATCAGTAGGTCCTGATCACCGATTAAAAGTCTTCGTGTATAACAAATTAGTAGTTGAGCATGACATTGATCTATTTAGGGCTGATTTCTGTCTTTTCAAGAAGTCCATCAAAGATGCTGACATTACCATTTATAAACTGTAATCTGTTTTCAGCAAAAAAATATTTATTGCAAAACCTACTTTCATAATTATTTAATTCTGATCAAATTACGATGAACTTGAGTTATTAATAAATTGCGTTTGCAATTTTGAAAACCAGATTTTTAGTTTTGTAAAAATGTTGATGAACTGAGGAATTCAAATTATTGATGTTTGTTTTTTTTAAGGTGACGGTTACGGCAAACTAGCCACAGCAATCGATTTTAATTTTTACCTACTAAACCGGATCTATTTTAAACAATTTCAGTATTTACAACCTCTCGGTAAACTATTTATTAAACAACCATGCACAAATGTTAGGTTCAACGCGTATGCGAAAAATTGATTCAGGCCAAAAGCGGCCACTTTTGGCGTGAATCAATTTTTAGAGTATAAAAACGGACCCAACACTTGTGCATGGTTATTTAATGAATAGTTGAAGAGTTTGCCGAGAGGTTGTAACCCCTATTTTGATTAAAATAGATCCGGTTAAATAGCTAACAATTAAAATCGATTGGCGTCGCTAGTGTGCCCTACCCGTCACCTTAATACCTACATTCCTTTACGGATTAACCATTGTGCTTTTTTTAAAAAGTCTCTTAATCGCTACAATGAATACTTTTTTTACTGGCGGCGCTAGCTTCGTCGGTGCGTCACCTTAAGGTGACGGGTAGGCCTCACTAGTGACGCCAATCGATTTTAATTTTTAGCTACTAAACTGGATCTTATTTAGACAATTTTGGGGTTACTATCTCTCGGCAAACACTTATAATATTTATTAAATGACTTATACTTAACTTCTTGGTCTGCTTTTGTACTCAAAATCCGAATTACCGCCAAAAGTCAATTTTTCGCATACAAAAACGGTCCCAACATTTATGCATGGTTATTTAATAAATACCTCTTACCGAGGTGTCGTAAAAGGCGACTAAGGTAAAGCTGCTGGCATGATCATCAGCACCCAGAGAAGGAAAACTCTGCATTGCCGAGAGATTCTAAACCCCAAATTGTTGTGTTTTTGTTTTTTTGTTTTTTTTGAAATATAACCGGTTTAGTAACTGAAAATTAAAATCAATTGGCGTCGCTAGTGTGCCCTACCCGTCACCTTAAGTAAACAAGTAGGTAAGTGAGTCAGTATATCAAATTCTTCATACTTAAGACGGTGTCCATTTCAAGGTTGTACGGAAGGGAAATACACATTATTAAATAATTTTTAAATTACCTAACTCACTCAGATTAAACGCCTTGTTGGTCTAGTGGTTTAAGTACCAGGCCGTGATCTCGGGGTCCTGGGTTCGATTCCCGGGTCGAGCAAAAAGTATTTTCGAAAATAGCTCGGGTTTGTGATCACCTAGTGGTGATTAGCCAGTCCGTAATAGTCCGAATGACTTGCTTTTCTATGATGGAGGCCTTTGAGCTGCAGTGGGACAGTTTTTATAGGCTGATACTTTAAAAACACTTAAGGTTACGTTAGGGCAACACTAGCGACGCCAATCGATTGTAATTTTTAGCTACTAAACCGGATCTATTTTAAACAATTCCGGGCTTATAACCTCACGGCAAAACACTATACTATTTATTAAATAACCATGCAGAAATAGTTAAGTCCAACACAGTACGAGAAAAATAGATTACCGTGCGCACCGTACGCGAAAAAGTGGCCACTTTTAGCGTGAATCAATTTTTCGCGTACGCCTTGGGTCCGTTTTTGTACGCGAAAAATTGATCCACGCCAAAAGCGACCACTTTTGGCGTGAATCAATTTTTCGCGTACAAAAACAGACCCAACATTTGTGCATAGTTATTTAACAAATAGTATAAGTGTTTGCCGAGAGGTTGTAATCCCGTAATTGTTTGAAATACATCCGGTTTAGTAGTTAAACATTAAAATCAATTGGCGTCGCTAGTTGACTCTACCGTCGCCTTAAGACTATTAGGTCCAAGCAAGTTGTCACGAGACAACTCACTCGACACACAATAGCAGTGTTAAAAACGATACAATCCAACGATTCTTATTATTAGGATCACTTTGCGGCACTTCACTGCACAAATAAACACCAAATTTGAACACTAAAAACCACTAGACACTAATTTAAAACCTTTGTATTGCATCAGCCCACGCACGCGGAGTGACTTATTTATCCAGAATCCAATGAAGTTGTTAAAAAAGTGTCATTTTGATCACTAGATCAGTTTAAAAAAAAATATAAGTGTCATCAGTGACGACCCGTTTGGAGCAATGGTAGTGAACGCTGCCTTCTTTGGTCCAAGCGGTTCGATCCCCGCACAGTACAAACATTTGTGTGCATGAACATGTCTGTTTGTATTGGTCTGGGTGTTTTCTATGTATTATAAATATAAATAAATAATAAATAAATATTTCTCAACATCACATACATTGATCTGACTCCGAGATAGGTAGCTCAAGCACCTGTGTTACAGATATCAGAATCAACAGTGGGATTACAAATATATACATATAATACTTTTCTTTTGTAAATACATACTTATAATACATAGCAAACACCCAGACCAATACAAACAAACATGTTCTAATCGAACATTAGCTAGTATATTATTCGAAAAGTATTTTGTCAGCCACATAAAATAGGTACTTACTATTGTAATATTATTGTGACCACTTGTAACATGTTTTAAATATCTGTGGAAACTTTGTTGTTACATGTTCTATCAGTATTTGTGTTATTTATAAGTTTACAAAAGAATGTTTGTTTCCCTTAAAAATAACTAAAATAAAATAAAATGTTCATGCACACAAATGTTTGTACTGAGCGGGGATCGAACCCGCAACCCTTGTATCAGAGGTAGCGTTCACTACCACTGTTCCAATCGGTTCGTCTAAAATATGTATTTACAAAAGAAAAGTATTTTAAGTATATATTTGTAATCCCACTGTTGGTTCTGATATCTGTAACACAGGTGCTTGAGCTACCTATCTTCGAGTCAGATCAATGTATGTGATGTTAGGAAATATTTATTTATATATTTTATTTATTTATCAGTTAACGATGAAAAGAAATTGCTATCAGTCATAGAAGTGGCCGTGTGGTCCCCGGCAGAGTAGAATAGGCCACCCTCACTCTTACCGAGGTGTCGTAAAAGGCGACTAAGGTAAAGCTGCTGGCATGATCATCAGCACCCAGAGAAGGAAAACTCTGCATTTATATCAAAACCCTCGCCAACCCGTCTGCCAAGCGTGGTGAGTATGGCAATTACCCCTCATGTGATTGCGGGAGGCCCGTGCCCCAGCAGTGGGGACTTAAATGGGCTGACGATGATGATGATAGGAGTTGTTAATTGCGCAGTAAAGTTAATTGTAAATTAATTAATTGGTAATTGTTAATTGTGTTAAGTAAGCTGACTGCCTCGTAGCGCAGAGGTTAGTGGGTCGCAGTGTAACACGACGCCTGCGCAAGAGGTCCCGGGTTCGATCCCCAGGTAACAAAACCAGACCAATAAGTAATGCACAATCAATAAATAAATAGTTTTTGTGCCTGCCAAGAGGTTTTAGCCCCGATTTTGTTAAAATAGATCCAGCTTAGTGACTTAAATTTAAATCAATTGGCGTCGCTAGGTTGCCCTACCCGTCGCCTTGAGGTATAATCTATAAATCTACACAAATTTTTTAAAGAGATAAATCCTACGCTTACCTTTAGGTAACCCGAAAACACTCGATCGATACGTGGCGCCATCTATTAGTATAAACTAGCTTATCTATATAGTGGCCTGCCCTCACTTTGTTTCGAGACATTAGTTCCACTTTATACCAATAGATGGCGCTAGGTGTCGATTACATCGCACAATCGTTTCGGGTTTTCGGATAACTTATAAGCGTTGCAGCCGTCTCCAAAGTGCAGGATTTAGCTCTTTATAAATATTTTAAGATCTATAAATATTATGTTAATAATACTCACAGTTATTCCTGTCTCCAGCGAACAGCTTATGGAACCTAATAAAATCGGGCCGCCCTCCGAAGAACTTCCCATTCTGATTCAAAACTTCCCTGATTAAGTCCAAATTATTCACTACTAAGCATGGTGTATTCCCCAACTTCAAACTGAAGATATCCCCGTATGTCTTGGACAACTCTGTAAATGCCTGAAAAGGCGATTCATGTTTCCCCAATAGGTGTAAGTTGCCAATGATCGGCAACTGTAGTGGGCCCGGCGCGGCCGAAACCTTCTCCACGCCACTTTTAAAAGTGACTTTTCGAGAAAAGAGTTTGTACACGCCCAAAGCGACGATGGCAAGAAGGAGTATAGCACTCATTATGGTTTTTATTAAAACTTTTTTTGAGTGACCACACCGGCTTGACAGAGGTCGGGGCGGGAATCGCCTGCACTGCGCCTGGGCAGCCGCGCGCGCTGTTTTTATAACACGCCACGCGCCAGCTTGATTTGCATTCTATGCTTTACATTTCGTTTACATTAAACTTTGATGAACACAATATCATCCTTATTATGTATGTGTTAGAGTGTCTTTTCGGTTTTTACTGAGTTCCAAGCAGAGACTTTGCAATTTAGAATCAATTCCAATCATATTTCGCAAAAAATAAGACTGTTTTTTGATTTTCTGGCGAGCTTTTGATAAAGACTTTCATTGATATGATTTGTTGAAAAAAGTTTAATTCAATCTTGAGTGCTGCCTCCAGATTTTGGTATACCTACCTAGGAGTTCTTTCAACCGTTTGCCGTGGCCGTGGGAGAGCCACGCTTCGGCATGAATGGGCCGAATGGCTCCACCGGAGTGGTGGTGGCCACACAGAAAACCAGCGTGAAGCAGCACGGTGCTGTTTCACTACGTGAGTGAGGGTACCGGAGGCCCAATCTGGGGGAAAGGGGGGGGATTAGTCGTTCTTGCGACAGGGTGGGAATACCTTGGCAGTATTCAAAGTGCCCAGAGGACGATTCCCAGGGACGTACCAACTAAAACACCTGAGGCTTTTTTTTATTAAATAGATATAAATATTTCACAACATCACATACATTGATCTAACTCCGAGATAGGTAGCTCAAGCACCTGTGTTACGGATTTCAGAATCAACAGTGGGATAAAAATTATATAGATTATAAATACATACTTATAATACATAGATAACGCCCAGACCAATACAAACAGATATGTTAATGCACACAAATGTTTGCACTGTGCGGGGATCGAACCCGCAACCCTTGCACCAGAGGCAGCGTTCACTACCACTGTTCCAAACGGGTCGTCAAATGGTCGCTTTTCCTTCCGTGCTCTGAAAGTCTGAGTGGGGCATAAGCTCAAAGCTCGAAGGCTAGCACCACAAACCCACCCACGAGAAGGAGACACGCCAGCGTAGCCTCGTCCAGTCATCCGAGGCTTAAGGTGACGGGTAGAGCAAACTGGCGACGCCGATCGATTTTCATTTTTAGCTACTAAACCGGATCTATGTGTGGCCGTGTGGTCCCCGGCAGAGTAGAATAGGCCACCCTCACTCTTACCAAGGTGTCGTAAAAGGCGACTAAGGTAAAGCTGCTGGCATGATCATCAGCGCCCAGAGAAGGAAAACTCTGCATTTATATCAAAACCCTCTCCAACCCGTCTGACAAGCGTGGCGAGTATGGCAATTACCCCTCATGTGTTTGAGGGAGGCCCGTGCCCCAGCAGTGGGGACTTAAATGGGCTGATGATGATGATGATGATTGCACAAATGTTGGGTCCGTTTTTGTACGCGAAAAATTGATTCACGCCAAAAGTGGCCGCTTATGGCGTGAATCAATTTTGCATGGTTATTTAATAAATAATATAAGTATTTGCCCAGAAGTTGTAAACCCGAAGTTGTTTAAAATAGATCCGGTTTAGTAGATAACATTTTTATTTTAATATTCGTTTTTCAAATGAACAAAAACACAAGAAAATTAAGACAGTAACTAAGAAATAAAATTAAACTAAAAGTAAATAAAAAGGAAAGTTGAAACAAAGTAGGTCCCCGTGGCAGTGTCCCCAAAATGCTGGCAGCATTACCCCGCTGGATCGCGATGGAAATTCGCTGGGCGAGGTAGCTGCCAGCTTTTGGCTCTCCCGTGACTTCGACTAGACGCTTAGCTAAGTCACGGAAGAAAGAGAGAGCGTCGGAACCCCATTGGCCCAGTTAACAATTAAAAACGAATGGTGTCGCTAGTTAGGCCACCCGTCGCCTTAAGCCGTAGCCGTCGGGAAATACTCCTGGAGCCCAATTCTCGTGCTCGTGAAATTTATTTTCATACGATACATATCACCAAAACACATTTTTTTTGTATGGTTCTCAGGTGATATCCGCCATGCTTACAAAATGTCACGAGCACGAGAATTGGACTCCTGCAGCCAAACCGTCCCACAGAACTGAGGTACGTGCAAAGTTAGGTAGTGCCTAAGCTTATAAGAAGCAGATGTAAGCATTCGGCCGATCTTATCGCTGGAAACGATTTCTACCAGACATGGAATAGGGAATGCCCTCCCAGCTCATGTGTTTCCTCCTTCCTACAATCCGGGGTGTTTTAGGCGGGGCGTGAAGCGGCATCTCAACAGGCCATCAGGGTGAGGGAGGATGGCCGACTCAATGGGTACTTTGTTAGTTCTTTTGTGCCTGTCAACCTCATATTTGGATCTCACGGCCGTTTACCATCAGGCGGAGTGAGGTCATCCTGATTGGCCTTTTACATAAAATGAAAACAACCTTCAGTCAAAAGACATTTGATAGAAAAGGAGGAGTAGGTGGTTGCCCATTTATTCCGTAATAATCATGAACTTGCTAATTTAGGATTAAAACCGGTATCAGAGCAGTTTTATTGTAATAAGAGGGTATAGGTCTTTAAATCGTGGTATCTAGTTTCGTAATCTGCTTGCTAGCAAGCGTGCAAATATGTAGTATTTTCACAGTATTTTGATATAGATAATTACTAAGTTTCCTATATTAAATGAACTCTGTGATACTAAGAAACAATATAACAATAAATTTAAGTGCTTAAGTATGTATGTCTAATGTTTCAGTACTCAGAGACAATGGTAATCAGTGAAGCTGACGGCCTATCTCTCTCTACTCAAAGCTGCCTACACATATTAAAGCACCTTTGAAACTAAAAAAGGTACCACGTAGATTCCCAACAGAAAAACTATACGCAGAAGCTAACCTCCTATCAGTCAGGCAGTTATTCGTGTACTGTTCAATCCTCCGGCATCACAAATCCGTTGACCCCTCGACCCTTCCCCTACACAAAAGACGCATTCGCACCCCCATCCCCTCATTTAAAACCACCTTCTCAAGACGTCAGACCATCTACACTGGGCCGTTTTTATATAGATATTTTAATGATAAGGAACCAATCTTTAATATGAACAGAAACTTACTAAAATTCAGACTTAAAAAAACCTTAAATTCTTTAAATTACCTGGCGACGGAAAACATTTTAGTAACGTTAAGTTAGTGTGGATACTTCGTATGATATAATATGCATTTTAAGTTTTACGTAGATCTAATTAATTTGGTGTAAGTTCTTGTGAACATGTACCTACTCTTAACTGACTTAAATACTATTTTTCGTCATTGTTATATTTATAAGGAATAGTAATAATAGTTACCTTTACTGACCCTTTTTAGGGTGGAGGGCTAATAACCTGAGATACAGGAATTTCCTAATTCAGGTATTAGCCCACCATAGTTTCTTTACTGTGCACGTCTCATCATCATCAGCCCATTTAAGTCCCCACTGCTGGGCACGGGCCTCCCTCAATCACATGAAGGGTAATTGCCATACTCACCACGCTTGGCAGACGTGTTGGTTAGGGTTTTGATATAAATACAGAGTTTTCCTTCTCTGGGTGCTGATGATCATGCCAGCAGCTTTACCTTAGTCGCCTTTTACGACATCTCGGTAAGAGTGAGGGTGGCCTATTCTACTCTGCCGGGGACCACACGGCTAATTCTCACAACATCTCATACGTTGACCTGATTCCGTACTAAGTAGCTTAAGCACTTGTGTTACAGATATCAGGCAACAGAGGAACACAAATATATACTTATATACATATATTACACCCAGACACTGAACAAACACAAGTGTTCATCGCTCGAATGTTTGTCCAGGGTGGGGATCGAACCCACGCACGACCTTTGGCGTAAGAGGCGGGGTCACTACCAATTGCGCCATCCGGTCAGTCAAAAGGTATATGGACTACTTAATACATATTTCGTATTTATTCGTATTCAAAGTATTCTTTAGCACTGTAAAAACCTTTTTGTGTTAACCATGACGTCAGAGAAGTTCTAAATACATTGCCTTCTAATAATTTCATAATCATAATCATAATTTTTATTGTGGAACACTGTTGTAGATGTTACATAGATTATACTTAAAGAGCTACTGTGACCTGCCTCTTAAGGCGTACAAAATATTTTGACTTAAACTCTATAATAAATTAAAACACATCAGTAATAAAATTAACATAGGTACATAACCAAACAATTAAATTATTAAATTAAATCATGCTATATTAAATTGAATAAAATTTTAATGTTATACTTATTATATATTTTTGTCAAAAAAGAAGTCTTTAACAGAATAATAACATTTTTTAATTAGGTAGTCAGATAGTCGTTTTTTAAATATATAAATGTCATTTACATCCCTAATGACCTTTGGAATGTGGTTGAAAATGCGGGGAGCCATGCAAAATAAAGCTTTACCAAATAAGGTGGTCTTACTGAAAACAGAGCATAGCTTGCCCTTTTGCCTTTCCCGAGTTCTAAATTGAAATTTGTTTAGGTTCGCTTTTATAAATGTCGCACTCTCAAAAATATATACACATGGAAGGGACAACATACCATGTTTTAAAAAGAATGGCTTGCAAGACTCATCAGATTTAAGCCGGAACATCGACCCAATGCAGCGTTTCTGTGCTCTAAAGATACGCAGTATCTACATCCTTCTCAGTACTTGAACCTTTTATTGAAATGGGTATTTCATTGTATACCTTTATAGATATATTATATATATTCTGTTTGTATATGTATGCTTGACAGGGATATAGAAGATTATGCTACAGGGTTTTAACATAGGTTAAATTTAATATTTTGACGATTGTAAGCGACATTCAAAGTTATTCCCGATCAATATTGAATGATTCATGCCTTATTCACCCCTCCTCCCCTTTCCCCCCCAATTGACGTAGACACACGCATCTCATAAGATTCATATTTTATTCATGGTTTAAAAAACGGTAATTTTAAATGCTATTATTGCTGAAACGTAATGATTTAATAATGTAACGGTGTTTATGCAGAGCGGGTTGACGATAGATGACAGCACTCCCAAACGTGGTCTATATTATTTTAATTTATCGGTCGTCGTCGTCGTCAGCCCATTTAAGTCCCCACTGCTGGGGCACGGGCCTCCCTCAATCACATGAGGGGTAATTGCCATACTCACCACGCTTGGCAGACGGATTGGCGAGGGTTTTGATATAAATGCAGAGTTTTCCTTCTCTGGGTGCTGATGATCATACCAGCAGCTTTACCTTAGTCGCCTTTTACGACACCTCGGTAAGAGTGAGGGTGGCCTATTCTACTCTGCCGGGAACCACACGGCCGGAATTTATCGGTAACCGACGTGTAACCTACGATTGGTTGTTTGATTTTTCTGAATGTCACGTGAATTTAAATAAAAGTGAGAAAAAGGTGTTAAAGGTAACGGGTAGGGAACACTAGCGACGCCAATTGATTTCAATAGTTAGCAACTAAACCGGATATCTTTTTAACAATTTCGAAGCTGCAGCCCCTCGGAAAACACAAAGTTAAGTATAAGTATTAAATAAATAGTATAAGTCTTATACTTGACTGACCGGATGGCACAATTGGTAGTGACCCTGCCTCTTACGCCAAAGGTCGTGGGTTCGATCCCCACCCTGGACAAACATTCGTGCGATGAACACTTGTGTTTGTTCGGTGTCTGGGTGTAATATATGTATTGAAGTATATATTTGTGTTTCTCTGTTGTCTGATATCTGTAACACAAGTGCTTAAGCTACTTAGTACGGAATCAGGTCAACGTATGAGATGTTGTGAGAATTATTATTATTATTATTATTATACTATATATTTAACTCTACTCTAACTTTTGGGTCTACTTTGTATGTTGTATTAAATTACAACATAGTATTGGGCGCCGACTTCGGTAACACCTTTTCTCGAGTGTACCTACTGTTATAAAATGTTATTTGAAGTGTATAAAGTGATAAAAATATTATTTTACACTTTTTAGTTCTTGGTTTTTGAAGGCGGTTTTTTTTGCAGGAATATTTTTTAACAGAACCCGTGTCGCTTAAAAGTGCGACTCACTACCTACCCACTGCGCCATCAAGGCAGTCAAACATTAAGTATAAGTATTGAATAAATAGTATAATTGCTTTCGAGAGGCTGGAACATCGAAATTGTTAAAAAGAGATCCGGTTTAGTTTAAATTCAAATCGTCGCTAGTGTGCCCTACCCGTCACCCTAATATTATTGACCGATTGGTCCAAGCTCTTTACAATGCGATCAGTTTTTGAGCGTGGAGTGAATATTTACATACAAACTCTATTAAATCAAAGTTATCCACGTGCCAAAAGCCCTTAGTCATTTGATTTTTTCAATTTTTTGGAGTTGAAAATTTATTCATTTCTTAGTTGCCAAAAACAGATACATGGTATAATACGGAACATAAAAAAGTACCTATTTACAGAAATGCTAAAAATAAACAAAAAGAGGAATACTATTTACAAGAGATGATGGATGAGATGAAAAATCTGCCCCGCTACTCATCGTGCCCAGAATGCTGGCAGCGTTACCTCTTTGAATGGCCAACCCCATTGGGTTGGCCATTTAAAGAGGCCAGCGTTGGAGACGCAGAGGAGGCGTTGGCCGAGGTAGCTGCCAGCATTACTGTCGCCTGAAATGTCGAGTAGCCGGACAGACAACTCGCGGAAAAGCTTGTGGGCCTCGGGCCCCCACGGTCCCAAGGTTTCCACGCCGAACGGAGCAAATCGGTAACAGGTGTCTAAGGCGCAGTATTTGTTTTTTTTTTCGTGACTCCGCCGAAGCAGCTGCTGCTGTCCGCACAGGTCGCGTCCCAAACCAATGCCTTGCCCTGACTCCACGGGATGAGGGTCATCCCATCGGGCCTTTTGCCGTCGCTCCGACATATGCCTAGGGGTTCTAGGACTGCCGGAGTGCGGACTGAAATGAAGGCCCGGCAGAGGATGTCATTCAGGTGAGGGTGTGTTTTGTTTTTTTATGTGATAGGTGGCAGACGAGCAGACGGATTGCCTGATGGTAAGCATTGCCGCCGCCCATGGATACCCGCGACACTAGTGCGCTGCCAACCTTGAAACCCCCCTTACCCTCAGGGGCTCCGGTACCCTCATGGAGCGAGGCCGTGGTATCACTCCGGTCGAGCCCATTCATGCCAAAACATAGCTCTCCCAGTGATTGTATGAGGGTAGGTAGATAATAATGAGACTGTCACATAGTAAGAGTTATTAAAACACAAGTCTTGGCGAGTTTAAAAAAAACACGTAGGCACTTTTGGCCCGACCCCGGGATTGAACCCGGGACCCAAGCGCAGTGGTCGCTCCCACTAGCGACTGTGCCGCCGACACAGTCGGTATAATTATAAAAAGCCATAGCTACCTAACTGTGGGAAAGATATACTTCCGCATGAATGGTCCAGCTCGACAGAAGTAATACCACGACTAGACAGACAACCGGCGTGAAGCAGCAGTGTGCTGTGGTTCGCTGCGTGAGGGTACCGGAGGCCCAATGCGGGGGAAAGGAGGTTTTAAAGGTTGGCAGAGCACTTACGACTCCACTGGTTCAGCGTATATCTTTATCATTGCCACCGCCCATGGATACCCGTCCATGGGCGGCGGCAATGATAAAGATAAATATAAAAGAAAAAAATCTTTGTTTCAATTTAGGTCCATGAATGTCAAAATAAAAAAAGGGCAGTCAGAATTTATTATCGACGAACAGGCTCTTTCCGACACGCTTGATCCTTTGTCATTGCGTAGAGATCCTGTGTGTCGAGCATCGCTATGTGTCTTCTATCGCATCTACAATAGGAAGTGTTCCGAGGAGCTGTTCGGCCTGATTCCAGCTGCAAATTTTCACCATCGTACATCACGCCAGTGACAGGGGACGTGTGGTCCCCGGCAGAGTAGAATAGGCCACCCTCACTCTTACCGCCGTAAAAGGCGACTAAGGTAAAGCTGCTAGCATGATCATCAGCACCCAGAGAAGGAAAACTCTGCATTTATATCAAAACCCTCGCGAACCCGTCTGCCAAGCGCGGTGAGTATGGCAATTACCCCTCATGTGATTGAGGGAGGCCCGTGCCCTAGCAGTGGGGACTTAAATGGGCTGATGATGATGATGACATCACGCCAAAATTCCAAATTTCACTCACATTACTTGGATGGATTTTACTCCACCACAGTGTGCTTCTCACGCCACTTCCTACTGCGCGTAGTAAAACTATGGAATCAGCTACCAACGATGGTGTTTCCGAACAGATACGACCTGGTGATCTTCAAGAAAAGACCTTATTCCTGCTTTAAGAGCCGGCAACGCATCTGTGATGCCCCGTGTGTCAGCAGATGTCCATGGGCGGCGGTAGATCACTTACCATCAGGTGAGCCTGTCTGCTCGTTTGTCTGCCATAATGTATAAAAAAAACCAAAAACTAAGTATAAGTTACATATTACCGTCTACCGCTGGTTCGAATTGTCGATTTCCATCGCTCACCATCAGATGATCTGTCTGCTCGTCTGCTCATTTCATATGGCCATCAGAGTCTTTAATTCGTTACCTGATGAACTGAGAGGTCTGAGTGGAGCTCACTTCTATAGCAAACTACATACATGGCTTGTGGAAAGGTTTTTTTACTCGCTGACAGAATATTTTGATTTAGATTTTAAAAATAAGTGTCATTAATTTATCAATCCCATTATTTGAATGAATTATTATTAGGCAATAGAGTAGATATTAATTATTTATTACTGACACAGTTTTTATATCATTGTTATTTTTAAGTGACATTGAATTGTTATTTTAATGTATACCGTTATTAAATATTTGCACGCTTCTTAACTTAAGCAAACTTCAGTGATACTAAATAACATTGTAACATCACATTATGTACCTGAAATTATGCAAATAAAGTATTCTGATTCTGCCATTACTATATAAAAACAAAAAATAATTCTTCCTTCTCGCAATGGGATGTTGTAACCTGAAAAAATACCCTGAAAATACCGTTCGCTTTCCTGTAAACGAGACTTTTCTCAACAGTTCATCAGAGTTCCTGAATTATTCAGCGCCTGAAATTCGATCGGTGCCCCAATTTCAGGACTAGAAAGAGCAAAGTGATGTATGTGTCAGGTATATGAATGGCAAACCATGATTGCGATATGGGTTATGGCGTTGTAAATTTGGGGTTCCTTACTCCAATATTCAAACGCTTTGTTGGTCCAAAACCCTTTCTTTCGTGTGTGATGGTAAGCGATTGCCGCCGCCCATAGATAATAAGTCATTTGTTACTAACTCTCTATGGATTTTAAATTGGTCCGAAATAAATTTAATTTAATTTAATAGACACACGCGACACCAGTGGAGTCACAAGTGCGCTGCCAACCTTCAAAACCCCTTTGGGAGCGTTCAAGTATTACGTAACGTAATTTGGGGGGGAGGGGGGGTCTCGACAAACGTTACGATGCGTTACAGGGGCGGGAGGGGGTCTTTCTCACTACACGTATTACGTAACATTGTTTCTTTCTTTGAATAAAAAAAATTAGGGAATTTAAACTCCCGAATTGGTAACCCTTTTCGTTTACGTTTTACGGGGAAACCCTCGATTGTATTAGTTTGGTCTTCATTTTTAATTTGTTTTAATAATAATATTCTCACAACATCTCATAAGTTGACCTGATTCCGTACTAAGTAGCTTAAGCACTTGTGTTACAGATATCAGACAACAGAGGAACACAAATATATACTTAAATACATATACTACACCCAGACACTGAACAAACACAAGTGTTCATCGCACGAATGTTTGTCCAGGGTGGGGATCGAACCCACGACCTTTGGCGTAAGAGGCAGGGTCACTACCAATTGCGCCATCCGGTCAGTGTTTTGAGTAATAAACCCTATCACTTGGATACCAGTATCCTACGACGATAATTTTTTCTTCGTATGATACTGGTTACCAAACTCTGGTATCATACGCGGCCGAAGGGGGATCACTTGAGTGTTAAGTGACGTTTAGAGAGGGGGGAGGGGGTACAGAAAAATGTTACGGTGCGTTACTGAATGGGAGGGCGGGTCAAAAATCTTCAAAAATTTCGTTACGTAATACTTGAACGCTCCCTTCCTCCGGATAGGGTTTCCGGTACCCTCACTTAGAACACAGCACAGCATGCCGAAGCGTGGCTCTCCCACAAATAAACCCTCCCACTATAAACCTCGAGGAGGTCTAATTCTGGGTAAAGAGGAAAAGGTTGGCTATTGGCAGCGCACTTGTGACTCCGCTAACAGCCAACCTTTTCCTCTTTACCCTGAATTAGAGTGTTGCGGGTGTCCATCCGGTGATCCGTCTGCTCGTCTGCCACATAAAAAAAATGGATGACCCATTTCGATCAGTGGTAGTGAATGCTGCCTCTAGTGCAAGGGTTGCGGGTTCGATCCCCGCACAGTGCAAACATTTGTGTGCATGAACATGTCTGTTTGTATTGGTCTGGGTGTTTCTATATTATTAAAAGTATGTATTACAAAAGAAAAGTATTATTACATGTACATATTAATAATTCCGCAGTTGGTTCTGGCATCCGAAACACAGGTGCTTGAGCTACCTATCTCGGAGTCAGATCAATGTATCATCATCAGCCCATTTAAGTCCCCACTGCTGGGGCACGGGCCTCCCTCAATCACATGAGGGGTAATTGCCATACTCACCACGCTTGGCAGACGGGTTGGCGAGGGTTTTGATATAAATGCAGAGTTTTCCTTCTCTGGGTGCTGACGCTCATGCCAGCAGCTTTACCTTAGTTGCCTTTACGACACCTCGGTAAGAGTGAGGGTGGCCTATTCTACTCTGCCGGGGACCACACGGCTGACGGGGATCAATGTATGTGATGTTGTAAAATACTTTATTCAAAAATCAAATTCAATTCAATTTAATTTATTCATAGCAAAATACATGTTGCGTCGAATATGTTGGTAAAATTTATAAATTACAATAATTAGGTATTTACTATTATTGTTACAATGTCAAAAATATATATTTATTTATAAATTACTTACAATTATTATTCTTAAAAACTATCGTCAGCTAACAATATGATTAATGAAATATAATGTGAATTTTCAGCCCATTTTTTTTTTACTGTAATAGGTAAGCGTTTGACCATATTTCACCTAAGTAAGTGATAATATGGTCTTAGATGTAGCACGATTACCTAGAGGATACCTATTCACCCGCGCTTTGAAAACCCCCAAATTGTAGCCTCTAGGGAACACCTCCTCAGGCAGCTGATTCCACTGTTTCGCAGTACTAATAAGGAAGCAGGATTCAAACCTCTTTGTGCGGACTTTTGGTATTTCTACCATGTACCGGTGTCGATTGATTATTTATATTATTTAAAAAATAATTACCCAATAATTGAATTTATAAAACAAAAAGTATATAATTATATTAAAATGTCAACTCTATCTTGTCAAACCAGAACATCTTGAAAGTATTCCGCCAAAGAATAATAACATTTTCTAAGTAACAACAATTTTTGTATCCTCTTAAAGATAGATAATTTGTTGATGATTTTTAACTCTACTGGAAGCCGAAATACGGAACCTTACAACACTAAATCTAAAATACGTTGAATTTCAGCTATTTTTGTCATAAAACTCCGCGTAAACAAATCGTGTTACAAGCTTATGCAATTCTCGTAGGCTCGCTGAATGAAAAATGTAGGTACCTATAGTACCAACTATTGCATCATAATATAATTCATATACACCTTCTCTCCTTCTTCATCATCGTCAGCCCATTAATGTGACCTATTCTACTCTGCCGTGTGGTCCCCGGCAGAGTAGAATAGGCCACCCTCACTCTTACCGAGGTGTCGTAAAAGGCGACTAAGGTAAAGCTGCTGGCATGATCATCAGCACCCAGAGAAGGTAAACTCTGCATTTATATCAAAACCCTCGCCAACCCGTCTGCCAAGCGTGGTGAGTATGGCAATTACCCCTCGTGTGATTGAGGGAGGCCCGTGCCCCAGCAGTGGGGACTTAAATGGGCTGACGATGATCTGCCTTCTTAATCTTAGCGTGCAATTCCCGGTTGCGTCCAAAGCTGTCGCTTTGAAGCCCAGGGTAAGCTTAGACCATGATTCAGGATTGGGGCGGTCTGGTAATTACAATGAAGCGACTGCCGTCTGACCTTCGCAACCCTTTAACAGGGGAACCAGACCAACTGAATCATGGTTACACGTTTCAGAAACTTTTTCCGAAACGTGCAGGTTTCCCCACGATGTTTTCCCTCACCACCGAGCAGATGGTAATGGTAGAAATACGCACATAGATTTTGAAAAAACCATCGGTGCATGCACGGATTGGAACCTCGACCACCTGCGTGGCAGGCGAGTTCGTATCCATTGAGCTACCATCGCTCTCAAAGAATTCATATACAACCCCCCCCCCCCCCCCCCCTCCCCCCACGAATGCGAGTATAGACGCAAATAGTGTGCGAGCGAGAAGTGAATAGATGCGCCGCCATTTCTGATCCCATTCTTTATCCGCACGGGTTATACAGGCGATCCGTCTGCTCCTTTGCAATCTATCATATAAAAAAAGACGCAATAATGTTATGGTAGTCGCTGAAAACCAGCTTCGGGGTTGGTCTCTTGGATCAGCACCGACTAATGCTGAGCGGCCGCCTCTTTGGCGCATACAGGGATAATGTTGTACTTTTTGTTACTGATTTATGTCTAGGTTATGTTTCTAATTAAGTTTCCTTGTTTTGTATTGTGCCAAATAAAGTTTTCATTCATTCATTCATTGTACACCGTGCTTTTTTAACCGTCTCACGATAACGGATTATCGAGATAACAAACATTTCCCCCCAAAAAACATAGGATCTAAAATCAACAAGAAAAAATGCTTTCCCATACCATTTGCACCAATCAGCTGATTCTGCAGCGGGTTCTATAGCCAAATGGAAAAAAAAACGGAACCCTTATAGTTTCGTCATGTCTGTCTGTCTCTCCGTCTGTCCGTATATCACAGCCAGTTTTTTCCGAAACTAAAAGACCGATACTATTGAAACTTGGTAAATAGATGTATTTTGTTAACCGCATTACAAAAATATATACATGTCGAATTGAGAACCTCCTTTTTTTTGAAGTCGGTTAATAAGATTTTTCACAAAAATAGAGAACAGATTTTGTGGCGTCCCATACTTAGAACTGAAACTCATTTTTTTTTCATCAAACCCATACGTGTGGGGTATCTATGGATAGGTCTTTTTAAAAATGATGTTCAGGTTTCTAAATTTTTTTTTCTACCCAAAGTGGTAAATTTTTTTGTGTGTGTGTGTGTCCCTCTAATTTCTATAATAAAAGAATTATAAAACTAAAAGACATATATGATAAACGACCCGTTTGGAACAGTGATAGTGAACGCTGCCTCTGGTCCAAGCGTTGCGGGTTCGATCCCCGCACAGTACAAACATTTATGTGCATGAACATGTCTCTTTTTATTGGTCTGGGTGTTTTCAATGTAATATAAGTATGTATTCATAAAAAAAAGTATTTTATGTATATATTTGTAATTCCACTGTTGATTCTGATATCCGTAACACAGGTGCTTGAGCTACATATCTCGGAGTCAGATCAATGTATGTAATGTTGTGAAATATTTATATTTATTTATATACAATACCATGAAAACTAGCAACGAAAATTGGTTTGAACAAGATGTGAAAACAGCGCTTGAATCGCCTTCAACATTCAAATTTGAGCTTATGTTCATAAACACAAGTCATCATCATCATCATCTCATCATCTTAAGCCGTCCCACAGTCATTAGAATTAGGGGAGTCTAGTAATTACAATGAAGCGACTGCCGTCTGACCTTCGCAACCCTTTAACTGGGGAACCAGACCAAGTGAATCTAACATTACCCTCGTGGCGAAAAACGTGGTGAATGAGTGTGATATGTCTAGAAATCTAGGTCATATTTGGCGCTATACAGGGAGAACAGACGGACGTTGGGACGAAAAGGTCCTCGTTTGGAGGCCACGTACAGAGTCGCAGCCCTGGCAGAAGGTCAACCGGCGATCTGCTAAAAGTCGCCCGAACCCACTGGATGCGGGCGACACTGGACCGATCTGTGTCGAAAACATTGGGGGAGGCCTATGTCCAGCAGTGGACGTCTATTGATGATGATTATTTTGAGATTTACAGATCTGAGTCACCGATGCTGGTACTGCCATGTCCTGCGAAAACCAAACAGCTACATAGGAAACAAATGTCTGGCCATGCCACTACCAACGTGTCCTGTCAGGAGAGATAGACCCTAAAAGGTATATCTTGACGTCGTATTGGATGATCTATGCCAATAACGCTGATATTGATAGGGAACGGAGGGCTCTGTCCGTGAGGGCTAATATGATAGCCCGAAGGTTTGCACGCTGTACTCCTCAAACCAAGATTACTCTATTTAGAGCATACTGTACCTCTTTTTACACGTGCAGCCTGTCAGCTGATAATACGCATAGGGCGTACGGGGCCCTCCGTGTTCAATATAATAACGCCCAGGAAGTTAATATGGCTGCCCTGGCGCTGCAGCGCGTCGGGCATGTTCGCGGCGGCGCGAGTAGACTGTTTCTTTGCCACGATGTGGAAGTGCGCTGCGTCTCTCGTGCGCAGGGTCAGGGCTAGCTCCAATTCCCTCCTGAAGATGATTGCAGACTGTGGTTACTTGCTGCACTGTGGCGCATTACATGCGAAATAGATTACTAGTACCTAGGATTAAGATGTTGCTAACATCATTGGCGAGACTAAAGCGCATCGACTTCGCTGGCTCGGCCACCTAGAAAGAATGGGAGACGATCGTGCGGTAAAGCGAGCGTATCAGGGACGTCCTAATGGCAAAAGGCCAGTCGGCCGTCCGAGATATCGCTGGAAGGATGAGGTCGAAAAAGACTTGCGCGGACTCTCAGCAGATGACTGGCAAGAGGTGGCGCAGGATCGACCAAGATGGAGGCTCTTATTATCGGAGGCCAAGACTCACTATGGGTCGCTGCGCCAACCTAGTTAGTTAGTTAGTTAACAATATATGAGTTTTTGACTTGAAATAAATGATTACCATAAAATGACCACTATGGATGCCCAAGACCGTGTGAAGTGGAGGAATGGCAGGAAAGCGGATCCCGGGCTCCAGAGCGACAGCTTCAGAGCGGCAGCAGCAGCCAGCAGAGGGACAAAACGGTAATATAATGATAATAATAAATATAAATACTTCACAACATCACAATAGATTGATCTGACTCCGAGATAGATAGCTCAAGCACCTGTGTTACGGATATCAGAAGCAACAGTGGGATTACAAATATATACCTACATGCAATACTTTTCTTTTGTAAATACATACTTATAATGACTGACCGGATGGCGCAATTGGTAGTGACCCTGCCTCTTATTACGAGTACATGTTTCAGATCATAACCCTGTCCCCTCATCTTTAGGGGGAAATCCCCAGTTGTATCCAAATCTGACGCTTCGGAGCCCAGGGTACGCGTAGACCATGATTCAGGATTTAGGGAGCCTGGTAAATACAATGAAGCGACTGCCTTCTGACCTTCCAGACCGATTGAATCATGGTTACACATTTGAAAGCCATAACCCTGTATAATAAGTCAATGGTATAGAAAACTGTAACAGATTCATTTCTTAAATTCCAATCTAAGTAGAGCAAGCTATTTTGAGTTGTTTATTTCGACTTCGACAATATTACATAGCACAATTTTTGCTAATTAGTAGACAAAAATGTACCTAAATATTTTTAAACGTAGCAAAATCGATGATCTGCAAGAAAGTTTGAACTTTGTCACTGAAACCAATTGGGATTTTTTTGTTATCACTTTCAGCGGAGCAGACTGCCATGTATTTTTTCACGGTATTTGACAATTTTTTTTTCATTTGTGTAATCAAAAGACCTCTCAATGATAGAAACATCGTTGAAAGAATCACTTGATTCTCATTTAAACTACCTGAGATATCACAACTTTAAAATCACATTATTTTGGGCAAACCCAAAACGCTCCATACAAATGGCTACTGAGATGTGGCGTCACACGACAGTATTTTGTATGCATTCCAATTGAATTTTGTATGGTAGCTATATCAAATGTTTCGTTTATGTCAATGGTTCCATTATAATAGTTGGTGTAAATTATATGGGTTATTCAATGGTTTAATTATTTTTTAATAATTTCATACTTTTAAAATGGACTTGCCCATGAATCTTTGAATGACCATAAAACCGGCTAGACGTTATATTTTTATTAGATAATTTTTGCTATTGGCACATATTAACCTATATTTTGATAAAATATTTTTATTTTGTAAAATCTCGAGCTTAGTCAAATACCCTAATATAATTGACGTCTATAAACGTAGTTCATGACAAAAGGACTACGCACATTGCGAGATAAACAAGCTACGCACACATATGCACGCTTACAGTAATCTCAGCTAGTTTCGGCAATAATGACAGAGACAGGCATGTGGGAGAGACACGATACAATATATGTACTACTATAACTTTCTGGTAATTGCGAGACGTATTTGGAAGTTGTGTATATGTGTAGGCGAATAAATTTACATGTGTGTGTGCTTGTTGACAATGAGGGTAAAAAAATGTACGTGTCGTGGCGCTAGAGATTTGGGAATTCGGTGCGATACGGCGCAATGACTTAGCTCATAGATTTTAGTACAGGCGGCGAGCGCCATAGTACGTTTCGCGTGTAATTGTATAATTTATTTCGACGTGATAATAAGGCCACACACAATGGACAACATTTCATATTTTTAACATGTCCATATTGTTTTTTTATATGAAAATAGACATAAAATGAACAGACCCATATTTTTTCTTTTTTCAAAATTTGTCCATTTTCATGCATAAAATAATTGTTAAAATTCTTTATATTCTAAATAGACGTAAGCGCCAAATGACGTCATCGGACGGCTGAATACAGCGATATTCCTTTGCTTATCATTGTTTTAATAAAAAAAAGGTACTACTGTCAAAGGTAAATAATATTAGTGTCAACATTGTCAACGTCATTCATTCATTCAACGTTGACAAGTTGTCTTTTTTTGACAGTTGCATGTCATGGGTTTGGCATTTCGTAAATTTAAAACTATAATGTGCTAAGCAAAGAAATATTTTACATTCTGCCGTCCGTTGACGTCATCTTACGTTTTTTAGTTTTTAATTTTTGTCTCAGTAAATAAGCAATATAAAAAATGAATAAATATATATTCGCGCAGCGGAAAAGTAAATAAAGAATTGGTATTTTTTGTTTCAGAGCTTAGCAATTTTGAAATGTTGTCCATTACTTTAAAAAATGACGTCTTTAGACGTTGCTCCGCTGAAAGTGTCATCGTGGGTCCAGTTTAGCTAAAATTGATGGTGAGAGACACCAAGGGATCCAGAAGGTCGTAGCATCAGGGTAAGTTCTGCATATTTACTGTTTTCGAAACATTTATTACCGGGTCTATTTTCAGTAGTCCATTTTTTTTAAGGGACGGGTAGGGCACACTAGCGACGCCAATCAGTTTTAATTTTTAGCTACTAAACCGGATCTATTTTAAACAATTTCGGGGTAAATAAATAGTATAAGTGTTTGCCGAGAGGTTGTAACACCGAAATTGTTTAAAATAGATCCGGTTTAGTAGCTAAAAATTAAAATCGATTGGCTAGTGTGCCCTACCCGTCACCTTAATGGGCCGGCTCGACCGGAGTGATTCCACGGCCTCACAGAAAACCGGCATGAAGTGAGGGTACTGGAGTCCCAATCAGGGGGAAAAGTTAGTTTAAAGGTCGGCAACGCACTTTTGACTCAACTCCGTCTGCTCGTCTGCCACTATCACATATATACATATAATTTATATGTATAAATACTTAGGAGTGTTTATATCTGTAACCTAATTATTTTCATAATTCAAATATTCTGTTAAATTTGTAGAATCATTTTTCTTTCAATATTATTTTTAATTTTTTAATTATATTTTTATAGAACCATCTATTTGCCAAGTTTGGAACTAATAGCAATCCCGAATCGAAGTGAGGGCGAGCCACTATGGTCCTTTCGCTTTAGGCTGATATGAGTGACAGATGTCAAAATCTATACATTTTTAACGTTGTTAGTCTCTTCCTAACGCATGCTAGTTAGCTAGTATCAGCATATAAACTGTCCCACTGCAGGGCAAAGGTGTCCATCATAGAATTCAAGTTATCGCTACTATGATGGGATTAGGTTTAATCACCACGCTTGCCAAATGCGGATTGGTTATCACAAACCCGAGCTATGTTCGAAAAATTCGCAACATACTTTTCGCTCGACCTGGGAATCGAACCCAGGACCCCGAGATCACGGCCCGGTACTTAAACCACTAGACCAACAGGGCGCACATCTAACGCATGACTCGCGTAGAATTCTGTCCTGCTGTCACCGATATCATGCTAAAGCGAAAATACCATAGTCCATAAAATTAAGCCACCACCTTCAAATGTCCTTTTTTAACCAAGCGGGTCACGCTGTCATACTAAAAACTGTTTTACCCAAAAAATCGCCAAAAAAAACTCATCAATAAAATATTAAGTCCACTTTTTCGTCGTCTACGCGTATGTTTTTAAGGTCAAAGTAATTTATTTATGCCAACGCCGATTTCCTGATGTTTTCAGATTCGGGACTGTATAAAATGGGTCAGGAAAAAAATGGCCTCCGTTTTTTTTGTTTTCGGTGGAATATTTGGAAAAATTGTTACCCTAGATTCGATTGACTGCAAAAACGATAAATAAGTGACCTGGCATTTGTTGGGTTAAGTGACGGGTAGGTCACACTACGCCGCCAATAATGATTTTAATTTTTAGCTACTAAACCGGATTATTTTAAACATTTGGGGTAAATACATAGTAGAAGTGTTTGACGAGAGGTTGTAACACCCGAAATGTTTAAAATAGATCCGGTTTAGTAGCTAAAAATTTTTAAAAAATCGATTGGCTTAGTGTGGCCCTAACCCGTCACCTTAATGGGCGGCTCGACCCGATGTGATCAGACGGCCTCACAGAAAACGGCATGAAGTGAGGGTACTGGAGTCCATCAGGGGGGAAAAGGTTGAGTTTAAAGGTCGGCAACGCACTTTTGGACTCAACTCCGTCTGCTCTTATGCCACTGATCACATATATGTATAAATACTTAGGAGTGTATATAGCTATATATATATATATATATATATATATATATATATATATATATATATAACCTATTTATTTTTATAACTCAAATATTCTGTTAAATTTGTAGAATCATTTTTCTTTCAATATTATTTTTAATTTTTTAATTATATTTTTATAGAACCATCTATTTGCCAAGTTTGGAACTAATAGCAATCCCGAATCGAAGTGAGGGCGAGCCACTATGGTCCTTTCGCTTTAGGCTGATATGAGTGACAGATGTCAAAATCTATACATTTTTAACGTTGTTAGTCTCTTTCTAACGCATGCTAGTTAGCTAGTATCAGCATATAAACTGTCCCACTGCAGGGCAAAGGTGTCCATCATAGAATTCAAGTTATCGCTACTATGATGGGATTAGGTTTAATCACCACGCTTGCCAAATGCGGATTGGTGATCACAAACCCGAGCTATGTTCGAAAAATACGCAACATACTTTTCGCTCGACCTGGGTATCGAACCTAGGACTCACGGCCCGGTACTTAAACCACTAGACCAACAGGGCGCACATCTAACGCATAGACTCGCGTATAATTCTGTCCTGCTGTCACCGATATAATGCTAAAGCGAAAATACCATAGTCCATAAAATTAAGCGTACCACCTTCAAATGTCCTTTTTTAACCAAGCGGGTCACGCCGTCATACTAAAAACTGTTTTACCCAAAAAATCGCCAAAAAAACTCATCAATAAAATATTAAGTCCACTTTTTCGTCGTCTACGCGTATGTTTTTAAGGTCAAAGTAATTTATTTATGCCAACGCCGATTTCCTGATGTTTTCAGATTCGGGACTGTATAAAATGGGTCAGGAAAAAAATGGCCGCCGTTTTTTTGTTTTCCGGTGGAAATATTTGGAAAAATTGTTAACATAGATTCGATTGACTGCAAACTGATAAATAAGTGACCTGCATTTGTTGGGTAAAGTGACGGGTAGGTCACACTAGCGCCGCCAATAGATTTTAATTTTTAGCTACTACCGGAGCTATTTTAAACAATTTCGGGGTTACAACCTCTCGGTAAACACCTATACTATTTATTTAATAATAATAATAATAATTCACACAACATCTCATACGTTGACCTGATTCCGTACTAAGTAGCTTAAGCACTTGTGTTACAGATATCAGACAACAGAGGAACACAAATATATACTTAAATACATATATTACACCCAGACACCGAACAAACATAAGTGTTCATCGCACGAATGTTTGCCCAGGGTGGGGAGCAAACCCACGACCTTTGGCGTAAGAGGCAGGGTCACTACCAATTGCGCCATCCGGTCAGTCGTTTAATACTTATAGTTAACTGTTTGGTGTGCTTTTGCATTCGAATTTTGGATTACTGCCAAAAGTGGCCGCTTTTGGCGTGAATCAATTTTTCGCGTACAAAAACGGACCCAACATTTGTGCATGGTTATTTAAGAAATAGTATAAATGTTTGCCGAGAGGTTGTATTCCCGGAATTGTTAAAAATAGATCCGGTTTAGTAGCTAAAAATTAAAATCTATTGGCGGCGCGAGTGTGCCCTACCCGTCACCTTGAAAAACCATTTTGAAGGACGAAAACAGCGTCAGAACTTCTAATATTTCGCAGATCTGTATGTATCACTTGTATTAACATTTTTTGCAACTGCTTGATTTCCAAAGAGCTGACGATATAATAGTAGCAAAGACTTATAAATAATTTTAGGTACATTTTTTGTGATCGAACCCGGGACCTCTAGCGCAGCCGTCGCTTTAAAGTGCGACTCACTACCACTGCGCCATCGAGGCGGTAACAAATTCATAATGTCAGTCAGCCCGGAGTCTGGAAGTCGACGGTCATGTACCCCCATGCCTCGGACAGCACTTTAAGCCGTTGGTCCTGCGCCCAATCCCTCTCCAGTCGTGACACGCTGGGGTCCCATCGGAATATAAGTGTAAGGGAATTGAGAGTGCACTTGTGTTTGCGCACACACTTGAGCACTAACATAATATTTTTCTGTTGTAAATACACAATTATGTTTAAGTTATAATAAGTGTACAGGCAGACCCTCAATCGACACCGGTACATGGTAGAAATACCAAAAGTCCGCACAAAGAGGTTTGAATCCTGTTTCCTTATTCGTACTGCGAAACAGTGGAATCAGTTGCCTGAGGAGGTGTTCCCTAGAGGCTACAATTTGGGGGTTTTCAAAGCGCGAGTGAATAGGTATCTTCTAGGTAATCGTGCTACATCTTAGACCATATTATCACTTACCATCAGGTGAAATATGGTCAAACGCTTACCTATCTACAGTAAAAAAAAAAAAAAAGTGTGCTGCCAACCTTTAAACCCCTCTTTCCCCAGATTGGGCCTCTACACTCACTCACACAGCGAAACACAGCATGTACGCTGATTCAGGCCGGTTTTCTGTGAGGCCGTGGTATCACTCCGGTCGAGCCGGCCCATCATGACGAAGTGTAGCTCTCCACGGTCAAAATTTCATCAACAGAAATAAAATATAAACGGATATCGAGTGTCAAATAACTTGTAAGGACAATAATTTGTTATCATATTGGTAGCGTGTAAATCAATGGCGTTTAAAAATAAAACCAAACCTCCTGCGCACACGCACTGGAATACCGCGAAAGTGATTTCAATTTCATTTGTTACTTTTTTTTAAGGGTGTACTTTCTTTATGGCATTTCAAAATGTAGGGTTCCTTGGGTGAACGAGAAAACTTAATTTTTTTTTCGTCTTTTATTTTGTTGATTTAATATTAGGAGCCCAAATAATGATTTTCAAGATTCTGACATTAAGGGTAGGGCACACTAGCGACGCCAATCGATTTTAATTTTTAGCTACTAAACCGGATCTATTTTAAACAGTTTCGGGGTTACAACCTCTCGGCAAACACTTTTACTATTTATTCATCATCAGCCCATTTAAGTCCCCACTGCTAGGGCACGGGCCTCCCTCAATCACATGAGGGGTAATTACCATACTCACCACGCTTGGCAGACGGGTTGGCGAGGGTTTTGAAATGCAGAGTTTTCCTTCTCTGGGTGCTGATGATCATGCCTACAGCTTTACCTTAGTCGCCTTTTACGACACCTCGGTAAGAGTGAGGGTGGCCTATTCTACTCTGCCGGGACCACACGGCCTTATACTATTTATTAAAAAGAAATAAATAAATAAATAAATCCCCTTTTTAAACCCGTACTACCTTATTATAAATCGCGATCCAAATTATTATCGTATTACAGCTCATGTCATCCCCTTCTAACACGCAATGTTAAAAGGAGATGGCATGAATTTTGTTCCGGGACTATCCTTAGTTCACGATTTGAAATAATGGGGGTAAGGCGTGAAGCAGCGCCTGCGTTGTGTTTCGCCGTGTGAGTGAGGTTACCGGAGGCCCAATGGGAGGGAAAGGGAAAAGGTTGGCAGCGCATTTGTGACTCCACTGGTGTTGCGGGTGTCCATGGGCGGCGGAATTGTTTACCATCAGGTGATCCGTCTGCTCGTCTGCTACCTCTCACATAAAAAAAAGTCGAATTTTTGAAAATCCCTTCTTAGTGGTCACTTTCACTATTAAAGGAACCTCCGGCCCAAATTTCAAGTTCTCTTCTTCTTATTTTATTTGTGGCAATCAACTTCTTAGAGAATTACTCCTGCCATTATCAGGTTTTAGATTTTAGGCATTATTAAGCGGGACAACCGAAGATAATTCGCCAATGTCAAGTAACTTATTGAGAACAAGTAGGTAGTCAACAGTCGAAGTCAGTCAAAGTCACAGTCACTCAATAAAACGCCGGTGTTTTGCGTTTTATCGACCTACGGATTTAGCGGATATCACTCTAAAAGCATTCGCGGGTTTTAAGACTATTAGGTCCAAGCAAGTTGTCACGAGACAACGCACTCGACACACAATAGCAGTGTTAAAAACGATACAATCCAACGATTCTTATTATTAGGATCACTTTGCGGCACTTCACTGCACAAATAAACACCAAACTTGCACACTAAAAACCACTAGACACTAATTTAAAACCTTTGAATTGCATCAGCCCACGCGGCTTCTTTTAGCCCTACCCGCCGAATCCAAATTTCAAGTTTCTAGGATCAGTAGTTTAGACTGACATATTGTCACCGGAAAATAACAAGATCCGTAAGTTTATTAATTTACTAGGAAGTTTATAAACTTTCGTAGGATTCTAAACGGGAGATAAATTGTATTATCTTACGTCCACACTTTCGTAAATTTATCAATTTCCAACGTCGCATGGTAAATTTATAAACTAACGGATATCTATTCGTAAAATTTTATATGGTTCGAACCAATCACAGAAACTCTTTTAAATATACGAATTTTTGAAATACTACGTAAAATAACACACTGCTCTCTGATTGGTCTGCGTCCATTCCTAGTCTCTTAGTCACTCAGGTTCTCCTTTTATATTTATAGATTTAAGCTTGAAAACATCGTTATAATTATAAGTATCTGTGTTAAACCGTTGATTCAGATCAAGTGCTTAAGGTGACGCGTAGGGCACACTAGCGACGCCAATCTTTTTTTTTTTATTATGAACTGTAGGCTAACGCTTGACCACAATCTCACCTGATGGAAAGTGACGATGAGGTCTAGGATGTAACGCGTTTGCCTAGAAGATGCCTGTTCACTCTTGCCTTAAAGATGTCCAGATTGTAGTGGTCCAGAAAAACAGACCTTGGCAAGGAGATCCATTCCTTAGCTGTCCGCATCTATCTATCTATTCTATTTTAATTTTTAACTACTAAAACGGATCTATTTGAAACAATTTCGGGGTAACAACCTCTCGGCAAACACTTATACTATATTTGTTAAATAACCATACAAAAATGTTAGGTCCAACGCGTACGCGAAAAATTGATTCACGCCAAAAGCGTGAATCAATTTTTCATGTACAAAAACGGACCCAACATTTGTGTATGGTTATTTAATAAATAGTATGTGTTGGCCGAGAGGTTGTTACTCCGAAATTGTTTCGTATAGATCCAGTTTAGGAGCTAAAAATTAAAATCGATTGGCGTCGCTAGTGGGCCCTACCCGTCACCTATAGCTACTTACTTACTTACTTTTGGGTCAGCAGGTCGACTTACTAGTTATGGTAAAATATGGAATGTGTAAATAATTTCGACATATGCAGATACTAGTCATAGTTAACTAGTTAAAGGTTTTCGCAAGGGTAACTCAGAAAGGCGTGTGTACTTATTTGTAAATGTTGAGAAAATAGATTTTAACAGAGTTAAGTTGATACAAAACTCCCATATAAAATTTAATGCTATACAGAACCCAACATCTCCAACGCCCCACTTTGATTTACCAACATTCACTTCTTACTATACAGGGTGTATCTGTGAACATTTACATCCTTTTAACCACGTGTTCTATCCATCCATTCTGAACAGCATTTGTTCTATGACTTTTGGAAATTCGCATAAAAAAAATTCAACTTCTCATACAAAGTCGGTCACGTGAATTGGTCATTTTGTATGGAAAGTCGAAAAAAATTTCCACTAATTTCGAAAAGTCGTAGAACAAATGTTCAGAATGGTTGGTAGAACACGATACACCCTGTATAAGACCTGGTTGTTACTTGGATGTAGTTCAGTAAACCCCAAACACTGACCAGTTCCAAAAATCGGTATCGAAAACTGGATTACGAGAATCCGATGTGGATAATTCGGTTCGGATTCGGGTCGGGTTCGATCCCCGCACAGTGCAAACATTTGTGCGCATGAACATGTCTGTTTGTATTGGTCTGGGTGTTTTCTATGTATTATAAGTATGTATTTACAAAAGAAAAGTATTAAATCAAAATCAAAAATCTAAATTAATGTTTTTATTCAATTTAAGTCCATACAGAACATTTATGAATGTCAAATATTATGTAATCTACCGCTGATTCGGAATGTCATTTTCTACCGAGAAGCTTCAGCAAGAAACTCAGTAGTTACTCTTTTCAAATAATATGGTAATTACAATTTTCATTCTTATTACAAATTATGATTAGAGTGTCAGTATGATATACCATGCTTATAACAAATATCGTTTAGATAAATCGTCAAAGAAAAAATATGAAATGAATTATACATTAGAGGACAGGCGAAGAGATCAACATGTCCAGAAATCCTTATCATTCAAATAATCATCTACATTATAGTAGCCTTTCTGCATTAGGCAGTTTTTTACATGCAACTTAAACTTATGTACGGGTAATTCAATAATATTTTGAGGTAAATTTCTAATGCTCAATCCTACAAATGAATTTCCAATTTTATGAAGTCTTAGATTTGGGACAGAAAGCCTATGTTTGTTTCGCGTGTTAAAGCTATGAAAATCTGATTTTTGCGAGTAAAGGTAGGTACAAGTTCTTGCGTACAAACATAATACAATCAAAAATGTATTGAGATGATACGGTTAAAATATTGATTTCCTTGAATACTTCTCTGAGTGAGTCACGTGATCTAAGACCGTAGATGGCACGGATGGCCCTCTTCTGCAAAATGAAGATGGCTTGTAAGTCAGCACCGGATCCCCACAGTAGTAGACCATATGACATCAGACTATGAAAATAGCTAAAATAAACCAGTCTCGCTGTCCCGATATCAGTCAGATTACCTTATCTTTCTAACTGCATATGCAGCTGAACTAAGTCTTCCTGCCAAGGCAGCAATGTGAGGGCTCCATTGCAATTTTGTATCCAGAGTGATACCTAGAAAAACTGTGGAGTTTATGATTTCGATAGGTTCGTTATTCATAACAATATTCATTTTGACCTGCCTAACATTAGGCATTAAATGTATATATGTATTTGTAATTCCGCTGTCGGTTATGATATCCGTCTAGGTGCTTGAGTTATCGGAGACAGATCAATGTATGCGATATTGTAAATATTTTTTTATGTTATAAGTGGCAGACGAGCAGACGAATCACCTGGTAGTAAGCGATTGACGCCACCCATGGTCACCCGCAACACCAGTGGAGTCACAATTGTGCTGACAACCTTTAAATCCCCCCTTCCCCGGATTGGGTCTCCCGTACCCTTACTCACTAGGCAAATAGCTAGAAATTAACAGTGGGAGAGCCACGCTTCGGCATGAATGGGCCGGCTCGACCGGAGTAATACCACATCCTCACAGAAAACCGGCGTGAAGCAGTGCATGCGCTGTGATTCGCTGCGTGAGTGAGGGTACCGGAGGCCCAATCCAAGGAAGGTGGGTTAAAAGGTAAGCAGCGAACTTGTGACACCACTGGTGTTGCAGGTGTCCATGGGCGACGGTAATCGCTTACCATCAGGTGATCCGTCAGCTCGTCTGCCACCTATATCATAAAAAAAAAGAAATATAATTAAACAAAAGTGGCCGCTTTTAGCGTGAATCAATTTTTCGCGTACGGGTTGGACCCAACATTTGTGCATGGTTATTTAATAAATAGTATGTTTGCCGAGAGGTTGTAACCCCGAAATTGTTTAAAATAGATTCGGTTTAGTAGCTAAAAATTAAAATCGATTGGCGTCGCTAGTGTGCCCTACCCATCACCTTAAAACCAAACCACAGAGCAAGAGTGGTGTAAGCTGGACCACTTTTGCGCTGAGAGCCTCATTTAGTCTAAGGTAAAAGCCTTTTAAATCATGCGTTTTCTGGTTCCATGCCATCTACAGAGAAATTAAAAAGAAAAAAAACAAAGTAACTAATTCACGGCCAGCCTTTCGCAACGGTTGACGTCGTTCGAAATTCAAAGTGTCTGTAAGTAAACATATTCTAATTCGCTGACGCAGATGGAGCATGCATATTGTATTCAGATTAATACATACAGATGTGAATGTGGGGTGCGTTCGGATATTTGATGCTGGGGATCTGGAAACATTTCATTTTTCTGTTTGTATTGGTCTGGGTGTTTTCTATGTATTAAAAGTATGTATTTTTTTTATGAGAAAGGGAGGCAAATGAGTAAGCCAGTCACCTGATGGTAAGTGATCACCGCCGCCCATGGAATATTAGCCACACCAGAGGGCGTGGAGATGCGTTGCTTTTAGGAAGGTAGGTATAGGCTCGATTCTTGAAGATCGCAATGTCATACCGGTTCGGAAATACCGCTGCGGGAAGTTGATTCCACAATGAGGAGGAGAGTGGCAAAAATGACGTGTAAAACAAAAGAAAAGTATTAAATGTATGTATTTGTAATTACAAATACATACATTTAATACCGGGCGGAATTCCGCTTTTGTTTCTGATATCTGTAACACAGGTACTTGATCCACCTATCTCGGAGTCAGATCAATGTATGTGATGTTGTGAAATATATGTATATAAATATTTATTTCAGTTGTGACTACGCGTTTGTGCGAAGATATATTAGATTCATCTATCTATTTATTTAAGCTTTCGGCTTGTAACAAAATTATGCAACTTATCTTTTTTTTCTTTTTGGTGGTATGATTTTGAAGACATCGAAAGCAATACGGAAGATACTTAATTAATAAAACTCACTTAAGATTTGCAAGATATTCGGTTCTCACTGTGCTGGACAAAGACCAATGAAATTCCACCAGACTAGCAGTTTAGCTTAGAACGCAACCGAGAATTATATGCTGTTAGCGACGGCTCTTGTGTTTATTTTAAATGTTTAAAAAGAAAAAGAAAAGAAAAAAGAACTTGTCATTGTAAAATGTCACTGTGAAAAAAAAATTTATAAATTTCCATTTCGCGGCAACTTTATTTCGCGTCTTTTTCCATAATATATGATTTCTTCGTAACAAAACGTATTTCTATTGTGAACCAGCCCGAAGTAAAGTCTTCACATGCTAATATGAGATTTTGCTGGAATTTTTTTTATTTATAAAATAATTACTTATTTAAAAACAGATATTTGACGTTATTTTTATATCTTGTACCTAAACAAAAAGGCTAACGGCTCTTGGCCCAAAGTACCAAAAATAAATTGACCAACATTTGGTAGTGCGTAAAAATTTTTCTATAGATAATTATAGGTACTGGGATCTAAGAGATAATAATGAGGGTGGCCATTGGTTTATTTTATTAAATGCATTTGCATACAAAGATGATTACTAAAAATCCTAATAAAAATCATTTCGCAAATCCATTTAAAAGACACAGTCTAAAAAAAATAGAACAGGTTTTATTAATTACTTTCAAGTCCTACAAACATCTCTAGCCATTTCTAAAGCATTTCTTTAGAACTGATGTAATTTTCTTTGTTTTATTGTAGTTTTTATATTTTTCATGTCATTATTATCATAAAAATACAAAAACATAATATTGAAATTTAAAACCATTTCCCTGGTGTAAAATCCGAACGCACCCAAAAACCAAAGATGGCGGACGACAGTTCGTAACGGTAACATCGAAAACACTATCCCTGTTGTATTACAAATTCCCGGCCATTTCTTTATTTATTTATTCGGAATAGTACTGTTATGACCGCATAATGATATAACGTGACACGATCGTTTTCAGGTTGGGATCTATTACAACTTGTTTTGATGGAAACTGTACTTACTCCCTTTGACCGTTCTAAATTCAAACGGTATTGAGTTTTCTTTTTTTTTAATGTTAGTTATGGCAGTAGAACCACAGAGTACTTTGCAATACTGGAAAAGTAGAACCTATGAAGTTGTTTTCTGCAATAAATCTTTTTTGTTTGAAGTTTAAATGCCAACTTATTTAAAATTAAGATGTTTGCCCAAATGTTACCGGTAGAAAAAACATGCTAAATCTATGCCTGGATCTATTGCGCAGAATTGTAAGTAATAGTGCGAAAACATTGTAAAAACCTAGAAAAATACGTATACAGGTGTGAAATGAAAACTTTAGCTTATTTATTTTAACAACCCGATTGTAACAGTGGTAGTGAACGCTGCCTTTGGTCCAAGGGTTGCGGGTTCGATCCCCGCACAGTACAAACATTTGTGCCAACCTTTAAGCCCCCTTACCCCGAATTGGGCGTCCGGTACCCTCACTCACGCAGCGAAATACAGCACTGCTTCACTCCGGTTTTCTGTGAGGCCGTGGTATCACTCCGGGCAAGCCGGCCCATTCATGCCAAAGTGTGACTCTCCCACTGTCAATACAACAACACAATATGTATTTACACAATAGGTACTCGCACAATAGGTAAGTAGGCATGCTTATTCAGAATCAGAATCATTTATTGCATTAACTTAAATCCCCCCCCCCCCCCCCCCACCCGCACTGCAGGTAGCATGCTTAAAAATTGACCGGCGTGCGATTTTTGAGCATGCTCAAATTAGCATGCTTAATTAATTAATCCACACATGCTACTAAGTAACACTTGCTCAAAAGTAGCATGCTTTAGGTAAGCATGAAAATTAGCATGTGTAACAGAACCTCGTGTTCCTTGGAGGAAAATGTTTGTTATCATCAGTATAATGCACTCGATAAGGGTTAAAAAATTTGATAAATGTTATCTAAGTAGATTAAATATTGTATCGGCTTACAGACTCCGTTCTGGTCACATTCCGAGGAAAAAGTTTAAATACTTGATGGGTTTAATATCATCTCCCTTGTGTGAAGAATGCGGAGTTATTGAGGATGTTGTTCACGTTTTAGCGGAGTGTGCCCGGAACGGACGACTTAGGGCGCAATAGACAACATTTCAAAATTGCTAAGCTCTGAAACAAAAAATACCAATTCTTTGTTTACTTTTCCGCTGCTCGAATATATATTTATTCATTTTTTATATTGCTTATTTACTGAGAAAAAAATTAAAAACTAAAAAACGTAAGATGACGTCATCGACGGCAGAATGTAAAATATTTCTTTGCTTAGCACATTATAGTTTTAAATTTACGAAATGCCAAACCCATGACATGTAACTGTCAAAAAAAATGACAACTTGTCAACGTTGAATGTATGAATGACGTTGACAATGTTGACATTAGTATTATTTACCTTTGACAGTAGTACCTTTTTTTTATTAAAGCAATGATAAGCAAAGGAATATCGCTGTATTCAGCCGTCCGATGACGTTATTTGGCGCTTACGTCTATTTAGAATAAAAAGAATTTCAATAATTATTTTATGCATGAAAATGGACAAATTTTGAAAAAAGAAAAAATATGGGTCTGTTCATTTTATGTCTATTTTCATATAAAAAACAATATGGACATGTTAAAAATATGAAATGTTGTCCATTGTTTGGGTGTAATGGCAATGGAGTAGGCAGATACAACAGAGCCCTGGCTACTCCAATGTCAGAAGAGGCTAAAGCGTGCTATAGACTGTTACTAGCATTTAATTCTTAAGTTTTCCTTTTATTTCATTTCAATTACATAATGGTTGATTTTAACGGAGCGACATTGTCAAATTGACAAAGCTCCTTAGATAAAGAAAACAAAAAGGGTTAAAAAAGGCACGGTGTTTAAATAAATATATAAACACGGCAAGAGTGAACAGGCATCTTCTAGGCAAACGCGTTACATCCTAGACCTCATCGTCACTTACCTGGGCTTTGAAATTACCTCTTAAGGTGACGGGCAGGGCACACAAGCGACGCCAATCGATTTTAATTTTTAGCTACTAAACCGGATCTATTTTAAACAAATCCAGCGTTACAACCTCTCGGCAAACATTACTATTTATTAAATAACCACACACACAAATTTTTGTACGCGAAAAATTGATCCGCGACCACTTTTGGCGGTAATCCAAAATTAGAGTGCAAAAGCAGACCAAACAGTTAATTATAAGTATTAAATAAATAGTATAGGTGTTTGTCGAGAGGTTGTAATCCCGAAATTTTTAAAATAGATCCGGTTTAGTAGCTAAAATTTAAAATCGATTGGCGTCGCTAGTGAGCCCAACCCGTCACCTTAAACATGAAAATAAGCATGTGTAGCAGAACCTCATGTTCCTTGAGGGAAAATGTTTGTTATCATCAGTATAATGAGGAGGTCCAGGGGCTCCGAACACCCTTCCATACACGCCAAAAGCGCCCACTTTTGGCGTAAATCAATTTTTCGCGTACAAAAACGGACCCAACATTTGTGCATGGTTATGCATGGTGCATGGTATTTAATAAATAGTATAAGTGTTTGCCTAGAGGTTGTAACCTTGAATTTTTTTTAAATAGATCCAGGTTAGTAGCTAAAAATTAAAATCTATTGGCGTCGTTTGTGTGCCCTACCCGTCAATTTCAAGGCTCTAAAAATTAAATTAAAAACATGTAAAGGCTAGTTATTATTGTTGTTAGCGACGCGCTCATGTCACAAATATATTTTATTTTATAATTTTAATAAATACTTTTTGTTTGTTTCTCTATCCCAAATTTAAGAAAAAGGTTCTGACGTGCGCGGCCCGAACTGTCAGTCCAAAGAGTAGTATTTGTCAGTCCGCCATTAACCTCAAGCGACTTAACATCGCTCTATGTATTTTTAAATTGTAAATTTCTATGTGTTTTCAAAAATACAACTATTCATCCTCGTCAGCCCATTTAAGCCCCCACTGCTGGGGCACGGGCCTCCCTCAATCACGTGAGGGGTAATTGCCATACTCACCACGCTTGGCAGACGGGTTGGCGAGGGTTTTGATATAAATGCAGAGTTTTCCTTCTCTGGGTGCTGATGATTATGCCAGCAGCTTTACCTTAGTCGCCTTTTACGACACCTCGGTAAGAGTGAGGGTGGCCTATTCTACTCTGCCGGTGCCCAGCCGAGAGGTTGTAACCCCGAAATCATTTAAAATAGATCTGGTTTAGTAGCTAAAAATTAAAATAGATTTTCGTCGTTGTGCCCTACCCGTCACCTTAATAGAGTAGCCACCTGCAGTGGGACAGTAAGTACTCGTATAAAGGCTGCTAATTTTTTTTTTACTGTCTAGTCTTGAAATCTGATATGGCGCTTAGCGTCACTTAACCTACTTAAAACGGATGCCAGTCATAAGTAGGTCATTATGTCTACTCTTATAACACTATAGGTGTTATATGGTGTTATGAATGGCGCTTATAAAGCAATAAACCTCGGGTTTATCTTATGCTCTTGAACATGAGACCGTCTCCCATACTTGTTAGTGGACCTTGGAGCGAAGTAGCTAAGTGATTTAGAACACGCCTTCTATACGGGAGCTTGAGGTTCGAATCCGAGCATGCACCTCTGGATCTCTCAAATCTATGTGCGTATTTCTACCATGCCGTGTGGTCCCCGGCAGAGTAGAATAGGCCACCCTCACTCTTACCGAGGTGTCGTAAAAGGCGACTAAGGTAAATCTGCTGGCATGATCATCAGCACCCAGAGAAGGAAAACTCTGCATTTATATCAAAACCCTCGCCAACCCGTCTGCCAAGCGTGGTGAGTATGGCAATTACCCCTCATGTGATTGAGGGAGGCCCGTGCCCCAGCAGTGGGGACTTAAATGGGCTGATGATGATGATGATGATGATTTCTACCATTAACTCGGCGGTGAGGGAAACCATCGTGAGGAAACCTGTACGTTTCGGATAGTATCTGATATGTGTCTATGTTCGAGTACGTATAAGTAAATAGGGAAGGTCAGACGGCAGTCGCTACAATGCAATTTCTTACCATAGACATCTCAAATCCATAAGATAGTCTAAACGTAATAAATAATAATAATAATATCCTCCAACCGATTACGGCTACGGCGGCCAATCTCAACGATCAGCCACGTACACATGATATATTATAGTGCTCAAGTGTGTGCGCAAACACAAGTACAGTCTCTATTCCCTTACCCTCATATTCCGATGGAACACCAGCGTGACACGACCGGAGAGGAATTGGGCGCAGGACCAACGGCTTAAAACGTGCTTTCCGAGGCACGGGGTACAAGACCGCCAACTTCCAGATTCCGGGCCGACACTTAGAATTTCTTACCGAAAAATTAGGTACAGTTTTTTGGCCCGACCCGGGGCTCGAACCCGGGACCTCTTGCCTCTGTCACGAAGCGATAACTTACCGTAAAACAGAATGAATGAGCAGTTTTCCAGTAGGTATTTTCGGGTGGTTTCTAAAAGCAACACCAGATGACGCTACTCTCACTATCAATTAAAAGTTCCTTTTTTGTCTATGATAGATAGGAAATATTTGATAAACCAACCATCATCATGACATTTACGGTCCTGCCATATTTAACTTTATTTTACCCATAAGAAAATAGAGATAAAAAGTAAACAAGTAAAATACATATTTTACTTGTTTATAAAGTTTCGTTTTAAATCACTCTCTGTCATTTAAAAGGTACATAGCACTAAAAATACAAATTAACTGCGAAGTATTAAGATATTTAATGTAAAAAACCTAAAACAATTTTCCCATAAATTAGGCTCCACATGAAATATCATACCACACCTAACATTTACAGGGACTGATTGCGCCATCTAGCTAATCACTGACTGGGAAATTCATAAATACCTACTGGGAAACTGCTCATTGCCATATGGATACCCGATAAACCTGTCAGTGTCACTGAATCGATATTTTAAGGTTTTATTTTAGTACATAGTATTAGTAGGAGTATTATATTTGATATAGAAACGATAAACTTAGTTTTGTAATGATGTTCATTCCAGTTCTTCAATTATTCCCAGTATTCATCATCATCATCATCATTTCAGCCAATAGACGTCCACTGCTGGACATAGGCCTCCCCCAATGTTCTCCACACAGATCGGTCCTGTGCCGCCCGCATCCAATGGATTCCCGCGATCTTACCAGATCGTCGGTCCACCTTGTGGGGGGCCTGCCACGGCTGCGACTTCCTGAACGTGGCCTCCACTCGGGGACCTTTCCGCCCCAACGGCCGTATGTTCTCCTCGCTAAGTGCCCTGCCCATTGCCACTTGAGGCATGCAATCCTTTGGGCTATGTCTGTAACCTTAGTTCTGCTGCGGTATTCTTCTTATTCAGTATTATTATTTATTTATTTATAGCTTACAGGCTCTCACGACATGCAAATGTGAGTAGACTAAATAGAGAAACTTAGATAACAAATAAAAAATAACAAAATTTAAAAATAGCCAAATTGCACCAGACAGCTACAACTTGAACGAATCAAGTATAGTCCTCTTAAATTAATTAAACAGTGGGAGAGCCACGCTTCGGCATGAATGGGCCGGCTCGACCGGAGTAATACCACGTCCTCACAGAAAACCGGCGTGAAGCAGTGCATGCGCTGTTTCGCTGCGTGAGTGAGGGTATCGTAGGCCCAATCCAGGGGAAGGGGGGTTAAAATGTAAGCAGCGCACTTGTGACACCACTGGTGTTGCAGGCGTCCATGGGCAGCGGTAATCGCTTACCATCAGGTGATCCGTCTGCTCGTCTGCCACCTATATCATAAAAGAAAAAATTGTGACTGCTACATGAAAAAACATCAACTCTCCCCGACCTCTTCAGCAATCCGTTGTATTGACGTTGAAGTCTCTTTATTAGTGAGTGATGACCGAGATTTCTTTTAGACCCCTTCCCTCTTGATTGCTCTGATACCGGTTTTAATCATAAACTAGCAAGTTCATGATTCATCATCATCATCAGCCCATTTAAGTCCCCACTGCTGGGGCACGGGCCTCCCTCAATCACATGAGGGGTAATTGCCATACTCACCACGCTTGGCAGACGGGTTGGCGAGGGTTTTGATATAAATGCAGTTTTCCTTCTCTGGGTGCTGATGATCATACCAGCAGCTTTAGCTTAGTCGCCTTTTACGACACCTCGGTAAGAGTGAGGGTGGCCTATTCTACTCTGCCGGGGACCACACGGCTCAAGTTCATGATTATTACGGAATAATGTTAGTTCTTAAATTTTTATTACAATTCCTCGACTAACCATAGACCACTTAGTACCGCAGAATAGTGTCAAAATTTATCGAATTCATCCAGTGACATTTCATTTTACATAACCTTATTTCGTTGACTAAAGTAAAAATATTTTAGAATTGTTTTTAAGCAACAATAAATTAAAATTTTGACCTAAGTAAGGTTTCCAAGTAATATGCATAGGAATTGCTTATATTTTTGGGATTAAATCCAAAAAATTAATGAACTACTTTCTCACAAATTACTTTAATGTAAAACGGAATGAACTGTCACAGGGATAGGTTGTCATGGTTACTGAGTCGATATTTTGAGGTTATTATTTTAGTCTTCATTTTAAACTAAGGGTCCGGGTGGTTTAACTTAAGTATGAAATTTGAGATGCTAAATAACGTTAAACTTAGTTTTGTAATAATGTTTATTCTAGTTCTTCAGTTATTCCCAGTATTAATCCCAATATTTATTTTAAACCAGTTATTATTACAAAATTCAATTCAACTCAATTCATGACACTAAAGAGTATTAACAACTTTAGGTTAAGCTGTACTAATACTAATTATTTAATTATTTAGACGACCCGTTTGGAACAGTGGTAGTGAACGCTGCCTGTGGTCCAAGGGTTGCGGGTTCGATCCCCGCACAGTACAAACATTTGTGTGCATGAACATCTCTGTTTGTATTGGTCTGGGTGTTATCTATGTATTATAAGTATGTATTTACAAAAGAAAAGTATTATATGTATATATTTGTAATCCCACTGTTGATTCTGATATCCGTAACACAGGTGCTTGAGCTACCTATCTCAGAGTCAGATCAATGCATGTGATGTTGTGAAATTTATTTATTTATTTATATTTATTTATAAATTAATGATATCGATCAAACTTATCTGAAATAAAATCATTTTATTTTATTTATTTTTATTAGTGCAGTGAAGTGCCGCGAAGTAATCCTGATAATAAAAATCCTTGAATTGCATCGTTTTTAAGGTGACGGGTAGGGCACACTAGCGACGCCAATCGATTTTATTTTGTAGCTACTAAACCGGGTCTATTTTAAACAATTTCGAGGTTACAACCTCTTGGCCAACACTTATACTATTTATTAAATAACCATGCACAAATGTTGGGTCCATTTCGGTACGCGAAAAATTGATTCACGCCCAAAGCGGCCACTTTTGGCGGTAATCTAAAATTCGAGTGCATAAGCAGACCAAACAGTTAGCTATAAGTATTAAATAAATAGTATAGGTGTTTGCCGAGAGGTTGTAACCCAGAAATTGTTTAAAATATATCCGGTTTAGTAGCTAAAAATTTAAATCGTTCAGTTTAGTTGCTAAAAAATTAAATCAATTGTCGTCCCTAGTGTGCCCTACCCGTCACCTTAAAACCCACGATTGTGTTTAGAGTGGTATCAGCAAAATCCGTGGGTCGATAAAACGTAAAACTCCGGCGTTTTATTGAGTGACTGTGACTTTGACTGACTTCGACTGTTGACTAGCCGCTTATTCTCAATAAGTTACTTGACATTGGCAAGATATCTTCGGGTAGAGACGAAATAAAAAAAAAGTTCTTCTTTTTCTTATTTTTAGGTGTGGCAATTCACTCTTCATTGGTGTCTTGACAGCTCTGTCCAGACTGAGAATTACTGCTGCCATTGTCACATTTTGGATGTATTATCGAAAAAAAAATGTTTACATCCGTCCTTGAGCTTACTCACCATAGCTTTTACTGTCACGTGCCAGCCGACCATAGCCAAGCGTAGCGTGACGCAGGGAACATGGGCAAGCGTACACGGGAATATAAGTATGGGTCCCGTAGGTATGTACAGTCAAATAACGAAAAGGTACGTCACTTTTCAAATTGATTCGTTTGATATGCTATGAGCACTTTCGTAAATTTGTCAGAGTAATACGTGTTGAACCGAAAATTAAGGTTAAGGCGACGGGTAGCCGTAACTAGCGACACCATTCGTTTTTTATTGTTAGCTACTAAAACGGATCTATTTTAAACAATTTCGGGGCTACAACCTCTCGACAAACACTTATCATCATCATCAGCAACCCACACTCGTCCACTGCTGGTCATAGGTCTCCCCTAATGCGCGCCACTGCTCCCGATTTTCGGCCACTCTCATCCAGCCCACACCAGCCAGCCTTCGAATGTCATCATCCCATCTTGTCGCAGGGCGTCCTTCACTACGCTTACAGAGTCGCGGTCTCCACTCAAGGACTTTACGGCTCCAACGGCTATACAAACACTTATACTATTTATTAAATAACCATGCACTAATGTTGGGTTCAATGCGTACGCGAAAAATTGATTCACGCCAAAAGCGGCCACTGAGTCTATTTTTCGCATACAAAAACGGACCCAACATTTGTGCATGGTTATTTAATAAATAGTATAAGTTTTTGCCGAGAGGTTGTAACCCCCAAAATTGTTTAAAATATATTCGGTTTTGTAGCTAAAAATTCAAATCGATTTGCGACGTTAGTGTGCCCGTCACCTTAACTGTTAATTCAGAAAGTTGAGATTGGCTTGTAGCAACATTGATTTCTTTTGATGTAAAGAAAATTTTAAGATATGAAGTAAAACCTACATTGGTAAATTTCTGTACCGAATTTACTCATGTTTTTTACAAATAAAAAGTCTTTATCTTTATCTTTGGTTTGACGTGCCAATACATTATGATCAAAAAAATTAAAAAGAATTTTATTGTCATGGTCGGTGACGTTTTTAATTTGGATATTAACTAGGAGACAGCCGTCTCCTGTGTCATTCGCGAATAGCTTGGATAATAGGTTAAAAGGTCAAAATCTCTCTGTCTATGCCATATTTGAAGACAAATATACTACTTTTCTTTTGTAAATACATACTTATAAATTATTATACATAGCAAACATCCAGACCAATACAAACAAACATGTTCATGCACACAAATAAAATATTTCACAACATCACATACATTGATCTGACTCCGAGATAGGTAGCTCAAGCACCTGTGTTACGGATATCAGAATCAACAGTGGGATTACAAATATATACATATACTACTTTTCTTTTGTAAATACATACTTATAAATTATTATACATAGCAAACATCCAGACCAATACAAACAAACATGTTCATGCACACAAATAAAATATTTCACAACATCACATACATTGATCTGACTCCGAGATAGGTAGCTCAAGCACCTGTGTTACGGATATCAGAATCAACAGTGGGATTACAAATATATACATATACTACTTTTCTTTTGAAAATACATACTTATAATACATAGCAAACACCCAGACCAATACAAACAAACATGTTCATGCACACAAATGTTTGTACTGTGCGGGGATCGAACCCGTAACCCTTGTATCAGAGGCAGCGTTCATTACCACTATTCCAATCGGGTCGTCAAGACATTTTTAAAAGGTTGGCAGATCTTTTTAAAACGGTATGTTTTGGTATAACTGATTCTTGCCGTGATAGAGAAAATGTACCTTAAGGTGACGAACCTTTTTATTCTCTGACTGTACATATTGGGCCGGTTTCTGAATTGAGAATTTGTAGTCAATCACGACTTGAGCACAAATTTTGACAGCTGAAGAATGACTCAACTTCAGAAACTCAATTGCTTCAGGTTTAGTAAGAGATCAAGAGTATGGTTGTTGGACACTCACACATTCAAAGATTTCCGCCGATTGTTCTAAGCTTAATCCTTACAACTTATTATATTCACTCATAAGTAGTTAGTTCGAGCCTAGTGAAATATGTAACTCGATACATGTAAGAGCTTTTCATGAAATTATTATTTCGTTCTTTCTTTCATGAGTTACCTACAAAATCCCGGATCCCTAAAAAATTATAACCTAACTTTTTTCACTCTCTCGCTACCTATGTAAAACAATAATAACTTAAAAAGCGTTACATTCAAAACCTAACTTTATCACCCAAGCAATAAGATCTAATAAATATTTAAGATTTACAACCGACACCCCATATTAAATTTTAATTTCCGAACCAATTTCATCAAAGAATAAGTTACTTTATTTCAAACTACATAGAGTAACTATTCAAGTATCAGGTAACATCTCCAACATGTAAACTGGGATGGCATTATGCATCGTACTGAAATTATTTGCAATTTTTTAAAGTCAATATTTTTTTTCATATTTAAATATTTGGGGAGTGTTTATTTTAAATGCGTAATAATAGGACAAAAATATGTTTTGTAACTTTTGATTTTGGTTACGTTTAAAGTGCTCGTTCGTATCACTAGCGTCTTCATTTGATTTTTATTACTTGTAATGAGCTTATGAAATTTAATGGAAATATTGTAAAAATCAATCTTGAGTAGTCTGTCTGTAATAACGATTTATTACAATCAACATATTAGGTTATTTTAAGTAAATGCGGACCTTTTTTTTTTGGTTTCGCAGGGGAAATGCCGCCGGCTCAAGAGATGAGCCGACTACCTAATGCATACCAGACCACCGGGGGGTGGCCGGGTTATATGGGGCTCTCCTTTGGTGGGGGTCTTCTACCAAGGAGAAGCCTGGCAAAGGCATACCCACTAAAGCCCCTGCGGTTCTCCCTCATCGCCCATGTTGGGGAATATCATGGTGATACAGCCGAAGCCTCCCTCCACGATAGTATATGCAGACCTACATAAAGGGGCCTGGTATCCTGTAATTACAGGTTCTTTTTGAAACCTATATCAGGCACCAGTCTCACAAACACGGGTTGCATCTAAAATGAGCAAGCTCTTAAAACCTTTTTGTGAAGAGAAATAAATGACTTATTTATTTATTATTATTACGTACAGACGGCTACACATCGGGGTTCTATAATTTGTCAAAATTCCTCAATTGATATTGAACCGAAAGTTTTTCACATAAAACGAATAAGTAAAATCTATTTTTAATCAAAATTATGTCCCGTTTTTATATTAAAGACGTGTAACGAAATGATTGTTGAGATAACAGCAACTATATTCAGTCTTGCACTATACATATAACTTTAGTGTTTGTGTGTTTTTGTGGTTTGTGTAAGTTAGTATTTCATAGATTGCAAGAACATATAAGAACATATAAGCTGTGATCATCGATTATAAAAATCGATGATCACAGCTGGCTTCGCTGGGGATCCGCAGCTTCAGCAGAGATGGGTTCGGGGAGAGGGGGGGGGGGGGGTGTCATAGGGTTAATCAAAATTGAATTATAGTCCTAGATGTAGTCATAGTATGGCTGCCCGTCCTACTTGAGTTAAACTTGTTGATAAAATATTAAAACTTTAACAATGCCGAAAACGAATTATTCTCATAGTTCCGTTAGATTTCCTTTGACATTCATCTCTATCAAACCTTGCCATTCACAATCAATCACTTACGTAATATAGCCAAAATTATTCTAAAAACCTAATTATTTATCTTGGTCTTGAATAACGTTGCAAGTTATGAAATATGCAACAGTTCCCGATTTAAAATTCCAATGAAATTCAAAAAAACATGGCGCTGTATCGCTTAGTCCCATCCGATATAAAATCAGTAAAAAGTTTTGCATTACACCCAGTGTGGTGCGCCTGGCTGTTTGTGTTCGATGTCTTAGATACGATTTGTTTTTTTTTTCACTTTTGGCGCGAATTTGTTTTTTTTTTCATGATGTGACAGTTCGGTGAGTTTTTAAAAAGTTTTGTTTTTATGAGGTTTTAATATTTAAAAATATACTTTCTTTTTAGGTTTATTGATTATAGGAATATTGTGTTCGATTCCAAATTGCAGTTTTTTTAATAATAAAAAAAACAGGTGGTTCTCAATAGATTTTATTTTACTATTTTTATGAATGGATTGTTTTTCTTTTGTTTAGTCCTACTTATAAAGTGAATGGGATACTAAGGAATTTGAGGACTATTTATTTATAAATAAACGGCCTTAACAAAAACAAACGAACAATATAGTGGGGGTTCCGTTTTTTCCTGTTGAGGTGAGGAACCTTGAAAATTGACGTGAAAGATGGATATAATAAATTATTGCTTGTTAGATAGATAGATACTCCTTATTGCACAACATACAAACCATAAATGCTAACACCTATACAGGGTGTATCTGTGAATATTTATATCCTTTTAACCACATGTTCTATCAACCATGAACAACATTTGTTCTATGACTTTTGGAAATTCGCATAAAAAAATTTCAACTTCTCATAAAAAATCGGTCACGTGACTTGGTTATTTTGTAATTTCGAAACACGTGGTTAAAGGGATGTAAATGTCCACAGATACACATACATACTGTATATATTTGACGACCCGATTGGAACAGTGGTAGTGAACTCTGCCTCTGAGACAAGGGTTGCGGGTTCGATCCCCGCACAGTACAAACATTTGTGTGCATGAACATGTTTGTTTGTATTGGTCTGTGTGTTTGCTTTGTATTATAAGTATGTATTTACAAAAGAAAAGTATTATATGTATATATTTGTAATCCCACTGTTGATTCTGATATCCGTAACACAGGTGCTTGAGCTACCTATCTCGGAATCAGATCAATATATGGGTACTATCCACCTAATAACCGCACAAATAAAACACTCTTATTATCAATGAACTGTATTAAAAACTCAAAAGAACAACAAAACATTAGCCGCTTAAGGGTAAACAAAAAAACGAAATGCTTGCGCGATTCAATTGTGCACAACGCCATCTATTGGCGGTCGTTGCACTTCACGCCGCTCACGCCTAATTCCCATCGCCAGTATGTGATGCCGTGAAATATTTATTTATTATATATAAAAGGCGAACCTATGTGACTAAGTGACTACGAATGCACACACAGCCGAAACTACTTACTTGACAGCTGGAATGGGGGTTCGTTTAATAGTGAAAGTGAGCACTAAGAAGGGGTTTTTAAAATACAAACCCTTAAGGGCTAAAAAGGGGGCTTGAAGTTTGTATGAAAGTCCGCCATCTTTGCAGATAGCAATGTGAAAATTTGTATTGAAACTAATAGATAGATAGATAGATTTATACTTTATTGCACAAAAATAAAATACAAGCATGATACAACAGCAACAGACAGTACAATAAGGCGGTCTTATCGCTTGTAGCGATTTCTTCCAGACAACCTTTGGGAAGAGGAAAGAAATATCGTATACGTAACAAGGGAAGGCAGTGCAAAGTAGTTTAACAAATGAAATTGAGAATGGCAGAAATATACATTATTTTATATATTAATATTATTACATTACATAAATAATAATAAACAATTCATACATACCCAATAATATATACATAGAAAATTTATAACAAAAATTCAAATAATAATAATTTGAAAGAAACAGTAACCCAATTGGTTTTTATTGAAAAATCACCCTTAAAGGGGGTAAAATAGGGGGTGAACTGCAGTATAAGGTTTTTGTCGGTGAAGGTGACGGGTAAGAGCACACTAGCGACACCAATCGATTTAAATTTTTAGCTACTAAACCGGATCTATTTTAAACAATTTCGGGGTTACAACCTTTCGGCAAACACTTATACTATTTATTAAATAACCATGCACAAATGTTGTTTTCACGGGAGCAACACATAACAATCTTGCCCCCTTGTCGCTCCTTGCGAGAGCGACTGTTTAGGGAGCCCGTCCAGTGTGCGTGAGAGTCACCGCCTGCCCATTTCAGTCGTGCTATTCATCATTGATCGGGCAGACGCCATAGTCCTTCAATAGTCCCAGTTACATAGTCCATCAGCACCTCAACCCAATAGCCCAGATTATTTTGTTTCCATTTCTTCCAGTAGTCCTACACCAACCAGGAGCTATCCTTGGCTACACTCCATATTGTATACAGGGATAGTCGCTGGCTGGTGTCACATCACTTTTAGAGTAAATTGTCAATAAAAAGGCCCTCTGCGTGTTGGCTTCGGCTCCACGTACGCCGCCCAAAAATCCGTGACATATTGCCCGAGGTTATGGATCTACCGACAAAGGTAATAATAATGACTGGACATACTAACATAGTCTCAAGCACCAAAATGATACTAACAAATTTGTATGGATTTAATAATCTGAAATAAATTATTAATAATTAACATCCACGCACAATGGTCCAAATGGGAGTCTAAGTGCGGAAAAAGGAGTCCACTTTACATTACATGACTTAACATCAGAAAAATCTAACATCGCCAAAGTTTCAAAGGACTCAGTTCAGAAGGCTTCAAAATATAAAAAGTAGTTATATATGCTTTTGTAATTACATAACACACGAGTGGGTACTTAATGAGCATATTTCTACCAAAAAAAATATTAATAATTAACATCCACGCACAATGAACCAAATGGGAGTCTAAATGCGGAAAAAGGAGTCCACTTTACATTACATGACATAGAAAAAATGAAGTTAAAAACCTCAACATCTTTTTTAAAGACCTATCCATAGATACCCCACACGTATAGGTTTGATGAAAAAAATTTTTTTCAGTTTCAGTTTCAAGTATCGAGACCCCCCCAATTTTTTATTTTTACCAATTTTTTTGTAAAAATTGTAATGCGGTTAACAAAATGCATCTATTTACCAAGTTTCAATAGTATAGTTCTTATAGTTTCGGAGAAAAGTGGCTGTGACATACGGACGGACAGACAGACAGACATGACGAATTTATAAGGTTCCGTTTTTTGCCATTTGGCTATGGAACCCTAAAAAGTAGGTATCTATGCTTTTGTAATTACATAACACACGCACGAGTGGATACTTAATGTGCGTATTTCTACCATTAGCTCGGTGCTGAGGGAAAACATCGTGAGGAAACCTGCACGTTTAGCGTTTCGGATAGCTTCTATGTAACTTTGTGGCTTAATTTGGGAGGGCTTTAAATTAAGCCACAAAGTTATATAGAAGCTATAAAGTTACATAGTAACGAACGAGAACGATATCCTCCAACCGATCACGGCTACGGCAGCCAATCTCAACGATCAGCGACATACGCAGGACGACGACTTACGACTTATAGTGCTCAAGTGTGTGCGCAAACACAAGTGCACTCTCTATTCGCTTACCCTCATATTCCGATGGGACACCAGGGTGACACGACTAATCTGTTGGCGGCCCTAGTTACATCGATTTAATTTGACGTCTCTAATTTAGAAAGAAAGAAAGAAAATATTTATTATTATAGACATCACAACACAGAACATATAGCAATGGACAACATTTCAAAATTGCTAAGCTCTGAAACAAAAAATACCATTTCTTTATTTACTTTTCCGCTGCGCGAATATATATTTATTAATTTTTTATATTGCTTATTTACTGAGAAAAAAAATAAAAACTAAAAAACGTAAGATGACGTCATCGGACGGCAGAATGTAAAATATTTCTTTGCTTAGCACATTATAGTTTTAAATTTACGAAATGCCAAACCCATGACATGCAACTGTCAAAAAAAAAAACTTGTCAACGTTGAATGTATGAATGACGTTGACAATGTTGACACTAGTATTATTTACCTTTGACAGTAGTACCTTTTTTTTATTAAAACAATGATAAGCAAAGGAATATCGCTGTATTCAGCCGTCCGATGACGTCATTTGGCGCTTACGTCTATTTAGAATATAAAGAATTTTAATAATTATTTTATGCATGAAAATGGACAAATTTTGAAAAAAGAAAAAATATGGGTCCGTTCATTTCATGTCTATTTTCATATAAAAAAATAATATGGACATGTTAAAAATATGAAATGTTGTCCATTGTAAACAGAACACAATTTGGCACAAACAGAAAAAAAATAATATAAATAGTCTATGGTACACTTTATGTATCGTCAAATATAATGTAATTCTACTATGCATACTTAAATATAAATAGTTATATGTCATCGTCATCGTCATCGTCATCGTCAGCCCATTTTAGTCCCCACTGCTTGGGCACGGGCCTCCCTCAATCACATGAGGGGTAATTGCCATACTCACCACGCTTGGCAGACGGATTGGCGAGGGTTTTGATATAAATGCAGAGTTTTCCTTCTCTGGGTTAATAGTTATATGTAAGCATTATTTAATGTATGATCCCACGCAAATACAAATATTACTAATACGCAAATATTTGACTTCTTGACTTTTGACTTATGACCTTTTTTAATAACTACGGATAAAAGCCTGTTAAAAAATTAAAAAAAAGGAAAGTTATGGTTTTTCCGCCACGGATGCCGCTTAATTCTATGGGTTTTTCATGTTACATAATATTATTTTGTATATAGCGAAACAGTTTTTTCAGCCAATACTTTTAATAAGAAATACATGGATTTAATATTTAAAAATAGTTTTATTGTGAGAACAACCAGTGCATATAATAAGAGTTTCATTCATATTATTTTGTATGGAGCGAAACAATTTTTTCAGACAATACTTTTATTAACTAATCTACTTTTAATCACTAATCGGCTCACGTCCGCACAACTTCTGGCGCTTGTTTGACAGCAAACCAATGCCCTTTAAGCGCTTACGTCAAAAAAAAATCCGGCTCGAAGGACCATTGGTCCTTCAAGACCAAATGTTAGGAACTCGAACTCGATAGCTCAATGTGATTAAAATCAATCGACGCACTCGTCCAAACTAATGGTTTATTATTATAGAAAAAACACTTGGGGTTGTAGGCCCGAAAAAAAATCTCGCCGGCGCGATTTAGCTTCGCTTCAAACGGCTCTAAAGTACATCGCCATCTATTGGCGGCCAATGACTAACAATGTCCGATACTAACACTAACACATATTCCACGAGAAGCTGGCGAAGTACCGCCGTCTTCTTAGATCAATGCACGAGTAATATAAGCTTTACCATGGTGTTTCAAAATTTTTAAGTATATACATAACCAGTATTATATTATTTTATCTTTAGTTTTACCGGATTAGGTGTCTGTCTTACCAGAATTGTATTGTGTACAACTTAACTTTGGAAACTGTTAAGGCTTATGTAATATCTATTAATAACTTAGTTTAATAATGAAATATATAAAAAGCTGTATGTTTCGTTAAGTAAAATAAATAAATAAAATAAAAATTTTATTGCAAAAATCAGGCAGGCGAACTTTCGGTCCGTCTGGTGGTAAATGTGCCATGCCAATGCCAAAAGATGAGACACTTGACTGTTGGTTGTCTATTTTTCCTGAACACTATAATATGGGCATCTCTTTAAGGTGACGGGTAGGGCACACTAGCGACGCCGCCGGAGAAGCCGTCGCCGGAGGAGAGTCCGAAATAACCCATCCGTTTACAGACGGATGGGTTTGCGTACGCATTTCTCCTGGGTCAACAAAAAAAAAAGATGCCTATTCACTCTTGCCTTAAGGTGATGGGTAGGGCACACTAGCGACGCCAATCGATTTTAATTTTTAGCTACTAAACCGGATCTATTTTAAACAATTACAACATCTCGGCAAACACCTATACTATTTATTTAATACTTATAGTTAACTGTTTGGTCTGCTTTTGCACTCGAATTTTGGATTACCACCAAAAGTGTCCGCTTTTGAATCAATTTTCGCGTACAAAAACGAACCTAACATTTGTGCATGACTATTAAATAAATATTATAAGTGTTTGCCGAGAAATCTCTCGGATCTATCTTAAACAATGTCGGGGTTACAATCGTAACCCCGACATTGTTTAAAATAGATCCGGTTTAGTAGCTAAAAATTAAACGGATGGGTTATTTCGGACTCTCCTCCGGCGACGGCTTCTCCTAACGAGAAGCCGGCCAGAGGCATACCGTCTAAAGCTCCGGGGACTCTCCCTCATCTGGCCATGGGTGGGCGAGTGACATGGGGCCGAAGCTCGGAGCCTCTTTTTTTTTTTTTGTTCTCCCAGGACAAACTTGACGGCGGGGGTCTACCGACTAAAACCCCTGGGCACCCTCTCATCGTCCGTAGTGGGGGGTCGTGGTGACGGGCACGAAGCCATGTGCACGACCCACCGGACGGAACCCGCCTACACGGTGGCCAGGACGCTGCCCCCCCCCCCCCAGGGGGGTGGGCTGGGGGGGGCGTTAGGTTAGGTTAGGTTAGGGGTTAGGTTAGTGGGCTGGGGGGGGGGGGGGGGCGTTAGGGACAGCCGAGGGTGAGCAGCCGTCCCTAACGAGCACTGGAGATGACCGGTGCAATGCCGGCGCGGGTACCCCAGTACCGTCCGCCGGCTGGCCACCTCCAAGGAGAGGAAGTAGACGCGCATATTGTCGGCGTCTCCGACCCCTCCTCGCTCTTCTTTTTTTTTTGTTGACCTAGGAGAAATGCGTTACGTCGGACTCCCCCCCCCCGCAGAAAGCGGGGGTATACCGACTAAAACTCCTGGGACTCTCCCTCATCTGTCCATGGGTGGGCGAGTGACATGGGGCCAAAGCTCGGAGCCTTTCACCACGTCACCCCCCGGACAGGGACGCCCGCCTACACGGCGGGCACGGCGCTTCTCCCCCCGGGGTCGGGGGGAGGGATGGGGACAGCCGAGAGAGTTGTGCCGTCCGCACCAGGCGTAGGAGGAGGTCCGTGCAATGCCGGTGGTGGGGTTACAGCCCCACGCACCAGCGGACCTGCTCCTCGCAGGGGAAGGAGACGCAAGTATTGGCGTCGTCTGCTCCCTCTACGTGCCTTGCGGATCGCGGGGGCGAGAGGGTCAGCCTCTCGCTCGCCTCCTCGCTCTTCTAGGCCAACGCGTATCATCCTAGACCTCATCATCACTTTCCAGCGTCGATTGTGGTCAAGCGTTAGTCTTTAGTTAAATAAAAAAATTTAGACCCATGCTTTGGATGTAACACGGAAATGTAATAAGACTCTTTATCGATATGTATTATTGTTCAGTAAAATTGCTGTACTTGTGATTAGGTATTAATAATGCGTCAGCTATTGACCCTCAACGACAGGCCAGGGTTGCCACCATAGATTAACTTATATGTATACAGTATCTGTGAACATTTACATCCCTTTAACCACGTGTTCTACTGACCATCATGAACAACATTTGTTCTATCACAAAAATTCAACTTTTCATACAAAGTCGGTCACGTGACTTGGTCATTTTTTATGGGGAGTTGAAAAACACATTTTGACAAGTCGTTGAATAAATGTTGTTCAGAATGGTTGGTAGAACACGTGGTTAAAGGGATGTAAATATTCACTGTCAGTCAGTCGGTTAAAAAATAAAAAGATAAAAAGTTTAGGGTCTTTATTCATAAATGTTTGTGGAACCTTTGTTAACTAATACGGTGTTATTCAGTATTCATTATTTTTTCGAAAATTGTATATTTTAAATACTAATTCTTTGAAAATAATCAATTCGTTGAAAACCAGCGTCGAGGTTGGTCTCATGGATCAGCACCGACTATAGCTGAGCGGCCGCCTGTTTGGCACATACAGGGATAATGTTGTCCTACTTTTCATCATTATTTATGTCTAGGTTATGTTTCTAATTAAGTTTCCTTGTTTTATTTTGTGCCAAATAAAGTTATCATTCATTCATTCGATGAAATAACAAATATCTTACAAATAACAATTGTTTTAAAAATACAAATTTGTGAATCCATCCAATTTTTGGGTGTCCATGGGCGGCGGCAATCGTTTACCATCAGGTGATTTATCTGCTCGACTGACACCTATGACATAGAAAAAAACAAATGTGTTAAATATAACAGCTTTGTTAAAAATAACTTTTAACTTTCTTTCTAACTTTTTTACAACAGTGTTAATTTTCTCTCACACGCACACACACACACACACAGACACACACACACACACACGCACACATACACACACACACACACACATACACACACTTGCACGCACACGCACAGATAGATCCTTATGTGTTGTTTATTTGTTGTATGTAACTGATTTTTTGTTAAGGAAGAGACCTCTGACACAGGTACTCATTTTGTACCTACTAGAGGATGTCAACGAATATATATATTTTTTAATAGTTAATTTATTTTAACACGTTATCTTATCTTATCTGTTAGGGGGCATTTTCATAAGGCACATGGATCATAAGAGATCGTTTGTACCTCCCCTATCCTTTGCACTCCTACTCACGAAAGATTCGTTTCATCAGCGTCACGATGTCCTTCGGATTTAAATGCCTGTAGTCTCCTGCTTTAGGATAAGCGTTACCTAGAAGACACAATCTGCATCTGGCTAGTGAATTTTAACATGTTATTTCAATGGTTATAACTTAATCGCTTTGGAGAGGGCACAACGTGCAGTCTTGAAAGTAATGCTTAAGAAACCTTTTAGGTTCCCTACGAACTCCTTGTATTTGGAAGCTCGGGTTTTACGTGTCCGACAACTGTACATAGTTAAAGCGTGTCTAAGCTCTCACAAAAACACTCTCAAAAGTAATAATCATCAAATTTTATTTAAAAAACGCGTATACAAACTTCCAACTCCGGTGGCAGGCACCAGATTTGCAAAAAGATTTTCGGCTAATGCATTTCCGTCACTATTTAATCGTGCTCTGAAATTCTGTGACATAAAACTGTCTACACTGCAGCAGGCGAAGACGGCACTGTTTGAATGGTTACTCACTCTGGACTATAACGCAACAAAATCGATCATAACATCTTAAATTCACTATTTAAAACATGACATTTCTCCTAAAAAGCACATTACAGACATTAATATATTGTTTTTTATTTACTTTCACACTTAAGCTTTATTTAATTTCTTCTGTAACTCTGTTAATTAATAAATTACTGGTTACCCAAGATACAGGCTGAGCCTAGTTTGGGATCCCCTGGTCATTTCAACAAATGTATTAGACAATTAATTCGATTATTACTTCTTAATAAATGTAACTAAATCTTTGTTAGTCTAAGTAACTCGGTAAGCAATAAAGCATTTTTTTTTAACGTCCACCACTATTCGGAACCCTCGTTGAGCGAGCCCGACGCGCACTTGGCCGGTTTTTTTTTAAAGTGGCGATGCGAAATTATAATATTTCTGAACTAGTCGGGGTCTTTGCCAACCCTGAGCTAGGCTTAATTTTAATTACTTACTTGAAATCAATAGGCAGAGCCACACGCGTAAATATAGAGGAGAGGTATGTGTTACAAAACAAGTTTTTATAAGTACCTTAATTTTTTTTATATTTACACACCCCAACTATGTCTAGGGATAATACAAAAATGATCATTTTAAGGTGACGGGTCGGATCTACTTGAAACAAATTTGGGGTTACAACCTCTCCGCAAACACTTATACTATTTATTAAATAACCATGCACGAATTTCGCGTTCGCGTTGGACCCAACATTTTTGCATGGTTTAATTATTTAATAAATAGTGTAAGTGTTCGCCGAGAGGTTGTAACCCCGAAATTGTTTAAAATAGATCCGGTTAAGTAGCTAAAAAATAAAATCGATTGGCGTCGCTAGTGTGCCCTACCCGTCACCTTAACTCAAAAACTACGTCATCATCATCATCATCGTCAGCCCATTTAAGTCCCCACTGCTGGGGCACGGGCCTCCCTCAATCACATGAGGGGTAATTGCCATACTCACCACGCTTGGCAGACGGGTTGGCGAGGGTTTTGATATAAATGCAGAGTTTTCCTTCTCTGGGTGCTGATGATCATGCCAGCAGCTTTACCTTAGTCGCCTGTTACGACACCTCGGTAAGAGTGAGGGTGGCCTATTCTACTCTGCCGGGGACCACACGGCTAAAACTATGTAACCGATTTCAATTTGTTTTTCATTATTACAATGATGCATTATCCTCTATTAACAGAATATGTAGTTACTTCGGGAAAACGTTTCATTCCTTCCTAAAAACATTTATGCATGGTTATTTAATAAATAGTATAAGTGTTTGCCGAGGGGTTGTAACCCCGAAATTGTTTAGAATAGATCCGGTTTAGTAGCTTACATTATATCGATTGGTGTCATTAGTTAGGGGTACCCGTCGCCTTAAGAAAATTGATAGTTACCACAGGAAAACATTAATTCCTACGGGAAAAAATCAATCATTCCAGGCGGGCCACGCTGTTAAGGGGTATTAAATAAACAGTATCGTGAATCAAGTCCATTTAGCATGTTAGATCAACAAAATAAGCGAAAACCAAATCAGCTGATACAACATTGTATGAAAGTTTGGCGATTAAAAAGAGTAACTGGCGAGTTTCTTGCCGGATCTTCTCGACCAGAAACCATTTTCCGAGCCGGTGGTAGCATCGCATTATGTTTATTTATTTCTTAAGTATATTTTATATATCAACATATATATGTATTAATATGTAAATTATACATAAGTACTTATAAATAGTTTTAAGTCATTCAAATCTATGACGATTTGTAAGTGCTGTGTACAAGCCTATGCAAATAAATAATTATTTGATTTGGACATTGAGCTGTTCCTTACAAAATTGAATGTATGGAACAGCTGATATGTTTTTCTCTTATTTTGTTGATTTAACTTGCTAAATGAAGTTTATTCACGATACATGGGTATCGTGCGGCAGTCCGAGCCGGCCCATTCATGCCGAAGCGTGGCTCTCCCACGATTTTATTACAACTATGCGCGTTGATATCTTTCTAAGGAGGTAATATACAAGTGTGTATTTGTAGCCATTTATGCATAAATATTTCTTTCAAAAGAAAAAGTCAAAAGTCAAATAATTCTTTATTTGCATAGGCTTGTACACAGCACTTACAAATCGTCATACATTTGAATGACTTAAAACTATTTATAAGTACTTATGTATAATTTACATGTTAGTACATATATATGTTGATATATAAAATATACTAAAGAAATAAATAAACATAATGCGATTCTACCACCGGCTCGGAAAATTGTTTCTGGAGCCCTATTCTCGTTCTTGTGATATTTTGAGAATATGGCGGATATCACCCGAAAACCATACAAAAAAACTATGTTTTGGTGATATATGTCGTATGAAAATAAATGTCACGAGCCCGAGAATTGGGCTCCTGGTCGAGAAGATCCGGCAAGAAACTCGCTGGTTACTCTTTTTAGAGATGTGTTACCTTTGAAATGTTAACTGTATCGATTATTTATTGGAATAAGATTTTATTATTTTTTTACCTAGTTCGTTTTCCGATAAGACGGGTGGGATTTACTTTAACCTACTTATTCTGTGTGTCCTGTGAAAAGGGGTACAAGTCGACTTATGTCAAATTTGAATGATAACTGAATGAATGATAACTTTATTTGATACAATACAAAACAAGGAAACTTAATAAGAAACATAACCTAGACATAAATAATGACGAAAAGTAGGACAACATTATCCCTGTATGTGCCAAACAGGCGGCCGCTCAGCTATAGTCGGTGCTGATCCATGAGACCAACCTCGACGCTGGTTTTCAGCGACTACCATTACATTATTGCGCATCTGTTCCATATCCATGCATGCATGCATGCATTATTGAGATTGAGGCAGAAAAAAAAGAAACAGATAGGTAATTGAACAGATGCGCAATATGGGGGCAGACAGATACAAAAACAATAGTCACATTGTTTTTCATGCACATCAGTGACATTGTTTTTTCTATCCGAGAATATATCAAAACAGCATTAGTCCCGACCTCCGCCACGTGCCAAATAACCGTGATCGGACTTTAAATCACATTTCTATGACCTATTCCGTATCCTAGTCCGATTTTCGGTACAATTTCCCTTAATCAACACTAGGTATGCATACAAATTTGATTTTCTTCTTGCTACTTCATCACAAATAAAACTCTATTTTTCTGTCTGATCAGACATGCAAAAAATCCTCAATTTTTCCGCCTGATTAGAGGATTTTTTAGGAGGAGGAGGAGTAGCAAGAAGAAAACCAAATTCGATATAAGTCGACTTGTACCACTTTTCACAGGACGCGCAGAAATATTATAGTATAGAAAAGCCTTTTTCACAATCTGTACCTATTTTTTAAAGTGACGGGAGGGCACACTAGCGACGACTATCGATTTAAATTTTTAGCTGGTAAAACGGATCTATTTTAAACAATTTCGGGATTACAACCTCTCAGCAAACACTTATATTATTTATTAAATAACAATGCACAAATGCGGACCCAATATATGTACGCGAAAAATTGATTCACGCTAAAAGGGGCCGCTTTTGGGGGTAATCAATTTTTCGAGTACAAAAACAGACCCAACATTTGTGCATGTTTATTTAATAAATAATATAAGTGTTTGCCGAGAGGTTGTAACCCCGAAATTGTTTAAAATAGATCCGGTTTAGTAGCTGGCAATCAAAAACGAATGGTGTCGCTAGTTAGGGCTACCCGTCGCCTTAATTTTATTTTTTTTTATTTTTCTTTATTAAGGAGAAATACAGCTGTTAAATAGTACTATGTTCTAAAATTAGTTAAATAATACATCAGCAATTTAAATTTTCCACTACAAATTTATACGTTTAGTGTTGTGAGACAAAATACAAAAATAATGCGAAAAAGGATGATTATTTTTGGTACTTATTAATTTCATCGTCATATCATCATCAGCCCATTTAAATCCGCACTGCTGTGGCACGGGCCTCCCTCAATCACATGAGGGGTAATTGCCATACTCGCCACGCTTGGCAGACGGGTTGGCGAGGGTTTTGATATAAATGCAGAGTTTTCCTTCTCTGGGTGCTGATGATCATGCCAGCAGCTTTACCTTAATCGCCTTTTACGACACCTCGGTAAGAGTGAGGTTGGCCTATTCTACTCTGCCGGGGACCACACGGCTTATTAATTTAACTCAAGACTAAAGATTTTTTAAAAACTGTAATCTTATCATGAAAAATGTCGAAATGGTTATAGTTACTATTAAATTTATAGCAAGCTATAACAATAAAACAATTTTTCCTGTTAAGGCGGCTAAGCAGGTGGTATTCAGACCAGTATCACTGCGACCAGTTTGATTTATTGTGATCGCTACTGTGCTACATATCAGTCCCAAGCCCTGTCCTTTCTCTACATATTACCTACTTAGTTACTCCCTATATAATGCTTAGATCTTTAAAACTACGCAACGGATTGATGCTTGTGAAGGCGACAGGTGGCAAATTGATAGCAACTAAACCGGATATCTTTTTAACAATTTCGAAATTCGAGCCTCTCTGAGAGAATATATACTGTTAGCGGTACCCCCACCCAAGCCGCTACGGACAGCAAGAAGCCCATAAATAGACGAGCCGATCGGACAGCAGCGCATTTGCTTGTCGGCGCTCAAAGCGCACGGATCTAGGAATCAGTCATGCGGGACATTATTTCAGTCAGTCATTATTCGAGTCATTGTTTCAATCATTGTTGGATGAGTCATTCATTGTCTAAGCTATGTTCAGATTATTGTTTAGTCCGTTATTAACTTTACTTATGTAAAAGTCATAGCAAGTATGCAATCGCAGTTTCATTGGTTTCAAATGATATTTGTTGGAATTATAAACGTTTTCTCATATTTTGTTGTTCTTGTAAAATGATTAAGTCCAAATTAAAACCGTTCGTTCAAATTGTCTTTTTTTTTGTCATTTCCACTTGTGAACCTAAAAATACAATTTATTAACTTTTTTATCTGTTTTTGCACTCGAATTTGGATTAACGCCATAAGTGGCCGTTTTTGGCGGTAATTCATAATTCTAGCAGGAAGCAGACCAAAAAGTGAATTATAAGTATTGAATAAATCATAAATAGTATGAGTTCTATTCGAGATGCTCAAACTTCGTAATTGTTAAAAAGATATCCACTTTAGACGCTAACATTTTAAAATGGCGTCGCTAGTGTGCCCTACCCGTCACCTTAATAAGTAGATTAACAATTAAAATATGCGAAACCAGGGCTAATCAAGTATACCTAAATCTATGTTTTTGTTACAGAATACATCATGTCAAACACATCACTTCCAATCAAAATGGCGTGCCAGAACAAAATGGCCGGCCAGCTCTACGCCAAATGTCACGACGCCATCTTGAAGTCGGAATTCAAAAGTGACATTTTACTTTTTTACATGAACTTGACGTTCAGTATCGTTCGGTCTGTGGCGGAGTTCTTTTTACGAGAAAAGTTTCATTTTATTCGGTTCTGTGATATTAGTTTTAGTGTTATATGTGTTGTATAAGTGTTATTGGAGCCCTATTTTGTACACTAAGGTGAGTTCATAGTTTATGAGCCGTGTTAAATATTTATTTCACGATATTTGTTAACAGACATCGTGACAATCGTGGAAGAGCCGTGCTTCGGCATGAATCGGCCGGCTCGGCTGGACGAGGACATTATATGATCTCGAAATCATAGAGTAAGATAAATAAAAAATAAGCCTGGTTACGCGAAATATATAGATAACTTTTTTATGCGATAAGTGGCAGACGAGCAGACGTATCACCTGAAGGTAAGCGATTGCTGCCATCTATGAACACCTGCGACACTAGTGCAGTCACAAGTGCGCTGCCAACCTTTAAACCCTCCTTTCCCCAAGTTTGGGCCTCAATAACCTCACTCACGCAGCGAAACAGCACAGTGCTGCTTCACACCGGTTTTCTGTGAGGCCGTGGTATCACTCCGGTCGAGCCGGCCCATTCATGGCGAGCTTGGCTCTCCCACGATGATACAGGATTTGAGGAGTTTGGTAATTACAATGAAGCGACTGCCGTCTGTTCATCGCTACCTTTTAACAGGGGAACCAGACCAACTGAATCATGGTTACACGTTTCAGAAAACATCCGAAATAATCCTGCAAACATTCAAAAAAGAGCGTCATCATCATCATCATCATCAGCCCATTTAAGTCCCCACTGCTGGGGCACGGGCCTCCCTCAATCACATAAGGGGTAATTGCCATACTCACCACGCTTGGCAGACGGGTTGGCGAGGGTTTTGATATAAATGCAGAGTTTTCCTTCTCTGGGTGCTGATGATCATGCAAGCAGCTTTACCTTAGTCGCCTTTTACGACACCTCGATAAGAGTGAGGGTGGCCTATTCTACTCTGCCGGGACCACACTCCCTTTTAAAAAGGCCGGCAGCGCACCTGTGACCTTTGACGTGGCAGGTGTCCATGGGCGGGAGGTAATCGCTCACCATCAGGTGATACGTCTGCTCGACTGCCCCCTATATCATAAAAAAAACGTGTAGGTTACCAGTCTAAACCTTATTTTAATTAAACAAACACCTGCACAACATGGGCCTTTCAGATACCAAAATCTGTGGGATCGAGGAACTGATTATCCACGTCCTCGGCGAGTGCATAGCGCTGCACCGCTGCAGAAGCCGGCACCTAGGAGCACACATGATCTCAGCAGACGAGATCAAAAGCTCCCCCATAAGCTCCATTCTTGGGTTTATCCTGGAACTGGAGCTACATGAGGTGCTGTAATAGGTTATGGGGCTGCCACAATAGATCGTCTACTGGTCGCAGTGGCTAGGGCTCACCCCATTTCTATCAAATAATAAACCCTTATTTTCAACTTCCAGGAGTTATCAGACGTCGGCTTCGACCACATCCAGGGGCCTGACCGACCCGCCCGCATTGCGCGGGCGCAGCGAGCCAGGAGGTATGGGTACAAGATACCCCCGCCGTATCCGAACGGGTGGTTTGCGGTCGCTGAGAGCAGGGAGCTGAAGGTTGGCGGGGTGCTGGCGGTTGATGTTCTAGGTAAGTTGAAATCATCATCTATAGTTTTTTAAATGTTCGCGTTGCATTTTCACTTTAATCTATCAAGACGGGAATGAGCAGTTTTCCAGTAGGTATTTTCGGGTGGTTTCTAAAAGCAACACCAGATGACGCTACTCCCACTATCAATTAAAAGTTCCTTTTTTGTCTATGATCGTTATGAAATATTTGATAAACTAACCATCATCATGACATTTACGGTCCGGCCATATTTAACTTTATTTAACCTACGTAAGAAAATGGAGATATATTTTACTTGTTTATGAAAAGTTTCGTTTTGAATCACTCTCTGTCATTTAAAATGTACATAGCACTAAATATACACATTAACTGTGAAGTATTAAGATATTAAATGTAAAAAACCTAAAACAATTTTCCCATAAATTAGGGTCCACATGAAATATCATACCACACCTAACATTTACAGGGACTAATTGCGCCATCTAGCGAATCACTGGGAAATTTATAAATACCTACTGGAAAACTGCTTATTATGTGAAACAACATTGTGTACAACCTGTGCGGATAAAGTATGGGATCAGAAATGGCGGCTCATCTATTCACTTCTCGCTCGCACACCCACGAGTGCAAGTATAGACGCAAATAGTGTGCGAGCGAGAAGTGAATAGATGCGCCGCCATTTCTGATCCCATTCTTTATCCGCACAGGTTGTACTCACATAGCCGAAACTTCGAGCCAAATATGTGAGTACACATGTGTTGTTTCACATAATAAAAATCGTGTTAAGTCCCGTCTTGATACATTATAATCATCATCTATTCATCATCATCATTTTTATTTTTTAATATGCAAGGTTTGAAATTATGCAAGGTTTGAATTATAAAACAATAATATAAAGTAGTCTTGCTTATCGATATTCCACTCTCAATAGTCTATCGATAGCATAAGTAAAATCAATAGTATCGATAGTTTTGCTGGTTGTGTATCGTATCGATATTAGGTATCGATAGTAAAATTAGATAAATAATGTTGATAACGCTAATACTATCGATTGTTTAATGTCCGATAGTATTGGACACATCAAATCAGGCAGCAATACTATCGAAACATAGCTGACTATCGATAGTACAAAACTATCGATACTATCGAGAGTATCGATAGTCTTTTGATTAATTTGGCATAGAACCTTCGATAGTATTGGCGTTATCAATAGATTGATCAAATTTTAGTATCGATACTTTTTTACCCGACTGCCAAAGAAGGAGGGTAATGTTTTTCGAGTGTATGTAAGTATGTATGTCTTTTCCTTTGTGACCTCCTGTAGCCTAAACGGCTTGATGGATTTTGATGTATGAGGTATCGTTAGATTTGTCTTGATTACGGGAGTGTCATAGGATACATTTTATCCTAAAAGTCCCACGGGATAAAGACATAATAATATTTTTTCTAAATTTCCCTTTAAAAAAATATGTATGCGGTATCATTAGATTCATTTCAATTACGGGAGTAATTAATATAGGATACGTTTTTTCTCAAAATTCCCACGGGAACATGTTAATTCTGCGTCAACGCAAAGCAACTCATGCGTTAGCAAGCAAAAAGATAGGGCGTGGCCTGGCATGCGGCGCGCGGCGCGGTGCGGAGGGGGATATGCTCGAGTATACAGCCCGAATGCGGGCACACGCATAAGGGCACACGTCGTTGACGGTCGTCTCTAAATAGCGATTTTTTCGATACTTCGTCGTCTGACGCGAAACTTATAAAGTATAAATAACTCGTTCTTTTTCTTTCGTGTTTCTCTCTTTAAATTTATTCGTTCTTTCTAATTAATTAACTCGTTCTTCTTAAAATGGTACTTACATATACATAGTCTTCTACATCTACAACATTTTCGTTAAATAAAAACAGCTAAAAAGTTATAAATAAAAAAAATTATTATTAAAAAAACAAAATACCCGACTGCACACTAAAAAAAGAGTAAAACAAGCCCCACAATAATATTGATCAATCAAATGCTAAAAACTAATTATGTAATACCGTTTAAACAATACCTATATTAAAATACACTACAATATGTGTTCGTAATCGATAGTTAAATAAACAGAAACTTATTTTGAATACAAATTTACTGAATATAATTTATAAATGTTGATGGAAAGCATCGCAGGCGGGGACCACCTTGACCGCCACCAACGAAAATTCTCCTAAATGGTGCACAACCGAAATGACTATAAATAAGCCTCTGTTGGTAAGCCTCTGTTGGTCCCCGCCTGCGATGCTTTCCATCAACATTTATAAATTATATTCAGTAAATTTGTATTCAAAATAAGTTTCTGTTTATTTAACTATCGATTACGAACACATATTGTAGTGTATTTTAATATAGGTATTGTTTAAACGGTATTACATAATTAGTTTTTAGCATTTGATTGATCAATATTATTGTGGGGCTTGTTTTACTCTTTTTTTAGTGTGCAGTCGGGTATTTTGTTTTTTTAATAATAATTTTTTTTTTATATGATAGGTGGCAGACGAATAGACGGATCGCCTGATGGTAAGCGATTGTCGCCGCGCATAGATACCCGTGACACACGTGGAGTCTGTGCCACAAGTGCGCTGCCAACCTTTGAACCCCCCTTTCCCCTGGATTGGGCCTCCGGTGCCCTCACCTCTTCTCTTCTTCATCTTAGCCTGTTGCGTCCAAAGCTGTCGCTTTAGAGCCCAGGGTACGCTTAAACCAGGATTTAGGGAGTCAGGTAATTGTAATGAAGCGACTGACGTCTGACCTTCGCAACCCTTTAACAGGGGAACCAGACCAACTGAATCATGGTTACATGTTTCAGAAACTTTTTCCGAAAAGTGCAGTTTTCCGAAAACATCGTGAGGAAACCTCACGATGTTTTCCCTCACCGCCGAGCAGATGGTAATTGTAGAAATACGCACATAGATTTGAAAAAAACCATTAGTGCATGCTCGGATTCGAACCTCAACCACCTGCGTGAAAGGCGCGTTCGTATACATTGAGCTACAACTGCTCTCTCCGGTACCCTCACTCATACAGCGAAACACAGCACAGTGCTAGTGACAGTTTTTACAAATAGCAATACTATCGATAGTCAGAATGATTTTCGAGGTCAACTATCGATAGGGAATCTATCGATAATGGACAACATTTCAAAATTGCTAAGCTCTGAAACAAAAAATACCAATTCTTTGTTTACCTTTCCGCTGCTCGAATATATATTTATTCATTTTTTATATTGCTTATTTACTGAGAAAAAAATTAAAAACTAAAAACCGTAAGATGACGTCATCGGACGGCAGAATGTAAAATATTTCTTTGCTTAGCACATTATAGTTTTAAATTTACGAAATGCCAAACCCATGACATGTAACTGTCAAAAAAAAGACAACTTGTCAACGTTGAATGTATGAATGACGTTGACAATGTTGACACTAGTATTATTTACCTTTGACAGTAGTACTTTTTTTTCATTAAAACAATGATAAGCAAAGGAATATCGCTGATTCAGCCGTCTGATGACGTCATTTGGCGCTTACGCCTATTTAGAATAAAAAGAATTTCAATAATTATTTAATGCATGAAAATGGTCAAATTTTGAAAAAAGAAAAAATATGGGTCTGTTCATTTTATGTCTATTTTCATATAAAAAAGCAATATGGACATGTTAAAAATATGAAATGTTGTCCATTCCGCAACACTATTATAAAGTGAAGTAACTAAATTCTGGTTAATTTTTTTTCATATTATTTTAGTATTAGTATTTTATACATAAATCTGTATTTATTGATGTCCAGGGTCGGGAGTGAGCACTGGTCTCTGTAACACAGGTTCGCATACCCGTCACAGAAGCCAGGGGTTCCACAGCATAATTTTGTACTTCTTTTATGTCAATAAAGAAATTATTATTGTCAATAAAGAAATTATTATTGTCAATAGAGAAATTATTAAGTAAATAATACACTTAAAAAATTCTCCGTAGGGCTCAGGTGGGACTCGAACCCACAACCTTCCACAGTCCGGGTGGCTGCACTAGCCATTTATGCTATCCGAACCCCTTGCTAAGACGACGAATTTTGTAAGTGCTTGAATAGTCATGAGCCGACGATAGAGAGAGAGAGAAATTATTATTGTCAATAAAGAAATCATTATTGTTGTTGGCTACACCTAATATCCCTAGCTTAAGGTCCCTACAGCATGCCAATTAAATAAAAGAACACACACTTTTTAGTAATTATTCACACCACACACAACATAATCGAACCACAACTACAATTTAAGCAACTGTTTTAGTCATAAACAATAGAAGATAGTATCGAAAGTAAAGGAAATATAAAAGAGATAGATAATATAAAAAAGGATGGCTGTGGTCGTCGCTAACAATGGACAACATTTCAAAATTGCTAAGCTCTGAAACAAAAAATACCAATTCTTTATTTACTTTTCCGCTGCTCGAATATATATTTATTCATTTTTTATATTGCTTATTTACTGAGAAAAAAAATTAAAAACTAAAAAAAGATGGCGCCATCGGACGGCAGAATGTAAAATATTTCTTTGCTTAGCAAATTATTGTTTTAAATTTACGAAATGGCAAACCCATGACATGCAACTGTAAAAAAAAAGACAACTTGTCAACTTTAAATAAATGAATGACGTTGACAGTTGACACTAGTATTATTTACCTTTGACAGTAGTACCTTTTTTATTAAAACAATGATAAGCAAAGGAATATCGCTGTATTCAGCCGTCCGATGACGTCATTTGGCGCTTACGTCTATTCAGAATATAAAGAATTTCAATAATTATTTTATGCATGAAAATGGACAAATTTTTAAAAAGAATAAATATGTGTCTGTTCATTTTATGTCTATTTTCATATAAAAAAACAATATGGACATGTTTAAAATATGAAATGTTGTCCATTGTCAATAAAGAAATTATTATTGTCAATAAAGAAATTATTATTAACATTTGCCAGGCGAGAACCTCTGCGTGTACCGCGCGTCGGATGGCACCCCCCGCTGCGTGCACGCATACTGCCCACACTTAGGGGCCAATCTGGGCGTGGGGGGGTCAGTCTGCGGGGACAGCATACAGTGCCCCTTCCACAAGTGGAGGTTCGGGGCAGACGGAGCGTGTGTCGGCGTGCCGGGGGTAGAGCATGGTGAGTACAAATGAGAAATCATACATTACCAAACCGATTACGGCTACTGCGGCCAATCTCAACGATCAGCCACGTACGCAGGATATATTATAGTGCTCAAGTGCACTCTCTATTCTCTTACCCTCATATTGCGATGGGACACCAGCGTGACACGACCGAAGAGGGATTGGGCGCAGGACTAACGGCTTAACGTGCTTTCCGAAGCACGGGGGTAAAAGACCGTCAACTTGCAGACTCCGGGCTGACACTAAGAATTTCTTACCGAATACGACCCGGGAGACGAAACCGGGACCTCTTTAGAGTCATCATCATCGTCAGCTCATTTAAGTCCCCACTGCTGGGGCACGGGCCTCCCTCAATCACATGAGGGGTAATTGCCATACTCACCACGCTTGGCAGACGGGTTGGCGAGGGTTTTGATATAAATGCAGAGTTTTCCTTCTCTGGGTGCTGATGATCATGCCAGCAGCTTTACCTTAGTCGCCTTTTACGACACCCTTTAGAGTGCAATCTACTAACCACTACGCCACCGAGGTAGTCCGGGCCGTGATCTCGGGGTCCTGGGTTCGATTCCCGGGTCGAGCAAAAAGTATGTTTCGAATTTTTCGAACTTAGCTCGGGTTTGTGATCACCAATCCGCATTAGGCAAGCGTGGTGATGAAGCCTAATCCCATCATAGTAGCGATGGCTTGATTTCTATGATAGAGGCCTTTGCCCTGTAGTGTGACAGTAATTAGGCTAATACTTTGCATAAAAACTAAAAAAATATATAAACAAAATGCGATTCTACCACCGGCTCGGAAAGTTGTTTCTGGTCGATAAGATCCGGCAAGAAATTCGCCAGTTACTCTTTGTTCTGTTTATATAATATTTTTCTATTACTTTCTGTAATATTTTATGTATCAACATAAATTATACATAAGTACTTTTCTATAGTTATCATCGTCAGCCCATTTAAGTCCCCACTGCTGGGGCACGGGCCTCCCTCAATCACATGAGGGGTAATTGCCATACTCACCACGCTTGGCAGACGGGTTGGCGAGGGTTTTGATATAAATGCAGAGTTTTCCTTCTCTGGGTGCTGATGATCATACCAGCAGCTTTACCTTAGTCGCCTTTTACGACACCTCGGTAAGAGCGAGGGTGGCCTATTCAACTCTGCCGGGGACCACACGGCGTTCTATAGTTATAAATTACTTAAATGTAGGACGATTGATAAGTGCTGTGTACAGTACGGTACAAAAAGGTTCATCACCTTAAAGTAAATTTTCGCTTGCACGGCAAGAATCAGATATACCAACATACCGTTTTAAAAAGATCTGCCAACCTTCTTTAAATTGTCTTTACATCAAAAGGAATCAATGTTGCTACAAGCTAATTTGTACTTTCTGATCTAACAGTTAAGCATAATTTCCTGTGCAACAGGTACTACTCTGACAAATTTACGAAGTGTACTTAAGGTGACGGGTAGGGCACACTAGCGACGCCAACTGATTTTATTTTTTAGCTAATAAACAATTAAACGGCCGTGTGGTGCCCGGCAGAGTAGAATAGGCCACCCTCACTCTTACCGAGGTATCGTAAAAGGCGACTAAAGTAAAGCTGCTGGCATGATCATCAGCACCCAGAGAAGGAAAACTCTGCATTTATATCAAAACCCTCGCCAACCCGTCTGCCAAGCGTGGTGAGTATGGCAATTACCCCTCATGTGATTGAGGGAGGCCCGTGCCCCAGCAGTGGGGACTTAAATGGGCTGATGATGATGATGATGAATAAACAATTTGGGGGTTACAACCTCTCGGCAAGCACTTATACTAGGTATTTATTAAATAACCATGCACAAATGTTGGGTCCGTTTTTGTACGCGAAAAATTGATTCACGCCAAAAGTGGCCGCTTTTAATTTATACTTTTTTTACTGATTTTGATACAGGGTGTATCTGTGAACATTTACATGAGCACGTGGTTAAAGGTAACCACGTGTTCTACCAACCATTTTTAACAACATTTGTTCTACGACTTTTCAAAATTAGTCGAAAATTTTTTCGACTCCCCATACAAAATGACCAAGTCACGTGACCGACTTTGTATAAGAAGTTGAAATTTTTTATGCGAATTTCCAAGAGTCATAGAACAAATGTTGTTCAGAATGGTTGATAGAACACGTGGTTAAGGGGATGTAAATGTTCACAGATGCATCCTGTATCAAAATCAATAAAAAAAGTATAAATACATAAACAATATAAAAGAGGCTGGTCCAGCCGTCGATCCTCATCACCATTCTGTCTCCAGCTCCCCGCGGAGTCTCCATCAGGACTTGGGTGACAGCGGAAGCCGACGGCGCCGTGTGGATCTGGCACGACGCAGAGGGCCGGCCCCCACTCTGGAGGATTGAGGACTCGCCCGAGGCGAAGGCCTGGGCGTACCGGGGGCGCAACGAGTTCATTGTCAGCGCCCATATTCAGGTATAGATAGATAGATAGATAGATACACTTTATTGCACAAAATTTACAAATCTTAGCCTAAGTTATTATACTAAACAATGTAGGCGGTCTTATCGCTAATAGCGATCTCTTCCAGACAACCTCAGGGTAGAGAAAAAGTATAGCGAATTAAGAAAAGGGGTAAGGCAGTGCAAGTCAGAAAAAGAGAAAAAAAAAGACATTGTATAAATACGAGTATGGTATATACATACATACATTATATTAAATAAATATATACTCGCTATAAATACTAATACATACTAGTACATTACAAAACAAATAAACATAAATACTAACAGTTTATTGGATTGATAGATACGTAACCAGGGAAATAGGAGACAATCATCATTTTCAGTTCGTCATTTCTGGTTGCGCCCAAAGCCGCCTTTTTTGGGCCGCATGCTCTTGAGGCCTCAGCGCGAACTGTACGTTACGACCGAATCGGAGTTTCCCTCTCTTTCACACACGCTGTGTGTCTCTTGGTTTGGATGCGAGAGCGTAACGAACTGGAATGTACCAATTCGTTACTTCGCTCTAAAGCCCTTAGACAAGGCTAGGCTGGTAAATAAAACAAATAAATAAAAATAAATATTTCACAACATCACATACATTGATCTGGAGCCCAATTCTCGTGCTCGTGATATTTATTTTCATACGACATATATCACTAAAACATCGTTTTTTTGTATGGGGCCCAATTCTCGTGCTCGTGATATTTATTTTCATACGACATATATCACTAAAACATCGTTTTTTTGTGTGGGGCCCAATTCTCGTGCTCGTGACATTTATTTTCATACGACATATATCACTAAAACATAGTTTTTTTGCATGGTTTTTGGGTGATATCCGCCATGTTCTCAAAATATCACAAGCACGAGAATTGGGCTCCTGGTTTTCAGGTGATATCCGCCATGTTTTCAAAATATCACGAGGCCGAGAATTGGACTCCTGACTCCGAGATAGGTAGCTCAAGCACCTGTGTTACGGATATCAGAATCAACAGTGGGATTACAAATATATACATATAATACTTTTTTTTGTAAATACATACTTATAAAACAAAGGAAACACCCAGACCAATACAAACAAACATGTTCATGCACACAAATGTTTGTACTGTGCGGGGATCGAACCCGCAACCTTTGGACCAAAGGCAGCGTTCACTACCACTGTTCCAAACGTGTCGTCAAATTACAATAAAGCCATTATCTGATGAATACATTATTAAAGGGATTTCTACCATGTACTTACCTTATTTTTGAGTTTCCGATATTTCGGTACTGTTGCAAGCGCCATGGTCACGGAGTAACTGAAGTTTTTGTGGGTAAGATGTTACTGGCAGACAAAACGGTCTACCCTCCCGCAGTCTTACACTACGCGCACCTGCGGTACCACTGTTCACTAACTCACTATTTTCTCGCAACTGTCCTCGACACTCAACATTCACAGTATCTGGACGCGAAACGACAATTTTGTCAGTTTTCCGGTTATTACATTTTCGAATCACTCAATGGACAACATTTCAAAATTGCTAAGCTCTGAAACAAAAAATACCAATTCTTTGTTTACTTTTCCGCTGCTCGAATATATATTTATTCATTTTTTATATTGCTTATTTACTGAGAAAAAAATTAAAAACTAAAAAACGTAAGATGACGTCATCGGACGGCAAAATGTAAAATATTTCTTTGCTTAGCACATTATAGTTTTAAATTTACGTAATGCCAAACTCATGACATGTAACTGTCAAAAAAAAAAGACAACTTGTCAACGTTGAATGTATGAATGACGTTGACAATATTGACACTAGTATTATTTACCTTTGACAGTAGTACCTTTTTTTTATTAAAACAATGATAAGCAAAGGAATATCGCTGTATTCAGCCGTCCGATGACGTCATTTGGCGCTTACGTCTATTTAGAATAAAAAGAATTTCAATAATTATTTTATGCATGAAAATGGACAAATTTTGAAAAAAGAAAAAATATGGGTCTGTTCATTTTATGTCTACTTTCATACAAAAAAACAATATGGACATGTTAAAAATTTGAAATGTTGTCCATTCCATTTGACAACTTATACCCATCCTCACGATTGAAACTTTTGTATTTGGTAATTTCATTCGCTTCTCTGACCAGTCTTGGTATGCAATGAGGCTCCGCGAAATAATCTGAGGGTTATATAATTCAATCCGGTGATTTAAGCCCACAATTTGATAAGGTACATGGTAGAAATCTCGTAAATAACTATTCTAATTCTAATTATTAAATATTTAAGTTGTATGTTACTAACGTATTTAATTTGTAAGTTGTATGTTGCGCTGTGTGGTCCCCGGCAGAGTAGAATAGGCCACCCTCACTCTTACCGAGGTGTCGTAAAAGGCGACTAAGGTAAAGCTGCTGGCATGATCATCAGCACCCAGAGAAGGAAAACTCTGCATTTATATCAAAACCCTCGCCAACCCGTCTGCCAAGCGTAGTGAGTATGGCAATTGCCCCTCACGTGATTGAGGGAGGCCCGTGCCCCAGCAGTGGGGACTTAAATGGGCTGATGATGATGATGATGATGAAGTTGTATGTTACTAACACTTATGGATCACTGTAGTCCGATAAATATTTTTTTTATTATTATTGTATAGCTCGCGCTTGCGTACAAAGCTTTGGAGCCTAGAGTACGCTTGGACCATGATTCAGGGTTTGGGGAATCTGGTAATTTCAATGAAGCGACTGCCGTCTGACCTTCGCAACCCTTTTACCCAGAGTATTATTATTTATATCCTTTAAGGCGACGGATAGCCCTAACTAGCGGCGCCAATCGATTTTAATTTTTAGCTACTAAACCGGATCCATTTTAAACAATTTCGGGGTTACAAACTCTCGGCAAACACATATTCTATTTATTTAATACTTATATAGTTAACTGTTTGGTCTGCTCTTGCACTCGAATTATGGATTACCGCCAATAATTGTTGCGCCGTGTGGTCCCGGCAGTATATAATAGGCCACCCTCACTCTTACCGAGGTGTCATAAAAGGCGACTAAGGTAAAGCTGCTGGCATGATCATCAGCACCCAGAGAAGGAAAACTCTGCATTTATATCAAAACCCTCGCCAACCCGTCTGCCAAGCGTGGTGAGTATGGCATTTACCCCTCATGTGATTGAGGGAGGCCCGTGCCCCAGCAGTGGGGACTTAAATGGGCTGATGATGATGATGATGATGACTTCATTTTTACGAGTTTACTATTCTACAACGGACCCTATGGACCCTTTTCAACTCCATTTGGAACATCGACTCTCAGATAGATCCGTGATTCATTCCGCTCATTCGGATCATCCGGCTCATTTGGAATTTTAATCTCATTCGGATCATTCGGATCATTTAGCTTATTCGGGTTCCAGAGGGAAACTATAGACCTCTGCATCACGTAACCGTGTTTCATGAGAAATGTGCAATTTTACTAACGATAGATAGATAGATAGATATACTTTATTGCACAAAAAAAAAACACAACTTTAAAGGGCATTACAGAAACTTAATTGTACAATTTCGGCGGTCTTATCGCTGGAAGCGATTTCTACCAGACAACCTTCAGGCAAAGGACATTTGATAGTAGAGGAGGGGTAGGTGGTGCAATATTGAAAAAGGGAAATAAGAGTGAACTGTATATATATATATATATATATATATATATATATATATATATATATATTAAAATATTTATAATGCTAATACATAAATAAACAAAATATTATATACTAATAAATATATATGTTATTGTTATGCTTGGATAAAATAATATAAAGTACTAGATATACATTCATATAAATTAGGATCTTAGACGGACCATCGACTACTACCGATGACTGGACCTGTAAAAACTTAAAGGGATTGCTATTTATTTATTTAAAAGGTGAGTTTTGACTCGAGCTTTAGAAATGGTTAATGATGGAGACTGTCTTATTGATAGGGGTAGGGAGTTCCATAGACGGATGGACTGGACAGTGAAGGACTGGGTATAGAAATGAGAGGAGTGGGAGGGAGTCATAAGGCGGAGATGTTTGGAAGACGCATATGACCCTGGATGGGCTGCAAAAATTGGAAACGCTCCCGGAGATAAGGTGGTGATGTTTTCCTTGACCGCCCATCTAATGGTAGAATCGGCACTCATCATCTTAGCGTGCAATCCCGGTTGCGTCCAAAGCTGTCGCTTTGGGGGGGTCTGGTAATTACAATGAAGCGACTGCCGTCTGACCTTCGCAACCTTTAACAGGGGAACCAGACCAACTGAATCATGGTTACACGTTCAGAAAACTTTACGAAAAACGGCAGGTTTCCTCAAGATATTTACCTCACCGAGCAGATGGTTATGGTAGAAAATAATATAAATATAAAGATAAATAAATAAATATTTCACCATATCACTAAACATTGATCTGACTCCGAGATAGGTAGCTCAAGCACCTGTGTTACGATATCAGAATCACAGTGGGATTACAAAGTATATACATATAATACTGTTTTTTTGTAATACATACTATAAACAAAGGAAACACCCAGACCCATACAAAAACAAACATGTCACACTGCACACAAATGTTTTTACTGTGGGTACGGGGGATCGAACCCTCAACCTTTGGGACCAAGGCACGTGTCACTTACCACTGTTCCAAACGTGTCGTCAAATTACAATAAAGCTCATTATCTGATGAATACATTATTAAAAGGTTTCTACCATGTACTTACCTTATTTTTAGTTTCCGATATTTCGGTACTGTTGCAAGCGCCATGGTCACGGAGTAACTGAAGTTTTTGTGGGTAAGATGTTACTGGCAGACAAAACGGTCTACCCTCCCGCAGTCTTACACTACGCGCACCTGCGGTACCACTGTTCACTAACTCACTATTTTCTCGCAACTGTCCTCGACACTCAACATTCACAGTATCTGGACGCGAAACGACAATTTTGTCAGTTTTCCGGTTATTACATTTTCGAATCACTCAATGGACAACATTTCAAAATTGCTAAGCTCTGAAACAAAAAATACCAATTCTTTGTTTACTTTTCCGCTGCTCGAATATATATTTATTCATTTTTTATATTGCTTATTTACTGAGAAAAAAATTAAAAACTAAAAAACGTAAGATGACGTCATCGGACGGCAAAATGTAAAATATTTCTTTGCTTAGCACATTATAGTTTTAAATTTACGTAATGCCAAACTCATGACATGTAACTGTCAAAAAAAAAAGACAACTTGTCAACGTTGAATGTATGAATGACGTTGACAATATTGACACTAGTATTATTTACCTTTGACAGTAGTACCTTTTTTTTATTAAAACAATGATAAGCAAAGGAATATCGCTGTATTCAGCCGTCCGATGACGTCATTTGGCGCTTACGTCTATTTAGAATAAAAAGAATTTCAATAATTATTTTATGCATGAAAATGGACAAATTTTGAAAAAAGAAAAAATATGGGTCTGTTCATTTTATGTCTACTTTCATACAAAAAAACAATATGGACATGTTAAAAATTTGAAATGTTGTCCATTCCATTTGACAACTTATACCCATCCTCACGATTGAAACTTTTGTATTTGGTAATTTCATTCGCTTCTCTGACCAGTCTTGGTATGCAATGAGGCTCCGCGAAATAATCTGAGGGTTATATAATTCAATCCGGTGATTTAAGCCCACAATTTGATAAGGTACATGGTAGAAATCTCGTAAATAACTATTCTAATTCTAATTATTAAATATTTAAGTTGTATGTTACTAACGTATTTAATTTGTAAGTTGTATGTTGCGCTGTGTGGTCCCCGGCAGAGTAGAATAGGCCACCCTCACTCTTACCGAGGTGTCGTAAAAGGCGACTAAGGTAAAGCTGCTGGCATGATCATCAGCACCCAGAGAAGGAAAACTCTGCATTTATATCAAAACCCTCGCCAACCCGTCTGCCAAGCGTAGTGAGTATGGCAATTGCCCCTCACGTGATTGAGGGAGGCCCGTGCCCCAGCAGTGGGGACTTAAATGGGCTGATGATGATGATGATGATGAAGTTGTATGTTACTAACACTTATGGATCACTGTAGTCCGATAAATATTTTTTTTATTATTATTGTATAGCTCGCGCTTGCGTACAAAGCTTTGGAGCCTAGAGTACGCTTGGACCATGATTCAGGGTTTGGGGAATCTGGTAATTTCAATGAAGCGACTGCCGTCTGACCTTCGCAACCCTTTTACCCAGAGTATTATTATTTATATCCTTTAAGGCGACGGATAGCCCTAACTAGCGGCGCCAATCGATTTTAATTTTTAGCTACTAAACCGGATCCATTTTAAACAATTTCGGGGTTACAAACTCTCGGCAAACACATATTCTATTTATTTAATACTTATATAGTTAACTGTTTGGTCTGCTCTTGCACTCGAATTATGGATTACCGCCAATAATTGTTGCGCCGTGTGGTCCCGGCAGTATATAATAGGCCACCCTCACTCTTACCGAGGTGTCATAAAAGGCGACTAAGGTAAAGCTGCTGGCATGATCATCAGCACCCAGAGAAGGAAAACTCTGCATTTATATCAAAACCCTCGCCAACCCGTCTGCCAAGCGTGGTGAGTATGGCATTTACCCCTCATGTGATTGAGGGAGGCCCGTGCCCCAGCAGTGGGGACTTAAATGGGCTGATGATGATGATGATGATGACTTCATTTTTACGAGTTTACTATTCTACAACGGACCCTATGGACCCTTTTCAACTCCATTTGGAACATCGACTCTCAGATAGATCCGTGATTCATTCCGCTCATTCGGATCATCCGGCTCATTTGGAATTTTAATCTCATTCGGATCATTCGGATCATTTAGCTTATTCGGGTTCCAGAGGGAAACTATAGACCTCTGCATCACGTAACCGTGTTTCATGAGAAATGTGCAATTTTACTAACGATAGATAGATAGATAGATATACTTTATTGCACAAAAAAAAAACACAACTTTAAAGGGCATTACAGAAACTTAATTGTACAATTTCGGCGGTCTTATCGCTGGAAGCGATTTCTACCAGACAACCTTCAGGCAAAGGACATTTGATAGTAGAGGAGGGGTAGGTGGTGCAATATTGAAAAAGGGAAATAAGAGTGAACTGTATATATATATATATATATATATATATATATATATATAATATATAAATATTTATAATGCTAATACATAAATAAACAAAATATTATATACTAATAAATATATATGTTATGCTTGGATAAAATAATATAAAGTACTAGATATACATTCATATAAATTAGGATCTTAGACGGACCATCGACTACTACCGATGACTGGACCTGTAAAAACTTAAAGGGATTGCTATTTATTTATTTAAAAGGTGAGTTTTGACTCGAGCTTTAGAAATGGTTAATGATGGAGACTGTCTTATTGATAGGGGTAGGGAGTTCCATAGACGGATGGACTGGACAGTGAAGGACTGGGTATAGAAATGAGAGGAGTGGGAGGGAGTCATAAGGCGGAGATGTTTGGAAGACGCATATGACCCTGGATGGGCTGCAAAAATTGGAAACGCTCCCGGAGATAAGGTGGTGATGTTTTCCTTGACCGCCCATCTAATGGTAGAATCGGCACTCATCATCTTAGCGTGCAATCCCGGTTGCGTCCAAAGCTGTCGCTTTGGGGGGGTCTGGTAATTACAATGAAGCGACTGCCGTCTGACCTTCGCAACCCTTTAACAGGGGAACCAGACCAACTGAATCATGGTTACACGTTTCAGAAACTTTACCGAAACGTGCAGGTTTCCTCAAGATATTTACCCTCACCGATGCAGATGGTTATGGTAGAAATAATAATAAATATAAATATAAATAAATAAATATTTCACAATATCACAAACATTGATCTGACTCCGAGATAGGTAGCTCAAGCACCTGTGTTACGGATATCAGAATCAACAGCGGAATTACAAATAAATACATATAATACTTTTCTTTTGTAAATACATACTTATAATACATACAAACACCCAGACCAATACAAACAGACATGTTCATACACACAAATGTTTGTACTGTGCGGGGATCGAACCCGCAACCCTTGGACCAAAGGCAGCGTTCACTACCACTGTTCCAAACGGGTCGTCAGAAATACGCACATAGATTTGAAAAAACCGATGGTGCATGCTGGGATTCGAACCTCGACCACCTGGGTGGAAGGCGCGTTCGTATCAATTGAGCTACCATCGCTCTGCATCGGCACTGTGCATATGAATTTAAAAGTTGAAGTTTTTATTTCAGGAAATTCCTGAAAACGGCGCGGATGTGGCGCATTTGAACGCTGTACACTCTCCATCGTTACTCTCCAGTTTGGGGGAGAAGTATCCTATCCTACTCAATATTATTGGTGAGTACCTTAGTTACATTAATAATGTAGGCAATGCCGTGTGGTCCCCGGCAGAGTAGAATAGGCCACCCTCACTCTTACCGAGGTGTCGTAAAAGGCGACTAAGGTAAATCTGCTGGCATGATCATCAGCACCCAGAGAAGGAAAACTCTGCATTTATATCAAATCCCTCGCCAACCCGTCTGCCAAGCGTGGTGAGTATGGCAGTTACCCCTCACGTGATTGAGGGGGCTTAGTGGGGCAGCAGTGGGGACTTAAATGGGCTGACGATGATGACATTAGGTACCTACCGACTCACGCAGCGAAACACTGAGTTGCTTCACGCCGGTTTCCTGTGAGGACGTGGTATCACTCCGGTTGAGTCGGCCCATTCATGCCAAGGCATCGCTTTCCCACGGTCACAATGGATGGATGTTGTTAGACTTTGGACCGTCCTTATGTCTAAGGCACAAGTGCTATTTTCACACTGCAGGGCGGGTAACTCATCTTGATGCTGTCTGTACATTCGTTCATTCTAATACCCAAAAGGCAAGTGATGTAATGTCGATGTGTGTAATGTCTTATATTGTCTAGTAAAATTTGTAACAATATTTCCACTGGATATTTGTAAGTACCTAACTTAGGCATTTATAATATTGATGAAACTCCCGGTGACTCACGGCATGACTCACGGAAGCAAAAAGCACTTACAATAGAGAGAATAGACGCAAATAGTGAACGAGCGAGAAGTGAATGGATGCGCCGCCATTTCTGATCCCATTCTTTATCAGCACAGGTTGTACAAAATTCGTTGACTTACCAAGGTCTCCGGTAGTTTAGTCGGTAAAGCAGATGCCCGGTTAGCAAAAGATCGTGGGTTCGAGTCCCACCCGAAGATTGTCAATAAATTATCAAATGCATTATTAATTTAAGAAATTACATTGTAAAAATATATTGTTTTAAACTTTCATGATCACTAACATTCATTTCGAATCCATTGATTCGAAAATGTAATAACCGGAAAACTAAACAAATTGTCGTTTCGCGGCCAGATACTGTGAGTGTTGTGTGTCGAGAACAGGTGCGAGAAAATAGTGAGTTAGTGAACAGTGGTACCGCAGGTGCGCGTAGTAAAAGACTGCGAAGGTGGGTAGACCGATTTGTCTGCCAGTAACATCTTACCCGCAAACACTTCAGTTACTCCGTGACCATGGCGCTTGCAACAGTGCCGAAATATCGGAAACTCAAAAATAAAGTACATGGTAGAAATCCTTTACCCAATAAACTCATATTGTCTGATATCCCCAGGGTCGCACATCTGGTCGGCGAGCTGGAGTAAGGGCGAGGACCACACGGCTAGCCTGACCCTCACCCATGACTACAAGATCATGAAGCTGGACCTGTTCCACATAGACGTCACTGTTCAACAGGTTTGTCTTTTTACCCAACTACAGCAAAGACAAAAAAAGGTTATGATTTTAGCAGTCTATGTAAGTAGAGATAAAGATAAAAAACATTTATTAGTTAAACACACACGACACACAACATTACAAATAAACAAAAAAAAAACAAACTGGTTATATTCAGACAAGTAATAACAAACATAAAAACAAAGGAAAAATAAACAAAAAAAAACCTACAAGTTGAAATAATTCAGGCGGGCAATATACGCATATACTTACATTGTGTCCAAGTGTGTCGCAGTGCATACAAAAAGGAGCTCACTCAGCTAAAGCCACGACTTAAGGAAGGGGTAGGTAGGTACCTTCCTGTAGGCCATGGCGCTGGTATTATGTGAGCCCTGATTGGTAGTAAGTATACATTACTGTATGTGTGTATGACTGCCTCGGTGGCTTAATGGTTAGTGGGTTGCACTATAAAGCGACGGCTGCGCAAGAGATCCCGGGTTCGATCCCCGGTTCGGGCCAAAAATTTGTAAGTAAGTTTTCGGTAAGACATTTTTAGTGGCAGCCCGGAGTTTGGAGGTTGGCGGTCTTGTACTCGTGCCTCGGAAAGCACGTTAAGCTGTCGGTCCTGCGCGCTCGATCCCTCTCCGGTCGTGTCACCGTAGTGTCCCATCGGAATATGAGGCTAAGGGAATAGATAACTGTTTTATGATTTACACCACTTCATTGTATGATGATTTTTTTATTATTATTCACAAAATTAGCAGATTTTTCGTGATTTTTTTTGGAAACATCTTATTTTTTATGTTATAAGTGAAGTCGAGCAGACGGATCGCCTGTTGGTAAGCTATTGCCGCCGCCCAAAGACACCCACGACACTAGTAGAGTCATAAGTGAGCTGCCAACATTTAAACCTCCTCCTCCTCAGGGGCCTCCGGTACCCTCACTCACACAGTGAAACACAGCACAGTTCTGCTTCACGCCGGTTTTCTGTGAGTCGATCACTCCAGTCGAGCCGGCGCTTTCATGGTGAAGCGTGGCTATCCCACGGTCAACACTTGACATGTCTTTTGACCCTTATTGTTTAAATAAATAAATATTTCACAACATCACATACATTGATCTGACTACGAGATATGTAGCTCAAGCACCTGTGTTGCGGATATCAGAATCAGCAGTGGGATTACAATATATACATATAATACTTTTTTTTTGTAATGCATACTTATTATTATTATACATAGAAAACACCCAGACCAATACAAACATACATGTCATGCACACAAATGTTGGTACTGTGCGGGGATCGAACCCGCAACCTTTGCATCAGAGGCAGCGTTCACTACCACACTAGATAAAGATAAAGATAAAAAAATAAAAAAATCTTTATTCAATTTAGGTCCACACAGAACACTTATGAATGTCAAAATAGGTACATAATATCTACCGCTGGTTCGGAATGTCGATTTCTACTGAGAAGACACCAGCAAGAAACTCAGTAGTTACTCTTTTCAAATATTGATGATGTTCCAGAGTTTCAATTGAGAAGAGAAAAAAAAATATAATTATGAAAGTTAATAAATTACTTTGAATAACAACTCAAAAGATTAATCAATTAACGACCCGTTTGGAACAGTGGTAGTGAACGCTGCCTTTGGTCCAAGGGTTGCGGGTTCAATCCCCGCACAATGCAAACATTTGTGTGCATGAACATGTCTGTTTGTATTGGTCTGGGTGTTTCCTATGTATTATAAGTATGTATTTATATGTATTATATTTTTAATCCCACTGTTGGTTCTGATATCCGTAACACAGGTGCTTGAGCTACCTATCTCGGAGTTAGATCAGTGAATGTGATGTTGTGAAATATTTATTATTATTTATTGATGTGATGGATATTATTAATTAACATGACCAAGAATCCTTATCATTTAAATAGTCTTGTACACTATAGTAACCTTTCTTCATTAGGCAGGTTTTAATATGAGACTTAAACTCATCCAGTGATAGGTTAATGACATTTTGTGGTAGCTTATTAAATATCTTAATACAAATGAATTACCGATTTTATGAAGTCTGAGGACCGGGACGGCAAGCCTATGTTTATTTCTGGTGTTAAGACTATGACTATCGGACTTTTTTGGAAAAGTGTGCAAGTTCTTATGTACATAAGTACATAATGCAGTCGAGGATTAAAAACTGATACAAACAAGTAAAAAAAAAATATGACGTCGGTATTCATTATAGTTATGCAGACTGACCGGATGGCGCAATTGGTAGTGACCCTGCCTCTTACGCCAAAGGTCGTGGGTTCGATCCCCACCCTGGACAAACATTCGTGCGATGAACACTTGTGTTTGTTCAGTGTCTGGGTGTAATATATGTATTTAAGTATACATTTGTGTTCCTCTGTTTTCTGATATCTGTAACACAAGTGCTTAAGCTACTTAGTACGGAATCAGGTCAACGTATGAGATGTTGTGAGAATTATTATTATTATTATAGTTATTAACAATCTGTGACTCCTCCTCAGATAGGACCAGGCCACGTGCGGCTGATCCTCAAGACGCCCCTAGGCCCGCTGCTGGTCTCGCAGTCGGTGACCCCGCTGGCTCCGCTGCTCCAGAAAGTGGTGCATAGGATCTTCTCGCCGTTTTACAACGCACCGCTCGGAGCTATGATGGTGAAGTCCGAAGCTTACATGGTAAGAGCTTCAATCATCAAAGTGGAGAACCATTTGCCATCGATGGTGTTCCCATCTACGAGCTGGTGACAGGTGGTGGTGACAATAAATACTATTGCACATCAAAATCATAGTTTTATGTGCAATTAGAATTTTTGGACCCCAATTCTGGGGATTTCGATATGAAAAAAACATGGCGGATATCACCTGAAAACCATTAAAAAAAAAACGATGTTTTGGTTTATATCAATATATCGTATGATGACAAAATTTCACGTCCCGAGAATTGGGCTCTTGGCGCCCAATTCTCATGCTTGTGATATTTTGAGAACATGGCGGATATCACGCGTAAATGTTCAATGTGAAAACCCCATGTTCTCAAAATATCACAAGCATGAGAATTGGGCTCTTGGTGTGCAAATATGTCACTTTTAGAGGGTTGGTTTAAAGTAGAGATGCGCCGAATATTCGGTTTGTATACGGTATTCGGCATAATTTCCACTATTCGTATTCCGCCGAATTATTCGGTATTATGGCCGAATAATATTCGAAATATATTTGAAACCTTAAAACAAAATTTACCTACTTGTAACCCCCTTTTTGGATTGAAGTTAAATTCTGTCAATATTTCTGTTATGATGACCACATTACCATAACATTGTAACCTAACTGTGCGATTTTTTCCAAAGGTTTTGTGATGTAGTGTACATTGTAGGAACCTTTTGGCGCGGAAAATTGAATGAAATCGTGAACCGAATAATTCGGCCGAATATTCGGTTCGGCAAAAGTTAAACCGAATATCATTCGGTATTCGGTTATTCGGTGAAACCACTATTCGGCGCATCACTAGTTTATAGCCCTTACTAGCGACGCCAATCGATTTTATTTTTTAGCTACTAAACCGGATCTATTTTAAACAATTTCGAAACTGCAGCCCCTCTGAAAATGAACAAATGTTGGGTCCAACGCGTACGCGAAAAATTGATTCACGCCGAAAGTGTCCGCCTTCGGCGTGAATCAATTTTTCGCGTACACAACAGACCCAACATTTGTGCATGGTTATTTAATAAATACTATAAGTGTTTAGTACCAAGAGATTGTAACCCCGAAATTGTTTAAAATAGATCCAGATTAGTAGCTAAAAATTAAAATCGATTGGCGTCGCTAGTATGCCCTACCCGTCACCTTAAATAAATAGTATAAGTGTTTTCCAAGGGCTGCAGTATCGAAATTGTTAAAATGATATCCGGTTTAGTTGCTAACAATTTAAATCAATTGGCGTCGCTAGGATGCCCTACCCGTCACCTTAATATAGATATTTTAAAAATAAGGGTACAAATAACCAGGCAGTGTATAAAGATTCTACCGTGGGATAGCCACGCTTCGGTGTGATACCACGGCCTCACAGAAAACCGGTGTGAAGCAGCATTGTGATGTGTTTCGCTGCGTGAGTGAGGGTACCGGAGGCCCAAACTAGGGAAGGAGGGTTTGAAAGTTATCAGCGCACCATCAGGTGATCCGTCTGCTCGTCTGCCACCTATCATATAAAAAAAAAGATTATGTGTGAAGAAGACACTTCCAACATGAATGACCCTCATTCAGTCTATATAGGCCCTGAACAAGGCCAGGACGCTGATTTTCAGTTTTTTTTTTTTATTTAGGTGGCAGACGAGCCGACAGATCACCTGATGGTAAGCTATTACCGCCGCCCATGGACACCTGCAACACCAGTGGTGTCACAAGTGCGCTGCTTAGGTACCTTTTAACCCCTCTTCCCCTGGATTGGGCCTCCGGTACCCGCACTCACGCAGCGAAACACAGCGCATGCACTGCTTCACGCCTGTTTTCTATGAGGCCGTGGTATGACTCCGGTCGAGCCGACCCATTCATGCCGAAGCGTGGCTCTCCTTCGGTTTCAGTAGGGCCAGCTAGCTATTTGGTTCTGCCACTACTCTTTTTTTTTATATGAAAGGTGGCAGACGAGCAGACGGATCAGCTGATGGTAAGCAATTCCGCCGCCCATGGACATCTGCAACACCAGTGGAGTCACAAGTGCGCTGCCAACCTTTTCCCCGTCCCCCCCATTGGGCCTCCGGTAACCTCACTCACACGGCGAAACACAGCGCAGGCTTTTCTATTTCAACGTTTTCTTCCACTATACGAACGCCCTGTTGGTCTAGTGGTTTACCGGGCCGTGATCTCCAGGTCCTGGGTTCGACTCCCGGGTCAAACCCAATAAGCATGTTTCGAATTTTTCGAACACATTTTCGAATAAGCCTAATCCCATCACAGTAGCGATGACTTCATTTCTGTGAGGCCTTTGCCCTGCAGCGGGACAGTATACATATAGACTGATACTTCACTTTCTTTCACTATCATCATCATCATCATTTCATCCAAATACATCTACTGCTGGACATAGGCCTCCCCCAATGTTCTCCACACAGGACGGACCAGTGCCACTGTTTCCTCTATACTTGTACTACATCATATACAAATCATAACCCTCCTTTTTGTTTCACCGTGGTCGGGTAAAAATGCGTCTCTTTCTCCCCTTGCAGTTCGAGCGGGACGTCGCCATCTGGAACAACAAGATCTTCGTGGGCGCACCGGCGTACGTGCGCGCTGACAAGACCATCAGAGCCTTTCGGAGCTGGTTCGCACAGTTCTACAGCGAGAACAGCAGGAGCTTCAGGGAATCTCTGCAGCATCCGTTGGATTGGTGAAGGAGACAGGCACCTGCTACCTACTTACTTGTATGGCTCCTTGAATCAGTGAACAATGAACCTAACGTGACGTCTAGACCTGGCTATAACGTATCTTTCAAAAGATTGGAACATTTGCATCCGGATCAGTGCAGAGATGCGGAACAGTGAAATGCTTCATTTGAATCATTTGGAACATCAACTCTCAGATAGATCTTTGTTTAATTGATTTTTACGAATAAACATCTCCTTGATGTGCCATGTAATATACCTATCTCTTTTCCCCCCGTAAGACATGGAAAGTTACCGATTCACCCCGAACAGCCCACGGCTTTGTCTTTTGCTCTGATTCAGATCATTCGCCTCACTCGGATCAGTGAGCGAGATACTAACTACCGCATACTATTGATACATTTGGAGCGAACATTAGAGATTCGGAACAGTGTATCATTTGGCTGCGCCATGTAATACTTATACCAATCTCTTTTTCCCACATAATACATAAAAAATACGGTTACCGATTCACCCCCAACAGCCCATTCAGGTCATTCGGCTCACTCGGATCATTCCGTTCATTCGGGTCACCCGGATCATTCATCTCATTCGCATCATTTGGCTGACTCGGATCATTCAGCTGATACAGATCATTCAGCTCACTCGGATTATTCAGCTCATTCGGCTCATTCCTATCATTCAGCTAATTTGGACCATTCAGTATCAGGGAGCGAGATTACTACCGTGTACCGATTGACCACGAGGTTCATTTGAGTCAAATGATATATTCGGAGCAAACATTATAGATTCGGAACAGTGTATCATTTGGCTGAGTCGGATCACTGAGACGTTTCAGTAAAGAGTTACCCATGTCTAGTTGCGACCGAATCGTAGTTTCCATCCCTTTCACACACGCTATGTCTCCCTTGTTTGGGTGCGACAGGTATATCCTCGACCGATACGGGACAGGTTCATTGTAAGATATGTAATCCACCTGGCCTTCATTTTAAGAGTCCTCTACCACTAGTCTCGGTTTACTTGCAGCTTGCGAAGATTCGCCACGTCATCAGGTCAGCGATATCTGGGACCAAGAGAATAGCGATCCTCATCCATCCTTGATTCAGTATTGGCCGACAAATTAACCGACAACCAGTTTTCATGATGATTAAAAAAAAATGTGGCAGGCCCCCCACAAGGTGGACCAACGATCTGGTGAAGGTCGTGGGAATCACTTGGACGCGGGCGGCACTGGACCGATCTGTGTGGAGAACATTGGGGGAGGCCTATGTCCAACAGTGGACGTTTGTTGACTGAATTGATGATGATTATTAATTGTCAGTTAGCCGTCAAAATCGCTTGCACCACGTTATGCGTGAGTGTAGGGATTAGCTTTGCCCACCACGCTGCGTGTGCAAGCGATTACCGCCTGTAGCTACAAAGAGACCTTCCCATGGTCCGCGGGACGCGCGGGGTGGAGAGCGCTTGACCAATGTGAAGCTATAACCACTGCACGAGCTCCAAAGAGAACTTTTTCGATTGGTCAAACACACACCGAAACCGTGTGATTTAGTTAGTGTACGGGTTATGGCCAGTTAGATACATGTCACCGGAAAATAACAAGATCCGTAAGTTTATCAATTTACTAGGAAGTTTATAAACTTTCGTAGGATTCTAAACGGGAGATAAATTGTATTGTATTAGGTTTACACTTTCGTAAATTTATCAATTTCCGACGTCACATGGTATATTTATAAACTAACGTATATCTATTCGTAAAATTTTATATGGTTCGACTAATCACAGAAACTTTTATAAATATACGAATCTTTGAAATATGTAATATAACACAACATAAGTAATATGCCAATCAGATCGCGCGTACCGTTTGTATATTGCTTACTTATTATTTTACGAGTGAGTTCAGTAAGTCTATCAATGTACGAAAGTGTGGACGTAAAATAATACAATACCTGGCATAGTAAAGTCACATTTCGCAAGCAAACTTGGGGAATTTATACAAGTGCGCGTTTACAACGCGGTGAACGCTTTTTGTGATGTTAAATCCTGCACTGTCTCTGAAGCCAAATTCAGAATAACACAATGACTACTCTCGCTGGACTATCAGTTCACTGAAAAAATCCTACGTTGATGTTTCTAAGTCCTGGGTTCAATTTCATTTCATTGTACTTAAGTAATACTAAAAAAAAATGTTTTTTGTTATTTTTATTTTATTTTAATTATATTCTTATATTTATTTGGTGATTGCAAGAACTCAGAATCCTAAGACTGTTCTCTGGTTTCCAAGATACAGGCTTAGTCTAGTTTGGAAACGCCTGTTGCTTTTTTATGCTGAATTCTTGCAAAGCACAAATACTTGCTTTACTTATAATGTTGTGTGTCATTTCTTTCTTACTTGTGCATTGAAATAAATTATTAAAATATTAAATATTATCTCCCGTTTAGAATCCTACGAAAGTTTATAAACTTCCTAGTAAATTGATAAACTTACGGATCTTGTTATTTTTCGGTGACATACACACGGCGTCACGTGGAATTACCCTTGTCGGACTTTGGACCGCCCGTATGTCTGACACAAGTGAAATTCCGCACGCTTCGGCAAGAATGGGCCGGGTCGACCGAAGTGACACCGCGGCCTCACAGAAAACCTTTTGCTGCGTAATTGAGTGAATGAAGAGGGGTTGAAAGGTTGGCAGCGCACTTGTGACTCCACTGGTGTCGCGGGTGTCCATGGGCGGCGGTAATCGCTTACCATCAGGTGATGCGTCAGCTCGTCTGCCACCTATCACAAAAAAAAAACTAGGAATATTTATTTTCGGTATGCCAAATCTTGACATTTAAACATCAGGGGATAACAAATCCTTACAGTATACAGCATAAATCAACGACTTGATTATGACTAGACTATGGGTCGTGAATTTCCTTGTCACTTCCCAATCGCCACCTTCTTCCCTTCCTTTCCATTATTTTTCTATATTTTCCTTTTCCCTCCATCTAATTTCCCGCAAGTTCTGTCTTGCAATTTCGTCCTTTCCACTCTTTGCAAAAACACTTTTCCCACTGTTTCCTAAGTTGCCGTCGTATCAAATCGCGACAAATGGCACAACATAAAAGCATAGCTAACACATGGGAAAAAAAAAGAAAAGAATACAGCATCAAGTTTATTTGGCCGGCACTTAAATATTTGGACCAATAATATATGAAAGTACGAGGATCTCCTCTATGTGTTCGGTATTAACATAAGTTGAAGATACACAGATTGTAGTAAGTAACCCGACACGCGGTTGTCTGTACATACGCGTAATTTAAGTTTATGTTTACGATAGCATCTGTGTGCCGTGTGTTATACAATATATTTATTATAAAATGTGTGAATAGATCTTTAGAAAATATAAAATACTTATACAAAGTTAGGTTGTTTCATTTTATTTTTTTATTGCTGGAGGTTATGATGGCTTTATTCATAAATGTTTATTAAAGTGACGGGTAGGGCACACTAGCGACGACAATCGATTTTAATTGTTAGCTACTAAACCGGAACTCTTTTAAACAATATCGGGGTTACAACCTCTCGGCAAACACTCATACTATTTATTAAATAACCATGTACAAATGTTGGGTACAACGCGTACGCGAAAAAATGATTCATCAAACTCTGGAATGAGCTTCCAGCCGCGGTGTTCCCTGTTCGCTACGACATGTCCTTTTTTAAACGAGGTTTGAAAAGAGTTCTTCTTCCAGGGTAGGCAGCGGCATGACTGTGCTCCGGCATTGTTGATGTCTATGAGCGGCGGTTACCGTTTACCATCAGATGGGCCGCATGCTCGTCTGCCTATTATTCGCAATAAAAAAAAAATGTCAAAAGGGGCCACTTTTGGTGTGAATCAATATTTCACGTACAAAAACGGACCCAACATTTGTGTTGCATGGTTATTTAATAAATAGTATAAGTCTTTACCGAGAGGTATTGTTTAAAAATTGTTTAAAATTGATCCGGTTTAGTAGGTACAATTAAAATCGATTGGCGTCGCTAGTGTGCCCTACCCACAGATCACCCCTTCACCTTAATGCGTGTGTGTTGCCAGTGATGACATACGGAACCGAAACGTGGCCGCTTACAATGTACCACTTAAGAAGGCTCAAAGTCATCCCGAGAGCATTGGAAAAGACTATACTATAAAGTAGCGCCGTCTGCCGCAGAAAAAAGTTTTAGTAAAAGTCAAAAATATTTAATGGCGAGATTTAATTTCAATAAATCCATTATCAAAATATACAACCTTCTCCCTTTGTCTAACACATTAATATAAGTCCAAATTAGGTGTACAGTTTCGGGCAGATGGTAATTTGCATTGATATATTTTTACCATGTGCCAACAATGGACAACACGACATAAAATCATTATCCGAAATGAAAAACACTATTTCTAGAATAAACTCATAGAAATTTACGAAAATAAATTTTAGAATTTTTAAACAGATGTTTGTCTAAAATTTTCATGATGTTTTCACTCGGCATGACAAATTAATAACGCTTTTACTCACGTTGATTTAAAAAAAACCAAATGTCAAACAATGACATGACCAGACGCCTAAACTTTTTTTTATTGTACATATAGCACCGACATCACAATACGTTGAGCCTCAGGACTACGTCACTTTGGGCATGTTAATTAATATGATTTAAAAAATATATATTTCAATAAAAACAGACATTTAATGAAAACTAATAAATATAGGTCATCTTTTTTATTGTTTCTTTATTCGAAAAGCGTATAACAATGGAATTATATTTTTTGTCGTATTGTTCATTCTGGTTGCACTATTGCAGTTCGACAGGTCAGATACATCGTTGGATACAAAGCAATAAAATCTACACAGATAGACGCATAGATTATACATATAATGATGGACGATGGACGGCTTAGAACAAGCCACGCACACATGCGCGCGCGCTTACAGGTTCTCCAGCTAGTTTGTAAGTCGATTGTAATAATGACAACGACAGACGTGCGATATATACACGATACGATATACTGAATAGAATAGAATAGAATAGAATATTTTTTATTTGCGTGAAGAATGGTACAACACAGATGATACAAAATATAAATGAACTCATAATTCACCAGAATCTGGCATGCAAACATCTGATAACTGATATGACTATAACGAACTCTTCTATATCAAGGTCAGCTAGACCCGAATTCCCATTAGTTATTATTTTGAATGAATGAATGAATGAACGAATGAAATAGGTACTTTTATTGCACTCAAAATAAAGTATGAAAACTTGTCAACTTGCTGTTAGGCATTTTCGGCGAATCTCCGTCATCCCTATCTTGTTAAGTTTTGACAATATAATATTATAATTTTTAAGGATTTAACAACTACTCATACATACCTAAACGAAAATATGAAAAAAAAAATATTGATCAATTTGGGTCTCATACAGAAAACTTAAAATATGGATAGTTGAAAATTGATTTATTTTAGAATATTAAACTTTATTCTGATAATAATTATGGCTTTATCATCATTATAGGTCTCCACGTATGTGATCTGACGGCTTAATAAAATCAACCGCTACAGGAAAGGATTACTCTATAGACTAAATCTTTGGCTTCACAATTTACGATCGTTCATAATCTATTATAAACGTCCTTATCTGTTTCTTTGTAATTTTTACTTTGAATCCATCGTCTGTCTCTTTTACATTTACTCCAGCTCTTTCTCTTTGTGACTTTCCATATTCTTTATTAAAATCATCAGCAAATTCATCAAGACTAGTCCACGTCCAGTGATCTGTGTCTTCGATCCAACTGTTCGCTGCCAAATGTGTTTCCTTCGCAGATTTCACATCTATACCTTTCAAAATATTTGTTAAATCAACTTCTCTCGTCTCTTTGCCGAAATTTTCCAACCTTATCAACAGTTTCTTACCCCAAGGCTCAACTGTTAACAAATGCACACTATCCGGTAATGGCGCTTTCAACCAACTGTATTCTGTTACTAAATCCTTCCATTTCTCTTCTTCTATAGAACTGGCATCGGTTATAAAAACTTGCGGCCTTAACCGTGCCTCTAATATTTGCTGGAAAGGATTCGAATCATCCATATACGTATGATGTCTTATAGTGCCTCTTGCTATCAGTCCTATGTCATCAACCGTCTCATTTAGCGCTTCCCCCACACCAAATGCATCGTCGTGTAACAATCTTCTATGCACCATTATTTCTGCGTACCCATCTTTTAGAGATCCAACTCCTACAGCTCTATCTGGCAGAATCAGTATTTTACCTTCATCACCTTCCATTTCTATTGCTGAAGTCACCGGATAGTAATTTCCAGAAACAGGTTCTACTAAAGTTAAATTCCACTGAGGTCTCCTATCCCTAATTCTTTTCAACATCTGTCTACCATTTGAGTCTGTGTAAATAGCCCCATCTGATTTAAGGCTCGTTTCGTATCGAACGATAAATTCTTTTCCTACATCATCGCCAATAGGTATGGGACCTACAATCCATTCCACTTCATTGAATTTCAGAATACCTGTATTATAATATCTTATACAAATTGTAGTATTTTCAGACGCTTTCATTCTTGTTTCATGGAATAGTGGGCCGGTAATACGATCTGTTTGTTCAATATTAACAGCTATGGGATTTTGGGCTTTAGGACGGAATATGTAAGCACCAGATGAACGGTTTTCAGCTACAAAATTGTTTCCAACCATCCCTGGGTAGTACAGCATGGATGCAGAAAATTCGAAAGACTCGTTGTTTGTATTTCCTCCTGTTTGCTTAGTCTCATATCCTCCGTGGCTCTGTCAAAGAAAAAAAATATTTTAAGACGAAGCTGCAATCTGGGAAAGCACTCTTTGAGCCCCAATGAAGCTAGGGATCACAGTCCCAAACAACTAATACACTTTCTGAAAACTGTAGGGTTTGGGACTGATATGTAGCACAGTATCGATCACAATAGATCAAACTAGTCGCAGTGATACTGGTCTGAATAGGACCTGCATAGCTTAAAATAAAAAAAAATACCTACAAAATAAAAAAAATAGTTTACATAATATCCTCCCATCGATTACGGCTACGGCGGCCAATCTCAACGATCAGCCACGTACGCAGGATATATTAAAGTGCTCAAGGGTGTGCGCAAACACAAGTGCACTCTCTATTCCCTTACCTTCATAATCCGATGGGACACTAATGTGACACGACCGGAGAGGGATCGGGCGCAGGACCAACAGCTTAACGTGCTTTCCGAGGCACGGGGGTACAAGACCGCCAACTTCCAGACTCTAACTAAGAATTTCTTGCCGAAAACTTAGGTACAAATTTTTGGCCCGACCCAGGGATCGAACCTGGGACCTCTTGCGCAGGCGTCGCTTTAAAGTGCGACCCTCTAACCACTGCGCCACTGAGGCACTGCTTAATTTACATGTATAACTATTAATGCATGCATGAAATTACCGTGAGAGAGCCACACTTTGGCATGAATAGGCCGGCTCAACCGGAGTAGTACCACGGGTTCACAGAAAACCAGCGTGAAGCAGAACTGTGCTATGTTTCGCTGCGTGAATGAGTATGCCGGAGGCCCAATCCGGGGGCAATGGGAGATTACAGGTTGGCAGCGCACTTGTGACTCCACTGGTGTTGCGGGTGTCCATGAGCGGCGGCAATCGCTTACAGGTGTTCCATCTGCTCCTATAGTACCTATCAGATGAACAACACATTAAAATACTAAATAATAAACCTGTAGATGAAGAACGAGGCATTCCCATCACAAGTATCTTTGATTACTTACCGGAAAGCCCCGTTAACTAATTTTTACGGATTTTTCTGAATAAAGCATTTTTTTTATATGAGAGGTGGCAGACGAGCAGACGGATCACCTGATGGTAAGCAATTCCGCCGCCATGGACACCCGCAACACCAGTGGAATCACAAGATGCGCTGCCAATCATTTTCCCCTTCCCCCCATTGGGCCTCCGGTAACCTCACTGCACGCAGCGAAACATATATTTTATTCTATTATAAAAAAAAGAAAAGGCCCCTTACCTGGTCTGCCATCTCATCTTCAGGATATCTAGTCACCACCATCGGATCATCCGCCAACATCCTCATCTCATCATCGCCCATATTATAATACGGATTCTCAAAATGCCTGCGCTTTGGCTCCACATAGCCCCTATCAAAGAGCTTTTCAAATTCTCGCACATTTCTATCTTTAAAGTCTTTTGTCTTCAAAAGCCCTTTCGTTCTTTCATCGGGATATATATCGTATGTATATTTGATATTCTGCGGTTGTTCTGGTATATATTTGACATAGTTATCATTAATATTAGAATTATCAATGATATCAACCTCTCTTATAGTTGAATATCCTTGTCTGATGTTATTGAAATAATCGTCAATGTTAGGCTCAAATTTGACGCTTCTTCGTTCTCTTATGGCTTGTACAGGAGAGAGATAGAAAGATTTGAAGCCCAAAGGTGGGAGAGGAAACGACGAACGTTGCCTGCTTTGTAGCTGTAGACTCTCTTGTAGGTATGTTAAAGACCTGTTCGGGAATGACGCTGATTTGGACTGGGTAAGATGTACCTGAAATTCATAAATTAAGATTGGAAATTTCATTTATTTATTAAAGACAGCCAACAAAACATCACTTAAGTAACATGACTCATACTCTAGTACTATGTAGGTACTAAAGTGACGCCTTAATTACAGGCTGCCACGACATGCATTATATGGAAAAAAAATCTACATAATAAATAATAAAATAAATAAATAAATATTTCACAACATCAGATACATTGATCTGACTCCGAGATAGGTAGCTCAAGCACCTGTGTTACGGATATCAGAATCAACAGTGGGCTTACAAATATATACATATAATACTTTTCTTTTGTAAATACATACTTATAATATATAGATAACGCCCAGACCAATACAAACAGATATGTTCATGCACACAAATGTTTGTACTGTGCGGGGATCGAACCCGCAACCCTTGCACCACAGGCAGCGTTCACTACCACTGTTCCAAACGGGTCGTCAAAACACATGTTATGTCATACTGTGGCAGCTGCTGTAGCCCTGCGACATATTATATATAAGGATAAGTCTTGGGATCGAGATATTCTCGCTAATGCAGCTGCCACAGAGGTAACATTCACCGCAGATAAAACAACATTGCCTACTGCGGGCTTAATTATTTATCGTTTTTAAAAAGAGATTAACTTTCTTGCGCGATCCACTAACGTCATCATTTGATTTTTATTAGTAAGAATGTTTGTCTGAATGGGTAAATGTAGAAATTGATACATTTGAAAAATTTAGTAAAACTCACCCTTGGAGTCTTTGCAAGTATATTCCCCACCATTTACAGGAACATGCACTGGAGTAGCCACCTCCCACGCCAGAGGGTTGTATAATGTTACCTGTTGCAAGAAATAATAATAATAATAATTAAAAGAGGAGATAATTAAAATCTGGAATATGAATAAAGTGTACATCTTGCCGTTGGTGTTGTCTAGCACTGGTATAATTCCAAAACACCCTCTGACTTCCTTACGAATGCTCGATGTACCCGAAAACATATACATGACCATGCAAAAGGCCGCTATCCTGAACACGTGTCGTATTGTTCGTAAGTTCCTGCAGGACGATGCAAATCATATGAACCCAATAATTGAAGCTGCGGCTCACTTGGCCTAGGTCCGTGAGTCCAGTATGAACACCAAAATGTTTTAACAACCATTTTGAGACAAAAAATGTTTACAAAAAAAAAAAAAATTCTCACAACATCTCATACGTTGATCTGATTCCGTACTAAGTAGCTTAAGCACTTGTGTTACAGATATCAGACAACAGAGGAACACAAATATATACTTAAATACATTATATCACACCCAGACACTGAACAAACACAAGTGTTCATCGCACGAATGTTTGTCCAGGGTGGGGATCGAACCCACGACCTTTGGCGTAAGAGACAGGGTAACTACCAATTGCGCCATCCGGTCAGTCAAATAGAAAAATCGGTTTTGAAAACTGTATTAAAAATATCGTAATTGGAAACGGATCGATGATTGGTTTAGAGCGCTTATCGAAGCGCTCTAAACCAAAACATTGAGTTATCGGTTGACATCCGAACCGACAGTTCAATTTGAGCAGCCGCCTGGTTCGGACGTTTCGGGATAGGTCCCGTGTAAGCTAATAGTTTTGAGTGATGTTCAGTCAAAGAACGAAAAGGTCCGTCAGTTTTCAAATTGATTCGTTTGATATGCTATGAGCACTTATTACCTTTCGTAAATTTGTCAGAGTAATACGTGTTGCACAGAAAAATATGCTTAACTGTTAGATCAGAAAGTTCAGATTGGCTTGTAGCAACATTGATTCCTTTTGATGTAAAGACAATTTAAAGAAGGTTGGCAGATCTTTTTAAAACGGTATGTTGGTATAACTGATTCTTGTCGTGCAAGCGAAAATTAACATTAAGATCGAACCTTTTTATTCTCTGTACTGTACCTGTGAATATCTGTAAATTCAAAGAACGGAATAAATGACATGAAAGCGGACTCTGGAGTTTCATTACACCAGCGTCATATAATATTCTAGGCTCTTCCATGGAGAGTATTCTGTGGAGCTGTTCAAAATCATACCAGGGTCACCATTCTACAATCGCACGTCTAGACGCCGCGGCAAACTTCACCGATAATACCTGGAACCAATCCCTTCCAGAACGCTTCGATTCCAGCGCTCTTTTTACCCACGCTCGTGCAAACTCTGGAATGAGCTTCTGTCTATGAGCGGCGGTTACCGTTTACCATCAGATACTCCGCAGGCTCGTGTGCCTATTTTAAGCAATAATTTTTTTTTATTAATCTACAACTTACAATAAATTTGGCGCCTGATTTCTCAGTGACCGCGCAGCTGGATTCGTTCAGCTTGCAGGCCTCGAAGCTTAAGCTGTTGAGCCCGCTTGTTGACACGTGCATTATTTTGCTGGAATGACAAATTGATGATGATGAATTTATTGCACAAAACACACCTTAAGAGAGTTGCCGCACTGGCGTAGTTGCGAGCGTTTTGAAAACGGAGCGACGACGCAGCGAACACGTCGCGGCTGCGCAGCGTTCACGCCGCGGATGCGCGAATCCGCCAGTGTGGCAACTCCCCGAGTACTAGGCAGTAATTTAATATACAATTTAGGCTTTCTTATCGCTGAAAGTAGTTTTCACGAGACAATCATCAAAGACATTTAATACTAGAGGATGATGATGATGATACGTACTTAAAAGCAGCTGTAGGTATGTCGTGGGCCTGGTGGACGGCTTTGGTCACCATTCGCACGTAGTCGTTCGCCACGTGCTGCTTCTCCGTGCCCGTCACTGCATCGTGATGCTGCATCACGCCTGGCAGACGAAAAGATAGATACTATGCATCAAATATACGAACATTTTTAAACACGGGAACCTGTACATTAAAATAGTAAAAAGAAACAAAATTGAGCCTAAGATACTTCCTTGGGGTACAACATAAAAGTTATAAAGGAATAAAATAGAATATAAGAGTCCTTTGAGGAACACCCTGAAAGAGTAAAAAGAAACAACATTAAACCCAGTAGACTACCCTGGGGGATACCTAAAAAGTTGAAGTTAAAGAAATAAAATAGGACAAAAGACACTGCCTTTGGGGATACCTACAAATTAAGAAGGAATCAACGTGAACCTATTACACTGCCTTGGGGAACACCTAAGAACAATCATCTCAATTACAACTTTGCTGAAATTTCGTAAAAAGACATGGAACAGAAATACAGAATAGAGACTATTGTAGAAAAATAATTATTAGTGTAAATGAGCGTAATCGAGGATGACAAAGCACACATATATATATTGGTTATTTCTTCAAGTGACATTTTAAAATGGCAATTTAACACCATAAAGTAGGACCAATGGCCTATGTCGCAGTCCGATTGCATAATCCGCTGTATTACATTACAGCTAGCTGTTATAAAAAACTGGCTAGGTGGGGGGACGATCTGCGCAGGATGGCTGGCAAGAGATGGATGCGAGAAGCCATGGATAGATCACAGTGGCGAACAATTGGAGAGGCCTACGTCCAGCAGTGGACTGCGATAGGCTGATGATGATGATGATGTTATCAAAAACAGGGCCGTTTTGATATGCGGCGGTTCAATGAGCTTATAAAGAAAATCGGTTGACAGATACAACATTGTACAACATTCAATTCTCTAAATCGTGAAATTATCTTTTTTGTCTTTATTGCAATAAATATGTACATGCAAACATAATTTTAAAAAGTAAAAAAATCGTGTTTTTAACATAGAAAGACTGCCAAATTCAATGACCGTTGATACAAGGTTACGTTGTCGAATATTTTTGAAGTGTCAAATGTAGCTTACTATTTTGGCCCAAATATAGTTTCGTGGACTATTGGACTTACCCATAACATTTCTCAGTTGGTCCACGTGAGGCATAAAGTTATCAGGCAATTGTGCTAGCACCTGCAGCTGCTTGACCATCTGCAATTCAAAATTGTATAGGAAATAAATAAATAAATAAAATGTCATTTATTTCAGGCAAATTACACCCATAATTACATAATGTCATATCATAATGAAGATATACCAGGAGCCCAATTCTCGGGCTCGTGACATTTATCATCATACGACATATATCAACAAAACATGGCGGATATCGTATGAAAACGTTTAATTGCTTATTCTCGCGATGTCGAATGGTGACATATATCATATATTTTCGTGCGACACGTATCGTATGGTCTTGACCATACGATATGGAGTATCACGGTGATTTTGGTGATATTTATCCAATTCAACGTGACGTGTGAGTCGTTTCGCGTTTTGTTGTTTATTGACGTTTGGTTGTTAAAATCACTGCACAAACAAAAAATCTAAGAAGATGATTGATTCTCAGTGTGAACGATTGTTTAGCTGAGAATTTTAAATTTTCTTATATTTTCTTTAATTGGAACAAAATTTCACCAGTATTACCTACATTCCTTTAAATATTCGTCATTAAGCCTTTTTATCTCAGTAATAAAATCAGTGTTAAGAAAATTATTTTCTTTTAACGCATCTTTTTGCCACAGGTGCCATCTATTTTTGCCACAGACTGAAAAGAAATCTTTTGGCTTTCGGTCAGTGTAACGGAATTACAATTTCATAAAATCAATTTTCTTTTTCGTCTTTTTTGATCGTATTTTAAAGCAGTTATGATAATTATGATGTTATACAAACATAAAATTGACTGTTGATTTTAAAAGGCTACAAAATGTTGAATTAATTGCTTAAACAATAAATATTAAAATTTCTCGATTGTATATTTATGTCAATCAACAAAATGGAACGTATTAGCGGAAATGATATGGGCAACATTCTCTATGGAAGTGACTTTTACTGTCGCATGGGCACGAGAATAGAGTTTTTTTACTTTTGTGACATTTAGGCGACATTTTTGTACGACATCGGAAAAGTGACATTACAGAAAATACGACATTTTATCGTACGTCCCGAGAATTGGGCTCCAGGAGCCCAATTCTGGTGCTCGTGATATTTTGAAAACATGGCGGATATCACCTGAAAAACATACAAAAAAACTATGTTTTAGTGATATATGTCGTATGAAAATAAATGACACGAGCTCGAGAATTGGGGTCCAGATTACATTGCATCTACATTTTACATTCACGTCATTTTAATGTAGAATTAGAATTTTCAATAAAATTTATTATATTATAAAAAAGAAAAAAAAATCATAATTCATTGCCCGCATTGATTGCAGATGCCTGTTACAACAATGTCTGATATAAGGGTATTCGGGCTGCCCCAGTCCCTGCGCACCAGAGACGCACGCCTCTTGCAAATATAAATAATAAAATAATTGTGTGACTTTAATCAGTTCCGAAAATTCAGAGAGCAGTTGTGCCAAAATAGGAGTACTTAATTATTTTTTTATGTAATAGGTGGCAGACGAACAGGTGGATCACCTGATGGCAAGCGATTGCCGCCGCCCATGGTCACTCGCGACATTAGTGGAGTCACAAGTGCGCTTTCGCCCGAATTTCGCCTATACCCTCATTCACGCAGCGAAAGATAGCACAATGCTGCTTCACGCCGGTTTTCTGCGAGACCCTGGTATCATTTCAGTCGAGGCGGCCCATTCAGTGTTCAAGGATGTAACGGTTATTCGATACATCCTGTATTAGAATGATGGTTATGAGTGCTGTGATGTAAAGGAAATGTTAAGTCTACAAACTCTTTTATGATATAGGGGACAGATGGGCAGACGGATCATCTGATGGCCCGTTAAGAGCTATCTTATGGATCAGTGACGCCACCACTAGTGTTTTATTTATTGATTGTAACGAAATTAAGACCAGAAATGAAAAATTGATCAAGACATTTTAAATAAATAACAAAGTACAGGCATCTATCCAGTATCTACCACTTTGTAGCTTTCGGTGTTGAAACACTGGGCCCGTGGGGTTCCGACGCTCTCTCTTTCTTTCTTCTTCACGGGAGAGCCAAAGGGTGACAGCTACCACGCCCAGCGAATTTCCATCGCGATCCAGCGGGGTAATGCAATAATACTTTGTTTTAACTTTCATATTTACTTACTTTAAGTTTAGCTTAAGGTCTCAGTTATTGTCTTAATTTTCTTCGATTTTCTCCATTCGTTCAATAGATAAGGATTTGCGATTTTCCAAATCTTATTTGCAGACGCCATGTCAAAATGACCTAAGGAAAAATTTCAAAAAAAAATATTGTAAGACATCAAAATTTTTTCAAATACCGTACCTGGAAGTAGATGTTGGTGTGCGCCTCCAGGTACTTGACAGTGGGCCTGGAGGTGAAGTAGCCAGTCCAGTAGGCGTGCGGGTCGCTCGCGTACGGGAAGAAGTCGTCCTGCTTCGTCGGGAGGGATGGGCTGGGAAACAAATCAGACTTTAATAAATAACGCACTCGATAATTTCATCTCGTGTTCAGTATGTCTTTCTTTTCCATACGTCCCTGTCATTCGTCATCGATTCATCCACCCCTTTTTCCATCATGTCATTCTTCACACAATCCATCCATCTCTTTTTCGGCCGTCCTCTGTTCCTCCACCCACATACATTTACACTCATCACTCTTTTGGTTACATGTTCTTCTCCTCTTCTCATTACATGTCCATACCAGGAAAGACGATTTGCCTTCAATTTATCAATGAAGGGGGCCACTTTCATACTTCCTCTAATATAATATCCTCCAACCGATTACGCCTACGGCGGCCAAGCTCAACGATCAACCACGTACGCAGGATATATTATAGTGCTCTAGTGTGTGCGCAAACACATGTGCACTATCTATTCCCTTACCCTCAACATTCCGATGAGACACTACTGTGACACGACCAGAGAGGGATTGAGCGCAGGACCAACGGCTTAACGTGCTATCCGAGGTACTCGGTCATATGCCTTTTCGAGATCAACGAATACCATGTGCAGATTTTTATGTGCACTTTTGTATTTTTCGCACAATGAGCGAATGGCAAAGGTGGCGTCTGTTGTACCTCGACCAAGCATACAACGGAACTAGTTTTGAGAAATTTCACTCTCTTCTCTCAGGCTTCGCTCAATAACTTTTTCCCATAATTTCATACTGTGAGAGATTAGCTTTATTCCTTGATAGTAATTGCATTCCTGTAAATCGTCTTTGTTTTTAAAGATGGGCACTAGCAAGCTGTTGCCCCTTTCATCAGGGATCGTTTCTTCATGCAACAACTTATTGAAGAATAAAGCTAACCACTTCCATCCATCTGCTTTCAAAAACCTCCACACTTCTACAGGTATTCCATCAGATCCTTATGCTTTTCATTTCATCCACGCCCATTTTCACTTCATCAATATTTATCTCTCTTACCAGAAACCAGAACAGAAACAATAAAATTGTCTCTGCTGATATTATTATGCCGTATTGCCGTGGTCATATGCCACCTACTGTAGCAAAATAGATTCATTATAATAATAAAATAAAATCAATGTGGCATACGACCACGGCGATTCGGCATTATAATTTCAGCAGAGACAATTTTCTTGTTTTGTACTTTTTAGAGAGTGTTTTTGGTAGTCGGGTATACGTTTTTAAACTTTATTTTAATTTATTAAATTAGGTACTTACTTTGCATCCTTGACAGCTTTCAGATAACAGTCGGGAGTGGAGTAAAACAGGTTGACCTTTAGGTCCTCTTTGGCTGCCTTCAGGTTGCCATATCTAAAAACAGAATCATTATCTACATCATGAAATTTTAGTGAAAAAAAATAACCCTTTGCCCTAGTATCGATAGTAAAATTAGGTCAGAGGTCTTACCATGAGTTTGAAATACTATCCTCGCTATCCAAAACTATTGCTCTGTCTCATTCACATGCACCACAATGAAAGAGACAAAGCGATAGTTTTCGATAGCGAGAACAGTTTTTCAAACTTCTGGTATTGATAACGCTAATACTATCGATACTAGCGATAGTATCGGATACGTTTGATCAGGCAGCAATACTATCGATACTATCGACAGTATCGAGTATTAAACCATCGATAGTATTGGCGATATCAATAGTATTGATCAAAATTTTACTATCGATAGTCTGAATAATTTTCGAGGTCATCTATCGATAGCTTCATCGATAGTTCCGCAACACTAGCTTGCCCCCATTTGTCCGTCGAGCTCCCAGTTACCTGGCGGTACCAGGAAAACAGAAATCAAGTGGAAGTACCTTATACTGTAGATACTTCGACTTATAATAATTAATTAGTTACAACCTGTGCGGATAAAGAATAGGATCAGAATTGGCGGCGCATCTATTCACTTCTCGCTCGCTCACTATTTGCGACTATACTCGCATGCGGATAAATAATGGGATCAGAAATGGCGGCGCATCTATTCACTTCTCGCTCGCTCACTATTTGCGTCTATACTCTGCGAGCGAGAAGTGAATAGATGTGCCGCCATTTCTGATCCCATTCTTTATCCGCACAGGTTGTACTCTCTTGTTCTTTCAAGAGACCCTACTTCCGCATGATTTCTACATCCCTGGTACTTTAAAATAAATAATAATTAATATCCAGTGACGATTTATTTAAATTTCCATTCATAACGTCCTATATGAAATTCGAATAAACCCCTGAACTATAGGTTACCACGAAGGGGGCTGATGAAACTAAATAGGTTGCATTTACCACGACGGTAGCAAGCTTGAAGGAGGCAAATGGGAATAAATCTCAATTCTTTATTGCGTTCCATATTTAGTTAAAGTTCTTACAATAATAGGCACAATTAACATAAGGGCTCTTAGAAAAATAGTTTTTAAAATTTTCGCATTGCATTTTAACTATAATTAATCAAGACGGGAATTAACACATAACCCGAAAATCCTCTCCACCGATCTTCATTATCATACCAGGATAGTACGTGAAGCGATTGAGATCAAGAAGTACAAGACTTTCAATCGGGAGGATGGATTTAAAATATCATCAACATATCCAGTAATTAACAAGTGCAAACCCCGTGCTAGGCCGTTACTAACGCAAACAAACACCGATACTGTTAGTGTAGTGTGTCGGAGTAGCTTCACTGACAGTTCATTTCTTCTTCTTCTTATTTTATTTGTGGCAATCAACTTCTCGACTGAGAATTACTCCTGCCATTATCATGTTTTAGATTTTAGGCATTATTAAGCGGGACAACCGAAGATAATTCGCCAATGTCAAGTAACTTATTGAGAACAAGTAGGTAGTCAACAGTCGAAGTCAGTCAAAGTCACAGTCACTCAATAAAACGCCGGTGTTTTGCGTTTTATCGACCTACGATTCAGCGGATATCACTCTAAAAGCAATCGCGGGTTTAAAGACTCTATTAGGTCCAAGCAAGTTGTCACGAGACAACGCACTCGACACACAATAGCAGTGTTAAAAACAATACAATCCAACGATTCTTATTATTAGGATCACTTTGCGGCACTTCACTGCACAAATAAACACCAAACTTGCACACTAAAAACCACTAGACACTAATTTAAAACCTTTGAATTGCATCAGCCCATGCGGCTTCTTTTAGCCCTACCCGCCGAAATCGACAGTTCATTTAGTGGCGAATTAATATCGGAAAATGTGAGGGTGTCCGAAGATTCACAGCCCGGCCCCAGCAGACGACGCCGCGCTCCGCCAGTCCGCTCGCGACCACGGCAAATGTAACGTAGCCGAAACGTCGAGCCAAATATGTGAGTACACATATTTGTGTCGCATAATAAATATCGTGTTAATTCCCGTCTTGATTAATTAGGGCTCTTAGAACTAGGTAATTTTCAATAAAACGAAACCACCGACCAATATGTTAATTATGTCATGCACCACATGCATTTAAAAATAAACAATTTAACAAGAACAAACAATCAAGACCATGCATAGGTATAGTATCTGCCACAATAGATCATCTACTGGTCGCAGTGGCTATGAGACGCAAGGCTCACCCCATTTCTATCAAATAATAAAAAATGCATAGGTACATTACCAACAATATTTTTACTAGACCTAACCTTTTTATACAGCGTTATTTTTTTATCAGCGGGCTATGGAACGAGCAATGCTCGGCGTCTCTCTCCGAGATCGAATACGAAATGAGGTGATCCGGCAGAGAACCAAAGTCATCGACATTGCTCACCGAATTGGCAAGCATAAGTAGCAGTGGGCTGGCCATATTAGCCGCAGAACTGACAACCGATGGGGTAAACGAGTTTTAGAGTGGAGACCGCGTCTTGGCAAACGTAATGTGTGGTGCCCTCTGGCTAGGTGGGGGGACGATCTGCGCAGGATGGCTGGCAAGAGCTGGATGCGAGAAGCCATGGATAGATCACAGTGGCGAACAATTGGAGAGGCCTACGTCCAGCAGTGGACTGCGATAGGCTGGTGATGATGATGATTTTTTTATCGTTTCCATCCCGAAAACCTCATAATAGGCATCGTGAATGAAGTCCATTAAGCGTGTAAGATCAACAAAATAAGCGAAAATAAAATAATTCTGGTGCAATTTAAAATTTGTATGGAACAGCAGATTTTTGCTAATTAATATTCTTTATTCACGATAACTATTATGAGGTTTTCGTTATTTGAGGTGACGGCTAGGGCTTACTGGCGACGCCAATCGATTTTAATTTTAACTACTAAACCGGATCTATTTTAAACAATTTCGGGGTTACCACCTCTCAGCAAACACTTATGTGTGGCGGTGGGCAATTGCCACATGAGGGTTCGTAGGAAGTAGAAAGTCCGGATAACAGTTACGAATGCGTGTATTCGGTTCGTCCACACTTTTACAAAAGTAGTATAGTTACAAACTAACGTGCTGTGCCGTAACACAATTATAATACCGTGCCGTCTCGGCGCGAACGCGGGCTAATGTCAAAACTCTCTCGCTCACTGTGTCGCTACTGTCGACGAGGCGGTTTAGGGAAACTACGTACGTTGCGATTCACTCTTGTTAGTGAATATAATGCTACGGATAGCAGATAATCGACTAATACTAATTGGGTGACACGCTACATATGCTATTTATTAAATAACCATGAATTCGAAAAACGATGGGCTTCGCTAGTGTGCCCTACCCGTCACCTTAAGTAAGCTAATCACAAGCATGCTATACACACACAAACACAAAAAAGCACACATATGCAGTCATGCACTTATTTTGAATTATGTTAAAACTACCTATGTACTTCTTTCTTTTTTTAAAAATTGCGCGAAAACGCTCCTACAGGAAAATGGCGTAGCTTAACAAGCCTGCGACGTAATTGAACGTAAAAATCTTAAATTTAATATATGTGACAGCTGTCATTTAAAGAATTTGTGTAGTTAATTTATTATTGACAAATTCGGAACGTATTATAATATTACATAGCGCCAGAAAGTAACCTAGACTAGGAATTAACGATATTCATCGATGTTGAATAAACATCGATGTTTTAACATCGATGGGTTGACTTCGATACCATCGAAACATCGATGTTGCCTGAATAAAAGATCGAAACGACAAGTATTCTTTTGGGCGCGGTCTAGCGTGCAGTAGGTAGGTAGGTAGTAGCTTCAAATAAATATTGCATAGATAATAGCAGATGACTATTGAGTTCCAACTATTTCCACTAGATGACTTTGATCAAAATAATCGGAGACTCGGAGTAAGCTCACAGAAGGAATGAACGATATTCGACCATCGACCGTCACCTTAAGCGACGGGGACCTAATTTAGGCGGTCCACCGCGGTTGAGACGAGCTTACCTTCCACTATTTTGATTTAATCTAAGGTTCAAACCTTAATAAAAAAAAAGTAAACTCACAGTATAATTTTGTCAATGTTCTCATACCACATGCCAGCCTGCATGTATGTGAAGTCGCCGCCCATTGTGATTAGCACGTTGTTGCTTCTGTACACCCTGGACATGTACCGCGAGTAGTCCACGAACTGTTGCACCTGTCGGCCGGCAGTGGCGACTTAGGTTAGGGGATTAGGCTTAGAACGCAAACTGTTTACAGCTCTTAATTGATAAATACAGTCTGAGGGCGTGGCCTGGTGACATGTAGCACAGGATTCTCCCATGAATCCTACACATTTAGGCTACGTATGCTTGCCTGGACTAATTCTTTTCATATTTATAAGTGCTTAAATTGTGAAGGAAAATAAATAAAAATATTTAATTAATTTAAATTTAACGTACTAGCGGGTGGCCGCGATACGGCGCACACTGAGGCAGGAGACCCTAATTCGTGCCCTTAAATAAACTCCTGGTCTTAGATCATGTTCGATTCTATATGTTCATTTATATGTGTTTGTTAACATAATTGAACATGTTTACGTGCAAATATATAAATACATTTATTAGATCAATAAAAGTTCGAAATAAGAAAAAAAAAATACATAGAAAACAAAAAGTTTTGTTTTATTCTAGCAGCTTTCATCCATTTTGATCGGTACTGATACTTGAAATTATTTAATTTTGTCTACAAAACTTCGATCTCACTACAAGTTTGGATTGTCAGGTAATTTAACAAAAAACATTATTTTCCTTCAAAATTTTGATTTTTAGAACTATTTATTACGTTAATAAGTTACTTTCTATAATATACAATGTATTAAAAGCCGCTCCTCTAACAAAATAAATATTTTTACTTATGAGGTTTTTCCGAGTACTAAAATCTTCACCGACTAAAATCCATATAAATCAAAAAGTAGCAAAAAGTAGCAAACTATTTTAATTGTTCCTGAGAGCCTACACTTTACCAAATATTATTACAAATAACGTTTAACTAAAATCAACTATCTTCCTAAACAAATTGTCTAATGAGTAAATCAGATAAAATAATTTTAGTACTTAATTTGTTATCCATTACCTACCTTAAACTGTTCATATTTCTAAGTAAAATACTATGTCAACATATTAACATATACCTGAATTAGTAGGTTTAATACTGAAATAAAACTTCATCATCAGCCCATTTAAGTCCCCACTGCTGGGGCACGGGCCTCCCTCAATCACATGAGGGGCAACTGCCATACTCACCACGCTTGGCAGACGGGTTGGCGAGGGTTTTGATATAAATGCAGAGTTGTCCTTCTCTGGGTGCTGATGATCATGCCAGCAACTTTACCTTAGTCGCCTTTTACGACACCTCGGTAAGAGTGAGGGTGGCCTATTCTACTCTGCCAGGGACCACACGGCCGGAATTTATCGTGACCTACGACGGACGGACGGACGTGTAACCTACGATAGGTTGTTTGTTTTTTTTTTCGAATGTCAGGTGAATTTAAATAATAGTGAGAAAAAGGTGTTTAAGGTGACGGATAGGGAACACTAGCGACGCCAATTGATTTCAATAGTAAGCAACTAAACCGGATATCTTAGGAAATAAAACTTAAATTTCATATACTCAAAGATATTAAACCTTAAGCATATGCAAAAAAACACTGAATAAATAATGCCAGGCTATATGTTCAACTTTGACGTTAGGTACCAGCGAGCTCAGTTTGTTGCAAAGGTTCTAAATGATATCTGCGAGTACATTAGTTAGTATGCTATTTATTCATTATAACAGGATATCTTGAAATCTTATTTTATATTTTAAATTACGGGCACGTTTAGAGGCTATCTGCCCCAGTGTGCGGCGTGCCGTTGCGGCAGGCCGCACATCAATAAATAAATAAATATTTCACAACATCACATACATTGATCTGACTCCGAGATAGGTAGCTCAAGCACCTGTGTTACGGATATCAGAATCAACAGTGGGATTACTAATATATACATATAATAGCCGTTATGGCCGTGTGGTCCCCGGCAGAGTAGAATAGGCCACCCTCACTCTTACCGAGGTGTCGTAAAAGGCGACTAAGGTAAAGCTGCTGGCATGATCATCAGCACCCAGAGAAGGAAAACTCTGCATTTATATCAAAACCCTCGCCAACCCGTCTGCCAAGCGTGGTGAGTATGGCAATTACCCCTCATGTGATTAAGGGAGGCCCATGCCCCAGCAGTGGGGACTTAAGTGGGCTGATGATGATGATGACGTATAATACGTTTTCTTTTGTAAATACATACTTATAATACATAGGAAACACCCAGACCAATACAAACAAACATGTTCATGCACACAAATGTTTGTACTGTTCGGGGATCGAACCCGCAACCCTTGGACCAAAGGTAGCGTTCACTACCACTGTTCCAATCGGGTCGTCATTCAACGTTTACATGAAACCGCTTGATAATAACGCACTCATTTGCGGCCAGCCGTCAATCGCTCCGATTGTTCTGGAGCTGATGCGCGGCTCGCCGCGACGCGGCCTGCCGTTAGTGCGTTCTAGGCCTTAGGCTCGCTTCGTTCGTACACGTCCTTATCCGATGAGCTAACATCGCTCTAGTTGAGTCCTTGCAATCTTAGCGTGCAATTCCCAATGGACGACATTTCAAAATTGCTAAGCTCGATAACAAAAAATACCAATTCTTTATTTACTTTTCCGCTGCGCGAAAATATATTTATTCATTTTTTATATTGCCTATTTACTGAAAAAAAATTAAAAACTAAAAAACGTGAGATGACGTCATCGGACGGCAGAATGTAAAATATTTCTTTGCTTAGCACATTATAGTTTTAAATTTACGAAATGCCAAACCCATGACATGCAACTGTCAAAAAAAGACAACTTGTCAACGTTGAATGAATGAATGACGTTGACAATGTTGACACTAGTAGGTATTCTTTACCTTTGACAGTAGTACCTTTTTTTTATTAAAACAATGATAAGCAAAGGAATATCGCTGTATTCAGCCGTCCGATGACGTCATTTGGCGCTTACGTCTATTTAGAATATAAAGAATTTTAATAATTGTTTTATGCATGAAAATGACAAATTTTGAAAAAAGAAAAAATATGGGTCTGTTCATTTTATGTCTATTTTCATATAAAAAAAACAATATGGACATGTTAAAAATATGAAATGTTGTCCATTACGTCTAAAGTTGTCGCTTCAGAGCCTGGGTTACGCTTGGACCGTGATAAAGGTTTTTTTTAGTGATAGGTGGCAGACGAGCAGACGGATCACCTGATGGCAAGCAATTACCGCCGCCCATGGACACCCGCGACACCAGTGTAGTCATCGTCGCTGCCAACCTTTTTACCCCCCCTTCCCCCGGATTGGGTCTCCGGTACCCTAACTCACGCAGTGAAACACAGCACAGTGCTGCTTTTCTGTGAGGCCGTGGTATCACTCCGGCCGGCCCATTAAATGCCGAAGCGTGGCTCTCCCACGGTAACGTTTTCGGGAAGTCTGATAATTACAATGAAGCGACTGCCGTCTGACCTTTGCAGTCTGGTTCTCCACCAGAACTATCTACTTTCAGAAACTATCCGGAATATGCAGGTCTCCACTCACACTATCTGTTCCCTACATGTAGCAAGGTGACGACCATGATGGATTCCCCGGGGAAAAAAATCATGGTCCAGGAAGACCGTCGAAAGAAGAAAGTGGAAAGAAATTGGGAAGGCGTATGCTCTGTTGTAAGCAAATATATGCTGCTGAAGAAGACCAATAACATACGTTTTTAGCTACTTTCAGCTCAGGTCGATGCTGTCTGATGTTTGCAATATTTTCATTACAGATAATAAATAAACTTTAAGGTGACGGGTAGGGGACACTAGCGACGCCAATCGATTCTAATTTTTAGCTACTAAACCGGATCTATTTTAAACAATTCCAGGGTTACAACCTCTAGGCAAACACTTATACTATTTATTAAATAACAATGCACAAATGTTGGGTCCGTTTTTGTACGCGAAAAATTGATTCACGCCAAAAGCGGCCACTTTTGGCGGTAATCCCAAATTTGAGTACAAAAGCGACCAAAGAGTTAACTATTAGTAATAGTATAGGTGTTTGTCGAGAGGTTGTAACCCCGAAATTGTTTAAAATAGAACCGGTTTAGTAGCTAAAAATTAAAATCGATTTGCGTCGCTAGTGTGCCCTACCCGTCACCTTAAGTAAGTTAATCACAAGCATGCCATACACACACAAACACAAGCAAGCACACATATGCAGTCATGCACTTATTTTGAATTACGTTAAAACTACCAACTTCTTTCTTTTTTTAAAAATTGCGCGAAAACGCTCCTACAGGAAAATGGCGTAGCTTATCAAGCCTATGACGTAATTGAACGTAAAAATCTTAAATTTAATATATGTGACAGCTGTCATTTAAAGAATTTGTGTAGTTAATTTATTATTGACAAATTCGGAACTAGGCTAGGGATGAACGATATTCATCGATGTTGAATAAACATCGATGTTTTAACATCGATGGGTTGACTTCGATACCATCGAAACATCGATGTTACCTGAATCAAAGATCGAAACGTCAAGTATTCTTTTGGGCGCGGTCTAGCGTGCATAGATAATAGCAGATGACTATTGAGTTTCAACTATTTCCATTAGATGACTTTGATCAAAATAATCGGAGACTCGGAGTAAGCTCAGAGACGTACGAATAAGTTTGTTTTAATTTCTCAAGAGATTAAAAAAAGACTGTCATTGTCACTGTCACACACTTGATAAGTGAGGTGTTTTTTTGTGAGTGAACTTATGAAGCGTAAGCAAATTCAATTTACTATTGATTTTGTAAATAGTGAAACTTCGGAGTCTCAGTAAGAGTGCATTTATCTAATACACAGTTAAACAGATACACAGTTTTATTTCTTTCCAAAAACATTAATGTTTTAGAAATATCGATGTATTTCGATCGATATTTATCATACATCGATCCTTTTAATCCGATGTTAACATCGATGTGGACATCGATGTTTTTCTAATATCGATCATCCCTAACCTAGGCCTAAAGGCTGCGCTTGCCAGTATCTAAACTATTTTTAAAGAGGTAAATTCAATAGACAACGGCAACGCTTATATACGTAATCCGAAAACACGAAACGCTAGCGCGATGTAATCGACACCTAGCGCCATCTTTTGGTAGAAAGTGGAACTAATGTTCCAATACAAAGCGGGCGACTAGTCATTGTGTAAAGAAAAAGCCTAGCCCGTGCATGCGACACTCACAGTATCAACTTGTCCAGGTTTTTGAACCACATGCCCGCCTCCTGGTAGTTGAAGTCATCGCCCATAGTCACCAAGACGTTGTCGCTGCGGTACACTCGCGACATGTTGCGCATGCGACCGAAAAATAACTCTATCTGGGGAGAGACAGATGCCAAAATCAAAAAGTTAAAATGACAAATGGTTTTACAGCAAGGCGAGATTATTTCTGCCAGTTTCGAGTGATTTTTGAGCAGGGTTAAACTATTTCTGGCAACATCAAGTTATTTTTGAGCAGGGTTAAAATATTTCTGCCAACATCAAGTAATTTTTAAACAGGGCAGGGCTATTTCTAGCAACATCGAGTAAATTTTCGAGCGAGCCGAGATTATTTCTGCCGATATCCTATATACTATACCATATTTTCACCACGGACACAATTACAATCAACCTATTCTAAATCATGCATCCATTTTCACACAAACCTGAAAATATAATTTTCACAACATGCGTTACAATTTCACACATTTTCACATCATGCACTAGATTTTCTGAGATATTCACACCGTGCACAAAATTTTCACAGTTTTTCATACCATGCATATCCATGCACCCATCATCATGCACACTTACTTAATCAGCTTGTCCAAGTTCGTGAACCACATGTGAGCGAGCTGGTACTGAAAGTCTTCGCCCATGGTCACCAGTAGATTATTGGTCATGTAGGCCTGGGCCATGTGCTTGGAGATGTTCAGAAATTGGGACACCTTCAATGAGAGATGTTAAATAACTAAGACAGGTTTTTTACGCCAGAGCGATGGTAGCTCAGTGGATGAGAACGTCCTGATTCCTAATAGGAAGGAGGTTGTCATGGAAAGAGCTGCCCAACCACGCCATCTATCGAAAATAGTTAGAACCTATTTCTAGGTTAGGATAGCGCCATCTATCCTACAGCAGCTGAAACGCCTGCTTATACCTATCACATACATTCATAGTGAATGCCATGTAGGATAGATGGCGCTTTCCACCAAGCAACACTGCGCCACCTAGTGGTGATTTTATAAAATTCCGAATCGAAGAATAAAACCGATAACACGTAATTCAAAGAGCTCCGAGTTTTTATTGCAATATCCAAAAGAAATCCTGCCAGGCTGAACTAAGAAGGAGACAGAGGTCGTAGGTTCGAATGCATCTCTGTATTAGTATTTCAATGTATGTGCGTAGTTCTACCATTCGCTCGGCGGTGAGGGAAACCTGGGCATTTCAGATAGTTTCTCATTTTATTCTGAACGTGTATTCATAATTCAGTTCGTCTGGTTTCCCTGTTTTAAAGGTTGCGAAGGTCAGGCAGCAGAAGCTTCATTGTAATTAACAGACTCCCCAGATCCTGGACCATGGTCCAAGCATACCCTGGGACCCAAAGCAACGGCTTTGGACGCAACTGGCAATACCATGTTGAGCTGATAATGATGACATTATTTCCCCTGTCTAAGGGATCCGTGGTGCTTGGATAAATGAGAAATAGGAGTCTGATCAAGAAATCAAGACCCGGATCGAGATTGCCCGAGCCTCATTCAATAAAATTAGGAAAGTTTTGTGTTGCCGGCAAATAGGCATAAAGCTCCGAGTTCGCATCTTACTGCGCTATATATGGCCTGTTGTCACTTATGGAAGCGAGGCCTGGACTTTGAAGGAAGACACCAGACGACGTCTGGAAGCATTCGAGATGTGGTGTTACCGCCGTATGCTCCGCATCAGCTGGACACATAGAAAGACAAACGAAACGGTACTCCAATGTCTCGCCATGACCCGTAACTTTATGAATGCCATCAAAAAGCGGAAAATCGAATACCTAGTTCACGTACTTAGGCATGAGAGGTACAAGTTGCTTCAACTCATCATGATGGGTAAAATAGAGGGGAGGCGACGTGTTGGAAGAAGGAAAACATCGTGGCGAGGCAATATGAGGGAGTGGACTGGCATCGCATCTGTGGGACGGCTGTTTCGTCTCGCAATGAACGGAGAGGATTTTGGAAAGCTGACGGCCAACCTTCAGAACTGAAGAGACACTCAAAGAAGAAGAAAGGATCCGAAGGTGAAACGGGCTGCTTCATTCAAATCACCATACGTCCCAGATCTTAGATCACGGTCCAAGCGTGTACCCTGGGATCCGAAGGAGCAGCTTTGGACGCAACTGGGAATGACATTTTGAGACGATGACAGCGGGAGAGCCACGCTTCAGCATGAAAGGGCCGACTCGACCGGAGTGATACCACCGCCTTACAGAAAACCGGCGTGAAGCAGCACTGTGTTGTGTTTCGCTGCGTGAGTGAGGGTCCAATCCGGGGCACTTATGACTACACTGGTGTCGCGGGTGTGAATGGGCGGCGGCGATCGCTTTCCATCAGGTGATCCGACTGCTCGTCTGCCAAGTATCACAATTTTTTTTTTTTATATTGATACAGTATATTCTCTCCTCAGCCTGATGGTAAGCAAGAGAAGAGCCCACGTTGCAATTACAACGGAAGCGTTGTCAGGCATCACCTCTGTAGGGACTGCCATATTGGCCCGCGAGATGCTTCTTCACTCTTCGTGTGAAGGAATCCATATTGTAGGACTGTGGAAACATAGTTTCACATTAGACTTGTGTAACTCTTTCCTGAAACGACTCAGTGATCCACTTCAGATAGATGATACACTGATCCGAATCACGAATGCTCGCTCCGAATGTATCATTCGGCTTATGATTGAACGGAATGGTTCAATCGGTCAACTCGCTCACTCGCTGCGTTCCACTGACACGAATGAGCAACGAACACTGATAGCGAGAGAACGAGTGATTCGGTTCCGTCGGCAACATACGCGTCACGCGGAGAACGAGATCGGTAGATATAACATTGATTACAATGTCAGCCATTAGTGTCACAGAATAATGATCTTTAGACCAATTATTATTATTATTATTATTATCTTATCTGTTAGGGGCCATTTTCATGGGGCACGTCGACCCTAAGAGATCTTTTGTACCTCCCCTATCTTTTGCGCTTTTACTCACGAAAGATTCGTTTCATCAGCATCACGATGTCTATCGGATTGAAGTGCCTGTAGTCTCCTGGTTTAGGATAAGCGTTACCTAGAAGACACATTCTTACATCTTTAGACCAATAGTAAATAAAGATCTGTGGCAATCGAGTCGCTCTCTGTTCTGAATCTAGTCTGAGAGTCAATGTTCCAAATGAAGCGTATCACTGAAAAGACTCTTTTCACTGTTCCAGATCCAAATGATACAAACTTTAGAAAGATACATTTTTGCCGGGTGTATTCCACATCTTTACGGTACGGCAGTGGAACTGCCAAACTTTTTAGTTCGAGATGGAACGTTTTATACGGCTCTCAAGGAAGATAGAAGACATAACATACAGTGCGAGTCTTCTTAGAGTGCACATATCAAAATCAGGGAAACCAACTACACCCCATCGACGGAAAAAAAAGAAATTGTTTTTTTTTTTATAATATAAGTGGCCACTCACTCTTGCCGAGGTGTCGTAATAGGCGACTAAGGTAAAGCTGCTGGCTGCAATTACCCCTCATGTGTTTGAGGGAGGCCCGTGCCCCAGCAGTGGGGACTTAAATGGGCTGATGATGATGATGATGAAGTGGCAGATGAGCTAACGGATCACCTGATGAATGGTATTTTCATAAATCTGCATTTTTTTTTATAATTTTTCCATTTGTTTCACAATTTTTCCTAAAATCATGCTATTGACCCTACTTTTTCTTGATTCTAGCTTATTCTAAATGGCATTAGCTTTCTAAAGGTAAAAATTGCACGTTTATTAAGTACTCAAAAACAACAGTTTTTTTTATGTGATAGGTGGCAGTCAAACAGACGGATCACCTGATGGTAAGCGATTCCCGCCGCCCATAAACCAGACAGTTGTAAAAAAAACATAACATTTTGAAATTTTATTTTTTCCGTCGATTAAATAGGGTGTGGTTGCCGTGTGGTCCCGGCAGAGTAGAATAGGCCACCCTCACTCTTACCGAGGTGTCGTAAAAGGCGACTAAGGTAAAGCTGCTGGCATGATCATCAGCACCCAGAGAAGGAAAACCCTGCATTTATATCAAAACCCTCGCCAACCCGTCTGCCAAGCGTGGTGAGTATGGCAATTACCCCTCATGTCTTTGAGGGAGGCCCGTGCCCCAGCAGTGGGGACTTAAATGGGCTGATGATGATGATGATGAAGTGGCAGATGAGCCAACGGATCACCTGATGAATGGCATTTTCATAAATCTGAATTTTTTTTTCATAATTTTTCCTTTTGTTTCACAATTTTTCCTAAAATCATGCTATTGATCCTACTTTTTCTTGATTCTAGCTTATTCTAAATGGCATTAGCTTTCTAAAGGTAAAAATTGCAGGTTTATTAAGTACTCAAAAACAATAGTTTTTTTTTTTTATGTGATAGGTGGCAGTCAAACAGACGGATCACCTGATGGTAAGCGATTGCCGCCGCCCATAAACCAGACAGTTCTATGACCGTTTGTAAAAAAAACATAACATTTTGAAATTTTATTTTTTCCGTCGATTAAATAGGGTGTGGTTGCCGTGTGGTCCCGGCAGAGTAGAATAGGCCACCCTCACTCTTACCGAGGTGTCGTAAAAGGCGACTAAGGTAAAGCTGCTGGCATGATCATCAGCACCCAGAGAAGGAAAACCCTGCATTTATATCAAAACCCTCGCCAACCCGTCTGCCAAGCGTGGTGAGTATGGCAATTACCCCTCATGTGATTGAGGGAGGCCCGTGCCCCAGCAGTGGGGACTTAAATGGGCTGATGATGATGAAATAGGGTGTAGTTCCCCTAATTTTGATATGTACCTACACTTTATGAAGACTCACACTGTATACAAACTCACCCTCTGCTCCACATTATAATCAGGAGAGTCAGGATCATCGACGATCGGTTCGTCCTGGCAGAGCACATCGAAGCAGAACCCACTGGGGGGCGAGTAGGTGTTGTACAGCACAGAGGTGAAGATGTCTGACGCTTCACCTGGTAGAGGAAACATTTTTTTTTTATTTTAGATAGGTAAGCGTTTGACCATACTTCACCTGATGGTAAGTGATATGGTCTAAGATGTAGCACGATTACCTAGAAGATACCTATTCACTCGCGCTTTGAAAACCCCCAAATTGTAGCCTCTAGAGAACACCTCCTCCTCCTTTGAATTTTTGTTATAAATTATCTATGTATATATTATTATTGGGTATGTATGTATTGTTTATTATTATTTATGTAATGTAATAATATTAATATGTAAAATAATGTATAATTCTGCCATTCTCAATTTCATTTGTTAAATTACTTTGCACTGTCTTCCCTTATTATTACGAATACGATATTTCTTTCCTCTACCCAAAGGTTGTCTGGAAGAAATCGCTACAAGCGATAAGACCGCCTTATTGTACTGTCGGTTGCTGTTGTATCATGCTTGTATTTTATTTTTGTGCAATAAAGAATATCTATCTATCTATCTCCTCAGGCAGCTGATTCAATTGTTTCAAACCTCTTTGTGCGGACTTTTGGTATTTCTACCATGTACCGGTGTCGATTGAGGGTCTGCCTGGTGGAGTAGTGGAAGAACGGAGATGCTCCAATGGCATTGTACAGTTCCGTGGCGCACTCTCCAAAATGTATCCGAAAGAAGATCGATAAGCTTGCCTACCTTGCGTCGGTGTTCAAGGCTTTGTAGCCTCTTACCCACAAGCTCGCCGTCGCCAATTAGCCTCTTGGCCCTTCTCTCAATACTCTCTAACATATAATATTTCATCATCAACAGTAGAGGAGAGAGGTACACTGCTAAAACTATGCTATGTTCTGCATGATTACTAGTGGCGAACTGTCAGACAGACTATCTGGAGAACCATATAATACGGTATTTGACTATTTTTTTATTATTTTTGTAATCAAAAGACCTCTCAATGATAGAAACATCGTTGAAAGAATTACTCGATTCTCATTTAAACTACCTGAGATATCACAACTTTAAAATCACATTATTTTGGGCAAACCCAAAACGCTCCATACAAATAGCTACTGAGATGTGACGACACACTTAAGTATTTTGTATGCATTTTATTTGAATTTTGTATGGTAGCTATATCAAATGTTTCGTTTATCTCAAAGGTTCTATTATAATAGTTGGTGTAACTTGTATGGGTTATTGAATGGCATAATTATTGTTTAATAATTTCATACTTTGAAAATGGTCTTGCCCATGAATCTTTGAATGACCATAAAACCGGCTAGACGTTATATTTTTAATTGAGATTTTTTGCTATTGGCACATATTTTTACTCATATTTGATCAAAATATTTATATTTTGTAAAATCTCGAGCTTAGTCAAATACCCTATTCGCAAATTATTATATCTCTTATCCACTCACCCAAATCATCATCCCCTCTCCAGATCATCTCCATTTCTTTGTTCCTCATCCTGGCCTGCTTGTCCTGGTAGTCGATCCTGCCCAGGAACAGGCCGTCGTAGCCCATGCCCGCCAGGAGGGAAGCGAACTCCCTTGAGTGGCCGAACGGGTCTATCTGCCAGCCCACTGTTGGACGCCCACACTTTCCAAAGGTTTCGTTGAGTTTACTGCAAGAAATTGGCATATTTATCTGATAGATTAGCAAGCCTCAAGTGGCAATGGACAGGGCACATTGTGAGGAGAACAGGCAGTAGTTGCAGGCCCTCCAAAAAGTGGACCGATGATCTGGTGATGGTCGCGGGAATTACTTGGATGTGGAGATTCTTATGTGAAGAACCTTGGTGGGAGTGCATGTCTAGCAGAGGACGTTAAATGGCTTTATTTATGTGATTGGTGACAGATGAGCAGACGGATCACCTAATGGTAAGCGATTGCCACCGCCCATGGACACCTGTGACACCATCCCCAGGATTGGGCCTCCGGTACTCAAACTCACGCAGCGAAACACAGAACAGTGTAGCTTCACGCCGAAATGTTTACCACGTGTGTTTATCACACAATTACTATAAAATCCCAAAAAAATACTGTGCTATATTTTTATTTTGATTAAAGACGATAATTTCTATGCGTGTAATGTGCAGATTACGTAAAATTATATTCTTGATTGCCGTCATCTGGAAGACCAAGCTAAAATTGCTTCAAAGAAACTTGGTGTACTTAATAGAGCGGGGCGGTATCACAAGTCAACAAGAAAACACAACCTGAATAAAAATATGATAAATATGAAGAGCTTAATATGCTGAATCTAGATCTGTTATCAGAATTTTCATATCACGTCAAGTTATTAAGTTACGGAAGGTCGAAAATCTGAAAAGTAGCATTTAGTGTTTTTTTTGGGATTTATTTAAATATGTATCAATTGGGATGTAACAAAATTCAATAGATATTTTGAAAATAAAAACCCCAAATTATGAAATGCTTTTTAATTTATAATTTTACCTGATTTCCCTGCAACGCTACAGCCAATTAAGCTATCTTATGTTTTTTCCATTACAAGAATTAAGTGATGATTTGTATGCGCTATAAGTACACGGATGTTGATATGAATATTACTCAATATAGATTAAAGACTACAAAATAAATCTTATTGATATATATAATTGAGAAAATGAGCTTTACTGATATACCGAAAACATTTTTTTAAAGTGCTTGTACTTGTTTTGAAATTGCCAATGAAAAAGAATCTAAAACCAAATTTTGAGATATTTGACTCTCTATAAATCAAATACTAAACGAGGTATCAAAATTTTGAAAACAGATTCATAATCAGAGAGTGCAATTTAGTAAAATTATGGACCTCTGTTATTTGTTACGAAAAAAAGTTAAAATTTTGTTGACTAATATTTCACACCAGCTCATCGGTTACAACTCTATAAGGCACAAGTTCTGCCCCATATGGAATACTGCTCCCATCTCTGGGCTGGTGCACCTCAGTACCAACTTCTTCCGTTTGACCGCGTACAACGTAGGGCTGCTCGAATTGTTGGTGACCTGACTCTCTAGTCGACTTGATCCTCTAGCATTGCGGCGGGACATAGCTTCCCTCAGCATTCTATACCGCATCTATCATGGGGAGTGCTCTGAGGAACTGTTTGATATACTCCCTGCAGCTGAATTCTTACATCGAACCACACGCAAGTGATTGTCATTCCATCCCCATCATCTCGATGGAAAGCGGTCTAATACTGAGTTTTTCGCGGAACTTTCTACCACGTACCTCAGTACTGTGGATCAGTTTACCTACGGGAGTATTTACGGCTACGACTTAGGGACCTTCAAGAGAAGAGCGTATTCCTCTTTTAAAACGCCGGCAATGCATTAGCGAGCTCTCTGATTATGCTGATGTTAGTGGGCGGCGATGATTTCTTTCCATCAGGTGACTCGCTTGCTCGTTCGTCGCCTCTAGCATAAAAAAAAGAAAAAGAAGAAAAGACAGTATTGACGCTTTCAGCATTCATAACTTTTTAAATAAACATTTTTTTTCGGAATACCTATTCTAAATGTACCTAACTGACATTAAAGCAGTTAAATATGGAACAATTTTTTTTTTTACATTATGGCGGACAAACGAGCAGACGGCACACCTGATGGAAAGTGATCACCGCCGCCCATGGACATCTGCAACACCTGAGGTATCACATATGCGTTGCCGGCTCTTAAGAAAGGAGTACACCCTTTTCTTGAAGGTCACCAAGTCGTATCTGTTCGGAAACACCACGGATGACAGCTGGTTCCACAGGTTCCAACAATAACAATAATATGTACTTTGAAAATTGAAAAAACGTTATTTTAGCGTGTGATTCCCGGTTGCGTCCAAAGCTGTCGCTCTGGAGCCCGGGGTACGCTTAGACCACGATTCAGGATTTGGGGAGTCTAGTCATTTTTTATTTTTTTTTATTATTAGGTATAATAGCCAGGCATTTGGCCACAATCTCACCTGATGGTAAGTGATGATGTGGCCGAGGATGGATCATGCCTGTCTAGTACAGCCTATTCACTCTTTTCTTGAATAAGTTCAGATCATAGCGTTCAGGGAACACATCTTCCGGCAGAGAGTTCCATTCAATGATGCGACTGCCGTCTGACCTTCGCAACCCCTAACCAGACCAACTGAATCATGATTACACGATCTAGAAATTGTCCGGAACGTGCAGGTTTCCTCACCATGTTTTCCCTCACCGCCGAGCTAATGGTATAAATACGCACATGGATTTGAAGGCACGGAATCAAAACATGTATGACCGCCCGTATGTAAGGGGCGCTCTCCACTGAGCTACCATCGCTCTCCGTGACATCTTAGACATTGTATCTCTGTATACCTAGCTTTTAAGTTTTGTATGTTGTGCTATAAAGAGTATCTATCTATCTATCTTAGACCGTCATTTACCATCAGGTGAGATTGTGATCAAGCGTCCCATCATCAGCCTATATTATGATCCCATCGCAGGGTATACGCCTCCTCCTGTGCTCGCAACGGTTCAACGGAAATCACAATCCCTTCCTATATTCAAGTCCCGTGTCAAAATTCACTTCCTATCTCTATAAATAGGTACACTGTTTTTTCCTTGTCTCTTCTTCCCTTTTTAATGTGGTCTGCTCTCTGGTCATTTATACCTATCTATAAGAAATATTTTTATTGAATTTTTGTTATAAATTATCTATGTATATATTATTGGGTATGTATGTGTTTATTATTATTTATGTAATGTAATAATATTAATATATAAAATAATGTATATTTCTGCCATTCTCATTTTCATTTTTAAACTACTTTGCACTGCCTTCCCTTATTGCGAATACGATATTTCTTTCCTCTACCCAAAGGTTGTCTGGAAGAAATCGCTACAAGCGATAAGACCGCCTTATTGGACTGTCTTTGTTTTTGTGCAATAAAGAATATCTATCTATCTAACGGTCCCGTGCCAGCCTCATCCAGGTCTCACCCACCCCTCTGTCTATGTCGTCAGCCCATCTGCTTAATGGCCCGCCCATTAACCAGATGGGTTGGCCTATAGTTACCAAAAAAAAAAAGATGATGAGTATTCCTTACCTGAGTCCCCAAGTGAACTGATCTATAGTAGTCTGGTAATAGGTATTAGCCTCGTCATTCATACTCCACGCTCCGCCCACGAACTTCAGCCTGCCGCTGTTGACGAGAGTGTGGACCTTGTCCTTCACTTCCTTGGGCTGCAGCTCCCACCACTTCCAGAAGAACGCGGTCTCCACGTAGATGAACCTGGAAGGATATTCAACATTAAAAGAACTGTTAGACATGCTCTAACTTAGCATGCTTTTGACTTGTTCACATTTGATATCAATAAGCATGCTACTTGAACAAAAAAAAAGAGCTTTCCTTAAGCTACTGTTACAAATACTCATTTGTAATATAGCCAAATATGAGCATGTTTAATGAACTGTCTACATTTGCTATCAATGAGCATGCTATGAACCATATATTAGCATACCTATTTACACGTACTAAGCACGCAGCCTTCCACCCGCACTGCAGGTAGCATGCTCAACGGTCGTGCGATTTTTAAGCATGCTTATTTAATAGCATGTTTAGTCACACATATTTCTATCTAGCAATTGCTCAAAGTAGTATAATTCAATTGTATTTTGTATAATTCAATTTGTAGACAACGGGATTTATTATACTTTTAGAAGTAGCCTTTCTTTATAAAATTGTTAGTAAATACCAGTAGGTAATACGTAGGGTAATGGTTTGATGTTCCAAATAAACACCTCCAAAACCAGAAGCTTACGCCTCTTTCTAAAGTTTATATATTATATTCGTGAAATGAATAAAGCGTTTGATAATGTTACCTTCTTTCAGGATCCTCCCATAATTCTTTAACTACAGAATCCAGAATGTATTGCACCCCAGCTTTCTGTATGTTATTACGACCTGAAACAAATTAAGTTTAAAATCTTTTTAATAATCACTGTGGCAACTGTAGCAACGGGTATGCCTCAAGGTACAATCTTGGAACCAATACTTAATATGATGAGATTAGCATTTTTATATGATTTTACTGAACTGATGTAGTGTGAGAAAAAATTAAAGAAACCCTTTTCTGGAAAAAAATGCGATATACTGCCTAGCGCGTAGTTAAACAAACTCAAAATATTAACGTCAGCTAGAACCGAATTTCTGTGTCTATTCATTTTGTGCACTTAGGATTAAGTCGTTATATGTGGTTTTGTCTGATGTGCATTATTTTTCTAGCAACGCCCTGATGTTCTAGTGGTTAAAGTACCGGGCCGTGATCTCGGGGTCCTGGGTTCGATGCCGGGGCAAATAGTATGTTTCGAATTTTTCGAACTTAGCTCGGGTTGTGATCACCAATCCGCATTTGGCAAGCGCGGTGATTAAGCCTAATCCCATCATAGTAGCGATAACTTGATTTCTATGATGATGGAAGCCGTTGCCCTGCAGTGGGACAGTATATATGCTGATACCTTAATTTTTGTTTTTAAATGCAATTCTGAGACTTACTGCCATAGTAATACTGGTCAACGGTCTTGAGCCAGCCGACGTCGTCGTGTGTATGCGGAACTATATGGACGTTGAGATACCCTTCCTTGGCTTGTGTGCAGCTCTGCAAATATTAATAGCAACAGCTTAGATATTTTTAGTAGGTTTGAATGCTATAACCTTGGGAGATCCACACTTCTGCATGAATGAGCCGGATCGATCGGAGTTATACCAAGGCCTCACAGAAAACCGTCGTGAAGCAACACTGTGCTGTGTTTCGCTGCGTGAATGAGGGTCACGCAGGCCCAATCCGCGGGAAAGATCGGCGGGTATGGGCGGCGGCAATCGTTTACCATCAGAGGATCCGTCTGTATCACATAATAATAAAAAATATGATAATAATTTTGATGCTGACTGAACAATAAAAGGCAATGCAGAAAGGTAGAAAGACATCATAGTAGTTAACTCAGAGAGTCCTTCCCAGTTGCATCCCATAATAATGAACTCGCAAAAGTCTCACAAGATAGGCAAGCGAGCACGCGGCCCATCTAATGGTAAATAGTAACCGCCACTCATAGACATCAACAATGCCGGAGCACAGTCATGCCGCTGCTTACCGTGAAAGAAGAACTCTTTTCAAACCTCGTTTAAACAAGGACATGTCATAGCGATCAGGGAACACCGCGGCTGGAAGCCCATTCCAGAGTTTGCACGAGCGCGAGAAAAATGAGCGCTGGAAACGAAGCGTTCGCCGCGTCATCTAGTTGTTTTTTTTTTTTATGATATAGGTGGCAGACGAGCAGACGGATCACCTGATGGTAAGCGATTACCGCCGCCCATGGACGCCTGCAACACCAGTGGTGTCACAAGTGCGCTGCTTACCTTTTAACCCCCCTTCCCCTGGATTGGGCCTCCGGTACCCTCACTCACGCAGCGAAACACAGCGCATGCACTGCTTCTCGCCGGTTTTCTGTGAGGACGTGGTATTACTCCGGTCGAGCCGGCCCATTCATGCCGAAGCATGGCTCTCCCACTATTATCTGTTAGTTGTGCGATTGTAAAATGGTGACCCTGGTTAATAATGTAAGTATTCCTGTTTATTATAAACTAGCGACCTGCCCCAGCTTCGCAAGGTTGTAATATTATGCCCGTATTATATTATTACATCTTTTTTTATGCTAAAGGCGGACAAACGAGCAAGCGAGTCACCTAATGGAAAGTAATCATCGCCGCCCATGAACATCCGCGAAATCAGAGAGATCGCTAATGTGTTGCCGGGCTTTTTAAAAAAGAGTACGCTCTTCTCTAGAAGGTCCCTAAGTCGTAGCCGTCCGGAAATACTCCTACTAACAAGTGTTAACATCATTATATTACACTTTTTTTATTTTGTGATTTTTGAAAACGGTTTTTTTTGCGGGCTCTGATTTCGCGGATGTTCATGGGCGGCGCTGATTACTTTGTACCAGGTGACTCGTTTGCTCGCTTGTCCGCCTCTAGCATAAAAAAAGCTATGTCCTAAACCGAAGTCAGGGCGGACAATTAGGTAGTTAAATAATAAACAGTCAATCTTTTGTTTGTAAGTAAATATAAGTAAGTAATTGAGTTTTATCAGCGTCACTGGGTTCACAAGTTATCGAGCAAGATTAATTATATTTGTTTATAAGTAGAAATCATGCTTGGGTACATTGGCTTCGTGCCTCTATTTTGTATTATAAGACAGTACCTCAATATTTACTATAATAATAATAATAATAATTCTCACAACATCTCGTACGTTGACCTGATTCCGTACTAAGTAGCTTAAGCACTTGTGTTACAGATATCAGACAACAGAGGAACACAAATATATACTTAAATACATATATTACACCCAGACACTGAACAAACCCAAGTGTTCATCGCACGAATGTTTGTCCAGGGTGGGGATCGAACCCACGACCTTTAGCGTAAGAGGCAGGGTCACTACCAATTGCGCCATCCGGTCAGTCTACTACTACTAGTCTAGGTACTATGAGCGTAAATATATATTATGAGCAGAAGAACCAAGATCCGCGTCTGCAAAACTGTTATTAGACCGATCCTGATGTACGGATGTGAAACTTGGGCACTGACACTCAAGGAAGGAAAAGCTGTTGCAGAATGAAACATATTCCAAAAAAACCGACCAAACGCAATGATGGTACAAGGAAAAAAGCCGAAATTGAAGAGCTCGTGGCCAAACCCAACATAATGGGCTAGACATTATTCTTCTCCATTTCATATGTAGTACCTGCATATTGTATACACACCATATTTACACTCTCAAGAAACATTATAACAAAGTACAACCTGTGCGGATAAAGAATGGGATCAGAAATGGCGGCGCGTCTATTCACTTCTCGCTCGCTCACTATTTGCATCTATACTCGCACCCCACGAGTGCGTTTCCATTTCTGATCCCATTCTTCATCCCCACAGGTTTGTACAACTTTTTTTAAATTTTATTTACTTAAGAATAAATTGTAAAAGATTGCTATAAAAAATATCAACTTAAGATTTTTTAATTGAATTGTCATCTTCAATCGATTCTCACTTAATGATAAATACGTTTTGGTTAATATCAATTGAAGAATTTTGACAGATTATAAGTAACCTGATGTATGTGATGTATGGCAAAAGTGGTTTTGACTTGTTATGACTTTTGACTGTAACATAATACCGTTGGCTGAATACATACGTCATATCCGCACTTGGGCTCGCCCATCAGCGCGGGACCGGCGCACGCGCAACCCACCAGCGCCACCAGCACCAAGCTCAGCATCGCAGGCTGAAACAAAAGACAAAACTATTTACTTACTAAATAATAATAAGTTGCCGTGTGGTCCCGGCAGAGTAGAATAGGCCACCCTCACTCTTACCGAGGTGTCGTAAAAGGCGACTAAGGTAAAGCTGCTGGCATGATCATCAGCACCCAGAGAAGGAAAACTCTGCATTTACATCAAACCCCTCGCCAACCCGTCTGCCAAGCGTGGTGAGTATGGCAATTACCCCTCATGTGATTGAGGGAGGCCCGTGCCCCAGCAGTGGGGACTTAAATGGGCTGATGATGACTAAATAAAACCTGTTTACAAAAAATCTACGCCAAAAAAACCGTTTTCAATATTCACAAAATAAAAAAAAGTGTAAAATAATGATGTTAACACTTCGTAACGTTTTATTTTGTGGTTTTTTTTTCATCCTTTTTTTAGTGTAACAGGAGACTTCCGGACGGCTACGACTTAGGGACCTTCAAGAGAAGAGCGTACTCTTTTTTAAAAAGGCCTGCACAACACATTAGCGATCTCTATGTATTCGCGGATGTTCATGGGCGGCGATGATTACTTTCCATCAGGTGACTCGCTTGCTCGTTTGTCCGCCTCTAGCATTAAAAAAAGAAGTGTCTCATTTCTTTCGGTTCATCGTCAGCCCATTTAAGTCCCCACTGCTGGGGCATGAGCCTCCCTCAATCACATGAGGGGTAATTGCTATACTCAGCACGCTTGGCAGACGGGTTGGCGAGGGTTTTGATATAAATGCAGAGTTTTCCTTCTCTGGGTGCTGATGATCATGCCAGCAGCTTTACCTTAATCGCCTTTTACGACACTTCGGTAAGAGTGAGGGCGGCCTATTCTACTCTGCCGGGGACCACACGGCCAACTTTCTTCTCACGACATTCTTTCGGTTAACAACTACTTTTAATAATATTTACCCATTTAAAAATACTTGCGATTACATTTCATAAATGTATCCCGTGTGCACCGCACACCTTACACTATTGGTAAAGACCCCCCTGTTTTGGCCTCTCAGACACGAAAACGGTGAATACAGTGTTCGCATGAATCACGATAGATAGATAGATATCTTTATTGCACAAAAATAAAATACAAGCATGATACAACAGCAACAGACAGTACAATAAGGCGGTCTTATCGCTTGTAGCGATTTCTTCCAGACAACCTTTGGGTAGAGGAAAGAAATATCGTATTCGTAATAAGGGAAGGCAGTGCAAAGTAATTTAACAAATGAAATTGAGAATGGCAGAAATATACATTATTTTATATATTAATATTATTACATTACATAAATAATAATAAACAATACATACATACCCAATAATATATACATAGATAATTTATAACAAAAATTCAATAAAAAAATTTCTTATAGATAGGTATAAATGACCAGAGAGCAGACCACATAAAAAAGGGAAAAGAGACAAGGAAAAGACAGTGTACCTATTTATAGAGATAGGAAGTGAGATTTGACACGATCTGGAGGCACTTATGAATCATGAAACGATCGTTAAATTCATCAAGTCGCAACGTCTCTGATGGGCAGGACATGTTGAGAGAATGGACAAAAGCGGAGCATCAAAAATAATGACCGACTGGAAGCCGCAGCAGATGAGACCAAGGGGAAGGCCTAAGAGATGGTGCGATTGCATCGAAGATGATCTCAAGGCGATGAAAAAGTTTACGAACTGGAGACGGACAGCCAGGGATCGACGCGCTTGGCAGTCCATAGTAGATGAGGCCAAGGCCCACAAAGGGTTGTAAAGCCGAAGAACTAGAAAGAAAGAAAGGTAAGGCCACCTAACTAGTGTTGTAAAAATACTCGAGTCGGCGCTGAAACGCTTGATTCGACACTCAAAATTGCTAACGCTCAAGTCTGGATTCGACTGTAGCGCTCGACCAACGAGCAGTGGTTTGGGCGTTTTATATTGAAAAGGCATTTTCCGACCACCGGACTCAGCGCTCGACTCGAGCTTGAGCACGCGTTTAGATTAGGGAAACCTTGAAAAATATAGTATAATTGAGATAAATAAATTTGAGTTTCATTTTTAATATTTATATTTTTTTTAATCAGCCTATAAACTGTCCCACTGCAGGGCAAAGGCCTCCATCATAGAAATCAAGTCATCGCTACTATGACGGAATGAGGCTTAATCACCACACTAGCCAAATGCGGATTGGTGATCACAAACCCGAGCTATGTCCGAAAAATTCGAAACGTACTTTTGGCTCAACCCGGGAATCGAACCCAGGACCCTTAAACTACTAGACCAACAGGGCGTATATTATTATTATATTATTATAGTAGAAAAATACTTATTTATTAATTGTATACAATATGCAATATGATCTACGCCACAAGACCCAAATTAAATTTATTACAACTGTGGTTTAGCTTGACTTGCAATACCAATAACAATATCGCAATCGTTTTCCATGTTATAAATGCAAAACAAGGAGGAATATACTAAAAAAATCACAATTTATAATTGTTTCTGCTTGTTGACTCACAGGACTTGCTTATACGACCAAAGTCAAAAGATTCACCGTACCTACCTACCGCCCGCCACAACTCCTAACATTTTTATTTATCATTTTTTTTTCATCTGACCGCATTTAAAAATGATAACGCTTGAACGCTTGAGCGCGTAACTCGAACATGAAAGTCTGAACTCTCAGCGCTCGCGTCTCAACAGCGTTGAGAGCTCAGACTTCAAGCGTTTAACGCTCCAGTCTAATAAGCTCCAAAGCGTTGACTCAGCGCTTAACGCTCGACGCTCAGCGCTCATTTTTACAACACTATACCTAACCGACATACGTGTGACATTTTCCACGTGAAAGGAGCCGAGGGCGAATGCTCGCCAGTTCCGTTAAGAAAAATAAAGGTTTCTGTGATTATAGACTTTCTTGCAATTAGCCGATTGTCGGGTTCCCCACACGTGACGGACTACTGGGCTAGAAGGTAATGGAGTTAATCGAGGAGACGATTCACCCGATGGCAAGCAATTACCGCTGCCCATGGACATCTGCAAGAGCAGAGGAGACAAAGTTTTGCCGCCGGCCTTTTAAGGTGACGGGTAGGGCACACTAGCGACGCTAACCGATTTTAATTTTTAGCTACTAAACCGAATATTTCTTAAACAATTTCGGGGCTACAACCTCTCGGCAAACACTTATACTATTTATTAAATAACCATGTACAAATATTGGGACCATTTTTGTACGCGAAAAATTGATTACCGCCAAAAGCGGTCACTTTTAGCGTGAATCAATTTTTCGCGTACTATGTTGGGTCCGCGTTTGGGCATGTTTATTTAAAAATAATATAAGTGTTTGCCGAGAGGTTTTAACCCCGAAATTGTTTTAAATAGATCCGGTTTAGTAGCTAACAATTAAAAACGAAAGGTAACGCTAGTTAGGGCTACCCGAAGCCTTAAGGTGCTACATCGGACAGGAAACACTATCGTTTAGGCAATCAAAAAGGTTACTGGGATATGTTACACAGTGTTGCTAGATGCAGTTTGTAACATTTCCCCAAATTCCGTTTTTTTCCCGAAAATGATACGTTTGGAACTTTTTCTCCATACATATACATTCAGCAAATAAAATCAATTCTGTTAAAACACGTTTATTAAAGAAATTTTGACCGGGCGACAGCTCGACCGAAGTTATATTTAGATAGATAATCTTTTTCAGCAACAATAAGTAACAAAAATCAGACGTTCTTCAGTAAGGTACCTATGTATTTACAAAAGAAAAGTATTACATATATGTAATATGTATATATTTGTAATTCCGCTGTTGGTTCCGATCAGGGATGTTGCGAATATCTGCATCCGCATCCGCATATGCGAAACATCCGCATCGATTTAGGCATCCGGATCCGCATCTGCATCCGCAAAAATCGATGCGGAACTGATGCGGGTGCGAATGTGTTGCAGGTCAGGACAAGAAAGAAAGGGGCGGGACCGGCGAGTGGCGCGTGTCGCGCGCTCGTGCTAATTGACCAATAGAAATCAATTAAGATCAAGATTTTTGTAAAGATCCGCTTCCGCATCCGCATCCGCGGATGTTTGCCCCCTGGAATCCGCATCCGCATCCTCATCCGCGGATGTGAAAAAATCAGCATCCGCAACAACCCAGGTTCCGTTATCCGTAATACAGGTGCTTGAGCTACCTATCTCGGAGTCAGATCAATACATGTTTTAGTTTATATGACGCGCCATGGCCGTGGGAGAGCCACGCTTCGGCATGAATGGGCCGGCTCGACCGGATACCACGGCCTCACAGAAAACCAGCGTGAAGCAGTACTGTGCTGTTTCGCTGCGTGAGTGAGGGTGGAGGCCCAATACGAGGGACAGGCGAGTTTAAAGGTTGGCAGTGCATTTGTGACTCCACTGGTGACAAAGTGTCCATGGGTGGCGGCAATCGCTTATCATCAGGTGATCCGTCTGCTCTTCTGCCTGCTCAGCGGCAACAGATGCTGAATGACTGGAACAGAAACGAGATAGGACCAGTATACCATCAAGAGATGGTCAACTCTGCAGAAGGTTTTCGACGGTTGCGTGCGTTTGCACACAAAAGGCTTAATATTAGGAAGGAGATTGATTGATGTGGAACTGCCCGAGCGCGAGTCGCTTGTGTTGTGGTGTTTCACGCCCCATTTGGGGAGAAGTGACATTGAGATGGGACACAGACACAGATTTTGTAGGGAGTGAAGAATCGCACCGGGGAAAGAGCCCTTAGCAAGTACCTGGTGAGCGTCTCCCAAGATTCGGTCCGTATGCCGAGACGGTAGGAAGGACCATGGGCTGGTGGAGGGACTGCTCTTCTGCCACCTATCACATAAAAAGAACTTACAAGTATGTATTATGTTCAAGATTATGTTCTCAATTGAAATGTTGTAACAAAGATCGAGTTGATATGATTTTATGCAATATTTTATAAGATCATAGATAATCTGAAGTGTTTATTTGACCTATATTACGCAAACTTTTAACTATAATCTGTTATTTTTTTATCGATACCCTTTCACAACACTTTTGTATGTACAGTCACACGTCAAAGAATACAAAAATGTAAAAATTCTTTAGTCGATTCTCACCTTAATGTCAAATACCGTCGGTTCAATATCAATTGAGGAATTTTAAAATAATTTAGTAGGCTGATGTGTGGGTGTCTGTACATGCGTACATAACGATAAGCGACTTGCTATTTTAAGATTTAGGATTATAATAGCGTGATGCGAGAATGTTTTTTTACCTTGGGGTGATCCGCCTTCTTGCCCGACCCAACAGACACCCAGACACAAAATATAACCATTTTATCAACATGCTTAAGGTGACCGGAAGAGCACACTAGTGATGCCAATCGATTTTAATTTTTAGCTACTAAACCGGATGTATTTTAAAGTCTAGGGTCCGTTTTTGTACGCGAAAAATTGATTATAATTTTTCGCGTACAAAAACGGACCCTACATTTGTGCATGATTATTTAATAAATAGTATAAGTGTTTGCCAAGAGGTTGTAGCCCTGAAATTGTTTAAAATAGATCCGGTTTAGTAGCTAAAAATTAAAATCGATTGGCGTCGCTAGTGTGCCCTACCCGTCACCTTAAGGCGATATTGCGACTAGGGAATGCAATCCCGGTATATCGGGATCCTGCGCTATTTTTGCGGGACTGATCCCGCACAAATATCGAGCGGGATCCCGCGGGATTTGCGGGACTGCGCAGAGTGTGTTTATCGGCAGAGGATGAAGTTTTCTCGAGTGTAACTGTTATAAAATGTTATTTGAAGTGTATAAAGTGTTAAAAATATTATTTTGCACTTTATAGTTCGTGGTTGAAGGCGGTTTTTATTCGCAGAAACTTTTTTGATTATAATTTTGGGCATAGGGATGAACGGAATGTACGGATATTGCGCGTGGAATGGATCCGAAATCATGGTCCAAGCATATCCCGGGTCAGAGCGGATCAACCGGGAATTACACGTTAAGATGAGAATCAACTAGTACCTAACTATTTGATTTCGCGTTGACCGATAATCGAACCTCAATTACCTACGCCATAAGAATGTATTTACACCACTAACCCAGTTTAAACATCCTACAGACAGCTATTTAACAAATGCGAATCTGTTAGATAAAAAAAGTGGACGTGCGCGCGCGCAGCCTGCTTTGTATCCTGGTCAGGCGAGACAAAAACGAGGAGGATCGCGGCCATTTTGAAATGGAGGGTTTTCATAGTGATGGGAACACTGATCAAGAGATATATTTTTTTATGTGATAGCTGGCAGACGAGCAGAGAAATAATAAATAATAATAAATATATTTAATATTTTTATAGCAATATTTTGCAATTTGTTCTTAAGTAAATAACACACTTAAAAAACACTTGTGGCAGGTGTGGGTTCGAGTCCCGCCTGAACACGAGATGAAATTATTAAGTGTGCTATTTCATCATCATCATCATCAGCCCATTTAAGTCCCCACTTCTGGGGCACGGGCCTCCCTCAATCACATGAGGGGTAATTGCCATACTCACCACGCTTGGCAGACGGGTTGGCGAGGGTTTTGATATAAATGCAGAGTTTTCCTTCTCTGGGTGCTGATGATCATGCCAGCAGCTTTACCTTAGTCGCCTTTTACGACACCTAGGTAAGAGTGAGGGTGGCCTATTCTACTCTGCCAGGGACCACACGGCTTGCTATTTACTGTGTGCTATTTACTTAAGAATAAATTGCAAAATATTGCTATAAAAATATCAACTATTTATTTAGCAGTCTCATCTTAACTGGTGGTCAAATATTTGTAATAATATTTCCACGGGATATTGTAAATATACCTACAATATTGATGAGACTATCGACAGCTCAAGTCGAATCAAGCACTTACAAAATTTCGTCGGTAACGTTTTAGTAACGCGTTCAGTGGTCTAATTATAAATAATAATAATAATAATAATACTTAATATTTCACAACATCACATACATCGATCTGACTCCGAGATAGGTAGCTCAAGCACCTGTGTTACGGATATCAGAATCAACAGTGGGATTACAAATATATACCTACATATAATACTTTTCTTTTGTAAATACATACTTATAATACATAGAAAACACCCAGACCAATACAAACAAACTTGTTCATGCACACAAATGTTTGTACTGTGCGGGGATCGAACCCGCAACCCTTGGACCAAAGGCAGCGTTCACTACCACTGTTCCAAACGGGACGTCATTGGGATAACACCCACCCGGATAGTGGAACGTGTGGGTTCGAGTCCCGCCTGAATACGAGATGAAATTTTTAAGTGTGTCATTTACTTAATAATAAATATTTCACAACATTTTTTTATGTGATAGGTGGCAGACGAGCAGACGGATCACCTGATGGTAAACAATTCCCGCTGCCCATGGACATTCGCGGCACCAGTGGAGTCACAATCACAAGTGCGCTGCCAACTGTTAAGCCCCCTTCTCACCCGGATTGGGCCTCCGGTACCCTCACTCACGCAGCGAAACACAGCACAGTACTGCTTCACGCTGGTTTTCTGTGCGGCCGTGGTATCCGGTCGAGCTGACCCATTCATGCCGAAGCGTGGCTGTCCCACGGCCATGGCGCGTCATATAAACTAAAACATGTATTGATCTGACTCCGAGATAGGTAGCTCAAGCACCTGTGTTACGGATATCAGAACCAAATATATACTTAAATACATATATTACACCCAGACACCAAACAAACACAAGTGTTCATCGCACGAATGTTTGTCCAGGGTTGGGATCGAACCCACGACCTTTGGCGTAAGAGGCAGGGTCACTACCAATTGCACCATCCGGTCAGTCGAGTCAAGATTCAAGATTGTTACTTTAGGACCTATTTATTTAAGATTCTGATATTAATATTGTTAATAGGATAAAGCTGCCCTCACATTTGCGATTACCTAAAAGGTAGCTAAGTTATAAGTACCTGTTTACTAAAAAACACCTAATAGGTATGTGTATGTACAACCTGTGCGGATAAAGAATGTGATCAGAAATGGCGGCGCATCTATTCACTTCTCGCTCGCACTCGTGGGGTGCGAGTATAGACGCAAATAGTGTGCGAGCGAGAAGTGAATAGATGCGCCGCCATTTCTGATCCCATTCTTTATCCGCACAGGTAGTAACACTTAGTAAGCAAATAAATATTTTATTTCATTTCATTTCAAATATTTTCGCAAATCTTCAAAAATAGAACGTATTCCTTTTAAGGTGACGGGTAGGGCACACTAGCGACGCCAATCGATTTTATTTTTTAGCTACTAAACCGGATCTATTTTAAACAATTTCGGGGTTACAACCTCTTGGCAAACAATTATACTATTTATTAAATAACCATGCACTAATGTTGACACTGTTGGTCACGCTTAATGTCCATAGCTTAGTGTCCCTAAAGCATGCCAATTAAATAAAACCACCTTTCACACTTATTTACCACACATATATTAGACAACCAAAACTACCAAAGTAACTGTTTTTCAGTAATAGACAATAGAAAATAGTATCAAAAGTAAAGGAAATATAAAATGCATAGATAATATAAAAAAGGATGGTTGTGGCCGTCGCCAAAAAACACTATTAATGCCGTTTGTTTTTTAAGAAGTAATTTTCTAAATCACTTGTAGGTAACTACTTGTTAATTACCATGCAATATGCTTATTGTTTTAAATACCTAATTTACCTATGTCAATTTCCTTAAAACCTGATAAATATTTAGTTGGCAAGATTAAATAATAAAAGTCTTTATTCTCTTTCGAGTAATATGTGGTTTTAGTTAACCTCACTATCACAAACAAGTAGTTATTAGCTATTTCAGTGATCCGATTTTTTTTAACTAGACGGGATCTCGAAAATTCCGGGATCCCGCGGGATTGATAATCCCGGAATTTTCGGGATATCGAATTTACAATCTCGAGTCGGGATTGCATTCCCTATCGGAAACCATCTGTGTTCGTCTCCGGATCTCGTTGTCATATCCTCCCTCCCTGATTAGTTATTAAGGTGACGGGTAGGGTACACTAACGACGCCAATCTATTTAAAATTTTAGCTACTAGACTGGATCTATTTTAAACAATTCCGGGGTTACAACCTCTCAGCAAACACTTACACCATTTATTACATAACAATGCACAAATTTTGGGTCCGTTTTTATACGCGAAAAATTAATCCAAAATTCGAGTGCAAAAGCAGACCAATCGCTTAACAATAAGTATTAAATAAATAGTATAGATGTTTGCCGAGAGGTTGTTGCCCCGAAATTGTTTAAAATAGATCCGGTTTAGAAGCTAAAAATTAAAATCGATTGGCGTCGCTAGTGTGCCCTACCCGTCACTTTAACTAGACGGGACCCCGAAAATTCCGGCATCCCGCGGGATTAGAAATATCAATCCCGCGGGTTCTCGAATTTGCAATCTCGAGTCGGGATTGCATTGCCTATCGGAAACCATCTGTGTTCGTCTCCGGATCTCTTTGTCATATCCTCCCTGATTAGTTATTAATGATCCGAGATAAACGAATTCGCTTTACAAATTTTAGACCTGAGAGGTTCCCTGTAAATTCGGCTTCATTCTCCCGTTCAATCACTATGATCATAGTTTTGGACTTAATAACAGATAATTATATACTACTTACACTAAACACCTATTTAGTTATTAGGTAATCTACAAAATTCTAAGTAAAGACTTAGATAAGTAATTAATATACCTAATAGTCAACCGATTTTAGGGTAGCCCAGAAATCCAATACAAACTAAAAATAGGTAGTTTCCTACATATATATCAACTAGCTGACCCGGCAAACGTTGTTTTGCCATATAAATAAAAGGGTTGATCGTAGAAGGGTGAAAATTGAGGATTGTATGTATTTTTGTATGTTGTATCATAAAAAAAGAGAAATTAAAAATTTTGTCTAAAAAATAAAAATAAAAATTTAGGGGTGGACTACCCCTAACATTTAGGGGGATGAAAAATAGATGTTGGCCGATTCTCATAGATACCGGATAAGCACAAAAAATTTCATCAAAATCGGTCAAGCCGTTTCGGAGGAGTATGGCAACGAAAACTGTGACACGAGAATTTTATATATTAGATATAGAACATTCGTATTATTTATTTCCTTACTTAGCACAAACAAATACCTTATCGGTTTATTTGTGTCCTACTGAATGCCATGTTAGTGGTTGGTAACCAATTAACCGGGAAAAAGTAGTAATAATATCAAATAATTGTGTAAATTAAATAATAACTCTTAAGCAAGCATGCAGGGCTAAGAATGTAGGCAAAGGATGTGGATCAGGTACTACCTATTGTAAACCAAATGCGTTGTTTGTTTTGACAAAATCTGCCGCCAATTTTATGAAATAAGCCTAAATACAACATAATACACAAAAAAAAACCTTACCGAATCGTTGAACTTTGAGAATAATATACAAAACACCATTTACTCGATATTATTTTCGCATAAATGTGGGAAAAAGAAACACAACCCCTCACCTCGAAGCGAAAAACCAACTGACGGGAAAACTGATATAGACTAAAAATATATACTTTCAAACAATCGAAAATGATACCAGCTTGACAGCAATTAAGTCTATCGATTATAGTTTCTACTACTTATTGTAAACAGTAAATCAGATAATTTTTATCTTACTTAATCTATGCAGTAAATTCCTTTATGAAATACACACTAGGAATATTATAAAAATGTTCGTATTGGCGCTGAGAACAGATTTTTATTAATTGTAATAAAAAGGCAATAAATGAAAAATAATTGTTCATGACATTTAAAACAAAAAAAAATGAGATTTTTCAAGCTTATTATTTTTGTGTTTGTGAACGTTAGACGGCGTAGTCGCTCCATTGTAATTAGGCAGGCTTCCTGTTTCCTGGTGGCTTAATTTAAAGCCAGTCCCGTAACGAACGAGATACCTGTTGCATTCAAACAAAGACACACAGTGCGTGTGAAAGAGAGGGAAACTCCAATTCGGTCGTAACTTCTCCTTTAAATTAGGCCCTATGGATAATGCTCCAAACCATAGAGTAAGGTTATAATACTCTGGTTGGTTAGTCCAAGCGAACCCTGGGCTGAGCTCCGAAGCAACACCTTTGGACGCTACTGGGAAAAACACGCTAAGATGAGGACGGGAGAAATATCAAAATGTATTCATCCATTAAAATTAGGGTTACATGTAACCCACTAAATAGCTTTATAAAGTGTAAGTATTGGAAATATTTTATTAATTACTCATATCTGTATGATTCCTAGCACGTCATAACCATTAAAGGCATTTAAATACCACGATTAATAGGCTTACTTATATAAACACCAAAGATCGGAAAGAATATCAGTTGCCATTGTTGTTTTAGCCAGCAGGTAGATTAGCCGGTTCCGTTTTTTTTTAATGTCATTTATATTTCTTCATTGTTGTTGAAAAAAGAGCACGTGAGGACAAAGAGCAGTTTCAAACAATTAACTATACAAAAATAGAACAAAAAGGTAGTATTACCTGAAAGGATTCGTGAAGTGACCAAGAGTTTGTTATAGGCTCAGTTTAATTTCAACCAAGAGAAACGATAGTACCTTCGGTATACCTGCCAAGAGATACTTAATAGTTTTGTAAACAACGTTCTATGTTACTATCTGTGAAATGAAAGCAAGTGAATAAAAGCCTAACTAAGGACTAAGTGATAGTGTTGCAAAGTTTATTAACAGTTAAAATAGTAGGTGTGCGTGACGTTTTCAACTGCCATAAAATTATAGACTACTTAAAATTGTGTCTCCAAATGGAGAAGTTTTAAACTATTTTCCAATCTAACCTACATTTGGTCTTTTTATGTTCTTCACCTTTAAAAGAACTTCAATATGAACATGGAGAACCCAGAACAAGCTCCCCGGCGACGTGTACTCGATGACATCGCCCCTCCAGGTCCAAACTGGATCGTTGAGGTCGACGGGGCTTCTTTCAACATGGGATATCTTTGCAACGATGAAATTTTGGACCGGCAAGAAAACCTAATCAACCCAGTCACCGAAGCCAGCCAGAAGGACAATATTAATTTAGTAGACTTAATCCTCTACCAAGCCGTAGACGAAAAACCTGATCAACTCTTCAATTACATAGTGCAGAAATGCACTACTGCTCAACATCTGATCGTCGGCTTCGCCAAACATCTATCAGGGAAATCAGTGTCCATAATATTCCAGAGAATTTTCACTGGTAAAGATTTGACAAATCACTTCGTAGAGTGCTTTTTCACGATGTTCTTTCCAGTTTACCTTCAACGATGCTACTCATGGTACTCTTTAGACTTGTTGATAAGAGCACACACATGTTGGCCAGTTCCTTTCAAACGCCTGTTTCAAGTTCTGTTCCAAAACGTCAAGGTCCCAAAAAGGGCGCTCCAAGATTTCGTCGTAAACTTAAAAAAGGAACACCGTGATAAAATTATGATAGCGGTTACGGAACTCAATTGGACTACCGAACAGTTTATTCATAACTTGCCTACCATTCATTTTCTTTTTTTGAACTGTGATATGAACGAAGACATTTTGCTTACTGTATTTTACAACCTTGAAACTCACGCTTGGAAATGTCACGATAATAAGGACTTTGGTAGACTGCTTTTATCACTCTTGAAAAATCTGGGGCAGACACGAGTTAGTCAGAGAGTTATAAGGAAACTAATAAACAAGCACGGGACAGAATACAAAGCTCCATGTTTGGTGGCATTTGATGAAATGATTTTAAACATCGTAGCAGTGCAATATGAGCAACAGCAAGCACATCCTAGATTTAACGTAGTGCGACCAGACGATGAATCCGGGAATAGAGTTCCTTAATAATTTTCTTTTATTTGTTACCACAATGGAGAATATTCCCTAATTTTATTTTTTAGCTCTCCTTAAACTCTCTTGAAAATAAATAATATGATTGAAAAAATACTACGATACGTCGTTAAGTTTCTGAGATATTTGATTTTAAAATACACGGGTTGTAAAGTGACGTCACCGCCGTCCCAGTACTTAGCAACACTAGCTCAGTCCACTCGAGTGTCCCGGTAATACATCAATTTGTTTGAAAATAAAAACATCACTGAAAATATTATTACGATGCGTATGCGATGTATTTCCCGAGAGATTTCATTTCAAAAAACCGGCCAAGTGCGAGTCGGGCTCGCGCACAAAGGGTTCCGTAGCAGCAAAGTCCAAAATTACAGTTAAATCAACCTATCTCAAAAACTATAAGAGATACTTTGATCAAACCAAAAATCGTTGAAAGAGTTAATTAGCATGCATCACCTCTATTTTTTTTAGAATTTTATACCCCGTAGTTATAAAAATAGAGGGGGGGGGGGGGACATACTTTTTACGACTTTGAGAGCTGATATCTCAAAAACCGTTCACTTTAAGAAAAATGTTTTTTAGAAAACTTTATATCATTTTAAAAGACCTTTCCATTGATACCCCACACGGGTATGTACATCGAAAAAAAAAATTTCATCCCTCAGTTACATGTATGGGGGGCCCCACCCCCAATTCTTTTTTTTACTATTTAGTGTCATATTTTTGTAGCGGTTCATACAACACATATTCCCATCAAATTTCATCACTGTAGTACTTATAGTTTCCGAGTAAATCGGCTGTGACAGACGGACAGACGGACAGACGGACAGACGGACATGACGAAACTATAAGGGTTCCGTTTTTGCCATTTTGGCTACGGAACCCTAAAAATGAGTTTTACGGTTACGTCACAATACTAACGCGCGCCTGCGAAATTTTAATTTTCTATAAATTCCTAATACTTAGTAAGTATTTTTTGATAAAACAAAAACGTGTGTATTTGTATAGATATTAGCTCCACTGGGACTATAGTTTTAAGCAATTTTGTATATTTATTAACATTCTCCATTCTGACAGTCTAATCTTATGCATGTCTAATGTGTTCAATTTATGTTTCCATGCATTTTTCTGTTTATAAAACTGTACTTATGTGTAATTGTATATGGACTTGATAAAAAAACCTACGTACAGACATTCTCAGGTAGAGTTTTACTTTATACCACGGTATAAAGTAAAACTCTACCTGAGAATGAAAAAAGCACGCTTTTTTCTGAAACACAAGTGCATTCCTACTGGTTAAAATGGCACTTACGGTAACTTTCTTTAATTACCAATTTTTATTGTAACTTTTTAATTTTATAATTTCAAAATGTATCACATTATCTTGAATGAACCATATCCAAGAGAGTGAAAATAGTTATGAAACTACAAAATAAGTATCATGGAATAAACGTTTTGAACATTAAACTTTTTATTTATTTCTTGTTTTCCCCAAATCATCTTAGCGTGTTAATCTCGGAGACCAAGAGCCCAATTCTCAGGCTCGTGATATTAACATTTTGTATGGAATTCATGTGACGTCCCCCATGTTTTAAATCTATCACGAGCACCTTAATTGGGCTTGGGAAGAGGCAATCGCAATTTAAAGTTATTACCGTACTAAAGCTCATGTCATTGTGTTCCAACACACACTCTCTTATTACAAATCGCGAACTAAGGATAGTCCCGAAACAAAATTCATGCCAGCCTCTTTAGACATTGCGAGTTGGAATGGGATGACATGAGCTTTAGTACGATAATAACTTTGTACTTAAATAAGGTGAGCACTGTTGAAATCGGCCGGCACGAGTTTTGTTCCAGGACTATCCTTAGTTTGTGATTTGTAAAAAGGTGGCCTGACTCTAATTTTTGCTCTGCTTTTCTTTTCGATTATCATTCATTGTAATCGAAAGATTGTAGTAACATAATTACCTTGCAACACAGCTATGTCAATGTGAGGAAGTTCAAAGTTGACAGTGACAGTCCAATGTCAAAAAAAAACCTAAAAGTCTGTGCCTAAAAGGTTGTTTGTTTACCAAATTCTTAATTTTATATTCAACGAAAAAATGTCTTTAATATGGAATTTTTCGCCTTCTTTACAAAATAAAGTACAGCTTTGTATAACAGCAGCTAGAAAAGAAGAGGAAAACAAATGGTCACGAGAATTTGGACATTTAAAATGTGATGCACCTATACCGAGACCGGTTTCAGAAGTATTCATAGATCTTTGTAATTCTGAGGATATAGTTCAAAATAATGAACAAATCGATAAAATAGAAGGCCGTGAAGAAACACAGGATGATAAAACTGAGGTGGCTAGTGAAATAGACTTGAAAAACATCGAAGAATTGATCGAAAGTTTAGAAATAGATTACCTGAACAACATTGACTTTATGATCACAGAATGCGTAAAAAACGACACATTTTTGTCGTTATTAGCAAAACGGCTATCTACGAATACGATAGAGAAGCTATGTTTTCAAATATACGATAAGAAAGACATTAATAAAGTATTTTTAAGCAAATTTTTCGAATCTTTCCTACCGACGTATATACATCGCGAATACAACTCAAGCACTCTGGATATTTTGATAAGGGGCAGTAAAAACTATCCATTGGAATTTAAGACATTACTGAAACTGCTTTTTAAAGACCTAGTGATGCCATTGATAGTGTTACAAGACTATGTTCTAACACTGAATGAAAACGAACGATCAAAATTTATTACAGATATAGCAGTATTTGATCTGACAGGAGAAGAATTTGTTAACAACTTATTCTCGATCTACACTGCTTATAAAGACTGTACAAAATCAGAGAAAATGCAGAAGTACATAGAATCAATGTTAACACAGTATTCGTCATTCTGTTTATCAGATCGAAACTATGGCCGTCTTTTTATGGCATATCTACAAGCACAGAAATCACTTAAGAATGATGCTGATTATGAAAGTTTGGAGAAATTGTTAGAAGTGCACAAATCTCCATTCAAAAGACCATGTTTAACATTGATAAAAGAACTAACAGAACCTAACGTTAGAAATGATTCTATGAGCGAAGATGATAGTGAATAAATACATAGCGAACAATACAGTCACTGTAGTGTTCGCATAACTTTTGTGGAATGAGCTCTCCTCAGAAGTTTTTCTGAGTGACTACTGTATGAGGTTCTTCAAAAAAGGAGTGTTTTCAAAGGGTCAGCAACATGTAAGCAAGTCCTCTGGAATTACAGACGCCCATAGGCTGCGGTAATAGGCAAGAAGCACACTTGATTGCGAACCACATCGTATAAAAAAATATATTTTAATTTTTCTATAATTTTTGTTTATGATTACTTAATATAATAATTTAGAAACTCTTGCCATTTTAACTTTTAATTTATCTTTACCTGTCCCATTGAAGGTTAATGCAAGGTTTATTAACGCAATGTCTAGGCATCACGCAACCAATTTGGAACAGTGGTAGTGAACACTGTTCTCGGTCCAAGGGTTATGGGTTCGTTCCCCGTACAATATAAACATTTGTGTGCATGTGTGGATGTTTTCTGTGTATTATAAGTATGTATTTATAAAAGGAAAGTATTAAATGTATACAGGGTCCTGTGAGGCCGTGGTCCAACCAATGACGTCAATATTTTTTTTTTGTTTTTCACACCTTATCCAATACTACCCCATGTTTGTTCAACGATTTTTTGTAGTTTTCGAGTTATAATTTTTTCTTCAAGGTTTTTTTAAAGTATTCATAGCAAGCAAGGTTTAAAAAATTCATATCTTTTTATTTATCGGGTATTTCGCAATTATTTTTTATGAAATCATTTACGTACTAGAATGTTATTTATAATTAAAAAATATTTGGCTTCCTGAAATTACTTGAAATTAACCAAAAAAATGTTTTAAAAGTTAGAATTTTAGTTTTCAGTAGGATTTACTCAAACATTCAACTTCAATAAGAATACAAAAAGGGGTTTTCCTAGCTTCGGATTAAGTTTAAAATCTTCACAGGGTCCTAAACTACCAATATCATGAAAAACAAATTTGGCTGCCAAAAAATGAGACACTAAAAAAGCATAAAAAAAAATCTGTGAAAAAAAAAAGCCTTCAAAAACCATGTACTAAAAAGTGTAAAATAATATTTTTATCACTTTATACACTTCAAACAACATTTTAGTGTACTGTTAACACTCGAGAAAAGGTTTTACCGAAGTCGGCGCCTAATCTCTGTCGAATAATTGAATGTTGTATTAAATTCCAAGCAAGATAGTATTGGGTGTTATAAAATGTTATACATTTTGAAGGCGGTTTTTTTTCGTAGAATTTTTTTCATGCTTTTTAGTGTCTAATTATTTGGCAGCCAAATTATCATTGCATCTACTTGTTGCGGGAGACGAAGGCATATTTTCGTGGAGCCATCAGTGCTTCCAGCCCATTCTGCCAGGGGTCAGCACAAGGCTCTCTGAGTACACACAGTGGATTTCGGCCAACAGACATTGATGGGCTGGAATCCCAATCATATCAAATGGCGATACTGGTAATAGAACTTAGTGACATTTTGTGGAAAGCACTTAAATCAAAAATTATGAATTTTAAAGATTCTCAGAGACACATCTAAGACAATAAATGAAAAAATGTTCAAGGCATTTTATATAAGAAAGATGCGCTAGTGGACCTAACACTTATTTTTAATAAATAAAACAACATATTTTCCAAACTGCACACGTTTAATCAGTCGAAAAACAGTGTATTTTAACCCGAAAATGATAACAGTCAAAAAATAAGCAACAGACATGGTTACCAGTCTCAGGAATAATTTAACATGTTTGCGGATATTTATTAAAAAAAAATTGAAAAATTTGAACAAAAAAGAAAACAGTCAATAAATGTTTCATGCTTTCTGAAATTTTATTGAAAAATAAAATACCTACCTGAAACTGGTTTCCATGTTAATTATGATATGAACACGTTTTTTTGAGGATCACAGATTATACCGAACGGCCGCTTAGTATGACGGTTTTAAAAAAACCACCGAAAGAAAAAAACATGTCAAAAAGCCAAAGTGAAATTTGACTTTGTCAATTGAACTGTAGTCAAGTAAAGAATAGATAGTTATCAAGAACAAAAAAGTTGATAATTCGATCACATTTGACTCGAAAACAAATGAAAAAAAGATTGTTAATAAAAAAAACATACAATTAGAAAACAATGTATGTATTAAGAATAATAAAATAAAAAAGATGTAAAGTATTTCCAACAATACAATTTTATTATTTTAGTAATATACTTGAGTTTATAAAGACAAATAATATTAAGACTATGGGATGTTATTTTTTTAAGTTATAGATTTTTTTAATAATCACGAATTATCGATCAGAAAAGTGTTAATTTAAGAAACAAAAGTACATAAGTACAAAAAGTCAATTTTCCGGTTTCACAAAAACCGCCATACTTGTTTCATTATAAACTATTTTAACAACAATTTTGGTTATCAACAGTTGAATCACAGAATTTGTTCAGTAGCCTAAGAATTACCCTTTTCAGTTTGTGCTGTACACCTTAGTGTTTTGATTTAGCGTCTGAATTGATAGGAGTGAGGTATTTTGTGTAAATTAATTTGAGAAAAGCATTAGATTTTCATGGAAACTTCTTTTTGTCTACTTATTTAGTACAGTTTCAGTTGACATAAATTTGGAAAAAAAAGTAATGCTCTCAGAACCGAAAAATGGTATAATCAATACCAGACCTTTCAACTTATGAGATCAGAAAAATAGATGGTAAAAAAAATATTTACTGTGTGGTAGGGGTAGGTAAGTTGACACAACCTTCGTATATTTAAATGAAAGTAAAATAAAGATAAATTCGATTTTAAAGCACAAAAAGAAAAATGTAGTAAAATGCTTTTCTCAAAATGTTCAAATTGACATTAGTAGTTTAGTAAATTTAAATTTCTAAGTGCGATACCCAAACGTACAAAACAAACGTAGTCCACGTTCATTTTTTTGTTATTTTTTAGATTTTTTTATTATTATACTTACATTTAGTGTTAACAAATAGGAAGATAGGTGCGTGAACAACTGTTTTACATTACAAAAGGTTTTTACATATTTTTTTTTGTGTTTTTTTTGTCATTCACATTAGAGCCGTTATTAAGAGTAGTAAGTTACTGCACTGATATCGTATCGTTTTTAATAAGTTTTAAGTAGCATGATATATGCATCTCAATTGATGTCTCTTTCAAATTTGGTTTACGTAAAAATATAATTGTAAAAAAACTTCTGAATCTTTCTTTCTTAAAAACGGCCCGACCGTATCTTCCATAACATTACACATTAGATTATATGCATTAATTACATTACATCTAATATTACAATATAAGTATAATTACAAGTTATACGTGTTGAATGGAATCACAATGTTAATATAGCTAGTGGCCGACTTATTTCTAAATCATGCTACTCGCTATATTTATACTGCGGTGGAATGCAATTATAATGTCATCGCTTTTTATAATTTCCAAACATTTGTATATTTTTTCTAAACTGTCTAACTATTGCACTATGGTTTAACAACATTTTTAACTTTTTTCGAAGCGAGTAAACAATTATAAACCTTTTTTGGAAAATCGAAAGAACTTTAAAATTGTTTCTCAATTCGTAATTTTGGTTTAATATATTTATTTCGTATGTTTAGTTACGGCTAGGGTTTTCAGTACATAGCTTATATTTTAGAGTAGTATGTATATAAACTAATTTATTACATAGGCGGCAGATGCGTTTGAGAAATGAGGTGGTAAGTCAAAATATCAATATTTAAAGCTTATAGTCGACAACACAATATGTAATTTGAAAATAATAAGTGTTTTGAGAAAAAAATTGAAAATTTGACTTACACCTCAAATAAATCACTAACCAACTTCTTTTTTTGGGAATGGCTTCAAATATCAGTCTTTTGGGTTGAGATTTTACAAGTAAATAGTGTTTTGAGATCATGGTTACAAGTTCAGCTAAGCACTCGTTTGTAAAAGACTATACATAACAAAACTATCATTCAGAATCTATAATCATAGGAGCTTTTCTATTATTTAGTATGACGTAAAATAAATATATTGACGTTCGACACACGTTTGGCTTCAGGGGTACAGGAATAGTGGGTCTTGTTCCCGTGTCTTACAGTTGCGGATCATGGGTAGATGAACATAGTACTTAATTAAATAAGAATGTAGTATCAAACAGCAGTTCAAAAAAAATAGCAAGCCCACCATCTCGCGATGATATCTTGAAACATAGGTGTATATTTGTAGTTCCGATGACTATACATTTATAAAATCATACTATCAATCATCATAAAACCGTTTAGCTAATAATATTATAAATTCAAAGATTCTACTATGGAAACTCGGAAGACAAACAGAAAATACGTTAATAATAACAGTTTAAAAGTTAAGTGCTAATAGTTAATAATTATAATATTGTTAGTGACAGACATATACATAATTATGCTAGTGAGCAAAAATCGACATACCTATTTGAAGTTTAATAAAAAAAATTAACACTATTTTAAGGTGACGGGTAGGCCACACTAGCGTTGCCAATCTATTTTAATTGTTAGTTACTTTTCAAACAATTTCTGGGTTACAACCTCTCGGCAAACACATATACTAATTATTAAATAACCATGCACAAATTTTGGGTCCGTTTTTGTACGCGAAAAATTGATTCACGCTAAAAGTAAATACGTATAAATAGTATAAGTGTTTGCCGAGAGGTTGTAACCCCGAAATTGTTTAAAATAGATCCGGTTTAGCAGCTAACAATTTAAATCGATTGGTGTCGCTATTTAGGGTTACCCGTCGCCTTAATCACTTTTTAAGGCAGTGTAAGTCGTAATAGATATATTACGACTTTGATTACTACGAGGTTTGATTTACAGTAAAAATAAAATCACGTAAATTAAAATAATCTTTCACTGTTTCAGAAAAATTTCGTTTATTAATAAATATTTATCAGTAAACGATTTTTTTCTAAATTACCTAAACACGGACTCCGGTTTTTATAAAGAGTCATTTAAATATTAAGTCGATTATTTCGCTCGTAATATTACTAGTATTTAATTAAGATATAAGAATAATACAGGTAGATAGGTTACAGACTAGCCCAATATGTGACAAAAAAAGGAAATAAACTATAAGATAATACATATAAATAATTTAGATTATTATTATTATATTATTTATTTTAAAAAAAGCCTCAAATCAATAATGAAATAAGTGTAAGACTTGACACCATTTCTTTTATCGAAATATTTAAAAAGACATTTGTCGCTATAGAAGGCCGTACCGCAAATTGAAAAATATAACACAGTGTTAGGGAAATTCCATTGTATTTTCAATTGTGTTCCTTTTAATTGAAGTAATACTTTCGAATTTACTATACTTTGTTAATTAAATAAATCTAAAAAAGCAACTACTAACTAACATGCTCGTATCTGGTATTATTTTCATTCTCTAATTCACTAGCGTGAATTCGGTAATTTTGGTAGATTTGGGGTTTTTATTAATTATGGCTGACGTAAGTACTTACAATAAATGTTTAGGCTACTCAATTATATTAAATCTACAATGAAAGCGATAATGAATTTTAATTGCTCTTCTATACATAACCCATCTACCTCTAGTTATACATATGAAGTTATTATTAAACATATTTTCCTCTACCAGTTACAATACTAACATCTAATGTCAAGCTTAATAAATGACAAATAAACGCTAGTCTAACACCCTGTTTTTAAAAAACAAACTGCTTTTGATTTCGCTCTCTCATTGAAAACTTAAAATCCAAAGTTGAAGGCACAAGAGATATTTTAATTAATTACAAATTCTTTATTGCTCCGTTAAGCTTTTAAAGACCGGAAAGGGTTTGACTTGGCTCTGATAATATAATTGCCACCATAAAACTGGAAATAACGTTAAATAATAATGCATTCGCAAAGTGAAATTTGTATGGAACGCTTATCAGTCATTTGCATCGCGTTTCCAAATTGGCTGTTTTTTGCTGAATGACGTAAGACAAAACTGTATCCATTTTATAATAATCAAGAGCTCCAGATTTTAATCTTAAGATTTTTTGTTGAATCTCATATTTTTATCAAGACGAGATACTTAAAAAAGTTTTATTACATTTTTTTTTTGTTTTAAAAATAAATAATATTTCCTTCAAGTATGATTTAGTCACTTAAGGATTTAAAATAGTTTCCCTCCAGGACCCAGTACTTTTTCCACCCTATCGCGGGAATATTTTTATCCCTTTCCGGCCCTACACGCGAGAGAGATAAAACTATAGGAATATCGTATAGGCTAATTCTCAACGCAATGGACAATTGAGTGAACACAGCGGCGAATACTCTAGTGAACGGCACTTGAAATTTTGGCAGTGGACTGAGCACCTTATGGGGATGGGCTACCGACAGAATACAGTATTTAAATTCTAAAACATTAGCAAAGTACCTAATAAAAAAAAAACTTTTTCTGTGTACCTAAAATAGAGCAGATTATAAAATCGATTGAATCGCCTCCTCCATGACAGCATAATTTGTATTTCATAATTTTTTTAAACAATTTTGCTATCTATTTTTGCACTCGGTATTCATTTTCAAGAAGGCGCGTATAGATTAATAACTAATAAGTAAGCACCAACATTAATTGAGTAACAAAATAAAAAAAACGAGTTTTTCAGAAAACTTGCTAAAAAGCAAGTAACTTAAGCAAGCAAACACAAAAGTGTTATGACAATTTTTTAAGAGGTTGTGCGAAATATTCAAAATATGATTATAGTATTTGTTTAATTACCTTTTTGACCAGTTAACGGCTCTAAAGACCACAATCGATTTTTTAATATTGCCCATAAATATATCTTTCTTCCGGCTGGTATCTGAATAGTCAGCAGTTAATATTTTCATGGTTTTACAAGCAAAGGTACGACACTGTCGAATACTTTTCCGATCAGCAGCCCCCCCACCACGTTGACTTTCAAAAACGCCATGTTTTTATTTAATTTTATGGCACCTATTCACAAACAAATTAATTTTGTCTGTTCCTAACTTAATTTATTTTAGGCTTTAGTTTCAAATTTAAATGATAACAGCACTTTTTAATCTATTATTGTTCTGAAAAGGCTACTTTATTAATTTTTTTATCAAGTATCGGAAACGCCTTGAAATTGGTAATTTATCTGAGTTGTAAACGTCATAAAAATATTGAGAATGAACATTTTATTGTTCTAAAATAATTTAAATACACTTTTTTGTGTCAATAAGGAGTCAACACACATTTTTTACAGACGATAACATAATGGCATACCACAAAAAAAAATTAAGTGCTTCACGCGATAATGATGTTTAACACACAGAGCCCAATTCTCGGGCTCGTGACATTTATTTTTATACGACATTATCACTAAAACATAGTTTTTTTTATGGTTTTTAGGTGATACCCGCCATGTTCTCAAAATATCACAAGCACGAGAATTGGGCTCATAGTCTTGTAGTCCCAATATGTTGTTGGCTTTTGCTTTTTTTTTTATAATAATTTGATAATTATGTTTAATTAGACTAGAAAACGGACTAAGTTTTGTTTTATTAAGATAATTATTGAAAAGTGATTTTAATTGATATCCCATAGTTAATAATTACTTTGAAGAGACATTAAGTTCAATTTAAGTTGCGCATTATGTACTTGAGGTTTAACTATGTTAAAACAAGTGTACAAAATTAGTTTAATGTGTCAGTTTAATCAGAACATCAAATAGGAATAATCCACATATTGAGTTCAAATCAGTAATTATTTGTTAAATAAACTTCGTATTTGAATTATTGCTTCAGCTATCCTATCAGTTTGCGTAAATAAACCATTATAACCATATTTTTTTCTTAGTTAATTTTAATATTTATTTTTGTGTTTAATCTAATCAATGTAAGCCTTGGTTGCCGGCGCTTTTCTTTTGTATTTTATAAAATCTTTTGAGTATTTTTTTACTGTAGTATCTAGTTAAAATAATAAGGTTTACCCAGTTGTGATAACTTTTTTTAAACAAAACTCTAGGATTTACTTTGTTTTTAATAAAATATTAAGGCGTGTTTTTTTTAAATAGTAATGTTTTAGGACCAGCCTTTTCAACATTAAGATTATTTTATTTAAGCGTATCTATACATCAAAAAGGGCAATATTGTAGAGGTTAAAATTACACATTTTTTTAATTCTATGAACTGTGAAAACCTACTTGTAATTAAGTTTTAAATAATGTACTTTCAAATGCTTATTGTCTAAGTTTTTGGCGGATTTTGAAAGTCAACAAACGGGTTAAAATACTTAAACGATTTTTTCCTAACATTGAACTAACATTGGTCGCTTTTTTAGAAAAACAAAAAAGAGACAAATCAAAAAATATACATAAAAAATCAACTGACTTGAGATCTGATTTCATAATAATTTTTAATAAAAAAAAGGGATAAAAAAGGATAAAAATAAGATTGCTGTCATTTTACATAATATAAATTAGGGAGACATCTTAAATTTTTAGCGCATTTTACACTGATATTTATTGACACTTGATATTGACACTTTATTTTAATAAAATTTGATTGGAACATCTTGATGAGTAACTAGTAAAAATAAATGTAAATATTCTTAGTTTAAATCAAAGCGGTTTGATTGAAGAAAATATTTAAATAAAAATATTGTGATATAAATGTCTTATGCAAGATAAAAAGTTATGTACATGTATGATTTCTTCTAAAATTAACTAAAAATAATTTAATATGTTCTCCTTAAGAGCGCTAAATATTTAAGACATCCTAAAATTATGTATACATATATATTTTAATACCTATTTACTACAAATATTAACTCCCTTGACATCAATTGGTTTTTATTAAAAAATTGTGCAAAAAAACTAAAATATTTAAAAAGCTCTGAACATCTAAACATACTTGACTTTAACTTAAAGTATTAAAATTTTGTTTCATAAAAAGCAAACAGTTATTAAATTTTCTTTCTATGATAATAATGTAGTGTAAACATGAAGAATTCCTTTTTGCTAAAAAAATCAGACAAAAAGGGATAATTTCGAATGTAATGTAAAATTAAAAACAAAACCGATGCCAAGGGACAATACATGCCCATGCACTTACTCTAGCATCTCCAACAGCTTCTCCCTCCGTTCCATATGCTCCTGCTCCATGCAATGAGCCATCAGCACCGACTCACCAACAATGAGATTCTCGAAGCATAACGAACAAGCATACATCGCATCCCCAAAGCAAACAATCTTGTTATCATCACGGTACATCTTCATGGGGTTTAAAACTGTACTCGGTTGAATTTCGTTGCCAGCAGACACACATTTCTTGATATAAGCTGTTTTGTATAGGAAGTGAATTTTCTCACAATGCCGTTGACTTAAGATGTGGGTCAGCAGACCGTTTTCTTCAGTCTCCACGCTCTTACAAGATGGACAATGAAAAGTTATGATATTCTTTGATTCAAATTCTTGATCCATCTGCTCACATCTTAACTGTATACTGTGGACTTGTACGTAGAAAGTTATACGTTCAATAGCTGCTTTCTGAAGCAATGTACTGAACAAACTTGTGTCTTGGAAGCTGTTGTAGCTGACGATTTGGTCTAGAGACTCCGAATAAGCCGTCAAAGTTGAAGAATCAAGACTGAAGTTGCCAATTGAAGAAGTTATTGACTGACAAGATGTGGAAGTGTCATTCTTAGTTGTTAAGCCTGAATCGGTCTGTGTTAATGGAGAATGGTGTAGCTGACATCTGCAAACGCATTTTGCTGTATCCACATCCTCATAGTCGCTCAAAAGTTGGGTTGCATTTGAAATACTTAAATCTTCAATTGTTTCCTGATTGAACAGGTTGATCATTGCATCTCGAATGTCGGGATAGTCAAAGTGTTTGGATTTCTTCTTATTATTTGTGTTCAAACGCTTTTGGTAACGTTTGCCTTTATGAACATCAAATGTGATGCTTTTACGACTTTTGGAAGCACTTTCTTGCACATTTTTACTGGCTTATTAGGGTTTTGTAGGTAAATGTTCACGAATTCATCGATAGAATGCTTCATTGACAATAGCTGCTTTCTGACTTTGAATTTTGTTTCCTCATCTTCTTTTTCCATTATAATATTCCATGAACCTGTAGGACTGATGCCACGGTCTAAGTTATCAATGTATGTGACTTCTCCAAGTATTTTCGGTATGTTTGAAACATCAGTTCCAGGCAATGTTGTGACTATGGAGCGGCAGTGAAACACTTTAGATACTTCAATGTGAAATTGGAACTCTGTCAACATTTTTTTCAGAAAACATTCCAGTTTTTCTAACTTCATTTGGTAGTTCAACAAAAGAGAAATGCGGTCTTCCTCATTCTTATCGACTTCAACATCTCCGAATGATTCTGGAGTTGCAGAGGGTACTAACTGGCATTCTTCTGGGACCTGCACCTGTTCAACTTTGCGACACATTTTGATCTCTTCTCCATCATCAGATTCTAACGTTAAGTCCGTCTCAGACCGATCCGACAGTGATTCGATGTCAACATGATCACCGTCAGAGGAATCTTCAGACATAGCATCGAATAAATCAAAAGAGTTGTTGAAATCGAAGCCACGGAAGTGCTGACTGAACAGATCTGCACTTTTGCTGTCCAATAAAATATGTTTTGGTGTATTTTCAATATTACTTGACATTGCTTGGTCCATTTGGCTCATGGACTGACTTGCCTTTTTGATATCTATTTTCAATTTCTTAGTTCTCCTTTTTTCCTTTTTATCAGTTTCCGTCGCAATATTTCGCAACTCTGTGTCTGACAAAGAAGATTTTTTAGAAGTGAAGTTCTTGACTGAATCTGGGAGTTTCAAACTTGTAGCACAATGTTTAGAAGTCGAATCAGGTTCTGTACGATCGAAATCTATGTTTCGCGTCTCATTTTCTACGAATACTGGCTCGCTTTCGTCAGAATGGCTATCCTCGCCTGGTTTCTTGAAATAATTTATATTGGACAACATTTTTCTAAATGAAAACGCCATTTTGCCAATCCCCGTAACTTAATATGCGGAGAAATAACGATGAGGATTTTCGCACGGATCGGCTGTAGAATGATAAAAAAATATTTGTAAACAATAGAATGTAACAAAGAAATTAAAGCCATTATATTACTAATCTAATTTTACCTGTAACACTTTGGCTGCTATCGCAATCGACACTTAACGATGTTCTCACGTCATTTTTAGCACATTTTCTTGATTTTTAATTTAGAATTACCGTCAAATTGAAAACAAAAATTAAAATTCACTTTAACAAAGCCCCTTGACAATCGAACTCGAAAACGTATGATTACTATTCCACCAATTCTAAAATACAATAAGAATCGTTAAATGGCGCTACTGTAAAGCAATAATATATGGAAACCTCTACTTTGTCAACCAAACTCACCTAACTTCTGGATGATTTTAATTTAGCAGAATTGCATACAGAAAATATTGCCAGTTAGAACAATACTACCATACCAAGAGTTCATGAATATGAATAATATTCATGTAATGAGTCCCTTTAGACTCATTACATTTTTGAATAATTTTTTAAAAACTATCCAAGTTTTGATATAATGATATAAAAATCATTATATACGTATTTTTTCTTTTAGCATCATTTAGTACTAAATATTAAGGTATGTCATTACAAAGTTATCATAAAAAATCAGAAGTAAATGTTCACTGGGCGCAGCGCCCAGTAGGCGCCGGCCACCGTCAATTTTGGATAGTGATTAAAAAATCACCCTGTATGTATTATTAAAATTGTTCAATTTATTATTTTGCTAATGATGCTAAAAAAAAAGTAATTCAATGCTATTTAATTTTAATTTTGAAGCAATATTTCTGAAGTTTATTCTCAATCGTTACATCAACAATGAAAAATATTTCAAAAAATTATTTTCGGCGAAAGCCAGTCAGATTTACTCAACTAATAAAAAGGTTTGATTAACTTGGTAGTTATTATAAATATAGTTGTGGCAACACATTTGTTACGTTCCGTTATATGCATTTTTTCTTGGTCTATCTGAAGTAAAAATATTTATTTGCGTAGAACGAAAGGTTACTTATTTATTTTATTTTTACTTTACGTCAATGTCACTCACTGTCACTCAACCCAAGCCGTGAAACCTTTATAAAAAAAAAATGTCAGTACAGTAAGTTCACAAAAAAACGAAAGGGTTCGCTTGCTTTGCAATCGTCCGTATTTGTTTGAAGTAAATATTTTACTTAAATAAATTTGTTTCCAATTCACATTAATAACACAAATCCACCTGATAAGTTAACAGATGTATTCGTGTCTCATTTAATTTAATTTTAAGAAACGTCATACATTTTTGAGGTTATCTTTCTGATGTAAGTAAATATCTTTGAATTTAGAAATGAAGCCTTCAATAGACGTGGACTCATTACGCTCGGAGCACGAGTCGGACGAGCAGTGGGAAGTGCGCAAGAACTTCATGCTCGAGCACAAAGACAACTTTGAAGAAGCTGAGCTCATTACATTGGCACAATTGTTTACAAACATTGAATTCTTAGGATGCAGGTAAGATAAACAAGTTTTTTTTATGTGATTGGTGGCAGACGAGCAGACAGATCACCTAATGGCTATCATAACACTTGATGGAGTGTTATTCATCCATGGGAGAGCCACTCTTCGGCGTGAATGCGTCGGCGTATTTATGTGAAGCGTGCAGAGTTACGTTCTTCGAAATGTCAAATTCTAATATGATTAATAAAGTTTTATTATGATATATGAATATCTTCAGGATGATGTTGGGGCTGCCTCGCTTTTGTAGCGCGTCGGGGATGTTCGCGGAATTCCAGATTGATGGCTTTATGGCCATTAGCCGAAAAAAGACCGCGTCACTGGTCCGCAGGCTGAGGGACAGCCGCAACACCATCCTGATGACTCTAGCGGATAGGTACACCTCACCGCTATGGAAGTGCCTGGTGCGAAGAGTGACCACTGAAACCAGTTTCTCTGGTAACTCCTAGCAACCTCTCTCTTTTTTAATTTTATTTTATTGTATTTTATTTTGTCGATATGTACCTATTAATATAATTTTAAGTCATTTAGTTTTTGATGACAAACTATGGTCTGAAATAAACAATTTTTATTTTATTTTTATTATTATTTATTTATTATTATTATGGCTCTTCTGACCACTGAAGATTCATCCAGGGACCAGTGGTCTGCAAATCACCAGTTAAGAACCACAGCTCAAGATAGAAGAGACAACTTTAGTTAAAGAACATGTCCATTTTCTCATCAGGTATCCACCAGAGACGATGAAGAGGATATCAATGCTCTCAGAAAAAGTAGCAGCAAAATATAGGGATAGTCGGAAGAATAAACTAAAGAGAACATTCGTGCAAGCCAGCGATGCAGCCGAGCAGAAGGCTAAGAGGACTTTTAACAATAACAAATAGTATTACGTAGGTATGTAAGTACTTAGTCAAAATATCTATGTCGATTAAGTAGGTACTTATAAGGAAGATTTCAGACACAGTAGATAAATACGCTAAAGCAGTATCGACACTCGCCATTTTTATCCGACTACGGCAAAGAATAAGGAGGGTTATGATTTTTACAGGCTATGTATGTATGTATGTATGTTCATCTGTTTCCACGTAACTTCTAAACTACTTATCAGAATTCGACAAATGACATATCATTATAAGCGTCTGAATTGTCCACTGGTTATAGGCTATATGAGGTTTCACAAAATCTAATGTGGCGCCCTCTAGCGGATAAAACATACAGAGTAAAAAAATAAAGTTATAATAATTATGCCATGTTTGCCATTTGAAAGCCCTTTACTTGTACATTTTGTATATATATATGTATTACGAGCATTTGCTTGTGACTTTACCTGTATTCATGGGCTGATTGCATATAATTCACATATTTTCGTTCATAGCTTCTTTACTACTTATCAGAACAAAACCACTGCATAACCATTAGGAGGGCCTTGATATTCTGTTGGTTATGAGCTATAAAGCTTGTCACCAAATTTAGTATTGCACCCGCTAGACTTCTGTATTAACGCAAAATAATTACAGGTCGCAGCACGAAAGTGTAGCGCTGACCGTTAGTGTGCGCACTAGTAATAATGTTGTTGTTAATATTATGCGCCACAAATACACTTGGACACCAAAATAGTACAAAGAAAAAAAAAGTAAAAAAACTAAAACCCAACTACGACGAAAAACGACGCTGAAAAAGTATCAAACAAGATTTTCAGAATACTGAACTGAACAAAGTTGCTAATGTAGATGCAAGTAAATGGACACAGTAGACTTTACCAAGATGCCTTTGTTGTCAATTTACAATAATGTCATACAATACTATTCTGAAGTATGCAATCAATCAATCAAATAATTCTTTAATTGCATAGGCTTGTACACAGCACTTACAAATCGTCATAAATTTGAATGATTTAAGACTATTTATAAGTACTTATGTAATAATTTACATGTTAATACATATATATGTTGATACATAAAATATACTAAAAAAAGGAAATAAACATAATGCGATTCTACCACCGGCTCGGTAAGTTGTTTCTGGTCGAGAAGATCAGGCAAGAAACTCGCCAGTTACTCTTTTTAATCGCCATAATGTCATACAATACTATTCTGAAGTATGCAATATTCACTATGTAGAGATAAATTTTCATGTTTGGAAAGGCGTATTCACACGTTACATATACCTACCTACCTTCCGTAGCACATTGACAACGTGTGACTGCGGATTTCCAAACATGAAAATTTATCTCATCATAGTGAATATTGCATACTTCAGAATAGTATTGTATGACATTATTGTAAATTGACAACGAAGGCATCTTGGTAAAGTCTACTGTGTCCATTTAACTTGACAGTCTACTTATTATACTACATTATCAACTTTTCAGTTCAGTATTCTGAAATCCTTGTTGACTAATCCTGAAGCCGTGAAACCTTTATAAAAAAAATGTCAGTACAGTAAGTTCACAAAAAAACGAAAGGGTTCGCTTGCTTTGCAATCGTCCGTATTTGTTTGAAGTAAATATTTTACTTAAATAAATTTGTTTCCAATTCACATTAATAACACAAATCCACCTGATAAGTTAACAGATGTATTCGTGTCTCATTTAATTTAATTTTAAGAAACGTCATACATTTTTGAGGTTATCTTTCTGATGTAAGTAAATATCTTTGAATTTAGAAATGAAGCCTTCAATAGACGTGGACTCATTACGCTCGGAGCACGAGTCGGACGAGCAGTGGGAAGTGCGCAAGAACTTCATGCTCGAGCACAAAGACAACTTTGAAGAAGCTGAGCTCATTACATTGGCACAATTGTTTACAAACATTGAATTCTTAGGATGCAGGTAAGATAAACAAGTTTTTTTTATGTGATTGGTGGCAGACGAGCAGACAGATCACCTAATGGCTATCATAACACTTGATGGAGTGTTATTCATCCATGGGAGAGCCACTCTTCGGCGTGAATGCGTCGGCGTATTTATGTGAAGCGTGCAGAGTTACGTTCTTCGAAATGTCAAATTCTAATATGATTAATAAAGTTTTATTATGATATATGAATATCTTCAGGATGATGTTGGGGCTGCCTCGCTTTTGTAGCGCGTCGGGGATGTTCGCGGAATTCCAGATTGATGGCTTTATGGCCATTAGCCGAAAAAAGACCGCGTCACTGGTCCGCAGGCTGAGGGACAGCCGCAACACCATCCTGATGACTCTAGCGGATAGGTACACCTCACCGCTATGGAAGTGCCTGGTGCGAAGAGTGACCACTGAAACCAGTTTCTCTGGTAACTCCTAGCAACCTCTCTCTTTTTTAATTTTATTTTATTGTATTTTATTTTGTCGATATGTACCTATTAATATAATTTTAAGTCATTTAGTTTTTGATGACAAACTATGGTGTGAAATAAACAATTTTTATTTTATTTTTATTATTATTTATTTATTATTATTATGGCTCTTCTGACCACTGAAGATTCATCCAGGGACCAGTGGTCTGCAAATCACCAGTTAAGAACCACAGCTCAAGATAGAAGAGACAACTTTAGTTAAAGAACATGTCCATTTTCTCATCAGGTATCCACCAGAGACGATGAAGAGGATATCAATGCTCTCAGAAAAAGTAGCAGCAAAATATAGGGATAGTCGGAAGAATAAACTAAAGAGAACATTCGTGCAAGCCAGCGATGCAGCCGAGCAGAAGGCTAAGAGGACTTTTAACAATAACAAATAGTATTACGTAGGTATGTAAGTACTTAGTCAAAATATCTATGTCGATTAAGTAGGTACTTATAAGGAAGATTTCAGACACAGTAGATAAATACGCTAAAGCAGTATCGACACTCGCCATTTTTATCCGACTACGGCAAAGAATAAGGAGGGTTATGATTTTTACAGGCTATGTATGTATGTATGTATGTTCATCTGTTTCCACGTAACTTCTAAACTACTTATCAGAATTCGACAAATGACATATCATTATAAGCGTCTGAATTGTCCACTGGTTATAGGCTATATGAGGTTTCACAAAATCTAATGTGGCGCCCTCTAGCGGACTAAAACATACAGAGTAAAAAAATAAAGTTATAATAATTATGCCATGTTTGCCATTTGAAAGCCCTTTACTTGTACATTTTGTATATATATATGTATTACGAGCATTTGCTTGTGACTTTACCTGTATTCATGGGCTGATTGCATATAATTCACATATTTTCGTTCATAGCTTCTTTACTACTTATCAGAACAAAACCACTGCATAACCATTAGGAGGGCCTTGATATTCTGTTGGTTATGAGCTATAAAGCTTGTCACCAAATTTAGTATTGCACCCGCTAGACTTCTGTATTAACGCAAAATAATTACAGGTCGCAGCACGAAAGTGTAGCGCTGACCGTTAGTGTGCGCACTAGTAATAATGTTGTTGTTAATATTATGCGCCACAAATACACTTGGACATCAAAATAGTACAAATAAAAAAAAAAGTAAAACCCAACTACCACAAAAACGACGCTGAAAAAGTATCAAACAAGATTTTCAGAATACTGAACTGAACAAAGTTGCTAATGTAGATGCAAGTAAATGGACACAGTAGACTTTACCAAGATGCCTTTGTTGTCAATTTACAATAATGTCATACAATACTATTCTGAAGTATGCAATCAATCAATCAAATAATTCTTTAATTGCATAGGCTTGTACACAGCACTTACAAATCGTCATAAATTTGAATGATTTAAGACTATTTATAAGTACTTATGTAATAATTTACATGTTAATACATATATATGTTGATACATAAAATATACTAAAAAAAGGAAATAAACATAATGCGATTCTACCACCGGCTCGGTAAGTTGTTTCTGGTCGAGAAGATCAGGCAAGAAACTCGCCAGTTACTCTTTTTAATCGCCATAATGTCATACAATACTATTCTGAAGTATGCAATATTCACTATGTAGAGATAAATTTTCATGTTTGGAAAGGCGTATTCACACGTTACATATACCTACCTACCTTCCGTAGCACATTGACAATGTGTGACTGCGGATTTCCAAACATGAAAATTTATCTCATCATAGTGAATATTGCATACTTCAGAATAGTATTGTATGACATTATTGTAAATTGACAACGAAGGCATCTTGGTAAAGTCTACTGTGTCCATTTACTTGCATCTACTTATTATACTACATTAGCAACTTTGTTCAGTTCAGTATTCTGAAAATCTTGTTTGATACTTTTTCAGCGTCGTTTTTTGTCGTAGTTTGGTTTTAGTTTTTTTACTTTTTTTTTTCATTTACAGAAAGTTGCCTCCGGTATAGGGTTGTGCCTCTTATTTTTGTAAAATATTATTCTTACCTTTCCACATTAGCATGAAGTTTAAAAAATTACCAAAATCCTCCCAAGCCCCACCACTCCAAAACCGTCTTGTTGGTCTACTGGTTTAAGTACCAGGCCATGATCGCGGAGTTCTAGGTGTAACAAGGATCATCTTGCGTGTGTGAGAAATTAGAACGAATGATACTTCTTAAGAAATACGCAGAATACTAGCATACAAAATTCGTACACAAAGGTACACAAAATGATGGCTAATGTTGCAAAAAACTACGCAAAATTAAATATGCAGCACTCTCGTATAAAACCGACAACCCTGAATTTAGTTCCTGCGATGTACTCCAATGGGACCTTAGAATCCGTAATAGGGTGCGTCTGTGTCCGTGCGTCATTTCGAGCGTTTGTTGTGTCCATACTGCTTTAGCGTATACATAATGTGCTTCAGATGCAATTTTTGTGTAAATAAATAAAAGATGAAAGTATAAATGCATTAAAAAACTTTTTATTTAAATAAATTTGATTCACAAAATCGTGTAATATCATTTCTAACATACAATAATCCCTCCTTTTGCAATTAGCTTAAATTTTGTATCGAGGCACCAATGTGTTGATATGTGGTATAATAAAGCATTTGTAACAATATTTTATTTGAAACAACATAGTTAACATAAGACAAGTTATAGCTTGCCTTCTCAAATCAAAAGACTATGTAATCAATGAGCAGTTTTCCAGTAGATATTTATTAACTTTGAAGTTACTCGCTAGATGGTGTAAGCAGTATCTATATATTTCAGGTGTTGGATGATACAATCCTGCGCTTCCTAATTTATGGGCAAATTTTCCAGTGCTAGGTTTTTCACGTTAACCTAATATTTCAAAGTAAATATATGGTTGGTTACATGAAAAACAACACTATACCATGCCATGGCGTATGGAGATATTTTGATTGCTGGCCGTTTTAATTGGGAATTATAATTTTCATAAGGACTTCGTTGTTGTTGTTGATTGAAAAATTATTTTTGAATAAAACTTCTTTTGTTCAATCACGGGTAAAAGAAAATAAAATATGGCAACACTTTAAATGCCGCGACCAATCGCAGTATTTTTTACACAAATACGGGTAGCGCCATCTGTTATCAGTTTAGAGGAACCGACTTATTAATGTCATTGGAAAACTACTCATTAATATATTTATTTTTTATAGAATGCAAGGAGTTTCAATAAGAAGTTATTCATTATATCTACTACATTGGAAATTGAGAAAGAAGTCACAGTTCTTTTAAGAAAATTTTATTAAATGTGGTCAAGAATTCAAAAAGAAGAAAGTATGTTTGTTAAGTAATCATTACAAAAATAGAATTCATATTTTACAATTTAACAGAAAATAGCTTATTATTTTTCTAAAAAATTACAAAAGATAAATGCTAAAAGGGAAACGCCTATAAATTATTTTTATCCTATTCCCCGTTTTCTAGGAATGCTGGTGGCTGCCATGCATTGATATAACATATAACAACACTTTATTAAAAATGACTCATTTGTTTAACACTAGTTTTTATACCATTTACCAACTTGTAGTGGGACTTATCTGTTTTGCAACTAACATCTTAGGAAATAATATCTACAACCGATTCAACTACGGCGGCCAATCACAGCGACCAGCCAAGTACGCAGGATATATTATAGTGCTCAAGTGTGTGCGTAAACACCAGTGCACTCTATATCCCGACACCAATGTGACACGACTGGAGAAGGATCGGGCGCAGGACCAAAAGCTTAACGTGCTTTCCGAGGCACGGGGGTTCAAGACCCCAGGCTAACACTAAGAATTTCTTTATCAAAAACTTAGGTACTAATTTATGGTCCGACTCGTGGATCGAACCCGGGACCTCTTGCGCAGCCGTCGTTTTAAAGTGCGACCCACCACCGAGGTAATCATAATCATATACAATGCGACCAAGATCAAAAGGTAATGACAAGTAGTATCGCTGTTTCTTTAGTAGTAACCATAGGGTAAGGTAATGATTAGTCCCATTTCAGTGCTATTCTAATGTCCATTTTGTTATATTTTTATTTTTTTGTGTATGTTTGGCGCTGAATAAATTATTTTATTCTTATTCTCATATTCTTAAAAGGCACTTTGATCGAGGGGGGGCGTTGTACAATTTTTTTTACAGGAAAATGTCAAAACAGTATTAGTTCCCATTTTTACCACGTGCCAAATAACCGTGGGGTGATTATACCCAGGTTATGATACTCATTTGCTACATATATAGTGATCCGTGCTCATTTATTAATGTCATATAATCCGCTATTTTGATTTAAGCATATAATGCCCCAACCATTTTTGTCCCACTCAAAAAGGGCTTTATTTACTTAGTACGCCGAGTGGTCCCCTGCAGAGTAGAATAGGCCACCCTCACTCTTACCGAGGTGTCGTAAAAGGCGACTAAGGTAAAGCTGCTGGCATGATCATCAGCACCCAGAGAAGGAAAACTCTGCATTTATATCAAAACCCTCGCCAACCCGTCTGCCAAGCGTGGTGAGTATGGCAATTACCCCTCATGTGATTGAGGGAGGCCCGTGCCCCAGCAGTGGGGACTTAAATGGGCTGATGATTACTTAGCAGTTTTTATACCATTTAACAATCTTTAATCACAACATTCGTCTCATTTATACTAACAATAAATATGTACACATCATGTTAATACTATTTCAGAATAAATAATTTCAGTCTCTCGTTCTTAGTCCCCATATGGACGTCCGTCTAGTCCCAACGGTGGGTCTGGCGATGGCGCTGAAATCCAAATAAATATACATGTTATTTTGTAGTCTTGGGTATTTATTTATTGGTCACACTAAACAGAGATACAGTAGGTACAGTACAGTGGCGGACAGGTCAAGCTATACAAAACTGTCAAATTTCCTCAATCGATTTCGAACTCAATGTGTAACAGTATAAGGTTTATAATCGAATGAAGAAATTTGACAGTTTTGTATTGCTTGATGTGTGCGCCACTGTACAACAAGGCATGTATGTGCACTAATAAGTGTGAACAGCATGTCTGTTATCATGCATTTATGTAGTGAATTTTGGACATAAAAATTATATCAAGGTGACGGGTAAGGATGTAATCCGACAGAGAACCAGAGTCACCGACATAGCCCACCGAATTAGCAAACTGAAGTGGCAGTGGGCTGGTCATATTAGCCGCAGAACTGACAGCCGTTGGAGCCGTAAAGTCCTTGAGTGGAGACCGCGACTCGGTAAGCGTAGTGTAGGACGCCCTGCGACAAGATGGGATGATGACATTCGAAGGCTGGCTGGTGTGGGCTGGATGAGAGTGGCCGAAAATCGGGAGCAGTGGCGTGCATTAGGGGAGACCTATGTCCAGCAGTGGACGAGTGTGGGTTGCTGATGATGATGATGACGGGAAGGGCACATAAGCGACGCCAATCGATTTCAATTTTTAGCTACTAAACCGGATCTATTTTAAACAATTCGGGGTTACAACCTCACTATTTATTAAATAACCATGCACAAGTGTTGTTATTCAGCATGTTAGATCGCTAAAATAAGCGAACAAAAACAACAGCTGTTCCATACAAAATAGAATACCCACCCGGCAATAATATCGAACAGCAGATTTTTTTCACCTATTTGGTGATCTCACATGCCAAATGGGTTTTATTAAAGATACCTATTATGTAGTACTCAGGCTTTAGAATTAACAGTAAAATACATAAAAAAATATTTTCCCCAAAAAAAAACAAATTATAATTTAATTTGCTTTGTGCTTGGAACCACGTGACCATAAACGGTTTTTTTATTTATTTTATTTAATTACAGCTTAGCAACATAAGTTACAGCCAGTTACAATAGATACATTTAACAAAGGTTGCTTCTGGCTAACTGCACTTACAATTATAGGTTAACCACAGCATGCGTAAATGAAAAAATGCTTAGAAAAAATAAAATAGTAGCATCATATATGGTTTTGATTGGCTTTCTTTACTGTGACGTCAGCCTTTTGTAAGCAAAACAAGTGACAGGCTCGACGCCATTGTGTCTAATCGTCTATAAAATTTATCGTGTGCTATTGAATTTCCTACTTGTTTACTAAAGGTTGACGTCACTCGAATGATTCGACGCCATATTGCGGAATGAAGCGTTTTTGACAGATATTTTGTAATGATTTTATAAACGAAATATTCATGATAAATAAAATAAATATTATTTTTAGGGTTCCTCTCTTTCTCTCTAATTTAAGAGTAGTTTCTCTTGTCGATGGAGTAGTCTCCATTCCTCTCTCGACTTTGCCAGCACCTTTAATTCCTTTTACGACATGTCATTTGCTTTTTCCTTAAGTTGTTGGACGTTAAGGGTTCCTAAACACTAATAAATAGTATGAGAAGGTTTTTCGAAACAATGGACAACATTTCAAAATTGCTAAGCTCTGAAACAAAAAATACCATTTCTTTATTTACTTTTCCGCTGCGCGAATATATATTTATTAATTTTTTATATTGCTTATTTACTGAGAAAAAAAATAAAAACTAAAAAACGTAAGATGACGTCATCGGACGGCAGAATGTAAAATATTTCTTTGCTTAGCACATTATAGTTTTAAATTTACGAAATGCCAAACCCATGACATGCAACTGTCAAAAAAAAGACACTTGTCAACGTTGAATGAATGAATGACGTTGACAATGTTGACACTAGTATTATTTACCTTTGACAGTAGTACCTTTTTTTTTATTAACACAATGATAAGCAAAGGAATATCGCTGTATTCAGCCGTCCGAAAAAATATGGGTCCGTTCATTTTACGTTTATTTTCATATAAAAAAACAATATGGACATGTTAAAAATATGAAATGTTGTCCATTCAATAGCCTATTAAGTGGTGCTTACCTGAACATGAACTGGTTGAGCTGTATGGCCGGTAACGCGGCGCGGAGAGCGGCCAGGGATGCGGCGTGAAGCATTCCCCACACCTCCAGGTACACCAGCGACACCATGCAGTTCAGCTTGCTGCCACATATACACACATACTTTCATTTACACTTTCCTTGCCAATAGACTATTTGACAGTATGAAAAATAAGGATTAATTTAGTCATCCGCGTAGTTTATAGCTTTCAAAAACCGGAGTCGGACCAAGTGCGAGTCGGACTCGCACATGAAGGGTTCCGTAGCAGCAAGTAAGATATATGGAAGGTAATTTTTTTTGTAGTTTTATAATTCATTATAGAAGTTCATTTTTAAAGACCTATCCATATATACCCCACACGTAAAGGTTTGATGAAAAAATTTTTTTTAGTTTCAGTTTCAAGTATGGAGGAGACCCCCCCCAATTTTTTTTATTTTTTCCAATTTTTGTGTAAAAATCGTAATGCGGTTAACAAAATACCTCTGTTTATCAAGTTTCTTATAGTTTCGGAGAAAAGTGGCTGTGACATACGGACGGACGGACAGACATGACGAAACTATAAGGGTTCCGTTTTTTGCCATTTGGCTACGGAACCCTTAAAAGGAATTATTTATTGTTAATTCCTTTTTAAAGCTATAAACTATGCGGATGACTATAAATAAATCTTTATTTTGGGGGGACAGGGGACTCACGTGAGCACGTGCGGCAGTAGCAGGTAGCAGCGCGACAGGGCAAAGTGCTTCAGCCGGGCGGCTACAGACAGGGAGACAGGGCGACAGGGGACTCACGTGAGCACGTGCGGCGGCAGCAGGTAGCAGCGCGACAGGGCCAAGTGCTCCAGCCGGGCGAGGGTCTGCACGGCAGCGACTCCAGCCACGGACAGGCGCGAGCAGTCCGACAGGTCCAGCTCGAGGAGACGCGGGCAACGGTCCACTAGCCTTATTACCACTGGAAAGTAAATTAACATTCTTGACGTCTATTGAACATCCGTACATCTTTAAGGCAAGAGTGAACAGGCATCTTCTAGGCGAACGCGTTACATCCTAGACCTCATCGTCACTTTTTATCAGATCGTGGTCAAGCGTTGGCCTATAGTTCATAAGAGAAAAAATTCCACCATGCTTTTTTAAGGTGACGGGTAGGGCACACTAGCGATGCCAATCGATTTTAATTCTAAGCTACTAAACCGGATCTATTTTAAACAATTTCGGGGTTAAACTCTCTCAATAACAAGTAACAAAAAGCTGTGACAATGACAACGCCATTTTGATCAAAATTGGCGGTTTAACGATTTACCATAGGAATAGGCCTTGACTATTGGATAAATAGTTGGTAGAACGGATTTTTATTTTATACCGCATATGCGCGCTGCGCATATGCGGTGAATAACTGCGCTATACCATAGATTTATCGTTGGATAAAGATTAAACGAATCCACCCCATTTCACTTATCGAGAGCATTACACTAATGAAAACAAACGTTTTTCTCTAAACAACATAGGGTCTCACAAAAAAATATCGCCTTCAGCCGCCCATGGACATCCGCTAAATCAGAAAGATCGCTAATGTGTTACTGGCCTTTTAAAAAAACATATGTGGTAGGAGACCTTCGGAGATCACAATGATATCGTCAAGATAGTCGAGGAGAGGTTATAAAGCTGAGCATGATCGGAAGCACTGTATGATTTCCTGGAAGGTCATTGGCGCGTTCTTCAATCCGAACAGCATTCTTTAACTCTCATCGCTAAGTTTACAGTACCAGTGACTAATGAATGGTAATGAGAAATCAAGTACATATATTTGAAGGCTGTTGATAGATCTTAAGATACTCACTGTCGTTGGTCATAATCCTAGCTCCCCCCACATTCAGTCGCTGCAGCTTCTGGGGCAATGAGCTGACCAGCACGTCTAACGCCTCTTCACTCAGGTTGCACCATGATATATTTAGCGCTTGCAAGCTGAAACATTATCATTTAATCAATTGAAAAATGATCAAGACGATACACACTGATCACCAATCTAGACCACATATTAAAAGCCTTTTCATGGTTCAGTGGCGCCACCAACAGATTTTTACTGATTGTAATGAAATTAGCAAATTAGGAGAATTAATGAAAAATATATCAAGACATTTAAAATATAAAAGGATTTGTAATTTTTAAAGCTTATTTTGCACACGCCATTCATCTCACAATCAAAGCATAGCAAGATTTAAAAAAGAGGTCATTAAAATTTTAATTTCAATAATTGTCTTGACTTTACGAAGCCTTGAGTGTGATGCTGGATCACTAGCAAATGTACAGACAGCCACACATCATATTACCACAATCTGTCAATTTTTTCGCAATTGATAATGAACCAAAATATGTGTTTAACCTTAAGGCAAGAGTCGATTGACTTGAAGAAATATGACAGTTTTGTTTACTTTGATGTGTGGCTGTACGTGCCAATGCAATTACACCAATGTCTAGCAGTAGTTCTTTTAGTTTAGATCAAGAAAGCGAAAATAAAGTCAGCTGTACCATACACTATTTCGAACGACCCTTTCAATTTGTATGTAACAACAGCAGTTTTTCTTTTCACTTTTTGATAAATAAACAGTAAATACCTGGTGCACCCTTTTAATATTGAAGTTAGTCCTACATCCGTCACTCCTTGAGCCATTGTTAAATTTAAAGTTTCTAAATTGCTACATTTACCTGAAAATAAAAAAGAAAACACGTATAATATTGTAGGTATTATTCGCATAAAGATTTCTTTAATGTACGACGATCTGTAAGAGCAGTGTACCAGCGACTATTATTATCTTACTCTATGGTACAAGCCTATGCAAATAAAGAATATTTACTTTGACTTCTAACTTGACTGTTTATGGCCAAAAGATGATGTGACGATTTCCATTGCTATCGATATCGATTGAGAAGTGTATTGAATAGGAAGCGATGTAAATACTTTTTCCTTGGAAAGGTCTTAGCCAGAATTGGCACTTAATAGGCTACTAAAAAAAACACAAGTAATATTAACTGTATGATACGAGAACTGCCTTCAGTCGCTATTATTTTAATATCTCTGAGAGTTTTTATGCTGATTGTGTTTATTCTTTCCTTCATATTTTCAATAATTATCGAGAAGTATTTTGATTACATATCAGATTAAAGATTAGTCAAGCAGTCTAAAGCTGGACATAGGACTGGACAAAATATTTGGAAAGCCAATCATTCACCACTTCGATCAATATATTTTGAACTCACCGATAAGTTCACAAGTCAGATCCTGTACTTGTATGTTTTCTAAACTAAGTTACTTCTGCCCAGGGCAGCGTTCCAGCAAACAATTAAGGCTTTTGCAGTCTATGGTTTAGTGTCTATGGTGCCTGGTGTCTATGCTGCCTAGTGTCTATGATATTTGATGGTTAAACTCACCGATAAGTTCACAAGTCTGATCCTCTACTTGTACGCTTTCTAAACTTAGTTTCTTCAGGCCAGGACAGCGTTCCAGCAAACAATTGAGGCTTTTGCAGTCTATGGTGCATATGCTGAGGTCTAAGTATTGGATGCGAGACGGGGAGGGGGGCGTGGTGGGGTGCCATTCTCCTATCTGAAAATATCCATACTAATATTATAAATGGGAAAGGGTATGTGTGTGTTTGTTTATCCGTCTTTAACATCATAATGGAGTGATTTTTTTAAGTGGAGAAGTTGAAGGGAGGGTGACAGGCTTCTATGTGGCAAACCGAATTCCACGCGAGCACGGGCGATCGCTAGTTATTGATACAATTTATCGGTTAAAGATTATTTATTTAATGATGTCATTTTTCGATTTCGTCACACTTTAAACGGCGGATAATTTTTTTATGTGATAGGTGTCACACGGTACACCTGATGGTAAGTGATTGGAACAACCGCAACACTAGTGGAGTCACAAGTGCGCTGCCAACCATTTAACTTAGTCCCCCGATTCATGACAAAGCGTGGCTCTCCCACGGACTAACATAAGCGACGATGTCTCGTTTCGGAGGTCAGACTCGGTTCGGGTGGTAGGATGGATTAGAATGCGCCTAAATTTTCCAAATCTATGTCAATTGTAAAACATCGTGAGGAAACCTGCATGTTTCGATTTTTTTCAGAAACGTGTAGCCACGATTCAGTTGGTCTGGTTCACCTGTTACAGGGTTGCGAAGGTCAGACGGCAGTCGCTTCATTTTAATTACTAGAGAATCCAAATCCAGAATCATGGTCCAAGCTTTCCCCGGGAATTACATGCTAAGATGAGGAAGAATGAATTAAGTAAGTTTAAGTTGTGACTCACCTCTGAACTAGCTAGCCTTACAATTATAGGTTTCCTATCTAATATCCTCCCGAGCGCGTCTTTGTTCAGCGTCTTGTTGCCGAGGTCCAGTCGCTGCCACAGCGTCTCGTCCGACGCCACTCGGTGCCATCTGCGACCACAAAAAATAATGCATTTAAAGGAGATCCCCGGACAATTAAACTGTATGGCTTGGTATGATGATGATACAAAAAATTGTATGAAAGTTTGGCGATTAAAAGGAGTAACTGGCGAGTTTCTTGCCGGATCTTTACAACCAGAAACAAGTTTCCGAGCCGGGGGTAGAATCGCATTATGTTTTTTTTTTGTATATTTTATAAATTATTTAATATATTTTAATTATATAATAATTTAAAATAATTTATAATTTTTGACTTTTAACTTTCTTTCTAACTTTGTTATAACTGTGTTAATAGTTTTTTTTAACCATGTTAATTTAATGCTTAATAACTTTTAACACCTACCACTAGTTCAGATCATATCGTTCAGGGAACACATCTTCCGGCAGAGAGTTCCATTCCTTAGCCGAATTTGAAGTTATGCACAATTTGAGCACACAATTTTACAAATGAGTCATAAACTGTGAAAGTTGCTGCTTAACTTCAAATTCTCAATTCAGAAACCGGCCCCTAGAGTTAAACAGTGAATGTTAAACCAGAAACAACTTTTCAAGCCGGTGGTAGAAACGCATTATGTAATAAACATATTGCGCATTTTTTAATGAGAAAGGGAGGCAAACTAGCAAGCGAGTCACCTGATGGCAAGTGATCGCCGACGCCCATAGACATCAGCCATACCAGAGAGAGAGATATTTACTTTTTTTAGTATATTTTATGTATCAACAATATTATGTATTAACATATAAATAATAAATAAATATTTCACAACATCACATACATTGATCTGACTCCGAGATAGGTAGCTCAAGCACCTGTGTTGCGGATATCAGAATCAACAGTGGGATTACAAATATATACATATAATATACTTTTCTTTTGTAAATACATACTTATAATACATAGGAAACACCCAGACCAATACAAACAGACATGTTCATGCACACAAATGTTTGTACTGTGCGGGGATCGAACCCGCAACCTAAATAAATTATACCTAAGTACTTATAAATAGTCTTAAATTATTCAAATGTATGACGATTTGTAAGTGCAATGTTACAGTACCTTTTACAGACCAGCATGCAATGAGCCAGGGTGCGTTTGGGAAGCCAACGGAACACGCTCAGCAGCATCTCGTCGGACAGAGCGCCGAACGAGTCCGCGCCTTCGCCATGGCACTTAGACAACCGGCTTATTATCAGCTCTTCTTCTAGGCCCAGTGCTGTGGAGAGATGAGATGATGAGGAAATCTTTTAGAAGCCGTGAACAGGACCGTGTGGTCCCCGGCAGAGTAGAATACCCTCACTCTTACCGAGGTGTCGTAAAAGGCGACTAAGGTAAAGCTGCTGGCATGATCATCAGCACCCAGAGAAGGAAAACTCTGCATTTATATCAAAACCCTCGCCAACCCGTCTGCCAAGCGTGGTGAGTGTGGCAATTACCCCTCATGTGATTGAGGGAGGCCCGTGCCCCAGCAGTGGGGACTTAAGTGGGCTGATGATGATGATGATGAACAGGACCATAGCTAGGGCCTCCCTCCCTTCGTAGGTGATACGAGGAGCCACCTGGAGACTATTCTCCCCTCCTCCCCCTCTTTGCCAGGCCAACCTGCAACCAATGCTGCCCTAACTTCAATTTGAATCTACTTAGGTAGAGTTACGGAAGTGTTTTAGAAGCCGTGAGCAAGTTTGCGCACACACTTTGGCACTGCGGATTAATATATCCTGCGGATTTGGGTGATCGTTGAGATTGGCCGCCGTAGCCGTAATCGGTTGGAGGATATTATTATAAAGAAAAATACTCAAGGTGACCGACTTATTTGGCGCGGCTTATTTGAAACTCTGTAACATTGTCAATAGTTGAAAAGAGTAACTACTGAGTTTCTTGCTTGTCTTCTCAGTAGAAATCGACATTCCGAACCAGCGGTAGATGATAATATTTGTACCTATTTTGACATTCATAAGTGTTCTGTATGGACCTAAATTGAATAAAGAATTAGTCTGTTAACTTTGACGATTGTATTTTTTTCCTCTTCTCTATTGAAACTCATCCATCAACAATCGTCCCGGTCCTCAGACTTCATAAAATCGGTAATTCCTTTGTTGGCTTAAGTATTAAGATATTTAATAAGCTACCACAAAATGTCATTAACCTATCACTGGATAAGTTTAAGTCCCATATTAAAACCTGCCTAATGAAGAAAGGTTACTATAGTGTACAAGACTATTTAAATGATAAGGATTCTTGGTCATGTTAATTCATTAATCTTTTGAGTTGTTATTCATAGTAGTCTATTAACTTTCATAATTGTATTTTTCTCTCTCTTCTCAATTGAAACTCTGTAACATCATCAATATTTGAAAAGAGTAACTACTGAGTTTCTTACTGGTGTCTTCTCAGTAGAAATCGACATTCCGAACCAGCGGTAGATAATATGTACTATTTTGACATTCATAAGTGTTCTGTGTGGACCTAAATTGAATAAAGAATTTTTTATCTTTATCTTTAATCAATCAATATTTGAAAAGAGTAACTACAGAGTTTCTTGCTGGAGTCTTCTCAGTAGAAATCGACATTCCGATTCAGAGGTAGACGATAATATTTTGTACCTATTTTAACATTCTGTTTTCTGTGTGAACCTATATTGAATAAAGAATATCTTTATCTATACTCACTCCACTCCACTGCAATCGTAGCAGCGCTCAATTTAACGTGTCGGAAATGCGGACGGAAAATTCACTCCCGCATAGGACTATACAGCCACGAGCACAGCTGTAATGTCACCACACCGCGCCATGCTGCTTAAAACATCTGTTATAGATGAGAAGGCCTATGATAATACTCACGTGTGTAGCTAGCCTGCTTCCTCTCCATACAAGCGAACCCTGGCGGCATGGCGCTGACCTGTGCCAGGGGAGTCTCCTCGTCGATCTGATACTCCTCCGTGAACGTCGTCTCCAGCAGCTGAGGGTCTGTCGGCTGGAGGGGGCGGACTAGAGGGGGAAGATAAAAAAATCTTTTAATATTTATTCAATTTATTTACAGGAACAAGTTGGGTAACTACAATCTGTCAGAATTCCTTATTTGATACTAAAGTGACTTTATTGCAAAACTCCATGTTGAATTATCACCGTACTAAAGCCATCCCTTTCCAAAATGGAATGTTAAGAGGGGCTGGAACAAGAACGAACCTCGTTTCGAAAATTTCTCAGATGCGTTTTGTAATCATCTTCATTTCAGCCAATAGACGTCCACTGCTAGACATGGGGGTGGAGATCTGAATCCCGTGGGATCCTGGTATTTGCGGGATCCCGCGTCTTTCTGAACATCATTAAACGAGAAAAGAGAGAAATCATGTATCATTCATGTATCTAAAATAAAATGGTTTTATTAATTTCTCATATCTGAAGTGCTGAATTGCTGACTGATGCGAATGCACCCAATCCCGGCACGGCCTTGCGTCGACAAATCTATAGGTGCATTTGTTGTGTGCATGGGTTTATATTAGCGACTGCGTGCGCGCTAGCCGAAGCCGGTTGTTCTTTATTCTTATTCTTATATGAAACATTTTTATTTCGTTCATTATTTATTTATTTATTATTTTTTCACAATTACATTAGTACTTTAAAACACATATATATACACACTAGGTACACAAGGCACACTCACTCAGCTGGCCCTACTGAAAATCAGCGTCATGACCTTTTTCAGGGTCATGACATAGGCTGAGTGGGGGCCATTTATGTTGGAGGTCACAACACACAATATATTATTTGCACTGCCTGGTTATTAGTACTCATTATTTGTTTTTTCCTTTGTTTTGTTTTGTTTTTATTTTCTGTATCTATTTTGTTTTTCTTTTTGTTTGTTTGTTCTTTTGTAACTAATGTTGTACTCGTATGTAGTGTTGTGATGTCCAAAATAATAAATTTTTCTTTCTTTCTTTCTTTCATATCTCAGTTAAAGGTTTTTTTTATTGAAAAATGAGAAATTTCTAAAAACATATAAGTACTTAATAAAAGAATAAAAATTATAATGAAGAGTATTGTACTCTTGTACATGAATGATACATGATTTCTCTCTTTTCTCGTTTAATGATGTTCAGAAAGATGCGGGATCCCGCAAATACCAGGATCCCGCGGGATTCAGATCTCCGAATCCCGCAAATACTAGGATTGAAATTCTGTTGCGGGATTGCATTCATTAACTACCAATAACTCGGCTGTAAGGCAAAATTTAATATAAAATTTAAAAACCCCCGACGGCAGCCATCTTGGATTTGAAATTTGTCACAATAAAAATATTCTGCTACTCAAGCCCTTTCATATGATACCCATATTGTGGGAGTTGTGTTCAAACATACAATCCATATCTTTGTGACATCGGCCATCTTGGATCGATTTTTATCCAACATAGCTAAGAACACACCCCCTTATTCATCTTTGAAATAAAAAAATAACAAAATTTAAATCGGTTCATTTGTTCGGGAGCTACGATGCCATAGACAGACACACACACAGACACGCCAAACTTATAACACCTCGTCGTTTTTGCATCGGGGGTTAAAAACATAGATAGATACACTTTATTGCACAAAATTTACAGATCTTAGTCTAAGTTATTATACTAAAACAATGTAGGCGGCCTTATCGCTAATAGCGATCACTTCCAGACAACCTCAGGGTAGAGGAAAAGTATAGCGAATTAAGAAAAGGGCACAACATACATAGCACGTACACAAGAAAATGCTGTGTGGTCCCCGGCAGAGTAGAATAGGCCACCCTCACTCTTACCGAGGTGTCGTAAAGGCGACTAAGGTAAAGCTGCTGGCATGATCATCAGCACCCAGAGAAGGAAAACTCTGCATTTATATCAAAACCCCCGCCAAGCCAACAACAATTAAACTGTATGGCTTGGTATGATGATGACACAACATTGTATGAAAGTTTGGCGATTAAAAAGAGTAACTGGCGAGTTTCTTGCCGGATCTTCTCGACCAGAAACAACTTTCCGAGCCAGTGGTAGAATCGCATTATGTTTATTTATTTCTTTAGTATATTTTATGTATCAACATATATATGTATTAACATGTAAATTATACATGTATGACGATTTGTAAGTGCTGTGTACGAGCCTATGCAAATAAAGAATTATTTGATTGATTCATTGATTGACCCGTCTGCCAAGCGTGGTGAGTATGGCAATTACCCCTCATGTGATTGAGGGAGGCCCGTGCGCCAGCAGTGGGGACTTAAATGGGCTGACGATGACGATGACACAAGAAAAACATAGGTAACTACACTTGCCTTTCTCCCCACTCCTCGGGCTCTTCGCCTTGGACGGCCCAGGGCCGGGGCTGCAGACCTTCCCGCGGGGGCTCTTGGGGCTGAACATCCGGGGAGACGTGATCGAATTCACGTTGGGGTTGACATTCTCTATGTCACGTTTCCTTTTCAGCGTCTTGTGCGAGTGCTGGAAACCAGATAAACATTAATAGGTACATTTATGACTGCCTAGCCGTGTGGTCCCCGGCAGAGTATAATAGGCCAGGCCTCACTCTTACCGAGGTGTCGTAAAAGGCGACTAAGGTAAAGCTGCTGGCATGATTATCAGCACCCAGAGAAGGAAAACTCTGCATTTTTATCAAAACCCTCGCCAACCCGTCTGCCAAGCGAGGTGAGTATGGCAATTACCCCTCATGTGATTGAGGGAGGCCCGTGCCCCAGCAGTGGGGACTTAAATGGGCTGATGATGATGAATATGACTGCCTCGGTGGCGCAGTGGTTAGTGGGTCGCACTTTAAGGTGACGGGTATGGCACACTAGCGACGCCAATCGATTTTAATTTTTAGGTGCTAAACCGGATCTATTCTAAACAATTTCGGGGTTGAAACACGCCAAAGGCCGCTTTTGGCGTGAATCAATTTTTCGCGGACCCAATATTGCATGGTTATTTAATAAATAGTGTAAGTGTTTGCCTAGAGGTTGTAACCCCGAAATTATTTAAAATACATCCGGTTTAGTAGCTAAAAATTAAGTCAATTGGCGTCGCTAGTGTGCCCTACCCGATAACATTTATAACAGTACAATCAAGAAAAGATATTATTGAAGTCGGCGCCAAGAATTGTGCAATCATCATCATCATCATCATCATCAGCCCATTTAAGTCCCCACTGCTGGGGCACGGGCCTCCCTCAATCACATGAGGGGTAATTGCCATACTCACCACGCTTGGCAGACGGGTTGGCGAGGGTTTTGATATAAATGCAGAGTTTTCCTTCTCTGGGTGCTGATGATCATGCCAGCAGCTTTACCTTAGTCGCCTTTTACGACACCTCGGTAGGGGTTGTCCATTAATCACGTGATAAAAATCATGAAAAGAACACAAGGGGGAGGGGGGTGTAAGATATCCACTGTATTTATTTATTCGTCCAACGTTTTTCGTATGATTACACTCTTCGTTTATTATTATTTTTATTGCAATCAAAAAGAACTTGCATCCTAGTGTAGACATTTTTATCATGGTCCTTAATTTCAGAATTTAAAATAAATATAGTTTATACCTATTTAGGTACTAAAATATACGTGATGTTGGGGAAAGGGGGGGGGGGGGGGGTAGTCTTAAACCTCACTACGTATCACCAAGGGGGAGGGGGGGCTTAAAAAATGCTAAAAAAAGATCACGTGATTAATGGACGGCCCCGTAAGAGTGAGGGTGGCCTATTCTACTCTTCCGGGGACCACACGGCCAGAATTGTGCAAATCGGTCAACAATTGGCGGAGAAATCGGTGACATATTTTTTTTACATACTTAAAAAGCATACAGTCGAACATGGAACCTTCTCATTTTTTGAAGTCGGTAATAAACGTATTCATTTCTTATCTATAGCGTACATATCTGCTGTGTCGTATACAGCGTGGGATGCGCAACTGCCGAGCGCGTAGGTCAATGAACTCATGCGTATCGATGTCATATAGAGCCAAAAGTTGCTATACCGTGTCTATTTAATTTTAGGCATTAGAGCTAAGAAGCGATTCGCTACTAACGATATGCTATGTTACGTAAGATGATCTAGTGGGGGAGGGATCATGTTATTTTTACTTCCTGGGGTGTATGAGGAAGTCTTAATACTCGTAGTTCTTCATCATAAAAATATGTAAAAAAAAAATTAAAAAAAAATCGAAGCCCTCCATCTACCCCTGTGGCCCAACCCTAGAGCTTCAGGACTGGATGAAAAATATCTAAAAATGCCTGAATGAGTGATCTCATGTGAAGGCTAACTGAACTCGGACCAGAAATTGAGAATTAATAATAACTAGAGATGGGCCGACTAGTCGGGAAAACCGATTTTGGTGCCGATTATAATCGGCACCAAAATCGAATTACAAAAACAATTTTACTAACCGCATATATTATAATCATCAAATAAAAACAGTTAGGTAACGTAATAGGAACTTCGTAATCAGTCTGTGATTCAGTACAAAACTAGGAATATTCTATATAGGCACATAACAAAATAACAAAGACATAATTATTTTTATAGACCTATTCTTTTTTCTTAAATAGAGGCAAATTATGTGCCAGCTTGCGAAAACAGATGTTCACTGTAAACAGTGCTGGCAGGACAACAGAGATATACTTTGGCGATACGAGCCATTTTAGGATACCATTTCCGAAAGACGAGCATGAAAATGATCGGCATTGCAGACTAGTCGGCAATTTGAATACCGATTAGTCGGCTAGTAGGTTAGTCGGCAAATACCGTAGTCAGCCCATCTCTAATAATAACCTGTGCCGCAACATAAGCCTGGGAACTTCGCAATTAGTTGCGGCGCTGAAGTCCAAAGCTATCAAATACCACAATCACATGCATACCTACATTGAAAAACAAGACCTCTCGCAACAGCTACAAAACCTACAGCAAGTTATTTCCCTGTCCACAAACCCAGCCCCAAAGACAGCCTCTTTCTCTGATATGGTCAATAAATCCGTTAATATGTAAAACCAGTTAATGTTAGCTCAGTAGCAATTTACCCGGCTGACAAAAATAAATCTAGTGAAAAGACCAAAAGCCTCGTCCAAAAAATTATCCATCCTGAAAAAAATTTAATTGCAGAGCGAGGTCTTCGTAAAACATCTTTTAGTCCCAATCACTCCTGAGTTATACATGTCTATCCAGAACGTAGGCCCAGAATCGTCGTGGTTGGAGTGCCCACTTCTATGCTGGACCAGAGGTCTTTAACTGCATCTTCCAACAAAACTTAGCCAATAAGTTGAAGAGCATGACTACGGAAAAAAATGTGTCCTCTATTAAACTAAGACATAATTCGGGTAGAATAAACGATGAGTCCTGCAACTATGTGATTGAGGTCATAGCCGAGATGTTGGATAACATCAAAAATAACTTAAACTCGTCCCATGCTAATCTGTACTTAATTGCATAGTAATGTGGGATTATGAGAGAGTAAAACGGAATGGAAGACGAGTAGAATGGAACGGAGTAAGAGTGAACAGAGAACGAGTGAACGGAGGGAATGATGGAGTTATCTGTGGGTGTGAGACGACGTATGGCGGACGACGTAAAGACGTGAAAGACGACGCTTTAAGAATATAATTTAATACAGAACAATTATACAAATCCCTGGCTAGTGTGGGATTATGAGAGAGTGAAACGGAATGGAAGACGAGTAGAATGGAACGGAGTAAGAGTGAACAGAGAACGAGTGAACGGAGGGAATGATGGAGTTATCTGTAGGTGTGAGACGACGAAAGACGCGAATAGGCTTGCTCTGCGATTATAATAAAATAAAGAAGATTGGAAGACCCTGAAATCCTGTTTACTTATCTCAAATCCCACAGTAATAGAGTCCCTCTTGTTGAATTGTTTATTATACGAATATTTCGAGGTTGAATCCTGAGGGATGACTGTCAGTTCAGTCGTATGACTCTATGAGTCCAGCCGTATCCATACTCATATGTTGTCGTTTGTAGACTCTGCTCATTATGTAAACATTCGTACTCTCCTATAAACGATTAATAAATATATCATTTAGTAACAGTAAATAAGTGTATTATTGACTCCCATAAACCCAATACGAGATTCGTAAGATCCTTATTATAAAGGATAGAGTATTTGAAAGAAAGAAAGAAAAAAATATTATTTTGGACATCACAACACTACATACGAGTACAACATTAGTTACAAAAGAACAAACAAACAAAAAGAAAAACAAAATAGATACAGAAAATAAAAACAAAACAAAACAAAGGAAAAACAAAATAATGAGTACATATAACCAGGCAGTGCAAATAGTATATTGTGTGTTGTGACCTCCAACATAAATGGCCTCCACTCAGTCTATGTCATGACCCTGAAAAAGGTCATGACGCTGATTTTCAGTAGGGCCAGCTGAGTGAGTGCCACGGACGTCAGCCTTGTGTACCTAGTGTGTATTTGTGAACTGGTCGTCTTGCCTTGTGAAATACTTCACCCTTGTCACAAGATGTTACAAGTGCCAGCAGTACGGTCATGCCGCTAAACCATGTCGTTGTGAGAACATCATCTGCGGTCATTGTGGAGAAGATGGACACGACATGAAGGAGTGCCCAAAGAAGGCTGAGCCGCCTAAATGTGCCACTTGCATGATCTACAAAAAACCGTTCAACCATAAAACAGGGAACACTGACTGCCCGGCCAGAAAATTAGCCGAAAATAGATTCATAAGTTCAATTGGTTATGAAGTCTCATAAATAGCGCAATAACTTAGGTTACATAGTTTTTTAGATTTTCGCGTTGCATTTTATCTATAATGTATCAATACGGGGATTAACACGATATTTATTATGTGAAACAACATTGTGTACTCACATATTTGGCTCGACGTTTCGGCTACGTTACAGCAGCCGTGGTCACGAGCGGACTCATCCACCCGTCCAGTCCGCTCGTGACCACGGCTGCTGTAACGTAGCCGAAACGTCGAGCCAAATATGTGAGTACACAATGTTGTTTCACATAATAAATATCATGTTTATCCCCGTATTGATACATTAAACTTAGGTTACGTCATAGAATTATAACAATGGACAACATTTCAAAATTGCTAAGCTCTGAAACAAAAAATACCAATTCTTTATTTACTTTTCCGCTGCTCGAATATATATTTATTCATTTTTTATATTGCTTATTTACTGAGAAAAAAAAATAAAAACTAAAAAACGTAAGATGACGTCATCGGACGGCAGAAAGTAAAATATTTCTTTGCTTAGCACATTATAGTTTTAAATTTACGAAATGCCAAACCCATGACATGCAACTGTCAAAAAAAGACAACTTGTCAACGTTGAATGAATGAATGACGTTGACAATGTTGACACTAGTATTATTTACCTTTGACAGTAGTACCTTTTTTTTATTAAAACAATGATAAGCAAAGGAATATCGCTGTATTCAGCCGTCTGATGACGTCATTTAGCGCTTACGTCTATTTAGGATATAAAGAATTTCAATAATTATTTTCTGCATGAAAATGGACAAATTTTGAAAAAAGAAAAAATATGGGTCTGTTCATTTTATGTCTGTTTTCATATAAAAAAACAATATGGACATGTTAAAAATATGAAATGTTGTCCATAACACCTTAACTTCATTCATGAATGCAATATACGTAATTGACTTTGACAATATTATTCTATGGGGTACGTTAATTAACTCATATTTTTTTTAAGATTTTTCCAGTTCATATTTTTAGGGTTCCGTACCTCGAAAGGAAAAAACGGAACCCTTATAGGATCACTTTGTTGTCCGTCCGTCCGTCCGTCTGTCAAGACCCTTTTTCTCAGGAACTCGTGGAGGTATGAAGCTTAAATTTATATCAATTACTCAGGTCTACTGTCCCTTGAAGCTGTGAAAAAATCAAACTTCTAAGCCAACGCAATCAAAAGATACAGCCGTTTATGCCGCAAATTTTCGACACTTGCAAGGGAATCAAAACCTACAGGGTGCTTCCCGTAAACTCAGAATCTTGAAATTTGGTACGAAGCAACGTCTTATAGCATAGATAAAGGAAAAATTACGAAAACCATAAATTTTTAGTTACGTCACATAATATATATTTTTTTAATAATTTTAAACTTACTACCCATTTTCTCATAAACGCGTAGAGGTATTAAATTGAAATTCATACCAAATACTCAGGTGTATAATACCTTTAAGCCAGTGTTTTTCAACCTTTTTCATGATGCGACCCCCCTGGTATAAAAAAATATTTCGCGACCCCCTTGACCCTTCGGTTTTTTTTATTATTTATGTGTGTATGTTACTGAATTACCAATATTGATCCGATAACACTGGGCAGAGGTGGACCATAAATCCATTTTTGAATGCAGCTATAAATGAGGCTAGTTTACCAAATAAGCTCAAAGAGAATCTCTTAGAAATATCTGCCGATGGGATGTTAAACCTGGAATTCAAGTCTTCTAATTTGGATACCTTAAGGCTAATGAGAAAAACAGAATACCCGGAATTGACAACTGAGGCTTTGAAGTGTTTGATTCCATTTGCCACCTCGTACTTATGCGAGTTGACATTTTCATCGATGGCCCAGATAAAAAGTAACCAAAGAAATCGCTTAAATTTGGAAAACGATTTAATTCTATGTGTCGCAAAAACAGATCCACGATGGGATAAATTAATTAATAAAAAACAAGCTCCACCTTCGCATTAACGCGCGTCGTCGTATTTTTTGTTTATAACATATTAAAATGTTTACGAGTTTGTTATGTTATGTTGTTTGTTATATATATCTTTTTGTTAAAATTATCTTACAGTAAGAGTAATTTGAAAGTTAGTCTTACTTAATAAATAAATATTAGTTGTCTTTATTGTTTTTAGGGTTCCGTACCTCAAAAGGAAAAAACGGAACCCTTATAGGATCACTTTGTTGTCCGTCCGTCCGTCCGTCTGTCAAGACCCTTTTTCTCAGGAACGCGTTGAGGTATGAAGCTGAAATTTATATTAATTACTCAGGTCTACTGTCCCTTGAAGCTGTGAAAAAATCAAACTTCTAAGCTAACGCAATCAAAAGATACAGCCGTTTATGCCGCAAATTTTCGACACTTGCAAGGGAATCAAAACCTACAGGGTGCTTCCCGTGAACTCAGAATCTTGAAATTTGGTACGAAGCAACGTCTTATAGCATAGATAAAGGAAAAATTACGAAAACCATAAATTTTTAGTTACATCACATAATATATATTTTTTTAATAATTTTAAACTTACTACCCATTTCCTCATAAACGCGTAAAGGTATTAAATTGAAATTCATACCAAATACTCAGGTCTATAATACCTTTAAGCTGTAACAAAATCAAACTTCTATGTCAACGCAATCAAAAGAAACCGCAATTTAAGCTGCATATTTTGAAACTCGCAAGTACTCGCAAGGGAATCAAAACCTAAAGGGTACTTCCAGTCGACCTAGAATCTTGAAATTTGGCATGAAGCAACGTTTTATAGCACACATAAAGGAAAAATTCCGAAAACCTTAAATTTTTAGTTACATTACAAAATATATATTTTTTAATAAATATAAACTTATTACTTTTTTCCTCATGAACGCGTAGAGCTATCAAGTTGAAATTCATATCAAATAATTAGATCTAATTGCCTTTAACCCGTGAAAAAAAATAATTTCTAAGTCAACGAACTTTGTAAACCTTGCAGGTTTGTACGGAACCCTCGGTGCGCGAGTCCGACTCGCACTTGGCCGGTTTTTGTTTTTTTACTATGTAATTTATAGATGTAAGGTTAATTTAAGTATTAAGTATTGCTAGGTAAACGTATTTAAGTAAGCAGGTATGTAGGTACCAGTGGCGAAGGGTGAAAATTTTCAAAAGGGAAGCCGGAATATGAAATTAACTTACCAAAATGCTCAGCATGCCCATGGATACCCGTGACATCATTGGAGTCACAAGTGCGCTGCCAACCTTTAAACCCCACTTTCGAGTGGGGGTACCGGAGGCCCAAGTCGGGGGACTTGGGCCTCCGGTACCCCCACTCGCGCAGCGAAACACAGTACAGTGCTGCTTCACGCCGGTTTTCTGTGAGGTCGTGGTACCACTACGATCGAACCGGCCCATTCATGCCGATGCGTGGCTATCCCATGTTATGTTAAAGTCCAAAAAAAATATATTTAGATTGGCGCGGCCTAACTTTACTACGTTTTTTGTTTTCAAAACTTAGAGAACGAAGTCTTGTTCGATAGCAAATAATCTGTGCGACAACAATATATCAGTATTAATGACATTTTTAACCGACGACCGACATTAAGATGACTTCAGCACAACACACAATACAAAAATTAATCCAATTTACCACAATTCAACACCAAAACAAATAAAATTCGACAAAACGAAAGCAACAAGTTGTTTACAATTAGCATTATCCGCCATTAAATAAAAACTAAAAAGCAAGGGAAATAAAAATATAGTACGCTCCTGTCATGATTTAATACCGTGCTACATTCATTCTTAATTCGGAATCATTACAATTGTACTTCTTTCTCGCTTGCACCTGTGCGTTGCTAATTAACCTATCTCTTTAACAAGCCGATAGGCATCGAGTTATTTCTAAGTAAATTTGCACGTGCTAAAACGAGACGGAACATGACGATCTATACACATAAATGAAAAGGACAGATGCTCAGTATGAGAATTTGTAGTATGAAGAAGTAACTCGGTATTTTACCGGCTTGCCACCTGCATTATTTGCGTTGCTCATCAAATTTAGTAGGCGTTAAGTTTGAACTATGCAAGTGTGACACTAAGTGAATTTAACAGATAAAAATATCGTTGGCCCATAGATTCGATTTTTCGTAAGGGAAGCCGACGGGAATCGGGTTGTATGGACTCTTCGCCACTGGTAGGTACGAAATAATTAGCGTCATCAAATTGTTATCTGGGCCAAATTAGAAGTAATGACTGGAAATTATACCTCAGCCCAGCGACAGATACATGAACACATCCTCGCTGCAAACAGGTACATGGCCCAGTGCAGCTGCAATCTGGGTGCGGCAGACGAGCCCCAGGTTCCCACTGTAAGTAGCGGCACAGAGGAAGGTAAGTGCAGTCAGGGTGGCAGCCCAGCTGCCCAGTACCAAGTGCCAGATATGTCAAATATCCTCTTAGACACCAATAGGGATGTACCGAAGTGTACTATGACTACTACTAGTACTATAAATACAAACAATAATGTACTAGTATTTTCTGATTCAATTGGAGTTGGCTATGCTCCCCTTTTACACAAGCAACTCAATTGTAAAATAATTAATTATTGTATGCCAAATGCATCTCTTACCCAAATAATAGATAGGGTGGTAAATTGTAATTAAGATAAAGACTCAATTATTATATTAATGCTGGGGAATGGATTAAATTCAAATAAAAAGGACATCATTAAAGGGTTCTCCCGTTTAAAAGGGATTGGTGTAAAAAAAATAGTTGTTTGTGCCTTCCCATTTTCTAGGCACTACTTATCAGAACAAAATAACAGTATTCACCTATTGAATACTACATTATATAATTTAGTTACTAGTCATAGCGACAACTTTGTGTTTTTTGACACAAATAAATTTATTAATTATAAGTTGATAGTGACTGGCAAAAAGTTTTATTTGCCTTATAATGTAAAAAAAGAAGTAGCTACTTTGTTAGCATTTAATATAAATAATATATATAGGCAGACTTTGGAAATTATTCCAAACAATTTAAATTTAAGTCTAAGACAATAGAGGACGCCTCTAGCAATTTATTGACCAGGGAAGATAATTTAAAACTTATTCACCAAAATATACAGGGTCTTCCTGGTAAAGAACTAGAACTAGAATTATTTTTAGAAGAAATAAATGTTGATGTACTATGTCTCACCGAACATTGGTTAAATAAACATCAATTAATTGTTACTATTAATAATTACAAAATTATCAGTTCGTTCACGAGAGACTCTGCAATAAGAGGAGGGTCACTCATTTTGTTAAAAAGTACTCTTAAATGTAAACAACGTAAAGATATTGAGTCACTATCTATAGAACGAACTATTGAAATTTCGTGTGCAGAGCTGGAGCAGCATATCATTGTCTGCGTTTATAGACCCCCTTCTGCAAATTACGACTCATTTGAGACTAGTATGGAAGAAGTCCTGAGAAAAGTATGTGCAACTAGTAAACAAGTTATCGTGTGCGGTGACTTTAATATTAACATCCTGGAGAATTCGCAGAACTCAGTTAGGTTTCTGAATCTTTTTAAGTGTTTCAATCTGGTGCACCTCTTCAACGAACCTACCAGAATCACCCCCACTTCAGCTACATGCTTGGACAACATATTCTGTGATTGTATTGTAGGGGAGAAATCTATAATAAATTTCATAAACTCTGATCACAGTGGTCAGCTGGCTGTTATCGACTGTCATCGAAATGATCGGTCTACAAGTTTTACATGTAGGCCTATTACTAAAAGACGTATAGATAAATTCAAAGATAATATTTATAATAAGGTATCCTTAATGCCTGGTAATAAAAATAGTGTCGACCAGTTGTATGAAAGCCTTTTCGAAATTGTTGAAAAGGAATTTAATGATATTTTTACAAAAAAGACCATTAAAGTAAACAGTTCTAAAAATAAATTTAGTGACTGGGCCACTCCAGGGATTCACATAAGCAGGAGAAAATTGTTTGAATTATATGATATTAAAGCTAATTCACGTGATCCTGCGATAGTTGAATATGTTAGAAATTATTCTAAGTGCTTTAAGAAAGTATGTGCAGTTGCTAAATCTACTTACATTAAAAACAAAATAAGTAAAGCAACTAACAAAAGTAAAATCACGTGGAACATCATCAACAAAGAGACTTGTAAAAATAAAACACAACAACACAAGTTCTCTCTAAAAATAAATGGCAAATGTCTTGACTCTGATACTGAAGTGGCAAATGCATTTGAGTCGTTCTTCACTAATATACCAGTGGCAACAACAAGTACATTAAATTCAAGTTCGTATCTTGCTATCTCGTTACTTAAAGCAAATGTTGACGAGTGTCAAACGCCTTTCAAATTTTACCATGTAACCTCCGAGATAATAGTTAAAACTTTCAAAGATCTGAATATGAAAAAAACTGAAGATCTTTGGGGAATATCAGTGGACATTCTAAAAAATATAATACTAGCTATTGCACCCCATTTGGCAACGATATTCAACAGATGTATTGATGAGGGTCAGTTTCCTAGCTTAATGAAGTACAGCAAAATCATACCGTTATTTAAATCAGGTGAAAAAAGTGACCCTTCTAACTTTAGGCCTATTTCTATATTACCAGCACTGAGTAAAATTTTTGAAAAAGTCATATTCGTTCAGTTGCTGTCTCATTTTAAAGTTAACGATTTACTTCATAATAAACAATTTGGGTTTACCAAGGGTAAGTCAACCACTGACGCAGGAGTTGCACTTATCAAGTATATTTTTGATGCATGGGAAAACAAACAGGATGCAATTGGTGTTTTCTGTGACCTCTCGAAGGCGTTTGATTGCGTTGAGCATCAAACATTGTTGTTGAAGTTAGCTCACTATGGTGTTCTAAATAATGCATTAAGTTTGATAAATTCTTACTTATCAGATAGACTTCAGAAAGTCAGTGTCAATGGAACTGACTCTTCAGGCGCCCCTTTATTAATGGGAGTGCCCCAAGGATCAATATTGGGACCTCTGCTCTTCCTGATATACATAAATGACCTCCCTTACTTTGCACAAGATCTTTGTGAAGTAGTGTTATTTGCTGATGATACCTCGTTGATTTTTAACGTTGACTGTCGAAAAGATACGTTTGACGACGTAAATGACACCCTCTCACAAGTGCTACATTGGTTTACAACTAACAACTTGCTTTTAAATGCCAAGAAAACCAAATGTGTAAAATTCACTATGCCCAATGTAAAGCAGGTCAACACTAACGTCGTTATGAATAATGAACATATTGAAGTTATTAATTCGACAATTTTTTTAGGTATTACACTGGATTCCAAACTGCAATGGAAGCCACACTTGGCAGCCTTGGCGGGAAGACTTAGTTCCGCCGCATATGCGGTTAAGAAGATCAGACATCTGACTGATATTGAAACCGCGAGACTGGTTTATTTTAGTTATTTTCATAGTATAATGTCATATGGTCTTTTGTTGTGGGGGTCGGCGGCTGAGATACAGACTATTTTTGTATTGCAGAAGAGGGCCATCCGCTCCATATACAACCTTAGGCCTCGCGATTCGCTGAAAGAACTGTTTAAGAATATCGACATTTTAACTGTAGCTTCCCAATACATTTTGGACTGTATTTTGTACGTGCGAAAGAACATTGATATTTTTTCTAAAAAATTTGATTGTCATGGTTTTAACACTAGAAATAAACACAAGCTCGCGATTCCAAATCTGAAGCTCCAAAAGATTAATAGTTCATTTGTTGGTCAAAGTATTAAAATGTACAATAAGTTGCCACAAAATGTTATTGAGTTACCAACGCATAAATTTAAATCCCACGTGAAAACCTGTTTAATGAGTAAAGGATACTATACAATTGTAGATTACTTAAATGATAAGGATTCATGGACATGATGACCTCCGTGCCTGCACACATGTAGTAATTGTATAAATATTTACTGGAATCATTATTATTATATAATTAATCTATTTTAATAAATTAGGCTTAGCAGCATTTATTAATGTATACAGATTGATTAGTATTGATTAATCAAACAATTGACAAGATGCTAACCACCTACTATTGTACACCTCGTCCTGCAGTTTATTAGTATTGGATTAAGTACTCTGTGACCTATGAGGGGAACCTAAGTAGTCATGCTCACTCAAATATCTCTGAGGTGGTGGCGTTATGTGGCGGGTCATTACATTCCCTCTAATATGGTTGAGTGAAATGATGGCTGACACATACGTCATACTTGTGAACAGGTGCCACCTTTGGGGACTGGTCCGCTTGGGTTTACCTCATATTTAGCTTTTAATTTGCTTCATTCTATTTTGTGTTGCATTAGACTGTATGACTTGGTATGAGGATAATAAACCATTGTAAAAAAGTTGGCGATTAAAAAGAGTAACTGGCGAGTTTCTTGCCGGATCTTCTCGACCAGAAACAACTTTCCGAGCCGGTGGTAGAATCGCATTATGTTTATTTATTTCTTTAGTATATTTTATGTATCAACATATATATGTATTAACATGTAAATTATACATAAGTACTTATAAATAGTTTTAAGTCATTCAAATGTATGACGATTTGTAAGTGCTGTGTACAAGCCTATGCAAATAAAGAATTATTTGAATTGAATTGAATTGAATTGAACGTTTCTTATATCATAATCATCAGTTTTAACATCATTTAGTAGAATGAATGAATGGAAATCTTTTGTCCGTATATGTGTTAGTAACAGTATTAACTTACAAACAATGTTAGAGCGTTTTATTTATTGATAACTAGGAAAAAAAACAAAGATAGATGGAAGTCGGCATACATCTACCCGCCTCTTATGGCGTGTAAGCCGATCCAGCGTTTAAGCATGGGCGAGTCCCACCATTAGAGAGATGTTAATTAAGTCCTTCATTATGTATTTCTATGTATTATAAGTATTCATTTACGAAAGAAAAGTATTATATGTATATAATAGATAATAATATTAATTCTCACAACATCTCATACATTGACCTGATTCCGTACTAAGTAGCGTAAGCACTTGTGTTACAGATATCAGACAACAGAGGAACACAAATATATACTTAAATACATATATTACACCCAGACACTGAACAAACACAAATGTTCATCGCACGAATGTTTGTCCAGGGTGGGGATCGAACCCACGACCTTTGGCGTAAGAGGCAGGGTCACTACCAATTGCACCATCCGGTCAGTCAAGTATATATTTGTAATCCCACTGTTGATTCTGATATCCGTAACACAGGTGCTTGAGCTACCTATCTCGGAGTCAGATCATTTATGTGATGTTGTGAAATATTTATTTATTATTTTCGTTTAAGCCTGAGATACAGGCAGTAAACTTCAAACTGATCCCTTAGTATAAGTATCACGTTCTTCTAATGATTTTGTAATAAAGTTTCATTTATTTATTTATACATTATCTTCTTCTTCATCTTAGCGTGTAATTCCCGGTTGCGTCCAAAGCTGTCGCTTTGGAGCCCGGAGTACGCTTAGACCATGATTCAGGATTGGGGGATCTGATAATTACTATGAAGCGACTGCCGTCTGACCTTCGCAACCCTTTAACAGAGGAACCAGACCAACTGAATCATGGTTACACGTATCAAAAACTTTTTCCGAGTCGTGCAGGCTTCCTCACGATGTTTTCCCTCACTGCCGAGCAGATGGTAATGGTAGAAATAAGCACATAGATTTCAAAACCATTGGTGCATGCTCGGATTCGAACCTCGATCACCTCGGAAGGCGCGTTCGTATCCATTGAGCTACCATAGCTATCCATACTATATATTTATTTATATATTATATAACCTTGAAACCCCTCTTTCCCCCGGACTGCCCCTCACTCACGCAGCGAAACACAGCAGTCCTGCTTCACACAGGTTCACTGTGAGGCCGTGGTATCACTCCGGTCGGCCCGGCCCATTCATGCCAAAGCGTGGTTTTAGGTAGTTACTTTTTCCATCTAAGTACTTACCCCACTGTTAGGAAGACTTGATTCACATTGGAGCTCATTGTCATCTGGTTCCAGTAAGCTGACTCCCATTTCTTGCAAGACCTGAAAGATAGGTTTAAAAATGAGACAACAATATTGTTGCGACCTGTGCGTCCTTCCGATCATGACTTACGGTCCACGTCTCGACGTGGACACTCACGGCTGGACTAGTCCACCGGTTCAAAGTCGCTCAAAGAGCTATAGAAAGGGCTATGCTCGAGTATCTCTGAAGGACCGCATCAGAACTGATGTAATCCGACAGAGAACCAGAATCGACCGACACCGACATAGCCCACCGAATTAGCAAACTGAAGTGGCAGTGGGCTGGTCATATAAGCAGCAGAACTGACAGCCGTTGGAGCCGTAAAGTCCTTGAGTGGAGACCGCGACTCGGTAAGCGTAGTGTTGGACGCCCTGCGACAAGATGGGATGATGACATTCGAAGGCTGGCTGGTGTGGGCTGGATGAGAGTGGCCGAAAATCGGGAGCAGTGGCGTGCATTAGGGGAGACCTATGCCCAGCAGTGGACGAGTGTGGGTTGCTGATGATGACGATGAATCTTCAGTAAACATGATTTCAGATGGTCTGGTTCTCCTATTAAAGGTTTACGAAGGCCAGATGGCAGTTGCTTCATGGTAATTACCGGACTCCCCAAATCTTGAATCATGGTCCAAGCGTACCCCGGGCCTCATAGCGACAACTTTGGACGCAACCGGTAACTATACACTAAGAAGCTAAGAACCAGAGGAAGGCAGAATAAATGGTGGTCTGATGAATTTGATGAAATGGCTGGAAAGACCAAGATATTAACCAGTTGGGACGAATAGAGAATCATTGAGGCCTTTGACAGAATATTATAATCAGTTAATACACAGTTTTCTTTATCTTTTATATCCCAAAAATAATATGTCTTGTGAATGAAGCCCATCTAGCATATTAGATCAACAAAATAAGCGAAAAAAAATCAGCTGTTCCATACATTATTTCCGGGTGGATATTCTATTTTGTATGGATTGGCAGATTTTTTTGCTTATTTTGTTGAACTAACATGCGAAATGGATGATACATATTATGAGGTTTTCGGGATGTAAATGATCAAAAAATCATTATTTTCTCATCGTTTACATTGTATACACCATTGTGTATTGACTAGAGCTGCCATCTCTAAAACCTGCCCCCCAGACCATAAGTGTAAGTTCCCTGGATTTTGGAGCATATACCCCGGACTTTTCAATACTGTTTTCATACACATCTTGATTTTAAAATATATTTTTTGTTAGTACTGGGATCAACTAGGCGAAATTCTTTGTTGAATCTCGCAGTGACAGTGAGTGCATTTGGGGGGCAACCTGCTGTTTTGGGGGACATGAGGGTAAGTCCGGGTTTCACCCGGACTGCAGTTTAGACCCAGCCTGGATGCTCCCCGGACTTCTTCCAAACTAAGTCAAATCCAGGGAAATCCGGACAGATGGCAGTCCTAGTATAGACTGAAAAAATATAATTTTGTTTAAAGAGTTATACAACTATATATTCTTTTATATAGCTATAAATATTTGTCTTATAAAAAACTAAAGAAACTATTGTGTGCTAAAATAAACAACTATTATATGTTATTGGTTTACCATAATCAAGCATTGGGATTACATTTTTTCTGCTAAGCTAATTTAGCTTGGATGCATTGGTATATTCAGTACAATACAAAAGTATGCTAGCTAACAGGGTATTGATAGGTTAAGGGAATAATTTGAATGCAAACTTACTCACACTAATACAAGTTATATTTAAAAGCCATCTAAAATCAACAGGTTTAGTTATTTTTATGTAAGCATCTCTAACACAACCCTACATCCTTAGATAAGATCTAACGGCTAAAACATGACGAGGATTTCAGCCCTGACCAATAATATAACGTACCTATTGAAGCATGAACATGTGAGATATTCAAAGTATGTGAAAATGCACCTCGAAAATTAGTGATAACTTCTAAGTTAAATTAATCGCATTTACAAGAAAAATAATGGCTCTTATGTCTAAATAATGACGTTAAACACTCAAAGACAGCTTTGAGAATTTATAAAACTAGTAATTTAATGATATGCAACGAATTATTCGCGTCATAACCAACAATATAACATTGAAAATAGCGGGAAGAAAACGTCATGTTACCTCTTGGTCTGTCCTCCTGTCCATGAGACTCCAACTCATTCGGGAAGTATTGTCCAAACGGGGCCGTTTTCTGCAATTATTGACAATTTATTTCACAATTACGAAGCTAAATTCGCAATAAATCGATGAACGAAGCCAGTGCAGATTGGCGCCAATTCAACTTTACCGCTCAAAATCAGCTGTCACAACCTGAACAGGTGTTTCAGATGCAGCGTTTTGAATTAAATACCAGACCAACCTTGGACTTTCCGACTCCTCCAGATGGCTCGGTGAGAGAATATCATCTTCAGCAATTTGTGCACTCATCACGACTTTTTAATTGTTAATTTGGAAATAAAAATCAGAGCCAGTGCACTGGTAACGTCATTGACGAAATTCGGCAAAATCGCGAATAGACAATTGTAGACAAAAGTGGTGTTGCCATTTTATTTTGTAATTCACTTTTGGAAATAGGTTTTTTAAAAAAAATCTAAAATTCAAATTCAAATAGTTCAAGTTCAAATAAATCAAGTTTGTCCTTTAGAGAATATTAGAGAGTATTATAATTATTATTCAGTCCATGAGCGCTATCGTTTGATGTTTGTTAATGTTCATAATATATACAATAAAGTCGTCTTTGTTACACTATTTATAGCTCAAAAACGGCTGGAGCGATAAGGCTGAAAATTGGTTGAGAGGTAGCTTAAAACCAGAACACAGACGTAGGGCTTTTTTCTCCAAAACTTCTCAAAGTGTTTGTCTTTACTTTAATGGCATTATTTTATCAAAAAATATAGAATTTTTCCTTAAATACCAGTGAGTTGTAGCATGTTATAGTAACTTAGTAAAATAGTTCAATGTTAAATACAGGAGCCCAATACTCGTGTTTGTGATATTTTGAAAACATGACGGATATCACCTGAAAACCATACAAAAAAAGTATATGTCGTATGAAAATAAATATCACGAGCACGAGAATTGGGCACCAGATACTATTATCGTCGCCATTAAAGAAGTCCCGCTAGATTCGCTGTATGAAGTATGATGTATAATAAAAAGCTTTAATTTTTATGTTGATGGCGGCTTGGCGACTAAATGAAGCGCGCTTTTCGGGGAACTTATTCGGTGGCGCGTCGCGGAAGGACTCCAGGTATTTCATGTAAAAGAAACGTAATTAATAAATAAAGCAAGTAAACATTTATTGTTACTTATTATTTTGGCATGGGCAACTCTATTTATTCTTTTATGAAATCGCACGTTATATTTCAAATCGTATACCGACGGTTTGGTCAGTCACTCAGGCAAAAAATAATTTATCGCAAAGGTCATTAACCTTTGCTACTTCCTCTACCTCTGAGAAGGAAGACAGAGACCAAGCAAGCAAGACAGACAGTCATTGACCAGTCATAGCATAGACAACTTCAACGTAATACAATTTTACTTATGGCAGCACCTTACCCTTTATATTTTGGAACCTGACCAATAATATTGCGTTCTCACATTGCTTCATTTTTCTATTGGTCAAAAACCTTGATTAACTAACCAATCGCATCACTCGTAAACAAATAGACAAAATTATGATTTCCAGCTCAGGTATTATAAAATAGGCTTTATGTACACAGTAATAAAGGAATACACGTCGATAAAATTATCTTGGTATCATAGATGTTGATAGCGATTAGTGCGCCACGCATGGACGTGGCGGATTGAAATCAAAACAGCAAAACAAAGGCGAACTGAATACGAAACAGGCTTGTCGTATTTTTTGCGTTAACCGCAAAGCTAGCGAAAAAGTTCTAAAATATACTCTTAATTGTGCTGATAACCTAGATAACTTTGTTTTTTGGTGACTTGTGTGTGTTCTGCGCTATAATGGCCGCTCGGAAGCTGAATACGATCGAGGATCTAAGCGGTGAGTCGAGTTAAATATTTATAAACAATGCAAGCAAAACAATGTATGACGAAACTCGGAATTCTAGTTTTTATCAAGGATAACGACTTTATCGTGTGGAAATGCTGTTTATGCCTATCTTATGTCTGAATGGGAGAAGAAATTACGCAGTTTTGTGAATATAATTTCGCAATATGTCTTTGTTTACATTTGAAAGTGCGTCAGATATAAGTTGTATTTGCATCTGTAGGCTAAACAAAATGCTCCCAGAGTGTCTTAGGTCGAGTAATCTAGAAATCCTATTAAATAATTGCGTCATTAGCATTTAATGAGATGATAAAGTGCGTACGTGATTCTCTCCTATATAACCCGACGTATGAAGATGTGTTGCTTTCGCTTTGATATAGTGCGCGCGTGGTGCTTCTACACTCGGCCGGGTTGCACTTGTAGTGAAACGACCTTCCATGGTCTTCTGCATGCCTGGTACTTTTACCTATTGATTGGTAGACATTTTGTTTACAAACAATGTTTGTAAACAAGTTTATTGGTAAACAAAACACTTGAACATGTTTACAATAAATTATCTGCTGATAAATTATTATAATATTTTGTATCAAGTTATGGAAGTGTGTGAACTTGCTGAAGAATTAAAAATATCAAGGATATCTAAATCTGAGTCATACAAAATTTCATTGTTTATTTCTTGCTGTATGTATATTTCAAATATTTTGTAAGGTTTGAACGTACACATGCTTTGATCCCTTATTTTGTTATTATCAAAGGACATTGAACCTCACGGTAAAGTTACAAGTACAGACGGCCACACATGAGGTTTCTATAATCAGTCAAAATTTCTTATTTGTCTGATATTAAGTCAGATTATATTAGCATCCAAAATAGTGCATGATGTATATCTGGGCATTCGACAAAAGTCACTTTTAGCATAATAGCTTAAGGTGTACTTTCATTTGTTGTCACCACTCTGCGCGCCATTTTTTTTATGTGATAGGCGGCAGATCGCCTGATGGTAATCGATTGCCGCCGCCCATAGAATACCAGACAACCTGTGGAGTAACAAGTGCGCTGTCAACCTTTAAACCAATGGGGGGTTTAAAGGTTGGCAGCGCATTTGGACTCCCCGAGATTGGGCCTACGGTACCCTCAATCACGCAGTGAAACAGTCCATTTGCCTGTTTTATCCCGTGTAGCGTCGCTACTCATAGGAATATGGTGTTTTTTTTTCTATCCATTGAAGTTTAGCCAATATGTTGAGCCTTGGTGTTTCGCTGCGTGAGTGATGGCCCTGGAGGTCCAATGGTGTCGCGGGTGTCCATGGGCGGCATGGGAAGCGGCAATCGCTTACCATCAGGTGATCCGTCGTCTGCCACCTATCTCATTAAAAAAAAATTAAGATTAGGAGAAAAATTGTACTGAACAAATGACCTCTATGTGATTAAAATTATAGTTGAATTTTACGGCTATAAAAATGGCACTGCGTATACACGTGCTCACCGATAACGTCGTATGGCGTATGACCTTGCAGTCTTATCACAGAAATCAATAACCTAACATATAATTTAACCACATATGTTATGATTCAGTCCCATTTTATATTTAATAATAATAAATAATAAAGCCCTTTATTCAGTATAAGAGTTAAGTTACATAGCATTTGAATTTTTTTTAATTTTTTCTATATTATGTCTCTTAACACTGAGTGCCTCTCGGCAAAGGCCTCCTCCAACGCTTTCCATTGCACTCTGTCCTGTACGACTCGTCTCCAGTTAGGACCGGCTGCGAGCTTCAGGTCATTCTCTCATCTGTAGTGTTGTCTGCCGTATTCCTCTTGCCGTCTCTGGGGTACCATTGCGTCAATTCTCTGCTCCATTTGCCCGTTCGATCCCGTAGCATGTGGCCCGTCTATCGCCACTTCTGTTGGTCGACGCGGGTGAGAACGTCGGAGACCTTCGTTATGGTTCGAATGTCGATGTTTCTCACCCTGTCTTGTATCTTATGGCTACGATGCTCCTCTCTATGGATCTTTGGCACTTGGCGAGTCTCGATCTTTGGGCTACAGTGAGTGCCCATATTATATTATGGGACAATGATTCTTGTATTCTACATTCTTTTTATAGATGCTCAGTATATTGGCTCTCCTGTCTCATCATCATCAGCCCATTTAAGTCCCCACTGCTGGGGCACGGGCCTCCCTCAATCACATGAGGGGTAATTGCCATACTCACCACGCTTGGCAGACGGGTTGGCGAGGGTTTAGATATAAATGCAGAGTTTTCCTTCTCTGGGTGCTGATGATCATGCCAGCAGCTTTACCTTAGTCGCCTTTTACGACACCTCGGTAAGAGTGAGGGTGGCCTATTCTACTCTGCCGGGGACCACACGGCCACTCTCCTGTCTGATGGTAAGCAAAAGAAGACTCAAGGTCAGAATTACAACGGAAGCAATGTCAATGCATCACCTCCTTTGGCACTGCCATACTGGCCCGCGAGATTCTTATTAATATTAGGTAGGTAGGAGGAAATACATGCGCCGGCATGTGGTAAGCCCCCCCCCCCCCCCCCCCACACAAGGTGGACCGATCTGTTGAATGTCGCGGGAATCCTTTGGATATGGGCGGCACAGGACCGATCTGTGTGGAGAACATTGGGGGAGGTCTATGTCCAACAGTAGACGTATATTGGCTGAAATGATGATGATGAAGCTACAACTTGAGCCCACGACTTGAGCTTTAGTGAGGTAATAACTCAAGCCTGCGATTTATAATATGGTGGCTAGAGTTAGTGTCGGAGTTTGTACCATCGCTCTCATGCAAAGTACATACTCTCATCCAGACTAATACGGAGCACTAGGCAACACAAATAAAATATACTAATTTAGACTCAAATACCTAGACCTCTTGCATTCCCTGCGCATAAAATTGCCTCTGACATAGCTTGAATTGAATAACGACGGCTGAAATAGTCCGTGGGTCTAGGAGCATTCAACTCGAGTTGCGGCAAGTGGGGCCAATCCGTTCTATTGTGGCATATGACCGCATAGAGTGCATCCAAGAGCGGTTTTGTGTTCCAAGATTCTATTCTCACCAGTCGTTCATCACCTACAGATAGAAATAGTAATTACATCTTCTGTTATTTCTGCCTTCCTGGTACTTCTAGTTTCTTATTTATGTGAAAAGTAGCATATGAGTAGACGGATCACCTGATGGTTAGCGTTTGCCGCCGCCTATAGTAACGTTAGTGGAGTCACTAGACCGCTGCCAACCTTTTCACCCTCTGATTGGGCCCCCAGTACCCTCACTCAATCGGCAAACGCAGACGCTCTTCACGCTGGTTTCAGAAACTCATTTAATGCCATTGTCCGTTGCGTCCCGCGCTTCTACAGAGGCCAAGGGTACGATTGGACCATGGATTTATCATTAAATCGAGTAACGACTGACCTTCGCAATTATTAGACGTGGGAACCAGACTTACACTCTGAGAATTATTATTCAAGTTGTAAAAGACTATCCGAAACTGGCAGGATCTTCTCGATGTGTTATCCAACTAGTGGCAGAAATACGCACATAATATTTGAAAAAAGCCATAGGTACGTCTGATCTAGCAGCGCATTGTGACTCGTTCGAACCTCAGTGTGGAAGGTCGCATAATTATTTTGCGGTGGAAGAGAATCGCAGTATTGGCAAGCCCATCACTAGGTGGACTGACGACCTGCTGAAGGGCTCTGAATTTCCTCAGGCGGCACAGTACCGATATATGTGGAGAACCTTGGGGGAGGCCTATGTCCAGTAGTTAGCGTGTATTGGCTGAAATGATCATGTCATGATGAACCTAGCCATATCTTATTATACATCTCATCATCATAATTTCAGCCAATAGACTTCGCCCACAGCTGGACATATAATGTTCTCCACACAGATTGGTCTTGCGGTTGGTAGCGGGACCAATTTTTATTCGTGGATAAGTCTATGGTAGGTATGACACAGTCCCTCCACCAGCCCATGGTCCTTCCTACCGTCTCGGCATACGGACCGAATCTTGGCAGACGCTCACCAGGTACTTGCTAAGGGCTCTTTCCCCGGTGCGTTTTTTCACTCCCTACAAAGTCTGTGTCTGTGTCCCATCTCAATGTCACTTCTCCCCAAATGGGGTGTGAAACACCACAACACAAGCGACTCGCGCTCGGGAAGTTCCACATCAATCAATCTCCTTCCTAATGTTAAGCCTTTTGTGTGCAAACGCATGCAACCGTCGAAAACCTTCTGCAGAGTTGACCATCACTTGATGGTATACTGGTCCTATCTCGTTTCTGTTTCAGTCATTCAGCATCTATGGTAGGTATAACGTCAGATTTGTGTCAGCGCTATACCATAGATTTATTATTGGTATAAGGTTGGTCGAATAGACCCTTAATGAGCTAATGAGGTGTCGACTCTCTAATAAAGCTTAAGGACCTGGCTGCCACCCAACACTCATATATGGGTGATCAAATGTATCAGGCGACGCTAATTAGGCGTTATATATAAATTGCTTCTAAATGGGAGATGACAGTGCGAAGTTGGGAATTATTTTTGTTCATGTTTCTATGTTTATTTGTGGTGAAGATGTAAACAAACGTAGGATGTGTTTATCATCCACAGCATATTTGACAGCCACGGTGCCATAGTAGGGAGTCCGTCGTACTTTAAACGCAACGGAGGCGCTAGGCCGACCCGTGTTCATGTCCTAGGTTAGTCCTGTGTTCTTTCTTTTTATTTATTTTTATAGTGATGCAGTAAATTTGACTCACATCAGCCTGATGGTAAGAGAAAGGAGACTCCACATTCCAATTACAACGAACGTGATGTCATGGCATCACTTCCGTTGGCACTGCCATATTGTCTCGCGAGATGCTTCTTCACGCTTCGTTTGAAAGAATCCATTTGTAGGAAGGAGGAAAGACATGCGCTGGCAAAGAGTTCCAATTTATATGCTAAATAATTATAACTGTGGGTCCTGAATGTGACTTGACTGTCTTGTACTGGCGGGAGCGTACTTAAAGCTGTTGGTCCTGCAAATATTTAAGATTACCAAGTTATTGGTGCTGTTTTCCCCATCACCACTTTTCCTCTAAGATGAGTAATTTGAGACCTGTTTTTTCGAACTTATTTTTGATCTATTTTTCGTTTAAAGTTGTTTCTCAGAGCACAAGTGCTTTATTTCACGGAAAAACTTCCACGTAGACACGTTTATCTATAAAGTCTAGATTCATATCTAGACTGGCCCATCTCAAACCGGTCTCAGACTGCACAAACAGATCTGAAATAGTTGCTTTGATTCGAAACTGGATATCTCTCAGTCAGGATCGAGTTTCTAGCGAATCGCCGCAAAAACGCCGGGCTGGTGGCAAGGTCACCAGTCAGTGCATAACTGTTTCGGCTTTTTTATCCAAAGAGTTGGGTTTCCGCTTTACAATATTCGCGAGCTCGATTACAGCATAATAAACCTAATTATCTAACATGCATGCAAATAAATAGGTAGGTACCTACCTACGTCAAACGTCAAAATTACAGTTACCTCAAAAGCCGTCGCTTTCAAGCCCGCGGTATGGACTTGGACAATGATTCAGAATTTGGTAATAACAAAAAACCTACTTTCTGTTCTTCGAAAACCTAGACTGGGAAACTAAACCAATATGGGTAAAACTTTCAGACAAAATCATTATAATAACAACTACAACCTGTGCGGATAAAGAATGGGATCAGAAATGGCGGCGCATCTAATTCACTTCTCGCTCGCACACTATTTGCGTCTATACTCGCACTCGTGGGTGTGCGAAACGAGAAGTGAATAGATGCGCCGCCATTTCTGATCCCATTCTTTATCCGCACAGGTTGTAAATACTTGGATCATGGTTTAAACGTACCGGGCTCTGATTGGACGCCTTTGGACGCAACCGGGAATTGCATGCTGAGATACGTTTCTGATAACTAGAAGTACCAGGACAATAGAAATTATCAGAAGGTAAGCGTTTTGAATGCGTTTTGTCTGTAAGGCACGGTTTTTTATGTGATAGGTGGCAAATGAGCAGACGAATCGCCTGATGGTAATCGATTGCCGCCGCCCTTAGACACCAGCGACACCAGTGGAGTCAGCCAATCTTGAAACCCCCTTTCCCCCGGATTGGTCATACGGTACTCTCACTCATGCAGCGAAACACAGCACAATGCTGCTTCACGCCGGTTTTCTGTGATGAGTTTATAAAATATAGAAGTACCAGGACGATAGAAATTATCAGAAGGTAAACTTTTTGAATGCTTAGACGCTAATGTTCTAAAATTAAAATCTGTAAGGCATGGTAGTGCCATATAGCCAAGTTGCAGACTCCGTTCTGACACAGATCATTTCTTGGGACAAACAGAGTAAGTCCTCCTATCTAACAGCTCAGGTAACTTATTTGATGTAACAGGATTAAGTCGCTCTAAAATGCGTCGTATTTCCAGTTGCTAAAAACTACGTAATGTAAACTTGAACTAATCGCTAAATTCAAGGGTATTATATTAAGACTCGCGAACTGAATCGTGACGTGTTAATACGCGCTGTTATCTCCACGTGTGCATAAACACATGTGTGCGATCACGTAATACAATATACGCAGTTAAGCTGTGACATCAATTTTATTCTGAGTCAATATTAATTACATCGGGAGATAGGAATAAGTCCCTTGCAGTTTTGGCATAATTTAGCCATCATCTTAGTTTTTTTGGGGTTCCGTAGCCAAATGGCAATAAACGGAACCCTTATAGATTCGTCATGTCTGTCTGTCCGTCCGTCCGTGTGTCACAGCCACTTTTTTCCGAAACTATAAGAACTATACTATTGAAACTTGGTAAATGTATTTTGTTAACCGCATTACCATTTTTAAACAAAAAAAGGAAAAAAAAAACATTTTGGGGGGTCCCCATAGTTAGAACAGAAACTCGATTTTTTTCATCAAACATACGTGTGAGGTATCTGTGGCTAGGTCCTTGAAAATTATATCGAGGTCGCAAATATATATTTTTTTGTATACTGTATTTTTTCCATGTGACAGGTGGAAGACGAGCAGGCGGATCACCTAATTTCTATGAACCTATTTTCTTTCTATAGGCCAACGCTTGACCACAATCTCACCTGATGAAGAGTGAAGATGAGATCTAGGATGGAACGCGTTCGCCTAGGATGCCTGTTCATCGTCATCATCGTCAGCCCATTTATGTCCCCACTGCTGGGGCACGGACCTCCCTCAATCACATGAGGGGTAATTGCCATACTCACCACGCTTGGCAGACGGGTTGGCGAGGGTTTTGATATAAATGCAGAGTTTTCCTTCTCTGGGTGCTGATGATCATGCCAGCAGCTTTACCTTAGTCGCCTTTTACGACACCTCGGTAAGAGTGAGGGTAGCCTATTTTACTCTGCCGGGACCACATGGCGTGCAAGGTAGCATCTCGCCTTACCAATAGAACAATAATGCACCGGAATCTTTTGATTATAATGAGAAAATTCCACAGTGTCGTTCAATAGCAAACATTTTTCCCAAAGAAACGAAAGGGGCAAAGTCTAAGAAAATAATCTTCTTTCTAAATACTTATCTTTGTTCATCTTATTATTATTATATGTAACTTAAAGTAAATATTAGTAATAGGTTCTTAAAAATAAATAAATACAAAAGTATAAAGTGAAAAATTTTGCTCGGCGGTGAGAGAAAACCTGCACGTATCGGATATTTTCTTAAATGTGGAACCCTGTTCCAATTCCAATAGGTCTGGTACAATAGTACCAAGTAATTCCAATTGGAATTGGTTAAGGGTTGCGAAGATCAGATTGCAGTCGCTTAATTGTAATTACCTGACCCAGCAAATCCTGGATCATGGTCCAAGCTTACCCCGACCTCCGCAATAAACCGACCGACTGGGATTGATACGCTAAGATGAGATCTATAAGTATGAATAAAGTATCAGCCTATAAACTGTCCCACTGCAGGGCAAAGGCCTCCATCATAGAATTCAAGTTATTGCTACTCTGATGGGATTAGGCTTAATCACCACGCTTTCCAAATGCGGATTGGCGATCACAAACCCGAGCTATGTTCGAAAAATTCACAACATAGTTTTCGCCCGACCCGGGAATCGAACCCAGGACCCCGAGATCGCGGCCCGGTACTTAAACCACTAGACCAACAGGGCGATCTTTCCAAATAAATATAATCTTTATTCAAAATCATTATGTTACAAAATAAAACTTAAAATCTACTTACGTAAACTTAACTTAAATATGTATAAGTAATACTTAATATGTTAAAGTGCCGGTACTTATCAGGTCTAACCTATGCCGTGGGAGAGCCACGCTTCGGCATGAATGGGCCGGCTCGATCGGAGTGATACTACGGCCTCACAGAAAACCGGCGTGAAGCAGCACTGTGCTGTGTTTCGCTGCGTGAGTGCGTGAATGCGTTAACTGGAGCCCAATTCTCGTGCTCGTGACATTTATCATCATACGACATACATCCAAGAGCCCAATTCTCGGGTTTGTGACATTTCAAAAACATGGCGGATATCACTTGAAAATCATACAAAAAAACTATGTTTTGGTGATATATGTCGTATGAAAATAAATGTCACGAGCCCGAGAATTGGGCTCCATATAACCTTCTTGCATATATCACTAAAACATAGTTTTTTTGTACGGTTTTCAGGAGGGCTATTCTCGTGCTTTCGATATAAAAAAACATGGCGGATATCGCACGAAAACCTATACAAAAAAAAATGGTTATCATGCGATATCCGCCATGTTTTTTTCAATTATCACGTCACGAGAATAGCTATTCAGGTGATATCCGCCATGTTTTCAAAATATCATGATCACGAGAATTGGGCTCCTGGAGCCCAATTTCAATATTAGATGTCTTTATATCCGTTTTTATTTACCATTAACTACCACCAGATAAAAGTAAAAAGTACAGATATATTATAAAAAAATATATTACTAGAAAAACAACTTTACAATAACAATGACGACGGAATAAATTCACAGAAAGCCACATGTTTATACCGAATGCTAATAAAGTGCAAATCCAAGGACGTACATTGAAAACGTTACGACGTGTAATGTTTGTATTTAATCTAATCTGGGAATAGATTGCATTTATTTTTTTATTGGAAATTACGTAGTTTTGATAAAGTTAATGATACAGGTTTCCTGATAAACCCGACGACCCGTTGACGACCCATTTGGAACAGTGGTAGTGAACGCTGCCTTTGGTCCAAGGGTGGCGGGTTCTATCCCCGCACAGTACAAACATTTGTGTGCATGAACATGTTTGTTTGTATTGGTCTGGGTGTTTTCTATGTATTATAAGTATGTTTTTACAAAAGAAAAGTATTATATGTATATAGATAGATAGATAGATAGATATACTTTATTGCACAAAATACACAACTTAAGTACTAGGCATTACAGAAATTTTGTGTACAATTTCGGCGGTCTTATCGCTGAAAGCGATTTCTACCAGACAACCTTCGGGTAAAGGACATTTGATATATATGTATTTGTAATCCCTCACTCTTACCGAGGTGTCGTAAAAGGCGACTAAGGTAAAGCTGCTGGCATGATCATCAGCACCCAGAGAAGGAAAACTCTGCATTTACATCAAAACCCTCGCCAACCCGTCTGCCAAGCGTGGTGAGTATGGCAATTACCCCTCATGTGATTGAGGGAGGCCCGTGCCCCAGCAGTGGGGACTTAAATGGGCTGATGATGACGATGATGATTTGTAATCCCACTGTTGATTCTGATATCCGTAACACAGGTGCTTGATCTACCTGTCTCGGAGTTGATCAATGTATGTGATGTTGTGAAATATTAATTCATTTATTTATTTAAACTCTCTTTGACTTGACTTAATGTCCTATGTCCCCTAGATGGGGCAAAGGGCGTCCACAGTGCTCCTCCATCTCGAACGATCTTGAGCTTCGCGCTTTACTTCGCTCCAAGTTAGTCAGTCATAGGGTCTTCGCTTCTGCAGTGATAGTCCGCCGCCATGGTTGCTTAGGGCGGCCACGTGTCCGTTTTCCTTGAGGGTTCCAGTCTAGGGCTTGCCGCGGTATGTGGTCCGGTTCCCTTCGGAGCGTGTGGCCGATACAGTTCCATTTGCGGCGTTTGATCTGGACCCCCATTCTCGTGCTCGTGACATTTATTTTCATACGACATATATATTTTCATACATATCATATTTATTTTCATACGGCTCCTGCAGGTCGATCGAAATCTCACCGCAGCAATCCCACAGATATCTAGGTTCATTATTTTCTCGTTATACAAATTGAAATATTTATAAACAAAACGAGTTTACAAATTCTTTGGGGTGAATCCAAACCTGAAAAAAGATGGCGTTGTTATTATAATCGATTATTATAGTACATAATAGCGAACGTTTCTAAACTGATGGATGATGCCTGGTATGTTATCGGTGGATTTGTTCAATATGCCTGGGACAGAAATTCGCAAATATAGATAGATAGATAGATACACTTTATTTCACAAAATTTACAGATCTTAGCCTAAATTATTATACTAAAACAATGTAGGCGGTTTCGCTGCGTGAGTGAGGGTACGGGAGACCCAATCCGGGGGAAGGGGGGGTTTAATGGTTGACAGCGCACTTGTGACTCCACTGGTATCGCGGGTGTCCATGGGCGGAGGCAATCGCTTACCATCAGGTAATCCGTCTGCTCGTCCGCCACCTATGACATGAAAATGACATGCTGCGAAAGTGGCCAATTTTTTTGCAATGGCAATCTGCAATAATGACATTCTGCGAAAGTGGCCAAATTTTTGGCGTTGACCATTTGCGAAAATGACATTTTGGGACTCCGTTGAACTTTTAATTTTATTACCTCATATTTCTCTATTTATGTCAATCAGTGTATTCGAGTGCGCGTTGTTTGGAAATAATGATAAAATTATATAAATACAGTCGGACAGAGATAAAGCTAAGTTCCGCTCAGAATGTACTAGATAGAAGACTGTTGACCTCATAATTTAAATAAATTATATCCTTATTATTAATAACTAGTGGCCCGCCCTCACTGCGTTTCGGTATATTAGTTCCACTTTATACCAATAGATGGCGCTAGGTGTCGGTTACATCGCGCAAGGGTTTCGTGTTTTCGGATTACCTATAAGTGTTGCCGCTATCTTTAGCAGTTACCTCTACAATCTCTTCTTAAATAGTATAGATGGGAAATCAACTATACTGTATAGCAATATTATTTATTGTACTTGGTTCCTCCTGAAGATCATAATAAATGAAATATTCTTTATTCAGTTTAAGTCAATACATACAGAACACTTGTGAATGTCAAATATGTAATCAAAAAGGTAAGCATACTGCAGAACACCGGCGTGAAGCAGCACTGTGCTGTGTTTCGCTACGTGAGTGAGGGTACCGGATGCCTAATCCGAGGGAACAGGGGGTTTTAAGGTTGGCAGCGCATTTGTTTCCATTGGTGTCCATGGGCGCAAGCAATAGCTTACCATCAGGCGTCTGCTCGTCTGCCACCTATGATATAAAAAAAGCCTATAGTTCATATACAAAAATATGTTTCTAATATTTTTCAAGAAATCCGATAGATGGTTAAATGACTGGTCCAACGAGTGGATTAAATAAAATAAAATATTTCACTACATTACATACTTACATTGATCCGACTCGGAGATTACACATAGAAAAAAATCATCGTGTCATTCCCATACGATGATTTTGCGTCCAATTCTGTGTCGCTCTGTAGCTCGGGGTACGCTTCGACAATGATTCAGAATTTGGGGAGTCTGATAATTTTACCGTGGGAGAGCCACGCTTCGGCATGAAGTGATACTACGGCCTCACAGAAAATCAGCGTGAAGCAGCACTGTGCTGTGTTTCGCTGCTTGAGTGAGGGTACCGGAGGCCCAATTCGTGACTCCACTGGTGTCGCGGGTGTCCATGGGCGGCGGCAATTATTTACCTTCAGGTATCCGTCTGCTCGTCATCCACCTATGACATACAAAAAAAATTGAGAAAATGACATGCTGCGAAAGTGGCCAATTTTTTTGCAATGGCCATCTGCGATAATGACATTCTGCGAAAGTGGCCAAATTTTTGGCGTTGACCATTTGGGAAAATGACATTTTGGGACTCCGTTGAAGTTTTATTTTTACTACCTCATATTTCTCTATTTATGTCAATCAGTGTATTCGAGTGCGCTTTGTTTGGAAATAGTGATAAAATTATATAAATACAGTCGAACAGAGATAAAGCTAAGTTCCGCTCAGCATGTACTAGATAGAAGACTGTTGACCTCATAATTTAAATAAATTATTAATAACTAGTGGCCCGCCCTCACTGCATTTCGGTATATTAGTTCCACTTTATACCAATAGATGGCGCTAGGTGTCGGTTACATCGCGCAAGCGTTTCGTGTTTTCGGATAACCTATAAGTGTTGCCGCTATCTTTAGCAGTTACCTCTACAATCTCTTCATAAATAGTATAAATGGGAAATTATCTTTACTGTATAGCAATATTATTTATTGTACTTGGTTCCTCCTGAAGATCATAATAAATGAAATATTCTTTATTCAGTTTAAGTCCATACATACAGAACACTTGTGAATGTCAAATATGTAATCAAAAAAGTAAGCATACTGCAGAACACCGGCGTGAAGCAGCACTGTGCAGTGTTTCGCTACGTGAGTGAGGGTACCGGAGGCCTAATCCGAGGGAAAAAGGGGTTTTAAGGTTGGCAGCGCATTTGTGACTCCGTTGGTGTCCATGGGCGCCAGCAATCGCTTACCATCAGGCGTCTGCTCGTCTGCCACCTATGATATAAAAAAGCCTATAGTCCATATACAAAAATATGTTTCTAATATTTTTCAAGAAATCCGATAGATGGTTAAATGACTGGTCCAACGAGTGGATTAAATAAAATAAAATATTTCACTACATTACATACCTACTTACATTGATCCGACTCGGAGATTACATATAGAAAAAAATCATCGTGTCATTCCCACACGATGATTTTGCGTCCAATTATGTGTCGCTCTGTAGCTCGGGGTACGCTTCGACAATGAATTTGGGGAGTCTGATAATTTTACCGTGGGAGAGCCACGCTTCGGCATGAAGTGATACTACGGCCTCACAGAAAATCAGCGTGAAGCAGCACTGTGCTGTGTTTCGCTGCTTGAGTGAGGGTACCGGAGGCCCAATTCGTGACTCCACTGGTGTCGCGGGTGTCCATGGGCGGCGGCAATTATTTACCTTCAGGTATCCGTCTGCTCGTCATCCACCTATGACATACAAAAAAAATTGAGAAAATGACATGCTGCGAAAGTGGCCAATTTTTTTGCAATGGCCATCTGCGATAATGACATTCTGCGAAAGTGGCCAAATTTTTGGCGTTGACCATTTGGGAAAATGACATTTTGGGACTCCGTTGAAGTTTTCCGTCAGCTCGTCTGCCACTTATCACATAAAAAAAATTACAATGAAGCGACTGCCGTCTGACGTTCGCAACCCTTTAACAGGGTTCCGCTGCCCCATTAGTAGCATCGCCCTCTCACGATATACACATCCTACCAAAATAAAGTAAGCGGCATTCGAGTCAAATCGACAACCCTGAATTTAGTTCCTGCGATTGTACTCCGATGGGATCTTAGAATCCGTGTCAAGTGTGCGTCTGTGTGCGTGCGTCATTCGAGCGTTTGTTCGTAGTGTCCATACTGCTTTAGCGTATATATCTACTGTGCCCTAAGGTAATATATCAAATGTAATGTACTGTAACTATCAGGACTCGCTCTAATAGATACGAATCGTTAACTAAAACGATTAATCGTTATAGGGCAGTGACATTTTGACGATCTATTTTGGTTGCGTTACATTGTTCTTTTGTCATACAATAGTCCTTGTTACGAAATGGCCAAGCCACATATTTTGACTGTAGTGTAATGTTTGAAGAAGTATGTTGAGTTTTTTTTTATGTGATAGGTGGCAGACGAGCAGACGAAACACCTGATGGTAAGCGATTACCGCCGCCCATGGTGCGCTGCTTACCTTTTAACCCCCCTTCCCCTGGATTGGGCCTCCGATACCATCACTCACGCAGCGAAACACAGCGCATGCACTGCTTCACGCCGGTTTTCTGTGAGGCCGTGGTACCACTCCGGTAACATTACACGTCATCCGAAATTCAAAATGGCGGCCTTGAATGAGCTCTCAATTTCGGAAGATTGTTAAAACCTTTTGAAACCGTCGGCTTCATTATTTCTGTGAGGACGTGGTATTACTCCGGTCGAGCCGACCCATTCATGCCGAAGCTCTGATTTGAAAAATCCGGAGATGCATGCTTGGATTCGAATCTCGACCCCATCTATGGAAGGCGCGTTCTAAACTATAAGCTACCAACGCTCCATATATTGACAATTATACCTAAAAATAGAATATTTTCGACATTGATTTCTGCACCCGTCACCTCAAGGTCATACCGCGACCCCGGGTCGCCAGACGTCTGGACTGAAGGGTCACCGACCTGTCTGTAAGGGCAGGTTGTAAGCCTTTGAAGTTCGCCGGTTTCAGGGAGAAGAATGAAGACGCCATCATGGTGGTTTACTTTATCATTACGGACAACATCTTGTGAGGTAATTTTGCCAATGTCAAGCTAAAATGCCTACAGGAAGGTACCTACCCCTTCCTTAAGTCGTGGCTTTAGCTGAGTGAGCTCCTTTTTGTATGCACCGCGACACACCTGGACACAATGTAGCTATATATTGCCCGCCTTAAATATTTTAACTTGTAGGATTTTTTTTTGTTTTTGTTTATTTTTCCTTTGTTTTAATGTGTTGTCTTACTGGTATAAACATCAGAAGTTTGTTTGTTTTTTTTTTGTTCTTCATTTGTAATCCTGTGTGTCGTGTGTGTTTAACAAATAAATGTTTTTTTATCTTTATCTTTAAAATTGATAAAGTAGGGTAAGGCTCGATTCGACTAATCTGAATCCGATACTAAATCTATAGTAAAGCGCTGGTATTATATATAAAAAATGAAGTTACACTATAGATTTATCCACGGATAAGAGGGCCTAAGTAAAAGCACACTTTACGACCTAATCGGAGTTTCCCTCTTTTTCACACGCCCTGTGTGTCTTCTTTGTTAGGATGCGACAGTTATATTCTCGTTCGTTACGGCACGGGTTTTAATTAAGCCACAAGGTTTGGTCGAAGCGGGCCCTTAGTCAGCTTTTGAAGTCCGTTAAAAAATGGAGTGGAAATTATCTTTTTTCAAGATAGCTCCATACAGAGCATGTTGAATGTCAAAATAAGTACCTATTAACGCTAGACTCAGAAGCCCTGGAGCCCAATTCTCGGGCTCGTGACATTTATCATCATACGACATATATCAACAAAACATGGCGGATATCGTATGAAAACGTTTTTGCTTATTCTCGCGATGTCGAATGGTGACATATGTCACATATTTTCGTGTGACACGTATCGTATGGTCTTGACCATACGTTATGAAGTATCACGGTGATTTTGGTGATATTTTTCCAATTCAAGGTGACGTTTGAGTCGTTTTTCGTTTTGTTGTTTATTGACGTTTGGTTGTTCAAATGGCATATCAAGTTTGAATTAACTGCACAAATTAAGAAGATGATTGATTCTCTGTGTGAACGATTATTTAGCTGAGAATTTTAAATATTCTTATATTTTCTTTAATTGGAACAAATTTTTACCAGTACTACCTTATGTAGGTAGTACCTTTAAATATTCGTCATTAAGCCTTTTTATCTCAGTAGATAATAAAATCAGTGTAGAGAAAATTCTTAATTTCATTTTTTCTTTTAAAGCGTATTTTTGCCACAGTTGCCATCTCTTTTTGCCACAGACTGAAAAGAAATGTTTGGCTTTCGGTCGGTGTAACGGAATTACATTTTCATAAAATCAATTTTCTTTTTCGTCTTTTTTGATCGTATTTTTAAGCAGTTATGATGTTACACAAACATAAAATTGACTGTTGATATAAAAAGGCTAGAAAATGTTAAATTAATACTTAATCAATAAACATCAAGATTTCTCGATTGTATACTTGTGTCAATCAACAAAATGGAACGTATTAGCGGAAGTGATATGGGCCACATTCTCTATGGAAGTGACTCTTATTGTCGCATTGGCACGAGAATAGTTTTTTGACTTTTGTGACATTTTGGTGACATTTTGGTGACATTTTGGTGACATTTTCGTACGACATTGGAAAAGTAACATTACAGAAAATACGACATTTTATCGCACGTCCCGGGAATTGGGCTCCTGAATTTATTTTCATACGATATGTTTCACTAAAACATAGTTTTTTTGTATGGTTATCAGGTGATATCCGCCATGTTTTCAAAATATCACGAGCACGAGAATTGGGGTCCTGCTTGCTTGGAATTCTGCTTGTGTTTTTTATCGATATATTGCAAAATCATTTTTTTTTTGTATGGTTTTCATGAGATATCCGCCATGTTTTTTCATATCATCCCGAGTATTGTAATTGCTCCTGGATCGGAATGTTGATTTCTAATACATAAAATAGAAAAGAGTTCTTGTTTCACGGTAGGCAGCCGCATGACTGTGCTCCGGAATTGTTGATGTCTATGAGCGGCGGTTACCGTTTACCTTCGGATGGGCCGCAAGCTCGTCTGCCTATTTTTCGCAATAAAAAAGTAAGATTATGGGCACGCATGACTCCTCCATGAACTCCTTACGTCAAACGAAACCGAATTTTTTTTTTGATTCCGTGTGGTTTGTACTTTCGTCCTTGCTTTGTATACCAAAGAAAGCAATGTCTTGTTGTCTTCTATTCAATTCAATTTAATTCTTTGTGTCCCGGGTTTTTTTCACAAATTTGTACCTGAGTTTTTCTGTTAAGCAATTCTCAGTGTCAGCCCGTGGCGGTCTTGTACCCCCGTGCCTCGGAAAGCACGTTGGTCCTGCGCCTGATCCTTTATACGTGTCACACTGGTGTCCTTGCTTTGTATACCAAAGAAAGCAATGTCTTGTTGTCGTGTATTCATTTCAATTCAAATCTTTGGGTCCTGGGTTCGATCCTCGGGTCGGACCGAAATTTGTACCTGAGTTTTTCTGTTAAGAATTACTCAGTGAAAGCCCGTGGCGGTCTTGTACCCCCGTGCTTCGGAAAGCACGTTGGTTCTGCGCCTTATACTTCTTCATTCGTGTCACACTGCAACTGGTGTCCCATCGAAATATGAGGGTAAGAGAATAGAGAATGCACTTGTGTCTGAGCTAAGCACTATAAATGTCCTGCGTTAATTAAAAAGAGTAACTGGCGAGTTTCTTGCCGGATCTTCTCGACCAGAAACAACTTTCCGAGCCGGTGGTAGAATCGCATTATGTTTATTTATTTCTTTAGTATATTTTATGTATCAACATATATGTATATGTATTAACATGTAAATTATACATAAGTACTTATAAATAGTTTTAAGTCATTCAAATGTATGACGATTTGTAAGTGCTGTGTACAAGCCTATGCAAATAAAGAATTATTTGAATTGAATTGAGTTAATGGCTGATCGCTGAAATTGACCGCCATAACCGTAAAATCGGTTTGGAGGACATTATTATAAATGTGAAAGTGTTTATCTGTCTGTTTGTCCGTCTTTCACGTCAAAACGGAGTGACTTTTTGATGTGATTTTTAAATTGGAAATAGTTGAAGGGATGGATAGATCTCTTTCTAATGTAAGCGAAGCCGCGGGCGAAAGCTAGTATGTAAATTATCATATTATTATTTGTGTGTTAGATAAATACTTACCGCCTTTCTATATATATCGTTTTTCAAAGAAAAACAGGGAGATAAATATTGACGAAGAAATCTCTTAAGATATCTGCGCAGTATGTTGGCATTGAATTAAGCTGTTGGACACGTAATACATACTGTACCGTGTGTCCTAACTATAAGAATAAACAAGTCTGTAAACAAATGTGACTATAGGTGACTAGCGCTGTTATTGAGTGCGATTTTAGCATGCTACTGCAGTGCGCGTGGAAGGGCTGTGCTTTAGAACGTGTTAAACAGGTTTGCTTATTTTTAAGCATGCTAATAGAGGGCTAATAGCATGCTCCATAGTCAGCCCATTTAAGTCCCCACTGCTGGGGCACGGGCCTCCCTCAATCACATGATTGGTGATTGCCATACTCACCACGCTTGGCAGACGGGTTGGCGAGGGTTTAGATATAAATGCAGAGTTTTCCTTCTCTGGGTGCTGATGATCATGCCAGCAGCTTTACCTAAGTCGCATTTTACGACACCTCGGTAACAGTGAGGGTGGCCTATTCTACTCTGCCGGGGACCACACGGCAAATAGCATGCTTATTGAAAGCAAACTTGGACAGTTAAATAAGGATGCTCATATTTGGCAAGATTTTCAAGCATGCTATAAATGAGCATGTGTAACAGTAGCTCTGTGGTAAAATCTAGGGCGACCCCCCACGCGACAAAATTTAACAAAAACTGTTCATACATAGGACAACAACAGGTTATCCGTCTGCTATCTAGAGGTCTGCTCGTCTGCTACCTAGCGGTACAAATCCTATCACATAAAAAAAATATGACATTGCACACCCAAGCGCGGAAGGTTCTGCTGAGTCATGATGTTGGTCGGGTAAATATGTCAAACGGACTTTTCTAAATTGACTCACACCCCGAAGGGTGTGTTTGGTTGGGGGACGCCCCCGGCTTTTACCAGCCAGTATATCGTGAAAGTCATGTTAGAGACTGTTGCCCAAATAAAAGTGCCTGGTGCGTCAGACATTTTCTTTTTTACATTATTGCGGACAAACAAGCAGACAGCTCACCTGATGGCCCATGGACATCTGCGACACATGAGCATCACAATGCGTTGCCGGCTTCTAAGATAGGAATAAGCTCTTTTCTAACGAACGAACGCCCTGTTGGACTAGTGGTGTGAGTACCGGGCCGTGATCTGCGGGTCCTGGGTTCGATTCCCGGGTTGAGCGAAAAGTATGTTTCGAATTTTTCGAACAATAGCTCGGGTCTGTGATCTCCAAGCCGCATTTAACAAGCGTGGTTATTTAGCCTAATCCCATCATAGTAACGATAACTTGATTTCTATGATGAAGGCCTTTGCCCTGCAGTGGGACAGTTTATAGGCTGATACTTTAAGCTCTTTTCTTGAAGATCACCACGCGGGCAATTCTCTGTACACTTGACATTGAATTCGAGTGAGAGATTTGTATGGACGAATGTAATGAACTCTCTAAATTCGACTTTCAATGATAGGCCCGCAGGTTTTTCAAATATGAGCGCTAGCACCTACACTCACATAACACACGTCAATTCACCTTCCTCTTCCTCAAACAAACGCTCTCACGGGGCAAATACCTCGCAAGCGCAATATTATTACGAACGCTATTATTAGCGGAGAGTTCAGCGGACGTCCGAACGCGACGAAGGTCAGCCGCCGAATGGGGCGCGGGAGGTCGTTAACCTCGGTTCAAATGCGGAAATTATTTTTGACGGGTTTTATTCTGCTGCCGAAGCATATGTTAATATTTAGGGAGATGTTTGAGAAGCTCCTTCACCGACAAATAGCAGCCATAACAAAAAAAGAGATGCTCCCAAACTTTATAAGAGTTAAGATGAGATCAAAATATTTATTTGTACAACACACACACGACAAATTTACAAATAAGACGACAAATTGGTGAAATGAAAAAAAAAGTAAAAAAACACATAAAACAACATTTTTTTATTACTTATTCATAAACTTACTTACTACTTAGTCTTTAAATTTTAAGAGTCTAGTTTTCTTCTTTTGGTAAACGGGATTAAGACCGTCTTACGTGCGTTGACTGTTAGCACGTGTCTGGTGCACCAGTTTTCTACTATTCGTGGGGCCCTTTGCATAAGACTGGAAATGGTGCTAGGGCATTTTCCTATGACCATTATTACTATGTCATCTGCATAACCCTGAGTCAGAAATCTGGCTTCATTGAGCTCACAGATGAGACTGTCAACAACGGAAAGAACGGGAATCTAATTTAAAATGGGCGAGTTTTTCAACAAAGGTCTTTAAAATTTTAGGAGGATTTTAGTTTAAAAAAAAGTAGAATTCGGCGGCAAAGTAGAACAATATAGCAACCGTTCATTGGCGTCCGAAAACTTGATTTCTCTTGCAAGCATTTTTTAAATAAATCAGAAGTGATCATATCAGAAACCTTGACTTATTCATAGCACGGCACGGAGTAGTAACTCTTAGCGGAGAGATGCACTTGCACATGCAACCGGTGCAACTTTATGTTCCACAAACATGAAGGATATATGACTTTTGGAACGCTGTACCAACATTTGTAAGTTTTCTTTGTCTCTAGATTATTTTAGGAGGGCAAGGATGAAGTTATGGGTTGACTTAGGGGGCCTTGCTATCTTTCCTGTACCCATAGGACGCTGCCTCATTCGTAGCTACCACTTGTCCACATATGCCCGCGATATACCCGCGACACCAGTGGAGTCACAAGCCAACCTTTAAACCCCCCTTTCCCCCGGATTGAGGCTCCGGTACCCTCACTCACGCAGCGAAACACAGCACAGTTCTGCTTTGCGCCGGTTTTCTGTGAGGCCGTGGTGTCACTCCGGTCGAGCCCGCCCATTCATGCCGAAGCGTGGCTCTCCCAAGGTCATGAATAATAATGGACCTAAAATACTACCCTTGGAGCACCCCTAACAAAATTCGGCACAATTCGTTTTAATAGTCTAATTTGAAGCTTTTAGTATGCTGATAACGTGGCCCTTGATTCAGTCAGGTCTAGGTTCCTTTATCCTTTGGGTTGCCTAAAGGGTCTTTCTTCATTGTAATTACCAGACTCCTCAAATCTTGAATCATGGTCTAAGCGTACCTTTGGCTCTAGAGCGACAGCATTGACTCAACCGGGAATTACACCCTACAATGAGAGAAGTTAGATTTAAAGATCTCATTTATGCAACAAAAAGTATGTAATCTATATATTTTTCGTACAAAGAAGACGTCTACTTTTTAGGGTCCCGTAGCCAAATGGCAAAAAACGAAACCCTTATAGATTCGTCATGTCTGTCTGTCTGTCCGTCCGTTACGTATGTCACAGCAACTTTTTTCCGAAACTATAAGAACTATTGAAACTTGGTAAATAGATGTATTTGTTTACCGCACTACGATTTTTACTCAAAAATTAAAAAGAATATTTCGGGGGTCCCCCCCATACTTTGAACTGAATCTCAAAATATTTTTTTTTCATCAAACCCATACTCGTGGGGTATTTATGGATAGGTCTTCAAAATGATGTTGAAGTTTCTAATACATTTTTTTCTAAACTTAATACTTTGCGCAAGAGACGCTCCCAAAGTGGTAAAATGTGTGTATGTGTCCCTTTAACTTCTATAATAAAATAATTATAAAACTAAAAAAAATATGATATAAATTACCATTCCATACCAGTCCGTTAAAAAATGGAGTGGAAATTATCTTTTTTCAAGATAGCTCCATACAGAGCATGTTGAATGTCCAAATAAGTACCTATTAACGCTAGACTCAGAAGCCCTGGAGCCCAATTCTCGGGCTCGTGACATTTATCATCATACGACATATATCAACAAAACATGACGGATATCGTATGAAAACGTTTTTGCTTATTCTCGTGATGTCTAATGGTGACATATGTCACATATTTCGTGCGACACGTATCGTATGGTCTTGACCATACGATATGAAGTATCACGGTGATTTTGGTGATATTTTTCCAATTCAAAGTGACGTTTGAATCGTTTTTCGTTTTGTTGTTTATCGACGTTTGGTTGTTCAAATGACATATCAAGTTTAAATTAACTGCACAAACTAAGAAGATGATTGATTCTCTGTGTGAACGATTGTTTAGCTGAGAATTTTAAATATTCTTATATTTTCTTTAATTGGAACAATTTTTCACCAGTACTACCTACATACCTTTAAATATTCGTCATTAAGCCTTTTTATCTTAGTAATAAAATCAGTGTAAAGAATTATCTTTATTTTTTTTTCTTTTAACGCTTCTTTTTTGCATAGTTGCCATCTCTTTTTGCCACATACATACGAAAAATCTTTTGGTTTTCGGTAGGTGTAACGGAATTACAATTTCATAAAATCAATTTTCTTTTTCGTCTTTTTTGATCGTATTTTAAAGCAGTTATGATAATTATGATGTTACACAAACATAAAATTGACTGTTGATATAAAAAGGCTAGAAAATGTTGAATTAATACTTAAACAATAAACATTAAGATTTCTCGATTGTATACTTGTGTCAATCAACAAAATGGAACGTATTAGCGGAAGTGATATGGGCCACATTATCTATGGAAGTGACTCTTATTGTCGCATTGGCACGAGAATAGGTTTTTGACTTTTGTGACATTTTGGTGACATTGGAAAAGTGACATTACAGGAAATACGACATTTTATCGCACGTCCCGAGAATTGGGCTCCTGGATTTATTTTCATACGACATGTATCACTAAAACATAGTTTTTTTGTATGGTTTTCAGGTGATATCCGCCATGTTTTCAAAATATCACGAGCACGAGAATTGGGGTCCTGCTTGCTTGGAATTCTGCTTGTGATTTTTATCGATATATTGGAAAAACATTTTTTTTTGTATGGTTTTCATGTGATATCCGCCATGTTTTTTCATATCGAAAATCCCGAGTATTGTAATTGCTCCTGGTTCGGAATGTTAATAAAATAGAAAAGAGTTCTTGTTTCACGGTAGGCAGCGGCATGACTGAGCTCCGGTATTGTTGATGTCTATGAGCGGCGGTTACCGTTTACCATCGGATGGGCCGCAAGCTCGTCTGCTTATTTTTCGCAATAAAAAAGTAAGATTATTGGCACGCATGACTCCTCCATGAACTCCTTACGTCAAACGAAACCGAATTTTTTTTTGGAGCCAAGCAGTTGGTTTGTACTTTCGTCCTTGCTTTGTATACCAAAGAAAGCAATGTCTTGTTGTCTTGTATTCAATTCAATTCTTTGGGTCCCGGGTTTTTTTTACAAATTTGTACCTGAGTTTTTCTGTTAAGAAATTCTCAGTGTCAGCCCGTGGGCGGTCTTGTACCCCCGTGTTTCTGAAAGCACGTTGGTCCTGCGCCTGCTCCTTCTTTATTCGTGTCACACTGCAACTGGTGTCCCATCGAAATATGAGGGTAAGGGAATAGAGAATGCACTTGTGTCTGAGCTAAGCACTATAAATGTCCTGCGTTAATGGCTGATCGCTGAAATTGACCGCCATAACCGTAAAATCGATTTGGAGGACATTATTATAAATGTGAAAGTGTTTGTCTGTCTGTTTGTCCGTCTTTCACGACTTTTTGACGTGATTTTTTAATTTGAAATAGTTGAAGGGACGGATAGGTCTCTATCTAATGCAAGCGAAGCCGCGGGCGAAAGCTAGTATGCAAATTATCATATTATTATTTGTGTGTTAGATAAATACTTACCGCCTTTCTATATATATCGTTTTTCAAAGAAAAACAGGGAGATAAATATTGACGAAGAAATCTCTTAAGATATCTGCGCAGTATGTTGGCATTGAATTAAGCTGTTGGACACGTAATACATATTGTACCGTGTGTTCTAACTATAAGAATAAACAAGTCTGTAAACAAATGTGACTATAGGTGACTAGCGCTGTTTTGAGTGCGATTTTTAGCATGCTACTGCAGTGCGCGTGGAAAGGGTGCGCTTTAGAACGTGTTAAACAGGTTTGCTTATTTTAAGCATGCTAATAGATGGCTAATAGCATGCTTCATCGTCAGCCCATTTAAGTCCCCACTGCTGGGGCACGGGCCTCCCTCAATCACATGAGGGGTGATTGCCATACTCACCACGCTTGGCAGACGGGTCGGAGGATTTAGATATAAATGCAGAGTTTTCCTTCTCTAGGTGCTGATGATCATGCCAGCAGCTTTACCTTAGTCGCCTTTTACGACACCTCGGTAAGAGTGAGGGTGGCCTATTCTACTCTGCGGGGGACCACACGGCAAATAGCATGCTTATTGAAAGCAAATTTGGACAGTTAAATAAGCATGCTCATATTTGGCAAGATTTTCAAGCATGTAATAAATGAGCATGTGTAACAGTAGATCTGTGGTAAAATGTAGGGCGACCCCCCACTCGACAATATTTAACCAAAACTGTTTATACATAGGACAACAACAGGTTATCCGTCTGCTACCTAGAGGTCTGCTCGTCTGCTACCTAGAGGTACAAATCCTATCACATAAAAAAATATGACATTGCACACCCAAGCGCGGAAGGTTCTGCTGAGTCATGATGTCGGTCGGGTAAATTTGTCAAACGGACTTTTCTAAATTGACTCACACCCCGAAGGGTGTGTTTGGTTGGGGGACGCCCCCGGCTTTTACCAGCCAGTATATCGCGAAAGTCATGTTAGAGACTGTTGCCCAAATAAAAGTGCCTGGTGCGTCAGACATTTTCTTATTTACATTATTGCGGACAAACAAGCAGACAGCTCACCTGATGGCCCATGGACTGTGACACATGAGCATCACAATGCGCTGCCGGCTTCTAAGATAGGAATAAGCTCTTTTCTAACGAACGAACGCCCTGTTGGACTAGTGGTGTGAGTACCGGGCCGTGATCTGCGGGTCCTGGGTTCGATTCCCGGGTTGAGCGAAAAGTATGTTTCGAATTTTTCGAACATAGCTCGGGTCTGTGATCTCCAAGCCGCATTTAACAGGCGTGGTGATTTAGCCTAATCCCATCATAGTAACGATAACTTGATTTCTATGATGAAGGCCTTTGCCCTGCAGTGGGACAGTTTGTAGGCTGATACTTTAAGATCTTTTCTTGAAGATCACCACGCGGGCAATTCTCGTACACTTGACATTGAAGTCGAGTGAGAGATTTGTATGGACGAATGTATGAACTCTCTAAATTCAACTTCAATTATGAGTGCTCGAGAATAGGTTTTTCATATATGAGCGCTAGCACCTACACTCACTTAACACACGTCAAATCACCTTCCTCTTCCTCAAACAAACGCTCTCACGGAGTAAATACCTCGCAAGCGCAATATTATTAGGACGCTATTATTAGCGGAGAGTTCAGCGGACGTCCGAACGCGACGAAGGTCAGCCGCCGAATGGGGCGCGGGAGGTCGTTAACCACGGTTCAAATGCGGAAATTATTTTTGACTGCGGGTTTTATTCTGCTGCCGAAGCATATGTTAATATTTAGGGAGATGTTTGAGAAGCTCCTTCGCCGACAATAGCAGCCATAACAAAAAATGAGATGCTCCCAAACTTTAAAAGAGTTAAGATGAGATCAAAACATTTATTTGTTCAACACACAAACGACAAATTTACAAATAAGACGACAAATTGGTGAAATGAAAAAAAAGGTAACATTTTTTTTATTACTCATTCATCGGATGATCGACATAAGTTTCAGCAATACATGAATATCACAGTCACAGAATTAAATCTTAAAATAATTGCACTTATAATTTGAGATGACCACATCATGCATTTGTGGAAAAAAAATATTAATGAGGAAGGTATTAATAATCAGTAAAAAATTATATTTTTCGATTAGTTAATAGTGTGAAAAAAGAAAACAGAACAATCATTCCGTTGGTATACTCGAAACTGGAATTCAAGACCAAAAAAACTACGACAGATACGCCAGTGTCAAATCTATCAATGTCACGTATGTCATTGTCAAATTAAGTTTTCAGGTTTTTTTCAACCTTTTTGTTATATGCTTATTTTCTTAGTATAGGCTGGCACAATTAATGATAAGGATTTTCTCAAAAAATAGAAACTTAATTACATCTTCATCTTCACCATCACTAATTTCAGAATCTCTGACTATGGAATCTGAGTCGGTCACTCGACCTATGGATTCTGCCGAGGCTACTCTTAACGAAATCGCAGGTTTTAAGTCTCTCTTAGGTGTCAACTTAGGTCTTCAGGTGACAACTCACTCAACACACAATAGCATTGTATAAAACGATTAAAATTCAAAGATTCCTATATTAATATCTCTTTGCGGCACCTCACTGCACGAAACAACATGTAAGTTCAAATGTTGTACCAAATGTTAATAACACCTGAAGTGACACAAGCTCAATACCAGCTTTTCTACCAAACATTACGGATGATTAAGTTTTTATTAAATTGTCTTGTATTTATGTAAATATAAGTCAATAAAATTACTTCTTTATATTAAAGAATTAAAATTACCAATAAACAAATTATGTTGGCGTATGTTTTTAAGATATAGGTATATACTATTGATTGACGATAATTTTATTGCAGTGGCAACATTGTAGTAGATGTTTTGGTCTTCAATTCCAGTTTTGGGTATAGTTGAGGTAATTTAATTTCAAGATACGCATGAATTTTGGGAGACTCTGGAAGTTTATATCAAGTACAGGTAATTTCTTGGTTAGATCATTTTACAGACGAGACAAGCGGAACACGGGGGAGCTGCGACCTAAATTAGTCCTATACATCTTGTTTTTAAACAAACCACATGAGTATCGCAGAGGAAGAGTGGCAATATTAAAATTCAGTTCTTCAAGTAACTTCGGACTGTCGATATGGTTGTTTAACAGTTTGTGCAAGTAGGTCATATCCATGTTAGGTGCGACGAACAGATTTTCTAGAACTTCCTATAACCATTATTACTATGTCATCTGCGTAACCCTGAGTCAGAAATCTGGCTTCATTGAGCTCACAGATGAGACTGTCAACAACGGAAAGAAAGGGAATCTAATTTAGATTGGGCGAGTTTTTCAACAAAGGTCTTTAAAATTTTCGGAGGATTTTAGTTTAAAAAAAAGTAGAATTCGGCGGCAAAGTAGAACAATATAGCAACCATTCATTGGCGTCCGAAAACTTGATTTCTCTTGCAAGCATTTTTTAAATAAATCAGAAGTGATCATATCAGAAACCTTGACTTATTCATAGCACGGCACGGAGTAGTAACTCTTAGCGGAGAGATGCACTTGCACATGCAACCGGTGCAACTTTATGTTCCACAAACATGAAGGATATATGACTTTTGGAACGTTGTACCAACATTTGTAAGTTTTCTTTGTCTCTAGATTATTTTAGGAGGGCAAGGATGAAGTTATGGGTTGACTTAGGGGCCTTGCTATCTTTCCTGTACCCATAGGACGCTGCCTCATTCGTAGCTACCACTTGTCCACATATGCCCGCGATATACCCGCGACACCAGTGGAGTCACAAGCCAACCTTTAAACCCCCCTTTCCCCCGGATTGAGCCTCCGGTACCCTCACTCACGCAGCGAAACACAGCACAGTTCTGCTTAGCGCCGGTTTTCTGTGAGGCCGTGGTGTCACTCCGGTCGAGCCGGCCCATTTATGCCAAAGCGTGGCTCTCTCAAGGTCATGAATAATAATGGACCTAAAATACTACCTTGGGGCACCCCTAACAAAATTCGGCACAATTCGTTTTAATAGTCTAATTTGAAGCTTTTAGTATGCTGATAACGTGGCCCTTGATTCAGTCAGGTCTGGTTCCTTTATCCTTTGGGTTGCCAAAGGGTCTTTCTTCATTGTAATTACCAGACTCCCCAAATCTTGAATCATGGTCTAAGCGTACCTTTGGCTCTAGAGCGACAGCATTGACTCAACCGGGAATTGCACCCTACGATGAGAGAAGTTAGATTTAAAGATCTCATTTATGCAACAAAAAGTATGTAATCTATATCTTTTTCGTACAAAGAAGACGTCTACTTTTTAGGGTTCCGTAGCCAAATGGCAAAAAACGAAACCCTTATAGATTCGTCATGTCTGTCTGTCTGTCCGTCCGTCCGTATGTCACAGCCGCTTTTTTCCGAAACTATAAGAACTATTGAAACTTGGTAAATAGATGTATTTGTTTACCGCATTATGATTTTTACACAAAAATAGGAAAAAAGAATTCGGGGTTCCTCATACTTAGAACTAAATCTCAAAATATATTTTTTCATCAAACCCATACGCGTGGGGTATTTATCGATAGGTCTTCAAAATGATGTTGAAGTTTCTAATACATTTTTTTCTAAACTTAATGCTTTGCGCAAGAGACGCTCCCAAAGTGGTAAAATGTGTGTGTGTGTCCCTCTAACTTCTATAATAAAAGAATTATAAAACTAAAAAAAATATGATATAAATTACCATGAAAACTAACAACGATAATTTTTTTAATACGTTATAAACCGTAAACCGCAATTTACCTTCCATATATCTTACTTGCTGCTACGGAACTCTTCATGGGCGAGTCCAACTCGCACTTGGCCGGTTTTTTCCGTACAAAAAAGGATGTCTACTTTTTGTTATTTTATACACACTTGTGTTTTTTTCCTCATATTTAAATAGTCGTCGTTTTTTTCCGTGTTCCCCGAGACTACACGAACGATTCATTCATTCACGAGATTTGTTGACACTTGGATGGAGGCCACGAGGAAAAAAAATAGAATTCTATGTAAAGTTGCTACTGTTTTGTTTTGACATGTTTATTTATGTGTCTTGACACAAGACACACCCACTAGAATACGTATGAGGTCTTTGACATAGTTTACAACATTTTCATGGTGGGATTCTGTGGGGTAGGCTCGCAACACGTGAATAAGAATCACTCTTAATTACTTGTAACTGTAGGTATTACAATTTGCGGATGACGACATTGCAATACAAAAATCAAAATGATTAAATTGAAAATTTAAAAAACCCCCGACACAACTAAAGCTCTTTCATTTGATACCTATGTTGAGGCAGTTGGAACAACAAATAGGTTATTCGTCATTTTCTGACGGCGGCCATCTTGGATTTGAAATTTTTCACAATTAATATATTCTGCTACTCAAGCCCTTTATATGATACCCGTATTGTGGGAGTTGTGTTAAAACATAAAATCCAAATCTTTGTGACGGCGGCCATCTTGGATCGATTTTTATCCAACATAGCTAAGAACACTACCTCCTTATTCATCTTTCAAACAAAAAGAAAACAAAATCAAAATCGGTTCATTGTAATAATTAGTTCTGCGGCATCGTAAGAGATGACGCTGCGCGTAGCGTGAATCGCACAAGAATTTGTACGTTTCGATTTGTACTAAAGCAACTGGTGACCATAATAAATTCTTTCGTCCTGAGTTTGGAAGTTTCATTCATTTTCAACCCTGGGTTTTTGGGGTCTTGTACTCGATTCTGTACAAGCATGCTACAAATGTGCATGTGTAACAGTATCTTAAAGATTTTAATAATAATCCTCCAACCGATTACGGCTACGGCGGCCAATCTCAACGATCAGCCACGTACGCAGGATATATAATAGTGCTCAAGTGTGTGCGCAAACACAAGTGCACTCTCTATTCCCTTACCCTCATATTCCGATGGGACACTACTGTGACACGACCAGAGAGTTATTGGGCGCAGGACCAACGGCTTAACGTGCTCTCCGAGGCACGGGGGTACATGACCGCCAATTTCCAGACTCCGGGCTGCCACTAAGAATTTCTTACCGAAAACTTAGGTACAAATTTTTGGCCCGACCCGGGGATCGAACCCGGGACCTCTTGCGCAGCCGTCGCTTTAAAGTGCGACCCACTAACCACTGCGCCACCGAGGCAGTCTTAAAGATTTTAATACCTGTGCAAAAGGTGCTTAAATAATATATTTATACCTTGTAATTAGCTTTAGGTATAAGAAGATTATTTTTATATTGACTGTGTTGATGACACTCAAAGGATTTATCAACTTTTTCACATGAGGCAAATTACCCCGGAGCCCAACTCTTAGGACGTGATAGAAAACTATGGAATGAAAGTTGGTAAAATGATAAAACTTATTTTCATTGAAATAAAGGTCAAGTGACAGCTGCCATTCTAATCAAGCTATATTTTACGGAGTATACGGTCCGACCAAGATCAGAAGGCACATTAGTGACATTGACATGGGGGCGCTGTTCATTATTTTTTCTATGGGAAGATGTCAAAAGCACTGAGACTTGTAGAGGAAACGCGTTAGTTCCGACTTTTGCCACGTGCCAAATAACCGTGATCGGATTTGTATGCTCACACGAAACAGTCTGTAACCTATTTCGGATACATTGCATAGCAATTAAGGTCAGACATGATTGGTTAATTGTTCTTGGGATTAGCGGCCTCCTTGAGCGGAACAATGTGCGGTTCAAGGTTCGGATCCCTGTTGGGACATGACGTGAGTTAGTGACGAGCTGTGGTATGATGAAATTAGTGCGTAAATATATATTATTGAGATTTAAGTTTATTTGTTATTTTGGCCTTTAAAAAGACTAGAGCATCTTTAAGGGTACTTTAAAGCGACGGTTTCGCCTGGGGTTCCGGGTTCGATCCCCGAGTCGGGCCAAAATTTGTACCTGAGTTTTTCTGTTACGAAATTCTCAGTGTTAGCCCGGAGTCTGGAAATTGGCGGTATTGTACCCCCGTGCCCCGGAAAGCACGTTAAGCCGTTGGTTCTACGCCTAATGCGTCTTGGGGAATAGAGAGTGCACTTATGTCTGCGCAAATACTTGTGCACTATAATATGTTCTGCGTCCATGGCTGATCGCTGAGATTGGCTGCTATGACCTAATCGGTTTGGTGGACATTATTACTATATGTATGCTTAAGGACCTAGATTTTTTTATTGTAATGAAATGAAGACTAACGAAAAATTTATCAAGACATTTAAACATTATTTTTCACACGTCATTCATGTCACAATCATCATCAATAAAATCATCTCTTTTTTTTTCAGATCTCTAGCAGGATTTTAAAAAAGTAGCTACTCATTTTTGCAAATTATCCGTTTGGTTGGATTTTTATGCACCTTCGTTGTTCCTAGTTTCCATTTATATATTCATTCATAATAATTTCTACATTTTTTTTTAATTCTTAAATGTTCTGTCAGTATGGACCTAACTTTAATTAAAGATTTTTTTTCTATCTTTATCCAGTTTTCCGATTTCATTGTTTTAATAATTCTCACAACATCTCATACGTTGACTTGATTCCGTACTAAGTAGCTTAAGCACTTGTGTTACAGATATCAGACAACAGAGGAACACAAATATATACTTAAATACATATATTACACCCAGACACCGAACAAACACAAGTGTTCATCGCACTAATGTTTGTCCAGGGTGGGGATAGAACCCACGACCTTTGGCGTAAGAGGCAGGGTCACTACCAATTGCGCCATCCGGTCAGTCGTTTGTCATCGTAAACTTCACAATGCTTAACTTTTTTCTGATAGACAGTGATAGTGGTATCCCAGTATTTAATGCGATGCATTATTGGACTATTGCCATAACTTTCCCCTCCACGTGTCCATCAGATTCTGATTAGAGATGTTACCAATCTTTATGAAAATCGATAACATTATTATTCATCATCATCATCAACCTGAGTGGAAGTTCTTTTAGTGCTTCATCATCAGCCCATTTAAGAAAGAAAGAAAGAAAATACATTTATTGACCATCACAATACACAGGAAACAAACATATACAGTTGGTACACGGTTTAAAACAACAAATTTTACACAGAAGAGGGACAAAGAGATGTGGATAGTGTGTGGTCAATCAGGTCCCGACCTCAGCATTAGTTGCTACTACAATATCTGCATTGCCGTAGCAGCGCTGGTATTCTGGCGGGACCTGTCCAATTAAGTCCCCACTGCTGGGGCACGGACCTCCCTCAATCACATGAGGGGTAATTGCCATACTCACCACGCTTGGCAGACGGGTTGGCGAGGGTTTTGATATAAATGCAGAGTTTTCCTTCTCTGGGTGCTGATGATCATGCTAGCAGCTTTACCTTTCGCCAAGTCGCCTTTTACGACACCTCAGTAAGAGTGAGGGTGGCCTATTCTACTCTGCCGGGGACCACACGGCGTGTGGCTTTTAGTGCTTGATTTGTTTAAATTGTATCATCAAAGTGTTCCTAACTTGTTTTTTTTTTGTGTTATATGATTTGTAATCTGTATTAAGCACTGAATAAATCTTTATATTCTTAATTATAATTTACCTAGCCTATTATTGTATCGTTTTAAACTTTCATGGTCACTAACATTAGAATAGTTTGTATCTTATTTTCGAGTTTTTTTTTATGAGAAAGTGAGGCAAACGAGCAAGCGAGTCACCTGATGGTAAGTGATCACCGCCGCCCATGGACATCAGCCACACCAGAGGAAGTGGAGATGCGTTGCCGGCCTTTTAGGAAAGTATAAGCTCGTTTCTTCAAGATCTCAATGTAAACTGGATCTATTTTAAACAATGTCGGGGTTACAACCTCTCTGCAAACACTTATACTATTTATTAAATAACCATGCACAAATGTTGGGTCTGCTTTTGTACGCGAAAAATTGATACACTCCAAAGGCGGCCACTTTTGGTGGTAATCCAAAATTCGAGTACAAAAGCAGACCAAACAGTTAACTATAAGTAATAAATAAATAGTATAGGTGTTTGTCGAGAGATTGTAACCCCGAAATTGTTTAAAATAGATCCGTTTTAGTAGCTAAAAATTAAAATCGATTGGCGTCACTAGTGTGCCCTACCCGTCACCTTAAGTGATTTTGTACACCTATTAACATACAGAACGTAAAATCGCCAGCTGATAATAATTAAATTAATTTTATTATGTAATTCATTAAACTTTGTGTTAAAATTAAGTCAATTATTGTGTTAAGTGGCTAATTAATTAGGATAAATGTGCGCAAGCCTGTGGCTTCGATAATTCCAGTAGGGCTAACATGCGCACCACGAGATAATTTTGTCTACACTCGTATTCGCTAGTTGCTTCTTGCTCACCAGACTGAGCGATGAGCGGGATAGAAGGATGCGCTCGCACGGACGAGAGTAGACAACATTTTGGCGCGGAGCGCATGTAGGAAATTTGACAGCTAAAAACGAGATATTTGTCGTCGTAGACTAGCGAGGACGACAAATATCTCGTTTTTAGCTGTCAAATTTCATACATGCGCTCCGCGCCAAAATGTTGTCTACTCTCGTACGTGCGAGCCACAGATCTGTGGTGCGAGCGCATCCTTCTATCCCGCTCATCGCTCAGTCTGGTGAGCGAGAAGCAACTAGCGAATACGAGTGTAGACAAAATTATCTCGTGGTGCGTATGTTAGCCCTACTGGTATTTATACCGAGGAACTGTTCGGATTGCTTTTTAAGGTTGATTAAAATTTTAGTTGAGTACAAGTGGAGTCTCAGTGACGTCAGCGCGCGCGCAAATAAACCGGTAAACATGTATCGGGATGTTGTGTTGTTGCATCATATTTATGAGTGAACATTATTTTGATATGCTAATGATTTCAGAGATGTATGAGTACGCACTTTCATACATCTCTCAAGACAAACATTTATTTGAAACTTGCGATCGTTCGCAGCTTCGCTCGCGTGGCGTTCGGAGCTTCGCTCGCGTGGCGTTCGGAGCTTCGCTCGCGTGGCGTTCGGAGCTTCGCTCGCGTGGCGTTCGGAGCTTCGCTCGCGTGGCGTTCGGAGCTTCGCTCGCGTGGCGTTCGGAGGTTCGCTCGCGTGGCGTTCGGAGCTTCGCTCGCGTTGCGTTCGATTTGCCACAAAGTAGCCCATGTCACTTTCCATCCCTTCAACTCCTCCTCCTCCTCATGTTAGCGTGTAGTTCCCGGTTCCGTCCAAAGCTGTCGCTTTGGAGTCGGACAGGATTCAGGGAGTCTGGTAATTACAAAAATCTCCATCACTTCAACTCATCATCATTTTAGCGTTTTGTCCCAGTTGCGTCCCAAGCTGTCGCTTCGGAGCCCGGGGCCCGCTTTCCTACTTTGACTCCTCCACTTGCACTGCATCCGTAGTGGTCAGTTTATTAGCACTCATGTCATCCCTTACAACGTACTTACGTCAAGCCACACCTTTTTAGGTCTACCCCTTCTGCCGGGACCCGGCGGTGGTGCCATGGCCAGACATTTGTTTCCCACGTAGCTGTCCGGTTTTCGCAGGACATGACCGTACTAACGTAGGCGACTCTCTAGCAGTATGTCTGCCATGTCACGGATATGAAGGCTCCCACGTATGCGTGAGTTTCTCACGCGGTCTTTTCGCGTAACTCCACACATCCACCACAGCATGTTCATCTCCGTGACATGCAACTCCTGCTTGTGTCGCTCAAATACAGGCCAAGTCTTGGTGCCATACAAAAGCACCGGTATAATGATGGACTTACAGACCTGTCCCCTGCCTGTCACCTCACGCCATTTGGTCCACGCGGCAGCAATCGGCGTCTCCATCACTTCAACTGTCTTCATTTAAAAATCACATCAATTCGTTGCTCCGTTTTTCATTGAAAGACGGACAAACAAACATACAGGCTTTTTCTCATTTATAATATTAGTATGGATGAGTAACTACTCTCTTGTTGGTTGAAATCAAGATACCGAACCATAGCGGTAGATTACATCCCCATGGGTTATCTATGGACCTACGTTAAGAAACAGTTTGCAATTTTTATTTTTTAATGTTATAAAATGTTATTTGAAGTGTATAAAGTGCTATAAATATTATTTTACACTTTATAGTTCGTGGTTTTTGAAGGTTCATTTTTGGCAGATTTTTTATGTCTGCTGATAAGGGTCCAGAGGGTCCTTTGTAGAATAGTAAACTCGTAAAAATGAAGTATAAAATATTTATTGTATAAAAACAACAGAAGGCACGACTGCGAAATGATGGTTAAAGACATAATTTATTATGCTCTATTGTTGCTCAGGCTTGGCTTTTTTGGCTTTAAGAAAGCTGACCGGCAACAAATCGGACGATGCTCGGAATCAATTGGTCTGAGCATCGGACTAATGAATCTATACGAACCGTGATCAAAATTTCAGTGAGACTAAGCACCACATCATCATTATCAGCCCATTTAAGTCCCCACTGCTGGGGCACGGGCCGCCCTCAATCACATGAGGGCTAATTGCCATGCTCACCACGCTTGGCAGACGGGTTGGCGAGGGTTTTGATATAAATGCAGAGTTTTCCTTCTCTGGGTGCTGATGATCACGCCAGCAGCTTTACCTTTCGCCAAGTCGCCTTTTACCACACCTCGGTAAGAGTGAGGGTGGCCTATTCTACTCTGCCGGGGACCACACGGCGCCACATGCTCAACTTTAAACACCACAGTCGGTGATGCGATCAACGCGGCCGAGGATAGAGCGAGCTGGCGGAAGATAAATCGGGAAAAAAATATTCATCGTGACCACGACCCTCAGCATTGAGGACAAACGACGCTAGGAGGAGAAGGATGGTTGCTCAGTGGATAAGAACACCCGTTTTACGGACAGGACGGCGTGGTTCGAACCCGACAGCGCACCTTTCAAATCAAGAAATGACTTATTATTAACTTATTCAAGATAAAAAAACTAAAACCCAACTACGACAAAAAACGTCGCTGAAAAAGTATAAAACAAGCCTTCGTTGTCAATTTATGCAATATTCACTATGTAGAGATAAAATTTCATGTTTGGAAATCCGCAGTCACACGTTGTCAAAGGGTAGTATATTTAACGTGTGACTACGCCTTTCCAAACATGAAATTTTATCTCTACATAGTGAATATTGCATAAATTGACAACGAAGGCTTGTTTTATACTTTTTCAGCGACGTTTTTTGTCGTAGTTGGGTTTTAGTTTTTTTACTTTTATTTTATTTGTACTATTTTGGTGTCCAAGTGCTAGTAATATATATATATATATATATTCAAAATGTACAAGTCAAGCGCTTTCAAATGATACCAAACACGGCATATTTATCATAACTTTATTTTTTTACTCTGTATGTTTTGTCCGCTAGAGGGCGCCACATTAGATTTTGTGAAACTTCATATAGCCTATAACCAGCGGACGATCAAGACGCTTATAATGATATGTCATTTGTCGAATTCTGATAAGTAGTTAAGAAGTTACGTGGAAACAGATGAACATACATACATACATACATACATACATACATACATACATACATACATACATACATACATACATACATACATACATAGCCTGTCAAAATCATAACCCTCCTTTTGCTTTGCCGTAGTCGGGTAAAAATAGTGAAAAGGTTGTTACTAGACAGGCATGATCCATCCTCGGCCACATCGGCCACAGATTGTAGCCAAATGTCTGGCTATTCTAATAAAAAAATCTTTATTGTATTACTTCTACTTACTGAACCCATGTAACCATGATCAAGTAGTTCTGGTTCTAGACGCTCTGTTGTAGTAATAACCAGACCTCTCAAATAAAACCCTGAAAAAGACGCCACTGTATTTTTTTGCAGTGCACCGCTCATATTTACGTTTCCCTTTTGTACGGATTGCCGAAGGTCAGACGGCAGTCGCTTCATTGTAATTACCTGAATTCCCGAATCCTGAATCATGGTCTAAGCGTACGCCGGGTGTAAACCAAAGCGACAGCTTTGAACGCAACTGGCACACACTCTAAGTTGAATTGGGATCTTATCGGGAGTTGAAATATCTGGACATACAAACGAATCCCGACCATATGGCAACCGACAGCAGACATACAACAGACAGTTAATGCGTTCTCAAATAACCGTATTCTTCGGCCGTTTGAGTGTCAAATCAATTGCGTCGATTATTTTGGGAGCCGAATTGAGAGGGCCAATTCGGTTGACTGCGATATCGTTACGCGGCTGAAGTCACGTAGGCTGGAGACGATTCGGCGGAGTCTTTTGTGATCCCACAATAATTAAATACCGCTTATATACCAGGTTTTAAAAAAATGTCTACGTTGATGACGTTGTATGAAAGCTTCAGTTGTGGAACAGTTGAGCTGTAAAAGTACCTAAATCATTCGAGACCAGATTTTGAACTTAGTGCATATAAGATAAGGTTGAAAACCAATGAATTAATAGATGGCAAGCCATGCTATGAAACAAATGTCAGACCGTGCTACTAAACCCTGGGTTCAGACAGACGGGGTAGATCCAAAAAAGGTATGACTTGACGCTGTACGGGATGACATGCGTTCCAACAAACTGACCACTATGGATGCCCAAAAAAGAAATGCCCAAAAAAGAAAGTTCCGCGATAGATGATGGGGATGGAATGACAATCGCTTGCGTGTGATTCGATGTACAGGGAGTAGATCAAAGCGTTCCTCAGAGCACTCCCATGATAGATGCACCCATGATAGGACGCAACCGGTACAAAACGCTAAAATGAATGATAAAAAGAGAAGTTGTCACGGAACAGTGTCTATTCATATTTTCGGTCGTTCCTTTGAGGTCTCCTATAAGCAGACCACACTGCAAGGTCACTTCGTTAACTGGTCCAATTAAAACCGTAGATCCCCAAGTTTGTTTAGTCTGTTTGTCTGGCTTTATCAATGTTTGCGCCCCGATTCTATTGCCACTGTTCTAACCAATTAGTGGGCGACGTCTAAAAATACCGGACATTGTTCGTGGAGTCTTCAAAGTGAAACAAATTGATAAACGCACGCTATATTTTGATTTCTAAACTAGAGGTCGTAGCTTTGAATCGCTCTTTCAAATCTAGGTGTGTATGTAAGTAGCTTTGAGGGAAAACATCGTAAGAAGGCATCTGAGATAATGATTCTGAACGTGTCATTGTCATCGTCAGCCCATTTAAGTCCCCACTGCTGGGGCACGGGCCTCCCTCAATCACATGAGGGGTATTTGCCATACTCACCACGCTTGGCAGACGGGTTGGCGAGGGTTTTGTTATAAATGCAGAGTTTTCCTTCTCTGGGTGCTGATGATCATGCCAGCAGCTTTACCTTAGTCGCCTTTTACGAAACCTCAGTAATAGTGAGGTGGCCTATTCTACTCTGCCGGGGACCACACGGCACCTGAAGCTGAACGTGTAACCATGATCCATTATGACTGGTTCTTCATGCAGTCGATTAACCAAGTTCTGGAGCATGGTCCTGGGGGCTAATACCTCTAGAATTTTGGACTGTGATTCGGAACCTCCTAGTATTATTTGGGACCATAGCTGATCCAATTTGACTGATTCTTCTAAGAGTCGTTTTAGTTAGACCGCACTGGATTCACCAAGTTCTGGAGCATGGTCTTGGGGGTTAGTACCTGTAGAATTTTGGACTGTGGTTCGGAACCCCCTAGTACCATTGGGGACCATAGCTGATTCAACTTGACTGATTCTTCTAAGAGTCGTTTTAGTTAGACCGCAGTCGATTCACCAAGTTCTGGAGCATGGTCCATGGTCCATGGAGGTAAGGACCTCTAGAATTTGGGACCATGATCCGCTCAGGGTTGGTGAAACAGCCTGATCTTGGGTTCTGGCATGTTGAAAAGTACCAGGAAAGCAGGATTCGAGTGGAAGTAGGTGCTTTAGCTGGCCTACTACTTAGCTGACTAATAGCCAAAGTACAGGTTTAATTCTTTCGTCGTTTTCGTCGCGTCTAGTGTATCTGCCTACTGCATCGCAGATCTACAGATGCATTCTGACAATGACTGCAGCATAATAGGGTTTATAATAAAACGTCGGGCGCACAAAGCGTCGGCGTGTTTTCGAGGAAGGCGGGCCGTTTGCGTATGACAATATACCTAAGTGATGGGAACTGTTATAAATGGAAAACCAACATTTATTCTACCTACATGATTTCTACACCACTATTTTTTGGAAATTCTTAATAATCGAAATGTCGCAACCGCCGACGCCGGCATTCAATCAAATGGCTGAAGAACAACTAGCCATGTCGTTGACCGCAACGTTTAACCAGATGGCTGAACGTTTGTTACATGGCTTTAAAAAAATGTTATAACATAATTGTAACACTAAAAATTTCTTACCGAAAACTTAGACTCAATTTTTTTGATTGAACCCGGGACCTTTTGCGCAGCCTTCGCTTTAAAGTGGGTCGCACTTTAACTGCCGCACAGAGAGATGTGAAAGTTATGGTCATTATCTTAATTATAGATAGTCTTTAGGCGTATTAAAATAAGTATCATTATTTTTTCTTAAGGTGACGGGTAGGGCACACTAGCGACCCCAATCGATTTTCATTTTTAGCTACTTAACCGGAGCTATTTGAAACAATTTCGGGGTTACAATCTCTCGGCACATACCTATACTATTTATTTAATACTTATAGTTAACTGTTTGGTCTGCTTTTGCACTCGAATTTTGGATTACCGCCAAAAGCGGCCGCTTTCGTGAATCAATTTTTCCCTTACAAAAACGGACCCAACATTTGTGCATGGTTATTTAATAATATAAGTGTTTTTCAAAGAGATTATAACCCCAAAATTGTTTAAAATAGATCCGGTTTAGTAGCTAAAAATTAAAATCGACTGGCGTCGCTAGTGTGCCCTACCCGTCCCCTTAAGTAACCATCAAAGTTGAGACGTCTCTGAGTGCAACACCAAATGAACTCCGTTCGGCATTTTTTCCGATATCACTTGAGTTCACCTCGAGTGCGCTTGTGACCACGCCTGTTGTAATGCGGTCGAAACGTCAAAATGTGAGTATATGCTACTACGAGTATGTCATCATCATCATCATCATCAGCCCATTTAAGTCCCCACTGCTGGGGCACGGGCCTCCCTCAATCACATGAGGGGTAGGGCCATACTCACCACGCTTGGCAGACGGGTTGGCGAGGGTTTTGATATAAATGCAGAGTTTTCCTTCTCTGGGTGCTGATGATCATGCCAGCAGCTTTACCTTAGTCGCCTTTTACGACACCTCGGTAAGAGTGAGGGTGGCCTATTCTACTCTGCCGGGGACCACACGGCCGCCAGCAACCTCGAGGGAAACCAGTCGGCCGAGCTGGACTAAGTCGGGCTCAGTCAGATGGGCCTTTTCCGGGCCAAAAAATCGCAGAGTTTACATAATACAACTACGAGTATGTACTTACATATAATAATAACCGCGTTTTGTCCCGAGTACATTAATTATTGCAATTTGCAATTGGGTAAAAACAACTTCGAGGATGAGGTGAATAGGAGAATCCAGTTAGGTTGGGCAGCATTTGAAAAAGTACGTCGTGTCTTCGTATCGTCGATACCACAGTGCCTAAAGACAAAAGTCTTCAATCAGTGCGTCCTACCCGTCATGACATACGGAGCCGAAACGTGGACACTTACGGTACAGCTGGTCCACAAGTTAAAGGTCGCTCAGCGGGCTATGGAACGAGCGATGCTCGGCGTCTCTCTCCGAGATCGAATCCGAAATGAGGTGATCCGGCAGAGAACCAAAGTCATCGACATTGCTCATCGGATTAGCAAGCTTAAGTGGCAGTGGGCTGGCCATATTAGCCGCAGAACCGACAACCGATGGGGTAAACGAGTTCTAGAGTGGAGACCGCGTCTTGGCAAACGTAATGTAGGGCGCCCTCTGGCTAGGTGGGGGAACGATCTGCGCAGGATGGCTGGCAAGAGCTGGACGCGAGAAGTCATGGATAGATCACAGTGGCGAACAATTGGAGAGGCCTACGTCCAGCAGTGGACTGCGATAGGCTGTGATGATGATGACATTAATTATTTGTATAATGCAACGCGAAAGTCAAAAATCTTATATGTCACTCGAGTTACTAACATCACTAGCCTCCGCATAATTTATGACAAACAAGGCTGTTTGTAAATGACAATATACCTGAATGAATTGTTATTGTGCCTAGGTGCAGCAAAACATGATGTTATTACAAGGATTGAAGCTCGAATTGAGGGTATATCTTGATGGTCCTGCAGATTTATTTAATTCTTAAGTAAGTAACACACTTAAAAATTTCATCTCGTGTTTAGGCGGGACTCACCCACACCATCATTCATACATTCGACAGCTCATGTCGAATCAAGCACTTACAAATTTCGTCGGCTTATTAACGCGTTCAGTGGTCTAATTTTTAGAACATTCACCCGGATTGTGGAAGATGTGGGTTCGAGTCCCGCCTGAATGCGAGATGAAATTTTTAAGTGTGTTGTTTACTTAAAAATAAATTGCAAAAGATTGCTATAAAAATATATCATCATCATCATCGTCAGCCCATTTAAGTCCCCACTGCTGGGACACGGGCCCCCCTCAATCACATGAGGGGTAATTGCCATACTCACCACGCTTGGCAGACGGGTTGGCGAGGGTTTTGATATAAATGCAGAGTTTTCCTTCTCTGGGTGCTGATGATCATGCCAGCAGCTTTACCTTAGTCGCCTTTTACGACACCTCGGTAAGAGTGAGGGTGGCCTATTCTACTCTGCCGGGGACCACACGGCCAGTTGTGAGAATTATTATATTATTATTATTCACATAGATATTTACGTGAAATCGTAGGCGACATTTGCATACAAACGTAAAATCGTCTGGGAGTGGCGTGAGCGGCATAGTGATTTATTATAAGCCGTGTGCCCAAACGTGGGGGTGTGGGCGCTCGCTTCCGCCTACACGCTTCCTCGTGGAAGAAATAACACAGGGAGCTGGCGAGGTCGTTAAGTACGCTTTTACGGACCTGTGGCGCCGCCACCAGTTTTTATTGATTATTCAAAGATTCAAACCCGACCCGACCCGTTTGATTGACGACCCGTTTGGAACAGTGGTAGTGAACGCTGCCTTTGATCCAAGGGTTATGGGTTGGATCCCCGCACAGTACAAACATTTGTGTGCATGAACATGTCTGTTTGCATTGGTCTGAGTGTTTTCTATTTATTATAAGTATAAATTTACAAAAAAAAAATGTATATATTTGTAATCCCGCTGTTGATTCTGATATCCGTAACACAGGTGCTTGAGCTACCTATCTCGGAGTCAGATCAATGTTTGTGATGTTGTGAAATATTCATTTTTATTTAAAGCATTTATTTGCATAGAGTATAACGAACACAAGCGCGCAACAAGACAAAAAATGAAAAATTTATCAAGTTAAATAAATAAATAAAATTTAGTATACATAAATATTTCTATGGATGAATGATAAGTTGGCAAGATTCGTGTATCGACATAGAAGACATTTTTATCACCCTCTCATGACATCAATGTTTGAAATCAGATAAAAAGAGAAAACATTCACCTAAAACATGACAAACCTTTGTTATTGTAAGATTTGGTGGTGTTTCCGGACAGATACGAAATGGTGATCTTCAAGAAAAGTGCTTAAGGGAGGAACCTTAAGAGCGGCAACGCATTTGTGGTGCCTCGTGTGTTACAGATGTATCATCATCATCATCATCCACCTGCCCTTTTCCCAGGTTATCTGGGGTCGGCGCAGTATATTTTCCTTTTCCATACGTCCCTGTCATTCGTCATCGAATCATCCACCTCTTTTTCCATCATGTCATTCTTCACACAATCCATCCATCTCTTTTTCGGCCGTCCTCTGTTCCTCCACCCACTTACGTTTAAACTCATCACTTTTTTGGCAACATGTTCTTCCCCTCTTCTCCTTACATGGCCATACCAGGAAAGACGATTTGCCTTCAATTTATCAATGATGGGGGCCACTTTTATGCTTCCTCTTATATATTCATTCCTTATCTTTTCCATTCTCGTCACTCCACACATCCATCTTAACATTCTCATCTCTGTCGCATGCAATCGTCTTTCATCCGTCTTCTTAACGGCCCAGCATTCTGATCCATTCCCAAGGAGGGTTGGTGTCAGGCAGGCGGCCGACTATAAAAACTTTAAGCCAAAACTTTTTTTGCAGTATGTGTAATAAGTGTGTTACAGATTTATAACAATAACTAACTAACTAGGTTGGCGCAGCGACCCATAGTGACGCCCTATGGCTAGGGGCGTTTAAGAATACTGCCAAGGATTTCCCGGCCTGTCGTAAGAGGCGACTAAACGGGCTTTCGGAGTACGTGAGCGCATCCACTGCTGGGGAGTGGCTTGCTCAGCATACGACTCCGCGGGGGACGACATTACTGGGTGTCCTGGTAGGTCGTACAGCGTTGAATGGCTGTATTGCGCCAGATAGGGGTGAAGCGGCGAGCGCGATTAGCGGTACGGTCTAGTCCCGGCTGTCGGGTTTCCGACCGCGATTGCGCGGAGATGGACACCCCAGGGGTTTTAGTTAGGGTTTGAGTCCCACACAACACCTTGTTCCCTACATGTAGCAAGGTGACGGCCATGATAGTATCCCCTGGAAAAATAGTGAGTCTTGGCCTCCGATAATAAGAGCCTCCATCTCGGTCGGTCTTGCGCCACTTCCTGCCAGTCATGCGCTAAGAGTCCACGCAAATCCTTATCGACCTCATCTTTCCAGCGGTATCTTGGACAGCCGACTGGCCTTTGCCCATTAGGACGTCCCTGGTACGCTTTTTTCACTGCACGATGTTCTCCCAAACAGATGTTAGTGGGCGGCGGTGAATACTTACTATCAGGTGAGCCGTGTCTACTCGATTGTCCGCCATAATGAAAAAAAATCTATGGAATATAGAAGCTTTGGAACTAATCAGGAACTTAACACAATAAAATAAGTCGCATACAGTTTCATCATTCATTTGACATCCTGAGAGAGCTTACATGTTCGGATTGTTTTTCAAAGGAGTTCCTCGCATTTATACTCAGAAAGCCTCGCTTCGTCATGAATGGGCCGGCTCAACCGGATTGATATGGGCCACGCACGGCCTCACAGAAAATCGGCGTGAAGCAGCACTGTGTTGTATTTTGCTGCGTGAGTGAGGGTAACTGAAGCCCAATCCGGGGGAACGAGGGGTTTATATTTTGGCACCGCACTCGTGACTTCACTGGTGTCGCGGGTGTCTGAGTGGCGGCAATCGCTTACCATCAGGCGATCCGTCTGCTCGTCTGCCACCTATTACATATAAATAAAATAATCTCAAAATGTCAACCGATCGCATACAGAGTTGTCATTTCGGGAAGTTGGCATTTAGAGAAGTGCGCATTTCGCGAAGTTGGCATTTTGAGAATTTGGCCTTTTGAGTATAGACGGATCCTCGGACTTCTTTACAGACCAAATATGAAAGTGCCGTCCAACAAAAATGGTAGGACTTGAAATGTTCAAACTTCAAATGTCAAGATTTGGCGGAACTTAAAAAAGTATTTTCTTTGTTAATTTACTAAAAATGTATGAAGATGTTAATTTTTGGACTCATAAAACAATAATCTATCAAAAAACAATATAAAAGAGGCGGGTCCAGCCGTCGACCCTTAACACCCCGGTTTAATTTAAAATTGTCAGCAGATGATTAAATTACTATTTCATTCCGATTATTAACCGTCATACAATATTATACATTATATGTTCGCAATAGGGTATTTGACTAAGCTCGAGATTTTACAAAATATAAATATTTTATCAAAATATAGGTACATATGTGCGAATAGCAAAAATTCTCAATTAAAAATATAACGTCTAGCCGGTTTTATGGTCATTCAAAGATTCATGGGCAAGTCCATTTTAAAAGTATGAAATTATTAAAAAATAATTATACCATTGAATAACCCATATAATTTACGCCAACTATTATTTTGGAACCATTGACATAAACGAAACATTTGATATAGCTACCATACAAAATTCAAATGAAATGCATACAAAATACTGTCGTGCGACGTCACATCTCTGTAGCCATTTGTATGGAGCGTTTTGGGTTTGCCCAAAATAATGGGATTTTAAAGTTGTGATATCTTAAGTAGTTTAAATGAGAATCAAGTAATTCTTTCAACGATGTTTCTATCATTAAGAGGTCTTTTGATTACACAAATGAAAAAAAAATTGTCAAATACCGTATTTGACATACGCTTACGCGGCGACAAATCGCAAAGTGATGCGAAATCTCACCCAGACCCAATCTCGAGTTGGATCGTAAACACTTAGCTGGTGTGGTGGTGTGCGGCTGTGTTAATCGTTTGTAAGCGAGGCGAGACGCGGCAGCGAACAAACGTGGCAAATGACAGTGAAGCTGCTAAACTTCTCTCGACTCAGAGATGAAATGAACAATGGTTTCTTAAGAAAAAATAGTCAGAGAGAAAGAGAAGAAATGGTCAAAAACTGTAATTTACTGGTTCACTAGAGACAGAAAAAGAAAGTGTGGCAGGCCACCCAGAAGATGGGTAGATGAAATAAAAAATATAGCAGGAAGAGGCTGGACAAATGTAGCTTCCGACAGAGAAAAATTGAAGGGATTGGAGGAGGCCTTTGCCTGTAGGAGGTATACAGATAGAACCTAAAAATAAAATAAGTGATAGTATATTGATTTCATGTAATGTAAATTGTCTGAAATAAAGGCTTTTATTATTGTTATTAAGAAAAAAAATGCCGAAAAAGAGATGGCGAGTTGACCTGGACCAATACTCCCGTAATTGGCAAACGCTGGCAATGAATAGGGAGCAGTGGAGACTATTAGGGGAGACTTTTGCTCAGCGGTGGGACTATTTAAGCTAAAAAAGAAATATTGACATTTAAATACGCATTCTTAGCTTATTTGTTAGCTGCCATTTTCATGGGGCACGTCGACTCTTGTACCTCCCCTATCCTTTGCACTCCTACTCACGAAAGATTCGTTTCATCAGCGTCACGATGTCCTTCGGATTAAAGTGCCTGTAGTCTTCTAGTTTCGGATAGAGTTACCTAGAAGACGCATTCTGCCTCTGGCTAGTGAGTCGCAGTCACATAGAACTTCCATGGTTTCTGTGTCCTCCCTGCATGCCATGCACTTCTGCAGTCACTGTTCGATGTAATGTTCATCTTCTTCGGCATTTTGTTCATTGCATAGTGCCCTGTTAATTCAATACGCATAATGACTGTCCATAACAAAATTAAGATAAGGGACATTTAGCTTAATTGACGTCTCAAAGTCCGGTATAGACCTATAATTATCTGACGCCTGAGGCTGTATTCAAATGAAACTAGATGGCATTATCTCTGATATTCTAGAATGAAAAGGATATCGCTCCGAAGAGCATTATACGTAGCCCTGGGGGATGATCTCTGAGACGAAACAGAACGGAGAGGTCATAACAACAGATATGGTTGCAGGAAACGCTCACCAAAACTTCAAATAATAGAAGGCATCACAAATCTGAAAGTTTTATTGAATACGTGATTGATCCAGAAGTTTATCTTTTTGATTGTAGAAGAGTACCCTCTAGCTCCAGACAGACAGACGGAGGAATAAAACCATCTCTTCCGTCTGATTCACTTCACTGTTAGGTATCCTGTTTTGAATTAACAAACTTAAGCAGTGCCGTGTGGTCCCGGCAGAGTAGAATAGGCTACCCTCACTCTTACCGAGGTGTCGTAAAAGGCGACTAAGGTAAATCTGCTGGCATGATCATCAGCACCCAGAGAAGGAAAACTCTGCATTTACATCAAAACCCTCGCCAACCCGGCTGCCAAGCGTGGTGAGTATGGCAATTACCCCTCATATGATTGAGAGAGGCCCGTGCCCCAGCAGTGGGGACTTAAATGGGCTGATGATGATGATGAAACTTAGGCAGCCGGCTCGAGGTCTTTATTTCGGTAGCAGGCTTTGCTAGCGCAATGTAATTATGCATAGTGACATAGCGGAACCGTCTGCTTGATTGCTTTCTACATTGATGTTCACTTAACTTCTGGGCTGGAGGTGTTTATGGCCCCACCCCGGTTTGCACGACATTTGTCTGATCTAAGTTTGCAATCCTGACACCACTTCTTAGCGTCCTGTGATACCTTGCTCAGCCGTACCTTTCGTCCAAAAGCGTCATCGTCTCCAGGTGTCCAGACATACACCGGGTTCCTCAATCACGATCACGTACTGTTTTCAGCACACAAAAGATAATATGCGGGCGTGGAGTCGGCGCTCTGGTATATCTGTAAAGTGGCACATGTAAATAGGCAGCCAATATGATACACATTGGATCCGGACTGGCTATATTCCTTTGAATGTATCGAATATGCCTCACTCTTTTCCTACATGACTGTGCCCCCCGCGTCCGCCGCCCACGCAACCTCGCGCCACGCACGCTTTGTTTACTAGAGTTCTAAATTTAAATTCGAATTTCGAAAACTCGTCAGTCCACTCCCGACGCTCGGCGCGTAAGGACGCGCGGGCGGTTGCGCTAACGGAAACAACAAAGACACGTTCACTTTTTTACGCAGTTGAGTTTATTTGTACGTTTTATATTTAGTACTGTGTTGAGTGATTATTGTTGTGTGATTTATAAAATGAGTGAGCCAAAAATGTTAACAGTAGACGCGGATGAGACAGGTATTTTATTGTTTTGATTTTTTATGTGATTGCTGGAAGACGGGCATTGTTTATGTGTTCTACGACTTACTTCATTATTCTTAGATTTTGTTGATTGATGTTATTTGCGAGTATAAAATATTAATGTTGTTCCCAATAAATATAGATTTTTCAGTTTTAATAAGACGGTATTTTTGAATTCTCGAATCAATGTGATCTATAGCGAGCTGGGTGTTGTTAATGGTGCTTTCCTCGGTCCAATTTTGATGATAGTAAATCATTAAAAGAAAAATTCATCATCATCTCAAAAGTCCAAGACACTACAATGAGTTGGTTGATTCGGGAATTCAAAAATACCGTCTTATTAATTTTAAAAATCTATAATGTTTTGATATTCTTTTATTTATTGAAGTTTGTTTTAAAAGTGGTCACATTTCAATTGCCACACTCAAAGAGTTCATAAAGGTACTTACTTACACCAAGATGAATTTATTGTGAAACGTGATTTTTAGTTATTACTGTACTAAAGCTGTGGCTGTCCCGTTCCAATAACACGCTATGTTAATAGGGGCTGGGACGAGTTCAGTTCCGAAACTTTTCTAGATCGCGTTTTGTACTTGTAAGGTTTAAAAATATGTCTTTCTTTATATGTATGTCGACTATTGTCCTTCAATAAGGTGCCTTGGTTCATTGTGTTAATGAACGGGAACAAAGGCTTCACAAGTCTTGCGAAACATGGAATCACCTTTCTTTAAAACATGTGACTCAGGCCTACCATGACTTTGCCAAACTGAAGACACTTTGAAAACATCCGTCATAATTCATCGTCATATCAAATCATTCATCGTCAGTGTAATCAATCATAAAGATTGGGCGGGTAGGGCTAAAACAAGCCGCATGGGCTGATGCAATTTATAAGGTTTTAAATTAGTGTCTAGTGGTTTTTAGTGTTCAAATTTGGTGTTTATTTGTGCAGTGAAGTGCCGCAAAGTGATCCTAATAATAAGAATCGTTGGATTGTATCGTTTTTAACACAATAGCAGTGTGTCGAGTGAGTTGTCTCGTGACAACTTGCTTGGACCAAATAGAGTCTTAAAACCTGCGATTGCTTTTAAGAGTGATATCTGCTGAATCCGTAGGTCGATAAAACGTAAAACACCGGCGTTTTATTGAGTGACTTCGACTGTTGACTACCTACTTATTCTCAATAAGTTACTTGACATTGGCGAATTATCTTCGGGTAGAGCCATAATAAACAAAAATCTCATTAAAATTCATACGTGACATTGATTGATTCACTTTCTATTAGTAAACAGTTTCATACATATTTTACCGTGGGACAGCACCGCTTTGATACCACGGCCTCAGAGGAAACCAGCGTGAAGCAGTACTGTGCTGTTTTTCGCTGCATGAGTGAGGGTTCCGGTGGCCCAATCCGGGGGCAGGAGGTTTAAAGGTTGGCAGCTTACTTGTGACTCTACAGTTGTCGCGAGTGTCCATGGGCTGCGGCAATCGCTTACTGGTGATGCGTCTGCCACCTATGGCATAAAAAAAATCTAATAAAAAATATAATTCGCCTATGGAACTCCCTACCCCTACCAATGGACAACATTTCAAAATTGCTAAGCTCTGAAACAAAAAATACCGATTCTTTGTTTACTTTTCCGCTGCTCGAATATATATTTATTCATTTTTTATATTGCTTATTTACTGAGAAAAAAATTAAAAACTAAAAAACGTAAGATGACGTCATCGGACGGCAGAATGTAAAATATTTCTTTGCTTAGCACATTATAGTTTTAAATTTACGAAATGCCAAACCCATGACATGTAACTGTAAAAAAAAAGACAACTTGTCAACGTTGAATGTATGAATGACGTTGACAATGTTGACACTAGTATTATTTACCTTTGACAGTAGTACCTTTTTTTATCAAAATAATGATAAGCAAAGGAATATCGCTGTATTCAGCCGTCCGATGACGTCATTTGGCGCTTACGTCTATTTAGAATAAAAAGAATTTCAATAATTATTTTATGCATGAAAATGGACAAATTTTGAAAAAAGAAAAAATATGGGTCTGTTCATTTTATGTCTATTTTCATATAAAAAAAAATATGGACATGTTAAAAATATGAAATGTTGTCCATTAGACAGTCCCCATTCCTGCCCATCTTTAAGGCTCGGGTCAAAGCACACTTCCTTGAAAACTGAAACCCTCTCCCCAACTGATCCTTTTTTATTAACTTCACCTGTCTTCCTTTCCTGTCATTGACGCTCGTGGTCGTTAGTCCTCTCCCAGATCCATCCATATATTGTAGGTATAAATTTTATTTATTTATTTATTATATAATTTTATATAATTTGTGTAGGTTATATTGTATTATAGTAAGTTAACATTCGTATATGTATATTACTGTATGATAACGTGTTTATTTATTTATTTATTATCTAGATATATGTATTTATACTATAAATTTAGTTAATGAATATTCAAAATCAAAAGGATTGCACCACCCTCCCTAATGTCCTTTAACTGAAGGTTGTCTGGTAGAGATCGCTTCCAGCGATAAGACCGCCTAAATTGTACATTGTATCTCTGTATACCTAGCTTTTAAGTTTTGTATGTTGTGCAATAAAGAGTATCTATCTATCTATCTAATTACTTATTCTCTATTGATGAAACGAAACATTCACGGTGTATCTGTGAAAATTTACATCCCTATAATCACGTGTTCTTACCAAAAATTCTGACGGCTTCGACTTAGGGACCTTTAAGAGATGAGTGTACTCTTTTTTAAAAAGGCCGGCAACACTTATGTGTTCCATCAGGTGACTCGCTTGCTCGTTTATCGCCTCTAGCATAAAAAAAATGAATTAATATATTTCGAGGAATTTCGAAAAGTCCACTCCCCCTTTAACCCCATCTGCTTCTGGCCAAGCCTAGGATAAAATTGGTATTGTCAGCCGGAACCAATTGAGTAAATTGACCCGCACCGGGAATCGAACCCGTCGGTTATTGGAGTCAATGAACTCTCTTGTTTTAAATTAATCTAATTCGGGTTTGTTTATTTCATTTAGAACCCTGACGGATAGTCAATTATAATTTAGAAGATAACGTAAAATAGTTATATTTATTTATTTTAGTCACACACAACAGAGTTACAGCAAATGAAATGATGAAAATTATACAAAGTTAATGTGCAGCCATGGGAGACTGTAATTCCAAAAGTATGTGTACAACCTGTGTATTCGCTCGCACACTATTTGCGTCTATACTCGCACCCCACGAGTGCGAGTATAGACGCAAATAGTGTGCGAGCGAGAAGTGAATTGATGCGCCGCCATTTCTGATCCCATTCTTTATCCGCACATAAACATAAACATAAACATTTATTTATTTGCCAAAATACACATTGATACATGGTCTTACAAATGGTATCGTAGTCACGGTATCCAGCCTGCCAGCAGGCGTGCAAATAATAATAATAAGTATAATATTAACATATTTTTCTAGTGAACTAAACAAGGATTACAAATTTTAATATACTTTCTTTACAAAGACTAAATAACAATTTTCAATAGAAACAACTTTACCACATCAACAAGAATACCTAATATTTAACAAAATAAAAGGATAGAGTCACTTTAAGGTTGTAAACAACATGTCAATCACAAAAACAAGCAAGCAACTATTAACATCATTAAAACAGTTAAAATTTCAAGTAATTTACACATGAGTACTTGAGATTAAACATTAGTGTTTGATATTATTTATTTTGTTTTTACTCTTTAATTTAAGTTAAATTAAATAAGATATAATTAACTTTAATATAATAAATTGTAATATAATAGATTAGAATTTAATTTGAATTATTAACATAACAATATTATTTGTGAGGGCCAATTCTCCCGCACTCGACATTGGAGTCGACTTTGAGATTTGCATGGACGAATGCATGAAGTCTCTAAATTCACATTAAATGTCGAGTGCTCTGGATGAAAATCTTCAAGATTTCACGTAAAACTTACAAATACAAAATCATTTATTCATCATAAATAGGGTGGGTATAAATGTAGGTAGATGGATACAAATATAAGTGCTTTTTTTTTTACATTATTGCGGACAAACGAGCAGACGCCACACCTGATGGAAAGTGATCACCGCCGCCCATGGACATCTGCAACACCTGAGTTATCACATATGCGTAGGCTCTTAAGAAAGGAGTACACCCTTTTCTTGAAGGTCACCAAGTCGTATCTGTTCGGAAACACCACGGATGACAGCTGGTTCCACAGTTTTACTGTGCGTGGTAGGAAATGACGTGAGAAACGCACTGTAGTCGACCTTGCTTAGACCTATTTAGTCTTTTAAAAGACATATGAATAATTTTCCATACAAATTACGAAGGGTGAATCTAAATTAAATATGTTAAACTAAAATCTAAACTTCAGTTATACCTCTGCGCACTTTTGTTAGACTTATCCCTGAGTACATACATATAGAGTAGGTACTAACGATAATTTTATTTAGGGCGAGAGTGCCTCAAAATATGGCATTGCCCTGACAGGATCCATGTCTTTACTGCACGCACCTAGTGCTTAATGTACATAACGCTTAGGTATAATTTAAGAACTAGAAAGTGTAATCTTGACATGAAAAAAAAAATTATGAAAGATTATGATTACGCATCCGAAGGTCCAACTCAGCACTTCAAAATCAAATTCAACTTTGCGTATTTTTATGATATTACGTATGAACAAAAAGCAAGACCCTCTACCATCCCCTTGAAAAAAAAAACAAGGCATAATCCCACGTGCGACAAGGTTATTATTATCTCAGCGTGTTCATTCCCGGCTGCATCCAAAGCCATCGCTTTGGAGCCTAGGGTCAGTAAATCAGGCGCACCGCACAGGTCGTGGACTTTGGGGGGTGCAAGAATACGGTATTTGACTATTTTTTTTTCATTTGTGTAATCAAAAGACCTCTCAATGATAAAAACATCGTTGAAAGAATTACTTGATTCTCATTTAAACTACCTGAGATATCATAACTTTAAAATCACATTATTTTGGGCAAACCCAAAACGCTCCATACAAATTGCTACAGAGATGTGACGTCACACGACAGTATTTTGTATGCATTTCATTTGAATTTTGTATGGTAGCTATATCAAATGTTTCGTTTATGTCAATGGTTCCATTATAATAGTTGGTGTAAATTATATGGGTTTTTCAACGGTATAATTATTTTTAAAAAATTTCATACTTTGAAAATGGACTTGCCCATGAATCTTTGAATGACCATAAAACCGGCTAGACGTTATATTTTTAATTGAGAATTTTTGCTATTCGCACATATTTACCTATATTTTGATAAAATATTTATATTTTGTAAAATCTCGAGCTTAGTCAAATACCCTATTGGCCAGACTCGAAAAGACTATTGTTTCCGCTGCGCCCCTATCTGTAGCGTAGCGTATCAGCGCCCTAGCAATAGTGTAGCGGATTGGCGCCCTAGTAGCGTAGCGTATTGGCGCCCGAGTAGCGTAGTGAGGCGACTGCCGTCTGCCATTTGCAACCGTTCGTTAGACAGGTGAATATACGATTTCAGAGCCATTTCAAACGATTGGGTGGAGTAAATACCACGAATAATGTAAGCTTATCTCGGCTATACACGAAATATCTTTATTGCCTTCCGCCCACAGGTTTGTCTGCTTTGTTATCGGTACAATATAATATCGGTTTGTTTCAAAGAGTTATTTACCCTGTATGACTTAAAAAAATAATGTTTTTTTCAACTGCTTTTGCGGTTACTTCCTTTTGTATTCTGTCCTTTTTTTTATTGCTTAAAATAGGCAGACGAGCTTGCGGCCCATCTGATGGTAAACAGAACCGGTGCTCATAGACATCAACAAAGCCGGGGCATAGTCGTGCCGCTGCCTACCGTGAAACAAGAACTCTCCCTTCCTTCTAATATTATAAAGTGAATATTTTGTGTTTTGGATGTTTGTATTGGATGAAGCGCAGTTATTATTTATTACACCTAGTATCCACGGAAAACCTTGTATCCGGGGGATAAGGGGGTTTAAAGGTTGGCAGCGCACTTGTGACTCCACTGGTGTCGCGGGTGTCCATGGGCGGCGGCAATTGCTTACCATCAGGTGATCCGTCTGTTCGTCTGCCTAGCTATTACATAAAAAAAACAGCTTCGAGGTGTTCCTCAGAGCAACTGCGCATCATTCTGAGTTGAAGGAAGCCCGCCCAGTGCTGCTTCACGCCGGTTTTCTGTGAGGCCGTGGTATCACCCGGCCCATTCATGCCGAAGCGTGCTTCTCCCACGGTCATGCTCGTCAGCCCTAAACAAAAAACTGTAATTGAAACAATAAAACACGTTCATTGCATACCTACGTATAAGAATGTCTTAATTGCCCATTACAATAACGTCTCTTTCTAATTGATCTATTTAAAGCAAATTAATGCGTAATCTAACTACTTTTGTAATTTATATAATAATTATTTAATAATTTAATTTTGTAATTTATATATAATAAGACGACCCGTTTGGAACGGAAATATTTATATAATAATTTAATTTTGTAATTTATATATAATAAGACGACCCGTTTGGAACAGTGGAACAGTGAACGCTGCCTTTGGTCCAAGGGTTGCGGGTTCGATCCCCGCACAGTACAAACATTTGTGTGTATGAACATGTCTGTTTGTATTGGTCTGGGTGTTTGTATGTATTATAAGTATGTATTTACAAAAGAAAAGTATTATATGTATATATTTGTAATTCCGCTGTTGATTCTGATATCCGTAACACAGGTGCTTGAGCCACCTATCTCGGAGTCAGATCAATGTATGTGATGTTGTGAAAATATTTATATTTATATTTATATTTATAATACTATTAAACTGGACGAAAATACTTGGGCATCTATCTCTTAGGAAAGTTCCGCGATGACGTAGTGACCCAGACCTAATGGACGAGCTGAGGGCTTATTCACGAGACGACATTGAAGTCAAGACAGAGATTTGTATGGACGAAGGTATGACATCTCTAAATTCGACTTCAATTTCGAGAGCTCGAGAATATGTTCCCCCCCCCCCCCCTACTCTTTTCTAAAAGACCGGCAACGTATAGTATCACTTCGGGGCCCAATTCCCGGGACGTGATATAAATATCGAATTTGGCATTTAAATGGACGAATAAATAAATAAATATTTCACAACATCACATAAATTGATCTGACTCCGAGATAGGTAGCTCAAGCACCTGTGTTACGGATATCAGAATCAACAGTGGGATTACAAATATATACATATAATACTTTTCTTTTGTAAATGCATACTTATAATACATAGAAAACACCCAGACCAATACAAACAAACATGTTGATGCACACAAATGTTAGTACTGCGCGGGGATCGAACCCGCAACCCTTGGACCAAAGGCAGCGTTCACTACCACTGTTCCAAACGGGTCGTCGAATGCATATATATATATTTTTTTTGATGACTCAGGAGGAATGCGTTACCCATACCCATCCGTCTGTAAACGGATGGGTTTTGTCGGACTCTCCTCCGGCGACGGCGTCTCATAACGAGAAGCCGGCCAGAGGCATACCGACTAAAACTCCTGGGACTCTCCCTCATCGTCCATAGTGGGAGAAAGTCGTTTGCCAAGGTACGAAACCTGCCACCACGATTTTTCCCGGACGGCACGGCGTTTCCTCCCCCGGGGTCGGGGGAGGGAATGGGGACAGCCAGGAGAGTAGAGCCGTCCCCACCAGGCGTAGGATGAGGTCCGTACAATGCCGGTGGTAGAGTTACAGCCCCACGCACCCAGCGGAACGAATGCATAGAAATCCCTCATTCGACTTCAATGTCGAGTCCACGATAATGGACAATACGACAAAAAAATCATTTTCCGAAACAAAAAATACCATTTCTAGATTAGAATTTTGAAACAGATATTAATGAAGAAAAAAATGTAATAATCCTCCTGTGACGTCATCACTCGGCATGACAAATGAATAACGCTTTTGCTCACGTTGATTAAAGAAAAAAAAAAGTAAAATCTGATCATAAAGTGACAGTAAGTAACTTAGTCACCTATTTTTTTTTTATTGGACGTATAGCACCGACATCACAATACGTTGAGCTTCAGGACTACGTCACTTCCGGCAAAAAATTAATAATTTAAAAAAATAATATTTCAATAAATACACATATTTAAAGATAACTAAAACATATGGGTCATCTTTTTTCTCTTTCTTTATTCGAAAAGCATATAAAAAGGCAAATATTTTTTTTGTCGTATTGTCCATTGGGCGCCAGTTATTTTGGCTACTGATATGTTACTATCGTTTTGTTAAAACCTATTTATTTATCAACACGCACACAAGTTTAGATTTTATTATTTTGTTCCGAATAAAAAACTTTTCATTGTGTTAGTTAATACACACGAGAACTGGTAGCATCACAGAACAAGTCTATTTAAAACAATGAATGTCAAGGCGATCTACCGGTGATTAGAAATCGTTTTTCTACCGTCAAGAACTAGGGACCCAATTCTCAGGATTTTCGATATGAAAATTCGCCTAATACATTATTTGGTTTATTCCCGCTGTCCACCCTCTGCTAGTTCACCCCGGGTGGACATCGAAATCAGTATTTAAAAAAATCCCTTTGTCCACCCCCTCCCATTTATAAGACGGGGTTTTAAAACAATTGTTTCACTGTTCACCCGGGGTGGACTAGCAGAGGGCGGACAGCGGGAATAAACCCGGTATTTTAATTTTTTCTTAATTTTTGTAATAAAAAGACCTCTCAATGATAGAACCATCGTTGAAAGAATTACGTGATTCTCATTTTAACTATCTGAGATATCACAACTTTAAAATCACATTATTTTGGGCAAAGCCAAAACGCGCTCCATACAAATGGCTACTTAGATGTGACGTCACACGCAAGTATTGTGTATGCATTTCATTTGAATTTTTGTATGGTAGCTATATCAAATGTTTCGTTTATGTCAATGGTTCTATTATAATAGTTGGTGCAAATTGTATGGGTAATTCAATGGTGTAATTATTTTTTAATAATTTCATACTTTTAAAATGGACTTGTCCATGAATTTTGGAATGACCTTATGGTCATTCAAAGATGTTATATTTTTAATTGAGATTTTTTGCTATTGACACATATTTACCTATATTTTGTAAAATTTCGTGCTTAGTCAATTACCCTATTGTGATCTATGTATTTAACACTATAGAGGATGTACATCATATTCTCGTAGAATGTAGAAAGTATCGCGGGAGGAGAGAATCGTTGATACGTAGATTCAATCTTCATGGTCATAATTTAGGAACATTTATCACGATTTTAGCGGACCCAACAACATCCGAGGCAGCAAAGCAATTAGCTAATATTTTTAGTACATTAATGATCCTCTCGTGCCGTGCTGTTAATTTTTAAGTCATGTAAATTTCGGTTAAGGTTCAATGCGGCTGACATGTCTATGAAGACAAAACCCAAAGAAAAAAATGGCGGATTCGCATGAAAACGATGTACATATATCGAAAAACATAGCATTTTTTGTACGGTACAATAAAAACTATGTTTTTGCGATATACCTACATAATATGATGGGACCGTGAGAGAGCCACGCTTCGGCATGAGTGAGCCGGCTCGACCGGAATGATACCACGGCTTCACAGAAAACCGGCGTGAAGCACCGCTGTGCTGTGTTTCGCTGCGTGAGTGAGGGTACTGGAGACCCAATCCTGGGGAAAGTGGGGTTTAAAGTTTGACAGCGCACTTGTGACTCCATTGGTGTCGCTGGTGTCCGTGGCCGGCGGCAATCGCTTACAATCAGGTGATCCGTCTGCTCGTCTGCCACTTATCATATAAAAAAAATATCACGTCCCGAGAAAAGGACTCCAGTAAAAAACTCTGTATCGATTATAGTACAATATAGGTATCCTTTCAAAAGTATGTAAATTAGTTAGACAATACAAATCGTTGAGATTAACTTCGTAGGTGTTGTTGTTTTAAAATGCATCATTGACTTAATGAAATATACCTACGATATAATATTTATTACCTTGTTTTGATCTAGAGACACATAGTATACAAAGGCTAGTTACAACATGGCGTAAAATAATATATGTATATTGCTTATGTTAAAAGAATGAAGTCTTGAATATTTTTTTCATCATTAGGTTCAAGATTGGTCGATCGTCAATTCGTCATAATTACTTGATCACCTTTTAGGTCATAAATGAGATTTTAACACCTGTATTTTAACATGTAGTTGTATTCTACTTGCTTGATATTTATTGTTGTAAAGTCTGATAGCGTTTGTTTTGACTGTGTTGAGTTCATGTGTCGATAGTTCAACAAAAGTACCTGATAAGTTTATCATTTGAAATACGTTATATATTATTTATTCACTCCTCATTTTATCACTTTCTCTAAGATGAAAATAATTCACCTAAAAATAACCTAATTGTCCATCTATTGAAATTCAATTTTTAAGACAAACATCCTATATTGATGTGATGTTGACATCGTGTAGAATAAAAATTTACTGTATTGAATATGACATTGAAATCAATATTCCGAATCATGGTATGCTTATTTGACATTCGTAATAATTATCTGTGGTAGGTCCACGTATTGAAAAAATTAAATTAAATTCAAATCATTACTCCTTTAAGGTAATGTTGCACATGCTTATTTCAGGCTTAAAGCATGCTACTTTTGAGCAAATGCTACTCATGTGTGGACAGACAATGCTACAAATAAAAATGCTAATTTGGAGCATGCTCAAAAATCGCACGCCGCGCCGGTCGATATTTAAGCATGCTACCTGCAGTGCGGGTGGAAGTGGGAGTGTGGCGGAGTACTTTAGCACGTGTAAACAGGTTTTCTTATTTTTAAGCTTGCTAATAGATGCCTAATAGCTTGCTTATTGATAACAAATGTGGACAGTTCCTTAAGCATGCTACAAATGAGCATGTGTAACAGTAGCTTTCATAGCTACATGCACACTGGACTAAAGCACTAACATTATCAAGTAAATGATAAAAAGCCAACGTTCGCTCTAATACCTACTGATTATCACAAAAGATCAATGTAAACAAGCTTTACACTTTTATAGATTAGATTAATATCGTGAGGCCCAACTTGCAACCTTGAGGCACTCCCGTTCTCCGCCAAAAGGCCTTGACTAAGAGATGATATCCGCATACTGTATACAGTACAGTTGTGGTTTGTTTAAACTGAATAGAAAGGATTGAGTCTAATTCGTTCAATGACTTAAGCGAAGTGTGTTTTTTACGTTAGCTACTTGGTCGAATGCATTAGCTGCGTCTGTTTTACGTCTGGTGTAAAGTTGTGTTATATATTCTAAGGGGAAAAGATGGTGTTGGTATTTGTTTTTATCACGGCACGAATGTGCTTTAAAGGCGTGTGTGGAGACACAGATCTTACACGATTAGTTCACTTGTAAATAGGTATGATAACGAAAGTTAGTTTTGTATTTACCATTAATAACCTACTGTTTGCACTAGCAAACTGGCGATATACTAATGTTCTTTTGAATAAATACTTGCCTTTGATAATGTGTACTCGTTATTAATGTGCTTATTCAATTTTACTAATGTTGTATAAGCAAATCAACCAATTCGAGATTAATCAGTTGAATATGCTTCTAAAAAATCGACAGCTTATTTACAAAATAGCTTTTTAGGGTTCCGTGGCCAAATGGCAAAAAACGGAACCCTTATAGATTCGTCATGTCTGTCCGCCTGTCCGTCCGTCCGTCCGTATGTCACAGCCACTTTTCTCCGAAACTATAAGAACTCTACTATTGAAACTTGGAAAATAGATGTATTTTGTTAACCGCATTACGATTTTTACATAAAAATTGGAAAAAATAAAAAAAGGGGGGGGGGGGTCTCCATACTTAAAACTGAAACACGAATTTATTTTTTCATCAAACCTATACGTGTGGGGTATCTATGGATAGGTCTTTAAAAAAATTATATTGAGGTTTTTAACATCCTTTTTTTCTAAACACAATACTTTGCGCAAGATACCTCCCAAAGTGGTAAATTGTGTACACACACACCCCCGTGTCATTCCCAGTTGTGTCCAAAGCCGTCGCTTTGGACACCGGGATACGCTTGGACCATGAAGCCCTAGTAATTATAATGGAGCAACTGCTGTTTGACCAGATCAATCCTTAATAGTGGGCATGTGAGACCGGTTTTTGTATGAAAAAAAAAACAAAATCTCGGGTTTTTATATAAAAAAATCTCCGGGACTACTTTTGTACATCATATTTTCCACAGTTTGATAAAGTATAAGGAAATGACGCTAAGATAATAATGATGATTGAATACTATTTGAAATTGATAGACTAAAGGGCGGTTAAATCATTGAATAATGATAGTAATTTATTATGCTTATCGACGGTAATCATTTCAATTAATGACTAAACCATACTCAATTAGTTAAAACATGTGGCTGCAATACAAAATCCAAAGTACACACAAATCATGTATATTTCATACAAGTCGTAAACTGTGCAAATGTCGCTATGAGTACAGTACATGTTAGTAGCAGTGAAGTCAACAATCAAATGTTATCTTTCTATTGTTGGAAGTGTAAACGAAAGATGCTGCTCAATGCTTTTGTCTATGGACAGTTCTTCTGTTAGGCTGTCGATGTAACGTGGGCTTATGGCCATCGAAGAACTGAAATACAAATCTAAAACATAAACGCTTAATTAATACACAAATCTGCTGCTGCCGCCATTCTGCCAACTGATTCACAGCAATAGAGGTCATGCTTTTCAGAAAAAGGGCTATGACTATTTTTGAATAAAACCTCTTTCATTCATTCTCAGGTAAATAAAAATGAAACATGGCAACACTTTAAATGCCGCGTCCAATCGCTGTAATTTTTATACAGATACGGGTAGCGCCATCTGTTATCACTTTTCAAAACTCCTCATGGGGCTCATGGTTTTCAGGTGATATCCGCCATCTTTTTTTCATATCGAAATCGCGAGAATTGGGCTCCAGCTGTGACAATAACAACGCCATTTTGAATTACCTAGGAGTATTGGCGGTCTAACGATACAATATTGGAATAGGCGTTGACTGTTGGATGAGTAGTTGGTAGAACGGATGTTTATTTTACACTGCATATAACTGCGCTATATCATAGATTAATCGTCGGATAAAGATTGGTCGAATCCACTCTTAGACCCTAAACCACCTTATTACAAATCGTGATCTAACGTTATAACTGTACTAAAGCTCATGTCATCCCGTTCCAACAAGTGATGTTAAAAGGGGCTGGCACTAGTTTCGTTCCAGGACTATTCTTAGTTCGCGATATGTAAAAGGCGAAAAATGTTTACCAGTAAGTTGCTTCACTGCAATTACTGTATCCACTGCGCCATGAACTTTTCATTATCACGTCTAGAGTTTGTTATTGTCAACAATATGTCATGATCTACCCGTCGCGCTGCATGTAAAGGTCATGCAAGTACATTCAACCTAGATAGGGCCGTATTTATTTGGTTCGTAGTGAAATGAGCTTGTTTGTATGAAAATACTAGGTAAAATAGTTCGCTTTCCAAGGAAATAAATATTACAACCATTGGTCATATTATCATTACAATTCATTACCGTGTGGCCGTGCGGTCCCCGGCAGAGTAGAATAGGCCACCCTCACTCTTACCGAGGTGTCGTAAAAGGCGACTAAGGTAAAGCTGCTGGCATGATCATCAGCACCCAGATAAGGAAAACTCTGCATTTATATCAAAACCCTCGCCAACCCGTCTGCCAAGCGTGGTGAGTATGGCAATTACCCCTCATGTGATTGAGGGAAGCCCGTGCCCCAGCAGTGGGGACTTAAATGGGCTGATGATTTTCATTACAATTTTCGTATTTTATTAGGACAACCAACAAGATAAACACTGTTACAAGTAAATAAGAACATAGACAAACGTAATATTAAAGCTAAGTGTGTATTAGTGCGTTAAGATTAAACAAAACTTATTTTTGTCCAAGACTTGTGACCGTTTGGCTAACGAATAGTATTCATTAAAAATCATTACAATTCATTAAAGTTCATTACAATTCATTACAATTATGATGCACAAATTTTATTTAATCACTAAATTGATGTCTGAATTGAGGAATCACTAAATTGATGACCCGTTAGGAACAGTGGTAGTGAACGCTGCCTTTGATCCAATGGTTGCGGGTTCGATCCCCGCACAGTACCAACATTTGTGTGCATGAACATGTCTGTTTGTATTGGTCTGGGTGTTTTCTATGTATTATAAGTATGTATTTACAAATGAAAAGTATTATATGTATATATTTGTAATCCCACTGTTGATTCTGATATCCGTAACACAGGTGCTTGAGCTACCTATCTCGGAGTCAGACCAATGTTTGTGATGTTGTGAAATATTTGTTTATTTATTATTTATTTATGTTTGTAAACTTTTTTTTGCGCCAGAACAAACAATATCAATCAAAATCACATAATGGTATCCTGGATATTGGTCCAAGCGTACCTACTGCCCACCGAACTTCGTTTCCCATCCCGATTGCATCCGGCTGTAGACGCAACCGGGAATAAATAAATATTTCACAACAACACACACATTGATCTGACCTGACTCCGAGATAGGTAGCTCAAGAGCTTACCTATCTCGTAGAGTAACACAGGTGCTTGCACCTGTGTTACGGATATCAGAATCAACAGTGGGTTTACAAATATATACATATAATGGATGATTCGGCGTAATTTGACCTTCCGGTTTCTTCGCGTCTGATTTGAGACGCAGGGCTCACCCCATTTTTATCAAATCATGTAATAATAATAATCAGTTATAGTCAGAAATACATACTTATAATACATAGAAAACAACCAGACCAATTGCCGAACTGACTGAATGGTTATACTGAGATGATGATGATAGCCGTGTGGTCCCCGGCAGAGTAGAATAGGCCACCCTCACTCTTACCGAGGTGTCGTAAAAGGCGACTAAGGTAAACCTGCTGGCATGATCATCAGCACCCAGAGAAGGAAAACTCTGCATTTATATCAAAACCCTCGCCAACCCGTCTGCCAAGCGTGGTGAGTATGGCAATTAGGTACCCCTCACGTGACTGAGAGAGGCCCGTGCCCCAGCAGTGGGGACTTTAATGGGCTGATGATTTCATTACAATTTTCGTATTTTATTAGGACAACCAACAAGATAAACACTGTTACAAGTAAATAAGAACATAGACAAACGTAATATTAAAGCTAAGTGTGTATTAGTGCGTTAAGATTAAACAAAACTTTATAAAATTTATTATGTCCAAGACTTGTGACCGTTTGGCTAACGAATAGTATTCATTAAAAAATCATTACAATTCATTAAAGTTCATTACAATTCATTACAATTATGATGCACAAATTTTATTTAATCACTAAATTGATGTCTGAATTGAGGAATCACTAAATTGATGACCCGTTAGGAACAGTGTAGTGAACGCTGCCTTTGATCCAATGGTTGCGGGTTCGATCCCCGCACAGTACCACATTTGTGTGCATGAACATGTCTGTTTGTATTGGTCTGGGTGTTTTCTATGTATTATAAGTATGTATTTACAAATGAAAAGTATTATATGTATATATTTGTAATCCCACTGTTGATTCTGATATCCGTAACACAGGTGCTTGAGCTACCTATCTCGGAGTCAGACCAATGTTTGTGATGTTGTGAAATATTTGTTTATTTATTATTTATTTATGTTTGTAAACTTTTTTTTGCGCCCAGAACAAACAATATCAATCAAAATCACATAATGGTATCCTGGATATTGGTCCAAGCGTACTAATGCCCACCGAAAACTTCGTTTCCCATCCCGATTGCATCCGGCTGTAGACGCAACCGGGAATAAATAAATATTTCACAACAACACACACATTGATCTGACCTGACTCCGAGATAGGTAGCTCAAGAGCTTACCTATCTCGTAGAGTAACACAGGTGCTTGCACCTGTGTTACGGATATCAGAATCAACAGTGGGTTTACAAATATATACATATAATGGATGATTCGGCGTAATTTGACCTTCCGGTTTCTTCGCGTCTGATTTGAGACGCAGGGCTCACCCCATTTTTATCAAATCATGTAATAATAATAATCAGTTATAGTCAGAAATACATACTTATAATACATAGAAAAACACCAGACCAATTGCCGAACTGACTGAATGGTTATACTGAGATGATGATGATAGCCGTGTGGTCCCCGGCAGAGTAGAATAGGCCACCCTCACTCTTACCGAGGTGTCGTAAAAGGCGACTAAGGTAAAGCCTGCTGGCATGATCATCAGCACCCAGATAAGGAAAACTCTGCATTTATATCAAAACCCTCGCCAACCCGTCTGCCAAGCGTGGTGAGTATGGCAATTACCCCTCATGTGATTGAGGGAAGCCCGTGCCCCAGCAGTGGGGACTTAAATGGGCTGATGATTTTCATTACAATTTTCGTATTTTATTAGGACAACCAACAAGATAAACACTGTTACAAGTAAATAAGAACATAGACAAACGTAATATTAAAGCTAAGTGTGTATTAGTGCGTTAAGATTAAACAAAACTTATTTTTGTCCAAGACTTGTGACCGTTTGGCTAACGAATAGTATTCATTAAAAATCATTACAATTCATTAAAGTTCATTACAATTCATTACAATTATGATGCACAAATTTTATTTAATCACTAAATTGATGTCTGAATTGAGGAATCACTAAATTGATGACCCGTTAGGAACAGTGGTAGTGAACGCTGCCTTTGATCCAATGGTTGCGGGTTCGATCCCCGCACAGTACCAACATTTGTGTGCATGAACATGTCTGTTTGTATTGGTCTGGGTGTTTTCTATGTATTATAAGTATGTATTTACAAATGAAAAGTATTATATGTATATATTTGTAATCCCACTGTTGATTCTGATATCCGTAACACAGGTGCTTGAGCTACCTATCTCGGAGTCAGACCAATGTTTGTGATGTTGTGAAATATTTGTTTATTTATTATTTATTTATGTTTGTAAACTTTTTTTTGCGCCAGAACAAACAATATCAATCAAAATCACATAATGGTATCCTGGATATTGGTCCAAGCGTACCTACTGCCCACCGAACTTCGTTTCCCATCCCGATTGCATCCGGCTGTAGACGCAACCGGGAATAAATAAATATTTCACAACAACACACACATTGATCTGACCTGACTCCGAGATAGGTAGCTCTTGAGCTACCTATCTCGTAGAGTAACACAGGTGCTTGCACCTGTGTTACGGATATCAGAATCAACAGTGGGTTTACAAATATATACATATAATGGGTGATTCTCCGTAATTTGACCTTCCGGTTTCTTCGCGTCTGATTTGAGACGCAGGGCTCACCCCATTTTTATCAAATCATGTAATAATAATTATCAGTTATAGTCAGAAATACATACTTATAATACATAGAAAACACCCAGACCAATTGCCGAACTGACTGAATGGTTATACTGAGATGATGATGATGATAGAAGGATCACTAACACGCAATCAGCGGTTGTTGAGGTTATTAGACTGTTGGGTTGACTGATAAGAATAGGATAACAATGATTTACTTTATTGCACTAGAAGCAGGATTTCGCAAGCTGTGTGTAACATTAACATCATACAGCAATACAAATAAACAACCATACTTTTATCTGGAGCTGTGGCAGAATGGTTCGGAATGCTTTATACGCTCTTAAAATAAAAACTCAAAAGAAAATCTCCATCAATTTCCACCATCAGCTTGGCGATCATGGAAGGCATCGTAAGGTAACCTGCACCTTTTTTTTTCGGAAACTATCCGAAACGTGCAGGTTTCCTCACGCTGTTTTCCCTCACCGCCGAGTTAATGGTAGAAAAACGCAAATAGATTTGAAAAATCCAGAGGTTCCTTTTTTATGTTATAGGTGGCAGACGAGCAGAATTATCGCCTTATGGTAAGCGATTCCCGCCGCCCAAGGATGTCACATGTGCGCGCCAACCCACCTTTCCCCCGGATTGGGCCTCCGGTACCCTCACTCGCGCAGCGAAACACAGCAGTGCTGCTTCACGCCGGTTTTCTGTGTTCCTGCTCGGATTCGAACCACAACCCCCGCATGGTAGGCGCGTTCTAATCCACTGAGCTATCAAAACCAACCAACAAAGTGACTAATTACAGAAAAAAACCTCCTTATCAAACATAACATGCGCAGGCGACTTAATATTATCATGATTCTATTGAATGCAAAAACATATCCGTAATCTGGTCTGGTCATCGCAAGCTGTGCTACAGTAATTAGCGAGCATCCGGTGCGGCGCACGCGGCTGCCGGCCATAGACAATGATGACGCAACATCCGCTTTGTTTTTTGTTTTTAATGTCGCACTAAAAACATACGATGCTATGAGATTTAGGCTCGATTCTACCAACCTTAATCCGATACTAAATCTATGGTATAGCGCTGTCATTCTGAATAAATCTGACGTTATACCATAGATTTATCCACGGATAAAGATTGGCCGAATCGAGTCTAAGAGCGTGTAACCATGATGCAGTCGGTTTGCTTTTACAGGGACTAATAAAATCGTCAATCTTGGTCTAAGCTTATAAGCTTAGCATGCTAAACAAAGCATTTCATCATTCAGGGACACAGATTTCGATCCTAGGATTTCTTCTCTTTACTGAGATGGGATGGGACATAGACTGCCCGTTTTCCTCCTGAGGCCAGGTTTGCGAAGGTCAGACAGCAGTCGCTTCATAACCAGATATTCCAAATCCTGAATCATGGTCTAAGCTTACCCCTTCCACTCCTGAACAGAGCATTTCGTCATTCAGGGCCACAGGTCCCAATCCTAAGTCTTCCACGCTTAAGACAGAGACTGCCTGCATTAAACTTAAGGCCAGGGTTGCGAAGATCGCTTCATTGTAATAACCAGACATGCCAAATCCTGAATCATGCCTTAAGCTTACCCCTTCCATTGCTAAACAGTAGATTCCATCATGATCAGCCACAAAGTCTTACTCTAAGTCAGACAGCAGACTTACCAAATACTGAATCATGGTAAAATCATGGTTAACATACAGGGCTACAGAGTCCTGATCTAGGCTTTCCTCACATTTACTGAGACTGGCAGTATTCTTCCTGAAGCTAAAAATAGCAGCAGACTGGCCACATCTTCCGTAGGATCGACAATCGTAGAAGTAGGAGAGTCTGAGTGAAGACCGTGGTTTGGCAAGCGTAGTGTAGTGTTGGGTTGCAGAACTTAGCAGAACCGCTAGCGGTAATTAGTTGGGAAAGGGGATAGAAATTTGTAGAGCAGCATGATGGATGCCTTCCTTCAACAGTCCTTTGACTGCTGAAGGAAGGAGCTTGATTGGGTAATTGATGTTTGGAAAAAAGTCCAACTCTAAAACAGTGCCTATATGTACATGTGCTTTAACATCTCCTATCTTCTATTGCAGAATCATGGGTGGAACTGAACTCTGGCGGTGGACTGGCCGCCGTCGAGAACGAGTACATCCGCCTCCTGAGGGAAGCCCAGCGGGAGAGCCGGGACTCCTCTGTGAGGCACTCTAGAGCGTCCAGCGTCAAAGGCAGGTGAGGCATCGAATCTGAAAATGTATTGGATCCGACTCCTGAGGGAAGTCCAAAAGGGAGAGCCTTGACGCCTCCGTGAGTCACTCAAGGGCGTGTAGAGTCAAAGGCAGGTGAGGCATCAAATCATCAAAACTGAAACGTTATTATATCCGACTCTCGAGAGAAGCCCATCTGAAGAGCCGGGACTCCTCTGTGAGGCACTCTTGGGCGCCCAGCGTCAAAGGCAGGTGAGGCATCGACACTGAAACTTTATTGAATTCGACTCCCAATGGGAGCCCAAAAGGGAGAGCCTTCACTCCTATGTGAGGCACCCTAGGGCTCCAGACGAACTCTCTCTCCAACGAATCTGAACATTTAGGGTATATTGTGAGGAGCATGGCATCAGGAAGCTCACTAGTTAAGAATGAGTACATTCGTCTTCTAAAGAAAGCTCAGCGGGGATGCCAGGACTTCTATATGAGGCACTCTAGGGCGTCCAGCTTCAAACTGGTCAGTCAATGAGGCTGAACATTTAGGGCCCGTTACATTTGGAGCCGACACGTACTAGAGTCTCCACTCTACATCCACATATGGAAACGTGTGTATGACGCCCTGCGAAACCATAGACTGAAGATTTAAAAAAGATAACTGATGCGAGTTGGGTGCAGACTGTTCAGGATCGGGTTCTTTGGGGCCTCGGTAATCTAATCGGTAGGTATCGGTAATGGGCGGCGGTAATCGCTTACCATCAGGTGATCGTCGGCTCGTCTGCCACCTATAACATTGAAAAAAAGTTATAAAGAATCGTCGAAACGTAAAAAAACTCTCTTATTCTTTTTTTTTATGTGATAGGTGGCAGACGAGCAGACAGATCACCTGATGGTAAGCGATTGCCGCGCCGCCCATCGACACCTGCGACACCAGTGGAGTCACAAGTGCGCTATTCTAATAAAAATAATAATTTATTGTTAAACTGACGCGGGTATATACTTACATTCGTACTTATAATCTAATATGACTAGGTTAGGTATTCTGGATCAATTGCACAAGTGTTGGTATGTATCATATTATAGCTTTGACCTTTCCATACGATACGAGATTACAGACTAATCAGAATAGACAATACTGACTCATACGGGTTGGGGACTTTCCGTAAATAAGATTATACAACATACACAGCCCCACTTCTTCTTAAATCCCCACAGAAAACCGCGGCGTGAAGCAGTGCATGCGCTGGTATTCGCTGCGTGAGTGAGGGTACCGGAGGCCCAATCCAGGGGAAGGGGGGTTAAAAGGTGAGCAGCGCACTTGTGACACCACTGGTGTTGCAGGTATCCATGGGTGGCGGTAAGCGCTTATCATCAGGTGATCCGTCTGCCACCTATCACATTAAAAAAAGATCAAAGTCAGCAATGATATAATAGGAAATCATTAGCAGCAACTTTTTTTTTCAAAGGACATTTTGAAATAAAACAAAATGGCGGATCAGATAGAACAAATAGCTCCGTATTCTTTGATATTTACTGCCGTACTGCCCCAAGATCCGACCGGGTTGGATCTTGAGGGAATAATATACCTACATGGATATTTTTTTATAATACTTATAGGTAAATAAATGGAGGATGGGATCATGGGAGTGTGAGATAGTTTTGCTAGTAAAACCGCGGGCGTCAGATAACAAAAACGCATCGACGGCAATTTGTATCCAAAATGTGGCGATTGTGAAATTAAAAAAAAAAAGTACATCGGTGAATCCATAAAGGTATTAAGATTTTTTGAGTTGCCACTTTTAGCTAATATAAAAATTATGATTCACTTGCAGAAAGAAATTATGACATATATTTTTTCTCAAAAATTTTTTAGTACTGTGGATTCACCTTTGTACTTTTTTAAATGTCTCATTATGACTACAATTAATACAAATATATTGGCGCTAATTTCTCGATGCGTCACCTTTAGGTGACGGGTAGGGCACACTAGCGACGCCAATCGATTATAATTTTTAGCTACTAAACCGGATCTATTTTAAACAATTTCGGGGTTACAACCTCTCGCCAAACATTTATATTTATAAGTTTTTTTTTCTTTTTTTATATTTCACAACATCACATACATTGATCTGACTCCGAGTTAGGTAGCTCAAGCACCTGTGTTACGGATATCAGAATCAACAGTGGGATTACAAATATATACATATAATACTTTTCTTTCGTAAATACATACTTATAATACATAGCAAACACCCAGACCAATACTAACAAACATGTTCATGCACACAAATGTTTGTACTGTGCGGGGATCGAACCCGCAACCCTTGTATCAGAGGCAGCGTGCACTACCACTGTTCCAATCGGGTCGTCTGGTGTGTGTATAATAAGTGGACGCCAAAAGCAGCCAATTTTAGCGTAAATCAATTTTTCGCGTACATAAATAGTACAAGTGTTTGCCGAGAAGTTCTAACCCTGCAAAATTGTTTAAAATAAATCCAGTTTAGTAGCTAAAAATTAAAATCGATTAGTAGTCGCTAGTGTGCCCTACCGGTCACCTTAAACGTAATTATTACTAGCAATAGATCGCGTGCGAAGTTATATATTATATTATTATGGACTGACAGATAGATGGTAGGATTTTACGTAACTCGGCGATTACTCGCTACTGTTTTACGTAGCGTGAGAGGAAAGTTATAAGAACTGCGTATTAGTATTGGTTGTTTGGTGAAAGGAACTATGAATACATTACGAATCATTGATAGATAGATATATCATCATTGATGGACTGCCTCAGTGGCGCAGTGGTTAGGTGTGGCGAGGTCAGTCACCAATCAAATAAAAAAAAGTATTCTGCGTTTCATAATAGACCCCCGATTTTGACGCTCGGATTCAACTAACCTCCTTGCGTGATCGTATCAGAAATGATGAGATCCGCAGGAAAACTAAGGTCACAGACATAGCCCAAAGATTTCATGCCTCAAGTGGCAATGGGCAGGGCACATAGCGAGGAGAACAGACGGCCGTTGGGGCGGAAAGGTCCTCGAGTGGAGGCCACGTACAGGAAGTCGCAGCCGTGGCAGGCCCGCCAGGAGGTGGACCGACGATCTAGTGAAGGTCGCGGGAATCCATTGGATGCGGGCAACGCAGGACCGATCTGTGTGGAGATCATTGGGGGAGGTCTATGTCCAGCAGTGGACGTCGATTGGCTGAAATGATGATGATGATTCAACTAACAGATGATGATGATGAAACAGTGGAATCAGCTGCCTGAGGAGGTATCTTCTAGGTAATCGTGCTACATCTTAGACCATATTATCACTTACCATCAGGTGAAATATGGTCAAACGCTTACCTATCTACAGTAAAAAAAAAAACTAACCACGATGCCCCATATGGAAGGCGCGTCCTTATCCACTGAGCTTCTATTGCTAATATGTGGTATGTAGATCATCTGGTATGACTGGATCACAAATAGCTTAATTAGTTTAGTCATTAGCCCCTGCCACTTGGCACTGATTGAAACCAGGTGTCGGGTTGCGTGCGGACTGCGGTCACGTCTCGGCGCCGCACTTGTCTGGGTTGCATCGTACAGACTGGCTGAGGGGTCAGCCGATATATGTATATTTGTGTTAAAAAATTGTACCTAAGTTTTCGGGAAGAAATTCTTAGTGTCAGCCCGGTGTCTGGAAGTTGGCGGTTTTGTACCCCCGTGCATCGGAAAACACTTGTCCTTGGTCCTGCGCCCAATCCCTCTCCGGTCGTGTGACGCCGTCCTATCGGCATATGAGGGCATGGGAATAAAAAATAAAAAAATATAAAAAATAAAAATCTTTATTTACCAAAAACAAATACATTGTACAATATTTTATCAGCCGGTCGCTGCACTAAGCAAATGGCTTGTCTTGCAGCGGCCAGTAAGCATTTCCTAAACCTAATTATTGTACGAACGCACGGTACTCAATATTTAAGGTAAATTTAAATTTATTACAAAATAAAAGGAGCAATTTATAACATAAAAGGGTACAAGAAGGAAATCTATCTAAAGGGCTGATATTTTATACTATAAAAGAACATTTTTGGGATCTAAAACCTATGTGTGTTTGTGTGCGTGAATACAGAGTGCACTTGAGTTTATGCACACACTTGAGCACTTAATATATCCTGCGTAAGTCGTTGAGATTGACCGCCGTGGCCGTAATCGGTTGGAGGATATTATTTGTGTTAAAAAAATTGTACCTACATTTTCGGTAAGAAATTCTTAGGGGCAGGCCGGAGTCTAGAAGTTGGCGGTCTTGCACCCCCGTGCCTCGGCAAGGACGTTGAAACCGTTGGTCCTGCGCCCAATCCCTCTCTGGTCGTGTCACGCTGGTGACCCATCGGATTATTAGGGTGAGGGGATAGAGAGTGCACTTGTGTTTGCGCACACACTTGAGCACTATAATATATCCTGCGTACGTGGCTGATCGTTGGGATTGGCCGTCGTAGCCGTAATCGGTTGTAGGATATTATTTGTGATAGGTGGCAGACGTGCAGACGGATCACCTGATGGTAAGGGATTGCCGCCGCGTCCATGGACACCTGCAACACCATAAGAGTCACAAACCCCCCTTACCAAGGGACTAGACGGCCGCTATCCTCACTCACTCGACGAAACACAGCTCAGTCACTCAGAGTTTTTTGTGAGGCCGTGGTATCACTCCGATTGGGTGGGCCAGTCCTGGAAGTTGGCGGTCTTGTACCCCCGTGCCTCGGAAAGCACGGTAAGTTGGTCCTGCGCTCAATCGCTCTCCGGTCGTGTCACTGATGTCCCATCGGAATATGAGGGTAAGGGTGCACTTGTGTTTACGCACACACTTGAGCACTATAAATATATCCTGCGTAAGTGACTGATCGTTGAGATTGGCCGCCTTAGCTGAAATCGGTTATTATATTATTAAAATATCAAGCAATGGCACGTCACGAGAATTCGGCTCCAGGTGAACCACATGTAGAAAGGTTGATAACCATAAAGAAAGAAGAAAATCCTTTTTTTTTCTGCCATATTTTATACTGCAAATTAATTTGTATCAATGAAATATTGATTGTGTTTTTTTTTTCAGCCCGAAGTCACCCCCTAACAGTCCGAACCTAGAACCCTCCACGGAAGACGAGCTCAAGGGAGTCTACATCAACTGCTGGAGGGTAAGGCATTCGCTATCTCTTTTACACATACATTATCATCATCATCAGCCCGGTAGTACCCACTGCTGTATAGGGCCGCTTTCCTTCACGCCAATGTACCATCCAACGGATTCATGTAGTCTCCACGATTTTATTGATGTCATCGACCCATCGTGACACTGGATGACCCGGATTTCGTCTGCCGGTTCTAGGGTACCATTCGGTCAGGATTTTACTCCACCTGTCATCACCGCGCCTAGCCAAGTGTCCTGCCCAATTCCACTAGTTCCATCACTCTTGATCCGACGTCTTGGACTTTCCTGCGACGGATTTCACAGTTCCGGATTTCGATATTGGAGTCTGATACACATACGTCATACATACTTCAACATTTTAATAAATGACACAGACAAGGATGCTCTTAGGAGCGTTAACAGGGCATTATGCAACGAACAAAATGCTGATGAAGATGAACATGCCATCGAACAGCGACTGCAGAGCATGCAAGGAGGAGACGGAAACCATAGAACATCTTTTATGTGAATGCGACTCACTAGCCAGAGGCAGAATGTGTCTTATAGGTAACGCTTATCCTAAACCAGGAGACTACGGGCACTTCAATCCGAAAGACATCGTGACATTGATGAAACAAATCTTTCGTGAGTAGGAGCGCGAAAGATAGGGGAGGTACAAAAGATCCCTTAGGGTCGACGTGCCCCATGAAAATGACCCCCTAACAGATAAGATAAGATACCAGGATTCATGATACCAGTGCTGCCACCCATCACATTCTCCATTTTCTGAATATGAGGTATAAATAAAGGTTCAATGTTAAGAAGCATAAAAATTTCAACCATAAAATAAGTTAGCATAATGTAATTACTACTAATGATAATTTCGCATAATACTAATAACACAGCATTTTTTAGCATAAATGCAATAAGCATAAACATGATTAAGCATGAAGTAATTAACAATAAGTCATTAAAAAGCGGCTTACAGGTGGCCCAAGGACCACCCCCGCCGCACCTAAACCTACTTTTACTCTAAATAATATAGGAAATACTGGTACTTACTTACTTTTTATTTTTCAGATTCAAACAACCAATAATGCCTAAAAAAATTGTGCCAAAAAATTATGCATAAATGCATTATGCTAAATAATAATTATGCCACAAAATTCGGCAAAATTAATATTATGCTAAATAAATTATGCCAATTTCATTATGCCAATCCATTTTAGGACAAAACACATTATGTCAATTAGAGGCATAGATAAATATTGTTTTAAACTTTCATTGTCACGAGACACGTTACGAGATTTCCTCCTTGTACCTACCTTATTTTTGAGTTTCCGATATTTCGTACCTACCAAGACCAATCAGGGAAGCGATTAAAATTACCAAGTAAATAAAATGCAATCGTGAGAATAGGTTTAAATTGTCAAATGTCTGGAATCGAGTGATTCGAAATTGTAAAAATAAATAAATTGTCATTTCGCGGCCAGATACTGTGAGCGTTATTTCAACGAAGCGACCGCACGCCTGATCTTCGCAACCCTTTACAGGGGAACCAGACCAACTAATCGTTTGTAACGTAAACCTAATTTGTATATTTTCAGGATGACTCCAGCGACTGGGTGTGGGAATGGAGCAGTCGGCCCGACCAGCTACCCCCCAAGTGAGTATTCAACACTGCAGAATACATTTGCTATACATATTAACTGGTGTGTCCATGGGCGGCGGTAATCGCTTACCATCAGGTGATCCGTCGGCTCGTCTCCCACCTATATTATTAATAAAATCTGACGGCCTATTCTCGATCACTCGACATTAAGGTCGAGTAAGAGAAAGCAACAAGCTACGCACAAAGGACAAAGGTGAACCTCCATATAACATTTTTGTTAGTAATTTTTTTTGCGTTTTGGTACGAAAAATATGTGAATCAATGAATGAATGAATGAATGAATGATAACTTTATTTGGCACAATACAAAACAAGGAAACTTAATAAGAAACATAACCTGGACATAAATAATGACGAAAAGTAGGACAACATTATCCCTGTATGTGCCAAACAGGCGGCCTCTCAGCTATAGTCGGTGCTGATCCATGAGACCAACCTCGACGCTGGTTTTCAGCGACTACCGTTACATTATTGCGCATCTGTTCCATATCCATGCATGCATAATTGAGATTGAGACAGAAAAAAAAGAAACAGATAGGTAGTTGAACAGATGCGCAATATGGGGGCAGATAGATACAAAAACAATACAAAAAAAAATGTAATAATATACAACTTGGAGTTCCTCAACAGATTACGTTAGGTACACGATTGCCGTAAGTCTGGAAATAAAGATATATCAGTATGAAGTTTTTGAGGTAATCATTCTGAACAAATAATATTATGTAATTGAACCAAAAACGTAATATTTACAGTATTTTTATGTCCAATAATCTACAGATAGGAACTTAAAAGAGAGTTCCAAGAAACCAGGGGTTATTTTTTGACCAGGTGATATCACTTGTGAATTCCCAAAAGCTCGCTCCACATTTAGTTGCTTTTTGCGCGCGAAGAAGCCGCGAGCGAACACGAAGTGTGGAGCGGATTCGCAATTCGAAGCCATGATAAAAAAACTGTCAGTTAAAGTACATTTTATAATAGATATATGAGCTCCTTTTTAATTAACAAGTTCATTACGATTATATTACGCCATAAAAAATATGAAATTTTTTAGAAGTACCTTTCCTAATATATTTTAAATTATATTTTCGCTATACTGCCATAAAAGCCGTCCGCCATGATGGTCTATTAATTTTCTGTGCCATGACGTCACTGTTATTGTAAGCAATACGCGTGACTGTCATCATGCCTGTGATAACCTTTCACGAATAACCTGAAACTGGCGGACGTTTTGTTGTTTACAATAATGGTGACGTAGAATCATGGCGGACGGTGTTTTCAATCAAGAGAAAATATAAAGGTTTTAAGTTGATTTTTTACAGCAATCCCTTGTTTATATTTATTGATAGTATACATATTTCGGACCCTTGTACGGAATAATATTTGAATTAAAAGTTATTTTTATAAAAGGTGACATGAGGCAACTTGCCAACTATCGTGTTTCAGGGACTGGAGATTCAAGCACCCTCAGAGCGCGCGAGGTCCCCCCTCAGCCACCTCCTCCATCGAGGTTCTGGAGCAGCAGCTGATCGCGCCTGTCATGCAACAGGTGAGACAAAAGAACGCTTGTAAAGAATTTGTGGAAATGATAAACTGTTCGCCTACACCCATGATACTGTACTTACAAAAATTACTGGCGATTAAAAAGAGTAACTCGCGAGTTTCTTGCCGGATCTTCTCGTCAGAATCAACTTTCCGATTCCGGTGGTAGAATCACATTATATTTATCATATTATGCTCTGTTGTAATATGTCTTTACACATGTTTTGGTAAATAAATATCTTTATCTTTATTCATTTCTTAGTATATTTTTTTTTTCGACATATATGTTTAATTAAATGTAAAATATACATAGTTATAATTAATTTTTTTCATGTATGACGATTTGTAAGAGCTGTATATGTCACCGGATAATAACAAGATCCGTAAGTTTATCAATTTACTAGGAAGTTTATAAACTTTCGTAGGATTCTAAACGGGAGATAAATTGTATTATTTTACGTCCACACTTTCGTACATTGATAAATTTACAGAACTCACTCGTAAAATAATAAGTAAGCAATATACAAACGCTACGCGCGATCTGATTGCCATTGCCATTATGAATATTGATCAATCAGAGAGCAGTGTGTTATTTTACGTATTTCAAAGATGCGTATATTTAAAAGAGTTTCTGTGATTTGTCGAACCATGTAAAATTTTACGAATAGATATACATTAGTTTATAAATTTACCGTGTGATGTCGGAAATTGATAAATATACGAAAGTGTGGACGTAAAATAATGCAATTTATTCGTCGTTTTTTTTATAAGTTAATTGTAGTATAAGTAGGATTATTGTATTATGTAATTATGTATGTATATTTAGTCATATTATATATTACTCACTTGTATGGATTATATATTTATTTAGCCGTCATACGCATTTCTGCATCGCCTAATGGTTGACTGGTAGAGAATGCTGTATAGCATTAAGTCCGTCAATTGTACTTTATTTTCTTGTGCAATAAAGAATAAAAAAATAAATGTATCTCCCGTTTAGAATCCTACGAAAGTTTATATAAACTTCCTAGTAAATTGATAAACTTACGGATCTTATTATTTCCCGGTGACATATACATATAAGCGTATGCAGATAAAGTGATTTTGAATGTTGTTGTGATGTGGTGAAATGTTAATGCGTTTGCCGCAGAGCCACTGCCTGTCGGTGCGGCGCGCGTGCCTGTGGTCGCGCGGCGCGGTGGCGGCCGTGCTCGTCACCAACCTCGTGTCGCTGCTGCTGGGCGCCGGCATCGGGTGAGTTCAATCAATCAATCTATATTTGTTTTCAAAAAACTTTGTAGTGCAGTGATACTTACTCACTAGGTTACATAAGCGAATACTTAACTTAAAACAAATCTTGTATAAAGCGTCTTATCTAAACCCTTATTTTTAACCCCCGCCGCAAAAACGACGGGGTATTATGAGTTTGACGTGTCTGTGTGTGTGTGTCTGTGTGTCTTATCTACGGGATCGTAGCTCCCGAACAAAGTTTTGTTTGAAAGATGCATAAGGAGGGAGTGTTCTTAACTATGTTGGATAAAAATCGATCCAAGATGGCCGCCGTCACAAAGATTTGGATTTTATGTTTTAACACGACTCCCACATTATGGGTATCATATAAAAGGGCTTAAGTAGCAGAATATATTAATTGTAAAAAAAAATTGAAATCCAAGATGGCCGCCGTCAGAAAATGACGAATAACCTATTTGTTGTTCCAGCTGCCTCAATATAGGTATCAAATGAAAGAACTTTAGTTGTCCCGACACAACTCACTCGACACACAATAGCAGTGCTAAAAACGAAACAATTCAACGAGTTTTATTATTAGGATCACTCTCTGCACTTCACTGCACAAATAAACACCAAATTTATACTCTAAAAACCACTAGACACTAATTTAAAACTTTTGAATTGCAACAGCCCACGCGGCTCGTTTTAGCCCTACCCGCCGAAATCCGTAGCATCGATGTAAATGTATTTAAACATTTTGTCTCAAGGCAACCCTCTCTAATAACGCCCTGTTGGTTTAAGTACCGGGCCGGAATCTTGGGTTCAATTCCCGGATCGAGCGAAAAGTATATTTCGAATTTTTTGAACATTGCTCGAGTTGGTGATCACCCATCCGCATTAGGCAAGCGTGGTGATTAAGCCTAATCCCATAATAGTAGCGATAATTTGATTTCTATGATGGAGGTTTTTACCGTGCAGTGGGACAGTATGTAGGCTGATACTTTACTTTACTATAATTATACATCCATTTACCAAATGTATAAATACAGTGTACATTTGCGTAGGTAATTATTACAATCTGTGACAGTAACTTCTATATGTATTCTTGTATGTATGTAAAGAAAAGTATCAGTTTATATATGCGTGAAGCAGCGCCTGCACTGTGTTTCGCCGTGTGAGTGAGGTTACCGGAGGCCCAATGGGCGGGAAGGGGAAAAGGTTGGCAGCGCACTTGTGACTCCACTGGTGTTGCGGGTGTCTATGGGCGGCAGAATTGCTTACCATTAGGTGATCCGTCTGCTCGTCTGCCACCTCTCTTATAAAAAAAAAAGTTTATATAATATAAGCTGATGCCTTTCTTTCTTTTAACACTCTCTAATAATAATATTGTCTGTCTGTTCCAGTGTTTGGCTGAGCCGGAAGGGCATGCTGCCCCCCAGACTCATCGTGCTCAACTAGAGAACAAGACTGAACCGGGACTGAACCGGGGGGCGCGGGGGGACCGCCACTACTCCATAGGGCATACGTTGAGAATGATTGCTTACGTACAACTAGTAGACGAAGATTTTTAGATAGCTGCTGAATAAAGAAAGGAAATATAAATTTAGATAACCAAAAATAGTAAAATCAAATAAAATAATAGACATCAACTACTATATTATAAATCGCGATCTTAAGTTATTACCGTACTAATGTTCATGTCTTCCGTTACAACACGCAATGTTAGCACGAGTTTTGTTCCGGGACTATCCTTGGTTGGCGCTTTGTAATAGGGGGGCAAATATTTAAAAACCGCTGTTGATTCTGATATCCGTAACACAGGTGCTTGAGCTACCTATCTCGGAGTCAGATCAATGTATGTGATGTTGTATTTTTTTTATTAATAAATCAAATTATCACCCAATTCTTAGTGAGTTCAAGAAATATTGATTATTAATTAAATTGTATCTTAATTGATGATGTCTTATTTTAAAATGATTTTAGTGAAGCATAAACAAAAGATTATTTGTCTTTGTTTATAATAATAAAAAAGACTGCTTTTTTTTGTGGAATAAGTAAAACGAGGTTTATTTTTACCATTTTTTTCGTTAAAATGTTGAGGTTTCTTAATTTTTAGTACAGGAATATTTTTGCCGCCGCATTGCGTGTTGAACATCATTATTAACTATACTCTGATTTTTAATTATGCGAACTAAACTGACAGATTGCTAATGTCAAGTTCCTATACATTTTGACAGCATTGCATCTGTCAAAAGTTGCAAAAAATGTACGGGAATGACACATTGACACCTGTCATTTTAGTTGACATAATTAAAAATCATAGTTTAAAAATGATTGCTTATTTTTTTATTTCACTTTTACTAAATTAGACAGCAATCTTCTCAATGGTTATGTCCCAAGGTTAAAGTGGTAAGAAAAATGGTCATTTCCAACCGTGTCCCTTTGAGTTTTTATCATAATAATTGTCAGCTGTTAGGGCGCACGGTCGATGTGAGGCCAAGTCGCCCTGAAATGGTGTAGCTTAATAGTTGACTATCTGTAAGCGATATCTCAAAATATTGAGACATTTCAAGCCTTAATGTAGTTTTTATGGCGGTCAACAAATTATATCCATTGACCATGTGTTGTAGGCTGCGAAGTTTTATAACGGCCACCGACCACTTGTGGCGACCTCTGACAACTTGCAGGTTGCTCTCGACCGTTTGTGGGTGGTCTTTCACAACAATTTTGGAGGTGGTTCTTCGACCACCTGTGATAGCCAACGACCACTTATGGTGGTCACAAAATACTGCGAAATATTGTTACGTCAACTATTAAACTACACAGCTGAAGAAAGAGTTAGTGAGTCGGTAAAAACTAAAAAAAAAAGCTAAAATACATTGTATTGTAGAGTTAGACCATTTTGTATTTTTAATACATAAACTTCTCAATCTCTTTACGTTTGAATTGTATTAATTATTTAGAGAATGTATAACTTTGAATAGTATACTCGTATGCAAATATAATAAAAAATATAGGCAAGTGAGATTTGCATGTTCAATGTGACAAATGACATTGACAAGAAGGCGTTATATTAGTATTAAATTATAAAAAAAAATATCAAGTAGCTGGTCACAGCTGTGAAACTTTCCAAGAACTAGGCAGTACAGTCCGATCATGGTTATTTGGCTCGTGGCAAAAGCCGGAACTAATGCTGTTTTTGACATTTTCCCATAGAAAAATCGTTGTACAACGCCCTCTTGTCAATGTCACTGTCACTGAAGTGTCACTTTCACACTGTACGGACCGAGTTCACCAAGTTTAAAACGTTCATACTTTAGCCATGTTTTAACCTCAGATTAGTATTGATAAAGTGAATAAAGCACGGGTAAAGTGGTGATTTCGGCCCTAACGGCCGTTTTTTTGATCCGTAGTTAAACTGAACTAATAGTTTAAAAAAGTAACCAATGGTCAAATAACGCCAAAATGTGTTTTTTTTAACTAATAGTAATATTACAAGGAATTACGTCACATTAGAACCTGTCACTTTGACCATTGGTTAGACAGTCAACGTCCCAAATGTGGGACGGAATAAATAATACACCCAGGTTTCGGGAATAAAAGCTTCTATAATATAATCGTCTACTACGTCCTTCGCCTTTCCCAGTCGTCGGCCATGCGTCGACGTCAACTATAGTTAATTTAAGCAGAAAAGGTAACTGATCAAAATATCGGCTCACTAAAATACATACGTTTTAGAAGTTCATTCTCTAAATGATTATGGCATTCTTACGATTTATCATATATTTTTATATGACGCCTGGTCTCCTAAGTATACAATTACATTGCTTAGAACTCTCAGCTGTATCGTGTAGGTTTTGTATTTTTCAACTGAAAACGAACATTGTATTCTAAACATGTGATGTTTAGTTTTTCATATCAAAAAAGTTTTCAGAATTTCATATTTTTTTAATCAAAAAAAAAAAGAAGTGATTTTTTAAAACTTGTAAAATAATTGTTAACTCCAAATATGGTCAGACGCGTTCCCAGCCAAGTTAAATATGAATGTTGTTTATTTTTTACCAAGTTGATTCATGACTTCGCTCACGCCCATCACAAGAAGTTCATTATCACTCTGTGATTTTATATTTATACGTATGAAATAGAAATTTACAAAAGTTTATTTATTAACGTGGGGAGCATTAGTGAAAGATTAGGACAATCGTAATATGTAATTGGTTTCTTTTTTAATATTATTTTTCATATTTATAATGGAACGGAATATGAAAGAGAAGGATTCTCTCATATTTCCGTAGCCTATGTTTTTATTTTACAGTACCTAATTATTGTGGTATGTTTAAGTTTTAAAGTTTTTCATAATTATTCATAGTTCGGACCCGCTAGTTGCCTTTATAACTATTTTTACTAATGTCGAATTATTTTTAGTGGTGTCACATTAAGAAACTATAATCTTTCTTCGTAGGGTATTCTGCTCTTGAATATTATTGCAATAGTAATAAGATTTACAATACTTTATCCAGCTTACGATATATTAAGCACAAATAAGCTTACATACTCGATAAGCTACATAATGTATCTTATATTTATTGCAATAAGGATATATTTTCTATGACACCTATCTTACACGGAGAAGACTATAGGCATCTTTTTCTACTCGCAAGATGAGTAAAGGAGAAGTTTTAAATACTATTTACTGTTACATACTAATAGGCTCATCTTCTTGTGCCAATTTCTATTCTTACTTTAGTCTAATGATTAAGATAAATTCTTATTTCTAAATTTTCACGATAGTAACGACTTTCACTTTTCTTGATAGTGTATATGACAACACTTGAAAAACTAACGAATTAACTAAATAACCTCTCAGGTGGCGCTTCAATGAGGGTTTTGCGTGTGATATATCCACTTGATGGAGTACTATAGGCGTGAGGTATGTAATTGGTTATTTTTAAACGTGATCTGTCAATGTCAATTTGACAAACTAAACAACCAATGCGGTTGATGTTGGACCTCAGTCCAAAGGTACGCCATCTAGCGGATTTTTCACACGCGAAAACCCTAATTGATTTTAAAATCTATGTTAATCATAATACAAAATCAAACAAGTTCGACAAAATTCCTTGATATACCGAGGTTTCTTTCTTTTGATGGCCAGCCTGTTAACATTTTGAAATTACATATAATTTTGATGTTGATAAGAAAAGGTGTAACATAAAAACACGAATTTGGTATCAAAGTCGATGGGTCTACCTAAAATATCAATGACTGTTTAGAGATGTGCCCTGGTTTCTAAATATTTTTATTCGTGTTTTTTCTTAGAAACATTTCGTGATTTTTGAAGGTAAAAATTAAATAACAGTAAGGAGAAACTTTTTTATGACCAGAGAATGATTTTTTTTAGTTTTCATTGTTGAGGGCATATCAGTACAATCTTGGGATTACTAGAAATCTAGAGAAACTGGGACCTGCTTATTTAAGACCTATCGCAAAACACCGTATTACAAGATAAACAGGGGTTACGTTTTGTATATTTTTCTTTCTACAAAATCGTCATACAATTTTGGTTTTAACATTGCTCAATTCCTTTAATAAATTACAGTTGCATTTATGTGTAGGTACATCTCAAATTCAAAAGTTGAATTGAATTTTTCTTGGGAATTTGGCGAGCTGTTCAAAGCGCTCCAAACTTGGCCTCGACACGCTACCGCGTGTCTATAATGCTATTCTTGTCTATGGTATTGTCCCATTCAAAAAAGCCTTATTTCTAGTAATTCATAAGTCACTGGTTTTTAAAATGTAGTTTTCGCAAAATTGTATCTGTAAATATTTTAAACACGACGTGTCATCTTATTCATTAAGTTAAGTGCTTAAAATATAAGAGTATGCATTTTTATTAAAAAAACTGTTTTATTTATTTAATTCCTCAATAAAATACCTGAGTTGATTTACCTACGGGGTGTAATGGTAAACATTTACAGCATCTTAATCATCTATTCTTTGTGGATATCTATTCTTAGTCGCCGTGTGGTCCCCGGCAGAGTAGAATAGGCCACCCTCGCTCTTACCGAGGTGTCGTAAAAAGCGACTAAGGTAAAGCTGCTGGCATGATCATCAGCACCCAGAGAGAAAGAATGCCCAATCCAGAGGGAAAGAGGGATCTGAAGGTTGGCAGCGCACTTGTGCCTCCACTGGTGTCGCGGGTGTCCTTGGCGGCGGCAATCGCTTACTCCGGTGATCCGTCTGCTCATCTGCCATCTATCGCATAAAAAAAAGTAGTTTCACTAAAATTATACAAATTCTTTAGTATGATTTTTTTTTATTAACTTAGTTACCTACAACCTCTGCGGATAAAGAATGGGATCAGAAATGGCGGCGCATCTATTCACTTCTCGCTCGCACACCCACGAGTGCGAGTATAGACGCAAATAGTGTGCGAGCGAGAAGTGAATAGATGCGCCGCCATTTCTGATCCCATTCTTTATCCGCACAGGTTGTAATAATTTATTTTAACTTGGTTTTTTGCTACAACCAGCAATCACATTTAAAACTATCTTATTCATATAAAAGCGTAATTCTCAGTTGCATCCAAAGTTTGGAGCCCAAGGTACGCTTGGACCATGATAAATATAATACTCTTTGACCATGATTGGGATTCGCGAAGTCTGGTAATAACAATGGACAACATTTCATATTTTTAACATGTCCATATTGTTTTTTTATATGAAAATAGTCATAAAATGAACAGACCCATATTTTTTCTTTTTTCAAAATTTGGCCATTTTCATGCATAAAATAATTATTGAAATTCTTTATATTCTAAATAGACGTAAGCGCCAAATGACGTCATCGGACGGCTGAATACAGCGATATTCCTTTGCTTATCATTGTTTTAATAAAAAAAAAGGTACTACTGTCAAAGGTAAATAATACTAGTGTCAACATTGTCAACGTCATACATACATTCAACGTTGACAAGTTGTCTTTTCTTTTGACAGTTACATGTCATGGGTTTGGCATTTCGTAAATTTAAAACTATAATGAGCTAAGCAAAGAAAAATTTTACATTCTGCCGTCCGATGACGTCATCTTACGTTTTTTAGTTTTTAATTTTTTTCCCGGTAAATAAGCAATATAAAAAAATAATAAATATATATTCGAGCAGCGGAAAAGTAAACAAAGAATTGGTATTTTTTGTTTCAGAGCTTAGCAATTTTGAAATGTTGTCCATTTAGGTACAAGCCCTGGGAAAATGCCGTATGCATACCCATCCGCCGGGGGGCGGATAGGTTATGTCTGATTCGAATCACCTCTGGCGAGTACTTCTAACGAGAAGCCGGCCAGAGATATTCCGACTAAAAACCCAGGGGTGCTCCAGGGGACATGAGAATCTGACTAAGAAGTCTCCCTTCATGTCCCTCACCAGGCGTGAGCCCGCTGACTGCGCGGACCCGGCACTACTCCGTATGGGATGGGGGGAGTGATAGGGACAGACGGGAGCACGGAACCGTCCCTTCCGGGCTGCAGAGAAGGCCTGTGAAATGTTGACGCCGATGACCCCGCACCGATCGCCGACTGGCCTCTTCTGCGAAGAGGAGGGAGACGCGCACCCACTAATCGCATTATGTTTATTTATTTCTTTAGTATATTTTATGTATCAACATATATATGTATTAACATGTAAATTATACAGAAGTACTTATAAATAGTTTTAAGTCATTCAAATGTATGACGATTTGTAAGTGCTGTGTACAAGCCTATGCAAATAAAGAATTATTTGATTTTGACTTTGACCAACCAGCGTCGTGGCGTAGCAAGCTTATTGTTACGACACGGCATTATGCTGAGCGGGCGCCTCTTTCAACACACGATTCTATGTGTTTTTATCCTTCTTGTCTACTATGTTATGTTATATTTAAATCGTGTTGTTATTGTCTGTATGTACGTGTGTCGAAATAAATATTATATTCATTCATTCATTCCCCTGTTCGGCATCTCTCCCCCTCCTTGCCCTTTGCTGTGTGTCTGCGCGCAGATTCTCTTCGCGGAGGTAGAGCGCCTCCGCTGCCTCCTTCTGCGACATCACGTCTTCGCAGAGGGTGGTGAAGGTCGTAAATGTCTGTCCTGATGCCAGCATCGCGAGACTCACGGCTAGGAGCGTGAGATCGCTCCCCACCTTCGCACACTAAGACAAAGTCCCAGGCTGGACACTAAGCGAGCGTATGCTACGCCGTGTCCCTGGGAGACCCACACTGATGGCACACCGGGGTTGCCTCTCGCTGCATTTGGTGCGGTATGAGCCGAAACAGCCCGTTAGTACCTGCACCATCCTGTACGAGAGGAACCACGGTGCTCCTCGCTTATAGCCAGTCGCGAGGACTGGGGTGATAGCCTCGATCATTAAACGACCGGCCTCCACCGTCTCCAATGACTTGGCCCACTGAACAACCATGTCCTTTTGAGCCTCTCTCCTAGCCTCGCGCTCGCTGAGGCAGTACGGGTCGCCGCGTGCTTTTTTGGCTGCCGCCCACTTATAGACGGCGGGTGCCAGCTAGTAAGCAGGCTGCCGAGAAACCGACCGTTCGGTAGGCCCTGGCGACCCGGCGGTAAATTAGATTACCTCAATGGACTTTCGCAATCTTGAGATAGGACCAACTGGATCACGGTTACACGTTCAGAATCAGTATTTCAAATATTGTAGGTTTCCACAATTTCAAGAAACTATCCGAACGTGCAAGTTTCCTCACCATGTTTTCCCTTCACTGCCGAGCCAATGGTAGAAATATAATATGCACATAGATTTGGAAAATTACAGAGGTGCACGCTATGATTCTAACCACATCCTCAACCAAGAAAACCATGTTTAAATTTTATTAATGTATATTCAAATTTCTAAATTTAAAGATGGAAAGCCGACAGCTGACTATAATATTCCAATAGTGTATATCCGCCTTTACTCCAAGTAACTGTCTTCGTAAACGCTTACACACGCTAAATAAAAAAAAAATAGTGGCACCGATCTGTCAAAAACTTCATGGCGGACGCACAGCAAACAAGCATTTTTAGCGAAACACTTTTTACATAATTATAGTCGAATCACATGTTATCTGATTCCACGCGCTAGACGCAACGCGACCATGTCGGCCGTAGAGTCTGACTGCTTCACCATCGGGAGCATCGTGGCGACCAAAACGTGCTACAACGAAGAAATCGAGGGAGAAGTCCTAGCCTTTGATCCTCAAACTAAGATGTTAATATTGAAATGTCCATCGTCGAGTGGTAATCCGAAGCGGCATGATGTGAATATCGTCAACTTGAGTCTTGTTAGTGATGTGCAGATCAAGAAAGAAGTGACTTCTGTGCCGGATCCGCCGCAATCTTTAAACTTGAACAGGCTGACCACGCGAGTTCGGAATTCTATAGAAAACAAGAGAAGATTAGTGAGTATGCTTGTCTATAAACATCAAGGGATAACACAATCCCTGGGATATTCCTTTTAGCTAAGACACTGATTCAATAAACTTTTAGCAATGACAATCTAATGCAGTTGCCTGCATTCTTATTGTGTTATTTTTGCTGATTCAGCTGTTTTGATTGCTCTAGAATCCTTTAGAATTTATTTTTGTGAATTATTTCTCCTTTACATGCACATTTTAGAGGCTTGAATGTGAATAATGTCTTAAAAGTATAATATTATATTCATGGTTATGTTACAGTTGTATAGATTAGAAAGTAAACAGATGGTTGACAATCTTTGAGAGAGTTTGACATTCAACAGGAAACAGAAATAGGTTGATTGAGTTGATCATAGTGTAGTCTCCAGTTTTGATTCCATGCTTTTATTCAAATAAATAAATTCATACAATATCTCATACATTGACCTGATTCTATAATAAGTAGCTTAAACACTAGTATAACCGATAACAGACAAATTACAAATCAAATACCTACTTAAAAACATATTATAAATCCATATACTGTTTCAGTTGCATTTTACGCAAGCTTTTATCACATAAATGTTTATCCAAATTGGGGATTGAACTCAATTACCTTTGGTGTAAGAGATTAAGGGTCAATGCACCATCAGTCCAGTCAACTTTTTAAAATATTTAGCAGACAAACAAGTAGATGGCTCACCTGATTTTAAGTGATTACCATCTGTCATGGACTTCTGCAACACATGAGGCATTACAAATGCACTGCTGGTTGTTAAAGTACCCTTATTTGAAGACCACCAGGTCATGTCTGTTCGGAAACACTATTTTTGGCAGCTGAACAACTGTGTGACTTCAACAGCTGAACAACTGTGGGACGTGTCCATTTTCCCACATGACCATGGACCTTATTAAAGACTGAGTATTATTTTCCAGGTATCGGCTCTGGCTGCATGCTTGGATCCGGAGGGCCAGAGGTTGTTCCTGGCTATTGCGCGGCTTATCGACGATGTTACTTGGGTCGGTCAGAACATACAAGTGTACAACGAAGTCACTATCACACCACCCTATAAGGTAAGCCAAAAATAAATATTAGCATGTAAGCTGTTATACTGCAGATAGTCAGCATTTTAGAAACATTAATTTTAATATTGTGGTACTGTGAAGAATTTTCTAATCAAATAATTCTTAAAGGTGATGGATAGGGCACACTAGCGACGCCAATTGACTTTAATTTTTAGCTACTAAATCGGATCTATTTTAAACAATTTCGGGGTCACAACCTCTAGGCAAACACTTTTACTATTTATTAAATAGCCATGCACAAATGTTGGGTCCGGTTTTGTATGCGAAAAATTGATCCACGCCAAAAGTGGTCGCTTTTGGCAATAATTCAAAATTCGAATGTAAAACCAGATCAAATAGCTAACTATAACTATTAAATAAATAGTATAAGTGTTTGCCTAGAGGTTGTAACCCCAAAATTGTTTAAAATAGATCCGGTTTAGTAGCTGAAAAGTAAAATCGATTGGCGTCGCTAGTGTGCCCTACCCATCACCTTAACCAAAATTTCTATTATTGAAAGGTCCATTGATTACTAATCCTTACTAATATTATAAAGGCGAAAGTTTGTTTGGATGGATGTATGGATGGATGTTTGTTCCTCTTTCACGCAAAAACTACTAAACGGATTTTAATGAAACTTTACAGTAATGTAGCTTATAGATCAGAATAACACATAGGCTATAATTTATAAAGATATTGTGTGAACGCAGACGAAGTCGCGGGCAAAAGCTAGTGAAAAATAAAAAATAAAATTGACTTCATGTAGTGTTATTTTTTTGATGGATTTGATTCACTGACTTAACCACACTTTTTTTATTTGCAGGTAGAAAACGTAATAGGCGATCAAGAATCAAAACCATATAACTACATAAGGAAATTCGTCGAGAAACATTGGCGCGAACACAGAGATCATGCAGCGGCCAATTCCAGCCAACACCAGTGAGATTGTTTTGAGATTGCATCAGTATTTCACAAGTCTGCCTGTAAACTTCCCACTACTATTCCTGTCCCGTCTAGGTTTTTCAGGAATACCAAATATCCTACAGACTTTTTAGTTACAGACAGACTTTTGGGTAAAAAACCACTCAAAATATTCAAAACTTAGTAAAGTATGACATTTCTTTTTAAAGACTTTAGCCCCCCAAGCACCTTTTTAGTTTATGTGCAACCTACCAGGACACCCAGTTCCACAGAGTATACTGAATAAGCCATTCCTCAGTAGTTTTTTAAGGCTCATTTAGTCGCTCCTTAGACTAGCCTTGAACACCTTGGCATAATTCTTTGCGGCCCTAGCAACAGGGCACAATTTTGTTCTATCTTTCTAAGCCAATTTTATTAAAGAAGGGATGTTTTTATGACCAACTCTCAAAGATAAGGAACAAATGAGTATCTTTGGACTTAGTCAATTGGTCCCAGCCATGTGGAGCTTCGCTGGATTCTCATTTGTTTGTGCTGAGTAGACACAACAGGGACATTTTTACTGTCTTAACTTTCACTCAAATTTTTATATAAAATTATGTATTTGTCTTAAAAAAAATCTGCAGGCAGACTATTAATACTGACGAATATTTCTACTCTTCCGTTACCTCATACCTATGTGCTGACTAATTTCTTCACTTATGTAAGACTTCTTACAATAATTTAACAACAACAAAATTGTATCTATCCTTATTACTTCATTATCTGAATAGGGTAGACTTAATACCCAAAATATAACTTTTTGTAAGCAGGCTGAATATTTCTGGAACTTAAGTCGTTTTTAACATAGGTATGAGGTTGACTGTGTATATTATATACAATTTAATAATGTAAAGAAATACGTCATTTAGGTTCATTCGAATTTTGCAGATTTGAAAATTATGGTTTTAATGTTGTGATATTTATCAACAGATGAATCAAATTTATATCAATAGATAAAAATGTATTATATTGATTCAGATTTTTATAAACATGTGCATGATTTATGTATTCTATAATTTAACAATACATATTTTAAAACTTATGCATTGGACACAGTCATGTGTCAATAAAATTTTATCGATGTTGATTTTGTTTGTTGTTTTCCTTCTAAATAAAACCTGAAGAACTTACATTTAAATCTGCTAAAATTTGAAATGACTAGTAAATACGAATTTCTTTACATTCCAAAATGTATTTTTAAGTTATCCAAATAATTAAAAGCGGTGGTTTTAAAATAAGAACCGCTAAAAGAGTTTGAAAGACGTATATTTTGTCTGATTTAACAATATGTTGCCAAATGTTATCTTATCGCTATATTTTTCCATAATATTGCGAACTAGACTTCATATATTCAATATCGTCGTAAAAAATCAACACATAAACACATACAAATTTAAAGGTGACGTCCTTTTAAATTCTAATGTCATCTTTTTGAGGAACATTTTTTTTTAAATGTTCAATTTTGGATATACAACCTCTCGGCAAACACTTATATGTCCTCCGGATATCGGAGGACATATAAGTGTTTGTCGAGAAGTTGTAACCCCGATATTTTTTAAATAGATCCGGTATAGTAGCTAAAAATTAAAATCTATTGGCGTCGCTAGTCTGCCCTACCCGTCACCTTAACTTAGACAATAGTGCTAAAATTAGCATGTGTAACTGCGTCTATACTCGCACTCGTGGGTGTGCGAGCAAGAAGTGAACAGATGCGCCGCCATTTCTGATACCATTCTTTATCCGCACAGGTTGTAGGTGCTATTATAATATCTGTGACCTAGGTTTGCATTAGTGCAGATTTTGGGCATGCGCCAAATCAAACTTGTCACATTTGAGTGAAGTAGTTATGGGTAGGTAGATATAATTTCTATGTAAATAAAACCAGTGTTAAAGCGATCAATATATTATATTTCTACAAGAAACAACTACAACAATACATGATTATTCATTTATATCATAGATAATACAATGATAAACAATCCTACATAATCTTTATTCGAATGGCAACACTGGGGGCATCAACTGGCAACATTCTTGTACTAAATATTTCTAAAATAAAGAATAAAAATTATTATAAATTGGAATGATATAATTTCGTATCTTTTTTAATTTCAGCAATCAATTTATAGAGAAATAAGATATTTACGGTGACGGATAGGGCACACTAGCGACGCCAATCGATTTTATTTTTTAGCTACTAAACCGGATCTATTTTAAACAATATCGGGGTTACGCGAAAAGTTGATTCACGCCAAAAGCGTGAATCAATTTTTCGCGTACAAAAACGGACCCAAAATTTGTGCATGGTTATTTAATTAATAGTATAAGTGTTTGCCTAGAGGTTGTAACCCCGATATTTTTTTAAATAGATCCGGTATAGTAGCTAAAAATTAAAATCTATTGGCGTCGCTAGTCTGCCCTACCCGTCACCTTAACTTAGACAATAGTGCTAAAATTAGCATGTGTAACTGCGTCTATACTCGCACTCGTGGGGTGCGAGTATAGACGCAAATAGTGTGCGAGCGAGAAGTGAATAGATGCGCCGCCATTTCTGATCCCATTCTTTATGCGCACGGGTTGTACCTTTATAGTGAACAGCGACGGTGTGGTGATGGAAAAAAAATCCAATTTGAAAACTGGTAAACACATGTCTATGTCTGTGACCTTAGTTCTCCTGCGGATCTCATCATTTCTGATACGATCACGCAGAGAGACTCCGAGCATAGCCCTCTCCATTCACAAAGTGGACCGACGATCTGGTGAAGATCGCGGGAATCCATTGGATGCGGGCGGCACAGGACCGATCTGTGTGGAGAACACTGGGGGAGGCCTATGTCCAGCAGTGGACGTCTATTGGCTGAAGATGAAACACTTGGATCATACCATGACCATAGATAGATACTTTAATGCACGAAAATCTGGAGATAAACTAGCAAAGGACATTTGCATAGTAGTAGAAGGGAAATACATCATGAAACACCCAAGTATTAGTAGGTACAACCTGTGCGGATAAAGAATGGGATCAGAAATGGCGGCGCATCTATTCACTTCTCGCTCGCACACTATTTGCGTCTATACTCGCACTCGTGGGTGTGCGAGCGAGAAGTGAATAGATGCGCCGCCATTTCTGATACCATTCTTTATCCGTACAGGTTGTAGGTGCTATTATAATATCTGTGACCTAGGTTTGCATTAGTGCAGATTTTTGGCATGCGCCAAATCAAACTTGTCACATTTGAGTGAAGTAGTTATGGGTAGGTAGGTATAATTTCTATGTAAATAAAACCAGTAGTAAAGCGATCAATATATTATATTTCTACAAGAAACAACTACAACAATACATGATTATTCATTTATATCATAGATAATACAATGATAAACAATCCTACATAAACTTTATTCGAATGGCAACACTGGGGGCATCAACTGGCAACATTCTTGTACTAAATATTTCTAAAATAAAGAATAAAAATTATTATAAATTGGAATGATATAATTTCGTATCTTTTTTAATTTCAGCAATCAATTTATAGAGAAATAAGATATTTACGGTGACGGATAGGGCACACTAGCGACGCCAATCGATTTTAATTTTAATCTACTAAACCGGATTTATTTTAAACAATTTTGGATATACAACCTCTCGGCAAAGCACTTATACTATTTATTAAATACCCATGCACAAATGTTGGGTCCCTTTTTGTACGCGGAGGCGGTTACAACTTCTCGGCAAACACTTATATGTCCTCCGGATATCGGAGGACATATAAGTGTCTGTCGAGAAGTTGTAACCCCGAAATTGTTTAAAATAGATCCGGTTTAGTAGCTAAAAATTTAAATCGATTGGCGTCGCTAGTGTGCCCTACACGTCACCTTAAAGTGAATTTCTCTAATACTGTTTTAACATTCACGTTAATTCACACATTCGTAAAATAAAATTTTAATTCAAATTACATATAAAAATAAAATTCCCATAAATAATTGTCAATTTTAAATCAATAATAAAAATGAAGTTCCATGAAATGTCTTTAATTACGTAATTAGGTTTAAGGACCTGTGTAATTAAATAAATAAATGATCCAGTTGGTCTAGTTACCCTGTCCAAGGGTTCCTTCATTGGAATTACCAGACTCATTAAGTACTGGATCATGGTCCAAGTGTACCCCGGCCTCCGATACAACCGAGGACTTGTATCAGGATGAGAATTTCTGTAGTATTTAAAGTATGACTAATACTTAACATATTATTTAGTTTATCAATAAAGTCGTGAAAATAAATGGTGGCGCCACTGCAGCTTACATCATAGGTAGGGTTGCCACCTTTATTTTTTTCAGTTAAAGTAATGGTAATTATGGGTAAGAAAAGAAAGTACGTAGTTTCAAATGTGGTTGAGATTGGACCGGATTGTGTCAATAAAATATAATTATCTGTGTGTGTTCTATATTTAAATTTAAGGTTTCTGTGTATATGGATGCTTTAATCTGAAATAAATATATTCTTCATTCATTCAAAATAAAGTACAATTGAAAAATGAATTGCAGTTCGACATGGATTCAACATTAATCGATAAATTTCGTTTAACGAAATATACTTACGACTGAACGTTTTAAAATTCAAAATCCCAATTCCAAAATCGTAAGAAAATAAAGTATTTCCTTATACTTTATTATTAACATAAAGTATAGAATACAATGATTAGAAATAACACATACAATACTTTATTATAAAGTGCAAGACCGCCAACTTCTTGGTCTTGCACCCCAGGTCCAACTGTTTACGGCAGGCAGGTTATCGGTTGTGTCACACTGGTGTCCCATTGGAATATGACGGCAAGGAAATAGACAGTGCACTTGTGTTTACGCACACACTTGAGCATTTTAATATATCCTGCGTAAGTGGATGACAGATATGAGATTTTCCACCTTATCCGAAATTGGTTGGAGGTTATTATTATTAATATTTTATTATAAAGTACAGGTGGCAACCCTGGTGTGGCATGGAATGGTAACTTTTAATTCCTCAAACATCGTCACGACTTATTTGACGCGTTAAACTAATATTGTGTGTGATCATAGTTAGTATGTGTGTATGATCAATTGATCATTGCGTGTGTGTGTGTGTGTGTGTGTGTGTGTGTGTGTGGGTGTGTGAGCGCCCCCTGGCGGCTAGTTGACGAGTTTCGTGACGTAGTTGCTGGGGAACAGGCCCGTCATGCCTCGGAGTTCGCCTGGAATAAATGTAACAATGTAAAGTATTTTTTCAACTCGCTTCTTAATGCCCTCGATGAGGAAGTAACACGGTTAAAAAATCACAGTTTATTTCTACCATTAGTAAATAATAAATAAATGGATAATTATCTCACAGTACAAGGTCATACAGACACATGTGACTATCGCATGTGAAAATTTTTCACATTTTACCACTTTGGAAGCGTCTCTTGCGTGCGCAAAGTATTAAGTTAAGAAAAAAAAAAACATTACTTTAAAAGACCTATCCATAGATACCCCACACGTACGGAATGAAAAAAAAATTGAGTTTCAGTTCTCAGTAGGGTATTTACAATAAATCCAAAAAAAAAAATGATGCGGGTAACAAAATACTTCTATTTACCAAGTTTCAATACTAGAGTTCTTATAGTTTCGGAAAAAAGTGGCTGTGACACACGGACGGACGGACAGACATGACGAATCTATAAGGGTTCCGTTTTTTTGCCATATGGCTACGGAACCCTAAAAATGATACTAGGTGTTTGTGTGTGTACAGTGTGGGTGTAGTGAGTACTCACCCTGCCACCAGGCGGGGTCCTGCGAGCGGTCGGTGACGGCGATGATGTCGTCCTTCTCGAAGCTCAGCTCGTCCGCGTTCTGCGCCGCGTAGCCGTACAGCGCGATCACCTGCGCACAGCGTGCGTAAGTTAAGGTTGACCACCCCGCCCAAATTAGCCCCGTAAGCAATATCAACCGTTCCACTTAAAATATTGCTTACTGCTATAATTATCTATAATACAGCGTGTTTATTTGATACGGGCGAATATTTTAATGGCGATTACTATCGGACCTAGGGAACCTGTTTACATACATTTCTTTAGGAAATTAAGGTACTTTTTTTTTCATACAAAATAATTGAGCACGCAATGTATTGCATCCACTGGTAGTTAACGTTAATAACATCAATTAACGTAGACATAAGTATCTAAACGTCATACGAGTGTCATGACACTCATGTCACTTGTCATGTCAAACAAAGTTGGACGGCATACATTGCTGCTGGGTTGCACTTTAGAAAAATCATTACACCTAATTAACCACAAAATTTAATGAAATGATTATCTTATACGATTCGTAGGATCAGATATTATAGCTGGATTAATTATTCGCCCGTATAAAATACACACGTATAAAAATGAATCGCAAAATGTGTTGGTAAGCGCATAATTCAACAATGCCTGGACCAATTTGGCCAATTCTTTTTTTAAACTGTTCGTTGAAGTCCAAGGATGGTTCTTATGGCGAGAAAAAATCGAATAATTGTCGGGAAAACCCTAAAAACAGCCCTTTTCTTTTTCATATACAAACGTTAACTAACTAAAACATAGATTAATTAGAGTTTTATTGCTATTATATAAAGTTCATATTTGTTGCCACATTACAAATTTTTTGGACAGGACGAAGTCTGTCGGGTCAGCTAGTTATGTATAAATATATCGTTGCCCGTAACGAACACCAGGACTGCAGATTGGCGAGTCGCCAATAACACCACTGACCAACGCATCAGCCGTCGAGATCAACCTGCCATCGATCCAGTTGCCAGACCTCAAATATCCAGAGGAGAGGAGATGGACACCGATCGACCTAAGGAACATCGACTTACGAGACATCAGTGACGTGTTAAGCCAAATTAGTGAAGTAGAAAATAATAAAATAAAAAAAAATATTTTTGTTAACAAAGTTTGAATTAAGTAGTTAGTAGATGGAGTCTCCATTTAAGCTGAAAAGCCTGTGTTTGGAAACCCCGCTCTTCCTTATTCTATTAAATTTTTAGTATTGGGACTGTGTTATTTATTACATAATTTACATTATTTAAATTTAAACTATACTAAGAGGCGACTGTGTATGATTATGAGTATTTCTATGTATGTGTTTGTTTGTGCGCACATACAAACATGCACGCGCGCGTGTGTGTGTGTGTGTGTGTGTGTGTGTGTGTGTGTGTGTATGCGCGCGTGCGTGTGATATGTGTGTTTGGCTTGTGTCCATGTGTGTGAGCTATAAGTTGCGGTTTAATACAGATTCTATTTCATCATATGTTTTTAACTGAACCCATTCTTCTAAGAGCTTTTTTGCAGTTACATAATTTGTGGCATATGTATTTAATTCTTTATTAATTTTATTAAAAAGAATTTTAAGAAAATGACTATAACATATATATATGGACTATAAGTTTATTTTTATTGTTTACAACTATTGTATTTGTCTTGTTTGGTTTATATTATCATGGAAATTTTCGAAAGGCAACTGTGTTGACCTTAGAAAATTCCTCTTTAGGGGAGGGAGGAGTTAAGGTTGACCACCCCGGCCAAATTAGCTTCGTAAGCAATATCAGCCGTTCCACTTAAGATATTACTTACTGCTATGATTATTATGTATAAATACTAGTGCTTAAGTAAGTATAGTTAAATTGATCTTGTATTTGAAGAGTGATTCAAAACGAAACTTTTCATAAACAAGTAAAATATGTATTTTACTTGTTTACTTTTTACCTCTATTTTCTTATGGGTAAAATAAAGTTAAATATGGCAGGACCGTAAATGTCATGATGATGGTTGGTTTATCAAATATTTCCTATGTATCATAGACAAAAAAGGAACTTTTAATGGACAACATTTCAAAATTGCTAAGCTCTGAAACAAAAAATACCAATTCTTTGTTTACTTTTCCGCTGCTCGAATATATATTTATTCATTTTTTATATTGCTTATTTACTGAGAAAAAAATTAAAAACTAAAAAACGTAAGATGACGTCATCGGACGGCAGAATGTAAAATATTTCTTTGCTTAGCACATTATAGTTTTAAATTTACGTAATGCCAAACTCATGACATGTAACTGTCAAAAAAAAAGACAACTTGTCAACGTTGAATGTATGAATGACGTTGACAATGTTGACACTAGTATTATTTACCTTTGACAGTAGTACCTTTATTTATTAAAACAATGATAAGCAAAGGAATATCGCTGTATTCAGCCGTCCGATGACGTCATTTGGCGCTTACGTCTATCCATACTCCATACTAATATTATAAATGCGAAAGTAACTCTGTCTGTCTGTCTGTCTGTCTGTCTGTCTGTCTGTCTGTCTGCTACTCTTTCACGCCAAAACTACTCAACGGATTTAAATGAAATTTGGTATACAGATAATCTAGACCCTGAGAAAGGACATAGGCTACTTTTTATTGCGAAAAGGGGGTTGTAAGGGGTTGAAAGGGGGGTAAAAAGTTACTTTTCCACGCGGACGGAGTCGCGGGCGGCCGCTAGTTTAGAATAAAAAGAATTTCAATAATTATTTTATGCATGAAAATGGACAAATTTTGAAAAAAGAAAAAATATGGGTCTGTTCATTTTATGTCTACTTTCATATAAAAAAACAATATGGACATGTTAAAAATATGAAATGTTGTCCATTGATAGTGAGAGTAGCCTCATCTGGTGTTGCTTTTAGAAACCACCCGAAAATATCTACTGAAAAACTGCTAATTTAAATAAATTATATTTTTAATCAATCTCGTGTAGTATCACTTAATTCGTACGCATATCAATAACTAAACAACAGGCGACAACACATACATATTATTCGTACTGCGAAACAATGGAATCAGCTGCCTGAGGAGGTGTTCCCTAGAGGATACAATTTGGGGGTTTCCAAAGCGCGAGTGAATAGGTATCTTCTAGGTAATCGTGCTACATCTTAGACCATATTATCACTTACCATCAGGTGAAATATGGTCCAACGCTTACCTATCTACAGTAAAATAAAATGTTGAAACAGCACTATGCTGTACTTCGCTGCGTGAGTGAGTGGTACCGGAAGCCCAATCTAGGGGAAAGGGGAGTTTAAAGGTTGGAAGCGGGTGTCCATGGGCGGCGGCAATCGCTTACCATCAGGCGATCCGTCCGCTCGTCTGCCACCTATCACAAAAAAATACCTTATCAATAACGGTTTCGGCCGGCATGGTGTCCATCTTGGATAGAACGGGCGTTGTTCTACCGGATGTCCGCCCCGACGACTGGAGGATCTGGAAGAAAATAAATGGTTATTATGAACTTTACGTCATCAAACTCATTTAGTTCAATAAAAATAATGTTTGGTTTTTACTTAAGTATATTAAATAATGAAATTTGTATAGAACCTTGACGTAGCTGGCGGGAAACCAGCCGACCTGGCGGTTGCGGCCCTTGGCCTGGAGTTCGCCCTCCCACCAGCCGCTGTCGGCCTTCTTGCGAACCACCAGCAGCTGGCCCTTCGTCAGGGACAGTTGCTCCGCGCTGGAGAAATAGTATCAATTAGTTACATAAGCTAAAAATAAAAACTCACGGCAAATGGTATAGTTTTTCATTCATTTATTTAAAATGGACAACATTTCATATTTTTAACATGTCCATATTGTTTTTTTATATGAAAATAGACATAAAATGAACGGATTCATATTTTTTCTTTTTTCAAAATTTGTCCATTTTCATGCATAAAATAATTTTAAAAATTCTTTATATTCTAAATAGACGTAAGCGCCAAATGACGTCATTGGACGGCTGAATACAGCGATATTCCTTTGCTTATCATTGTTTTAATAAAAAAAAGGTACTACTGTCAAAGGTAAATAATACTAGTGTCAAAATTGTCAACGTCATTCATACATTCAACGTTGACAAGTTGTCTTTTTTTTGACAGTTGCATGTCATGGGTTTGGCATTTCGTAAATTTAAAACTATAATGTGCTAAGCAAAGAAATATTTTACATTCTGCCGTGCGATGACGTCATCTTACGTTTTTTAGTTTTTATTTTTTTTCTCACTAAATAAGCAATATAAAAAATTAATAAATATATATTCGCGCAGCGGAAAAGTAAATAAAGAAATGGTATTTTTTGTTTCAGAGCTTAGCAATTTTGAAATGTTGTCCATTATGACTATGATTAGACTATTACACCGACTGCTACGAGTCTTTGGTTCGAGTATTTATTTATTTAATCATTTACATGCCTGATTCTAAACGTAACTTTCGTAGGATTCCTAGTGTAGAAATCATGGCAACCAGTGCATATGACGCGCTTTTCGCAACAACTTTACCTATTAAGTTAAGAACCAAAATATATTGTAACCCATTCTGTCATATGTTAAAGTTGTTCAATAAACTATTTTATTTTATTTTATTCTAAACGGTAGATAAATTGTATTATTTTACGTTCACACTTTCGTACATTGATAAACTTACTGAACTCACTCGTAAAATAATAAGTAAGCAATATCCAAACGCTACGCGCGATCTCATTGGCATTATCACTATGAACATTGATTGAAGGGGTAATTGTGCGGGTTTAAGGTTGAATGAAGACTTTTGTAATAAAGACTAAAACTGCGTGAGTAACGCCGCGAGCGCAGTCCAGTTTTATATAAGGAGCATGTTTTTAAACGATAATATGAGATTTCAAGAGGTTGACATAATACTTCAAGGACATTATACTTAAAAAGGGTGGCATAAGTCTTTTGGCTGTGACATAAGCTGAGTGAGGGCCATTTATACTAGACGTCATAACACATCATAATATTCATTTGGCACTGTCTGGACGTGATTGAATATAATTTTGTTTTTTTTTTCATTTTGTTTTATTTTTATGTATTTTTAATTGTTTTATGTTTTGTTTTCTGTTTGTGCCAAATTGTGTTCTGTTTACAATTGCTATATGTTCTGTGTTGTGATGTCTATAATAATAAATATTTTCTTTCGTTCTTTCTTTCTTAAAATATGGACTAAGTGAATAAGGGTAGTATCTATTGTAAAGGGTTGGCATATAATTAAAGAGTGTGGTGTACACTTTGAAATGGTGGCATAAGATTTTAGAGATGCGACGTGCACTTACAAGGAGGTGGCATAAAATTAAAAACACTGTGGCATACACTTGAAAGGAGTGGCATAAGGTTTTAAGAGTGTGGCATACACTTGCTATGGGTGGCATAACTTTTAAACACTGTGGCATAAACTTGCAATGGGTGGCATAACTTTTAAAGACTGTAGCATTCACTTTTAAGGGGTGGCATACGGTTTTAAGAGTGTGGCATCACACTTGCGATGGGTGGCATAACTTTTAAAGACTGTGGCATACCTGGTGGCGGTGTAGGTGGCGATGGCTTGCGCGATCTCGTTCTTCCGGCGGCCCGTGACGGAGTCCCGGCCGGAGTCCCGGCGCGCCGCGGAAGACGGTCTCGGGGCTTCGGTGATCGACGCCACCTCCGACGACACCGGGGTCGACGACTTCTGCTCCTGGGGAGAGCGACATGTCACTCGTCACCATCCCACTCAACCAGAAAGGTTAGGATTTCTAGGCTTTCGGAGAAACAGAACGGAATAGTATCCCGGGCGCACTAGCGAAAAAGGTGGGACGCCGATGCTGTTTTTTTTTGTCATAGGTGGCAGACAAGCAGACAGATCACCTGATGGTAAGCGATTGCCGCCGCCCATGGACACCCGCGACACCAGTAGATTCACAAGTGCACTGCCAACCTTTAAACTTCCCATTCCCCCCGATTTGGCCTCCGGTACCCTCACTCACGCAGCGAAACACAGCGCAGGCGTTGCTTCACGCCGGTCTTCTGTGAGGCAGTGGTATCACTCCGGTCGAGCCGGCCTATTCATGCCTAAGCGTGGCTCTCCCACATTTGAACTGTTACCTCCTTTAAGGTAGATTTTCAAAAAAAGGGTTACTTTTTATTTCAAATTAATAGTTTGAATATAATTTTTTACATTTTTAACATCAAAGATGGCGGACTTTCATTCAAACTTTTAACTCCCTTTTTACCCCCTTATCGCTGTAATAGTAATGATCATAACCATCGCTGTAATGGTAATGATCATTGTGGTAATTGACAAGATGCTAACCACCTACTATTGTACACCTCGTCCTGCAGTTTATTAGTATTGGATTAAGTAACTACTTATTACTCTTTGTGACCTATGAGGGGAACCTAAGTAGTCATGCTCACTCAAATGTCTCTGAGGTGGTGGCGCTATGTGGCGGGTCATTGCATTCCCTCTAATATGGTTGAGTGAAATGATGGCTGACACATACGTCATACTTGTGAACAGGTGCCACCTTTGGGGACTGGTCCGCTTCGGTTTACCTGTATTTATTTTATTATTATTTCCTTTATTTTATTTTGTGTTACAATTAAACTGTATGGCTTGGTATGATGATGACACAACATTGTATGAAAGTTTGGCGATTAAAAAGAGTAACTGGCGGATCTACTCGACCGGTAACAACTTGCCGAGCCGGTGGTAGAATCGCAATATGTTTATTTATTTTTTTAGTATATTTTATGTATCAACATTTATATGTATTAACATGTAAATTATACATACATAAGTGCTTATAAATAGTTTTAAATCACTCAAATGTATGACAATTTGTAAGTGCTGTGTACAAGCCTATGCAAATAAAGAATTATTTGAGTTTGAGTTTTTGAGATTACCATCGCTGTAATGGTAATGATCATTAGCCTTACGCGCTAGCCCTCTCTTTGCTGATCCAAGGTCTCGGACAAACGCCGGGATTCGATACCCCTTATGTCGTATGGTTGATACATACAATAAAAAATTCACTTGTATGGATATCTTCTCTGGTTCTGCCAGATCATTCAACAAAAAATTGTCAAGCTACTATTAAATACATAATTTAGGTATTTTTCGTAAAAACTATATAGTATACTTACAAAATGCATGCAATATATACCAATATACCAATTAAAATATTATATCTCACACTCACTTATACATACGCCATAATAAATAGTTACACGCAATGCATACACATACTCACACACTACAAACCTACTTAGTTACACGCTCCATCAAGTGCACACAAATATGCGCTTATTACTTACTTATTTATTTACTTTCAAACATCACACGCACGCACTTCGCACTTATTCCTATTTTAACTTTTGTTATCTACTTTATTATTTTATTATAGGGGTCTCTAAGGTGATTTTTTAAATGATGTTTAAGAATGACGTAACCATCGCTGTTGGGTTTGCAATAGTTTCTTCAGGATGATAGCTAATCAATAAACCATTCTACAGTGGAAACTGGGACTCACTTGGTCTAGGCCCGTGAGCCCAGTCAAAATACCGAAATATTTTGAACAATGTTTCGAGAAAGAAAAATTCTCAACAAAAAAAAAAAATAATTTATTTCAACATAACCAGATAGGTACATATTATAAACAAAGTTTGGCCTCTTCTTTTAAGTGTAAGAAGCACTTGTGCCAGAAAAGGCCGCTCCTCCTTATTACTTATTACATTCTAAGGTACAGATAAAAACGATTAAGTCAATTATTCTTGTATTAGCTTGAGCCTATTGTAAACTTGTTAGTTGTTTCTTTGCAATAAATTAAAAAAAAAAAATCATTACCATTACAGCGATGGTAATGATCATTACCATTATAGCACTTACCTGCACAGGCTCGGGCTCGGGCGCGGGCGCAGGCGCAGGCGGCGCGGCGCGGGGCGTTTCTTCCGCTTCGGGGATGGTGCTGATCGCGTCTCCCGCTGACGACGTCGCGTCTTTGGTTACGTAGTTTGAGGGGAATATTCCGGTCCTGAAAAAAAAAATGGAAAATACAACTTGTCAAAAAAAGATAGTATACGACCATCATCATCATCATCAGCAACCCACACTCGTCCACTGCTGGACATAGGTCTCCCCTAATGCACGCCACTTCTCCCGATTTTCGGCCACTCTCATCCAGCCCACACCAGCCAGCCTTCGAATGTCATCATCCCATCTTGTCGCAGGGCGTCCTACACTACGCTTACCGAGTCGCGGTCTCCACTCAAGGACTTTACGGCCCCAACGGCTGTCAGTTCTGCGGCTAATATGACCAGCCCACTGCCACTTCAGTTTGCTAATTCGGTGGGCTATGTCGGTGACTCTGGTTCTCTGTCGGATTACATCATTTCGGATGCGGTCCTTCAGAGATACTCCGAGCATAGCCCTTTCCATAGCTCTTTGAGCGACTTTGAACCGGTGGACTAGTCCAGACGTGAGTGTCCACGTCTCGGCACCGTAAGTCATGACCGGAAGGACGCACTGGTCGAAGACTTTCGACTTAAGACTTTGAGGGATGGGTGACGAGAAGACTTGACGAAGTTTACCAAATGCTGCCCAGCCTAGCTGAATTCTTCTATTGGCTTCTCTCTCGAAGTTGTTTCTGCCTAATTGGAGCGCTTGTCCTAGATAGACATATTCCTGAACAACTTCGAGAGTATACGACCGGCGCCGCATATATATTGGTAAATATAAAGAGTGAGCGGTTAATATGATTGGCACCGACACTGGTTCTCGTGCGCGGCCAGTCACACGCGCCTGGACTACCTACCTACGAGTATACCGATCCGCCAGGTTTCTCCGGTCGACTCTTGCTTGAATGTTAAACACATTCAGGCCGTAGTCGGCTGAGGAAATTTGGCGGATACTAAGTGACCGAAAGTGTGGCTGTCTGTGTACGAGTGAACGTGTAGTAAATGTATAATATCGAAATTTAAATTTTTTCAAATTACTTACTTAAATTTTAAAGTTAGAAACTTGTTTAAAATCAGATTTTCCCTGACTAAATTCGTTTACATTTTTTCTTTGTTTATCATGTTAAGATTTATTGTAACGATAGTTTTAAGCGACGACCCGATTGGAACAGTGGTAGTGAACGCTGCCTCTGATACAAGGGTTGCGGGTTCGATCCCCGCACAGTACAAACATTTGTGTGCATGAACATGTTTGTTTGTATTGGTCTGGGTGTTTGCTATGTATTGTAAGTATGTATTTACAAAAGAAAAGTATTATATGTATATATTTGTAATCCCACTGTTGATTCTGATATCCGTAACACAGGTGCTTGAGCTACCTATCTCTGAGTCAGATCAATGTATGTGATGTTGTGAAATATTTATTATTTATTTATTTATAAGTCTATTCTGAACTAAAATGTTTGTTCTAAAGTTTAAATACGTCTATCTTAGTGCTGTTTTTAATTTTTAATTGCAATTAGTGAAACTGTAAGTCTATTATTAATCATATTTTTTGTGCAAAGTTTGTAAATGACTGTTTGTTTCCAAATAAATAAATAAATAAATAAAAAAAAGGAGCAATAATACTTAAGCGTCTGAACATATACCGTGTAAAGAGTTCACTTCCAAAATATGAGCATCATCTTTGACATACATTTTGCACATTATTAACACGCGGATATTCCATTTAGTCTGGCATCACAGCGAGTCTTTATACGGTATATTTTACACCCTTAAGAAATTATTGCTCCTTTTTTTTACACGTTGTTTACACACAATGAGATTACCACTGACCTAATGCCGATCCTGCCGGTCCACCAGTCGCCGTCCCTCCTGACCACCTCGATGCGCTCCCCTGCCTCGAAGGTGAGGTCCCCTGGTTCGGCCGACGTGTAGGGGTACGCTGCTATGTAGAAGTCGCCTCCTTCTGCGGATATGTACATGAGTCCATAATATTTATTTATTGACTGACCGGATGGCGCAATTGGTAGTGACCCTGCCTCTTACGCCATAGGTCGTGGGTTCGATCCCCACCTCGGACAAACATTCGTGGATTGAACACTTGTGTTTGTTCAGTGTCTGGGTGTAATATATGTATTTAAGTATATATTTGTGTTCCTCTGTTGTCTGATATCTGTAACACAAGTGCTTAAGCTACTTAGTACGGAATCAGGTCAACATATGAGATGTGATAATTATTATTATTACTTAAAGTTATTATTATTATTTATTGCTTTTATAAGTCCTGGACATGATATACTATTTGATTATTTTTTTTATTTTTGTAATCAAAAGACCTCTCAATGACGAACCAGTGTCCGTGGAATTTAATGTATATTAAAATAAAAACAGGATGTCAGCAGTACTAGATTGTAGTACAGCTGTACCACGTTTATAAGTTACATCGGCAAAATTCGTCTACGCAGAAGAGCAAGTAAAAACCAATTTATTATCCGACTGACCGGATGGCGCAATTGGTAGTGACCCTGCCTCTTACGCCAAAGGTCATAGGTTCGATCCCCACCCTGGGCAAACATTCGTGCGATGAACACGTGTGTTTGTTCAGTGTCTGGGTGTAATATATGTATTTAAGTATATATTTGTGTCTGTTGTCTAATATCTGTAACACAAGTGCTTAAGCTACTTAGTACGGAATCAGGTCAACGTATGAGATGTTGTGAGAATTATTATTATTATTATTATATTATTATTTATTACGATTGCGAAAACAGATTAAATACAGACTTTATTGCGTTACGTTAAGATTAAATACAATAAATCCAGAGAGGAGGAGGAGAGACTTTAAAAAAAACCTGTTACCTTTATGTACCATATTTCATGTGAAATAAAAAGTCTTTGTCTTTTGTCTTTGTCTTTGAGGAATGATATCTCTCTCTTAGCCGCACTCGTACCGAACATGGCGCGACGCATCAACCAATAAGAAATTGTAATTTTGCGCGCGTAAATGGAGCGTTGTGATTGGTTAAGATTTGCCGCAGTATTCGAAAATCGCTTCTAAACTGTCCCACTGCAGGGCAAAGGCCTCCATCATAGAAATCAAGTTATCGCTACTATGATGGGATTAGGCTTAATCACCATGCTTGCCAAATGCGGATTAGTGATGACAAACCCGCAGTGGGACAGTTTATAGGCTGATTTAAAAAAAAAACAAAATAAGGCTTCTGCGCAGGTACAGTGTAACTTATAAAATGGACAATATGACCAAGAATCATTTTCCGAAATGAAAAATACTATTTCTAGATTAGACTCATGGAAATTTAAGAAATAATTTAAAATTTTTTAGTCAGATATTTATGGAGAAAAAAATAAAATGTAAAAATCCTCCTGTGACGTCATCACTCGGCCTGACCAATTAATAACGCTTTTGCTCACGCTGATTTAAAAAAAGTAAAATCTCTGATCATAAAATGACAAGACAAAAAAATGACAGTGACAGTAAGTAACTTATGTAAGTCACCTAAACTTTTTTTATTGGACATATAGCACCGACATCACTATACGTTGAGCCTCAGAACTGCGTTATTTTCGGCATATTAATTAATAATTATAAAAAAAACACTTTTAATGATCATCATCATCATCATCAGCCTATCGCAGTCCACTGCTGGACGTAGGCCTCTCCAATGGACAACATTTCAAAATTGCTAAGCTCTGAAACAAAAAATACCATTTCTTTATTTACTTTTCCGCTGCGCGAATATATATTTATTAATTTTTTATATTGCTTATTTACTGAGAAAAAAATTAAAAACTAAAAAACGTAAGATGACGTCATCGGACGGCAGAATGTAAAATATTTCTTTGCTTAGCACATTATAGTTTTAAATTTACGAAATGCCAAACCCATGACATGCAACTGTCAAAAAAAAGACAACTTGTCAACGTTGAATGTATGAATGACGTTGACAATGTTGACACTAGTATTATTTACCTTTGACAGTAGTACCTTTTTTTTATTAAAACAATGATAAGCAAAGGAATATCGCTGATTCAGCCGTCCGATGACGTCATTTGGCGCTTACGTCTATTTAGAATATAAAGAATTTTAATAATTATTTTATGCATGAAAATGGCAAAATTTTGAAAAAAGAAAAAATATGGGTCCGTTCATTTTATGTCTATTTTCATATAAAAAAACAATATGGACATGTTAAAAATATGAAATGTTGTCCATTGTTCGCCACTGTGATCTATCCATGGCTTCTCGCATCCAGCTCTTGCCAGCCATCCTGCGCAGATCGTCCCCCCACCTAGCCAGAGGGCGCCCTACATTACGTTTGCCAAGACGCGGTCTCCATTCCAGAACTCGTTTACCCCATCGGTTGTCGGTTCTGCGGCTAATATGGCCAGCCCACTGCCACTTAAGCTTGCTAATCCGGTGAGCAATGTCGATAACTTTGGTTCTCTGCCGGATCACCTCATTTCGGATTCGATCTCGGAGAGAGACGCCGAGCATTGCCCGTTCCATAGCCCGCTGAGCGACCTTTAACTTGTGGACCAGCCGTCTAATGATAACTAAAAAATATAGATCATCTTTTTTCTCTTTCTATATTCGAGAAGCGTATAAAAATGCTAATATATTTTTTTGTCGTATTGCCCATTGGTAAAGCTGTACCTGATGTGTGGCTGTCTGTACTTACCGACAGTGGGCATGGCTCCTCCCAAGTCGTTCGCTATTTCAGCTTCGGGTACTTCGGCTATGCCTGGAAATAAGAGAATTTACAAGATTGATAATATTTCTCAGGTCGTATTATAATAGTTCTAATGGGGGGTTTAAAGGTTGGCAGCGCACTTGTGCCTCCACTGGTGTCGCGGGTGTCTATGGGCGGGGGCAATCGCTTACCATTAGGCAATCTGTCTGATCGTCAGCCACCTATCACATAAAAAAACATTAATAGTAAGGCGCTCCTTTCGAGGCGCTAATCGATAATTCGATATTCGAATCGATAATGTTTTATTAAAGCAATCAAAATGTATCTTCCCGAAAATTTTATTTTAATAAATTATGAATATTATTAATCAAATTATGGAACAGACATAAACAAATACAATAATTTATCCGATATTATTAGTAATAATCCTAACTCTAACTAAATGTGGGAGAGCCACGCTTTGGCATGAATGGGCCGGCTCGACCGGAGTGATACCACTGCCTCACAGAAGACCGGCGTGAAGCAGCGCCTGCGCTGTGTTTCGCCGTGTGAGTGAGGTTACCGGAGGCCCAATGGGGGGAAGGGGAAAAGGTTGGCAGCGCACTTGTGACTCCACTGGTGTTGCGGGTGTCCATGGGCGGCGGAATTGCTTACCATCAGGTGATCTGTCTGCTCGTCTGCCACCTCTCATATAAAAAAAAAAAAAACTCGATGGCAAGATGGCCGCCACGACACTAAAAAAAAAACACCTATTTTACCTTTCAGTCGCCTCTAGTGTCTAGTCTAGTGGTTTACGTACCAGGCCGTAATCGCGGGCTCCTGGGTTCGATTCCCGGGTCAAACAAAAGTATGTTTCGAAATTTTCGAACATATCTCAGGATTGTGATCACCAATCCGCAATAGGCTAACGTGGTGATTAAGCCTAATCCCTTCATAGTAGGGATGACTTGATTTCTATGATGGAGGCCTTTGCCATTGAGAGATTGAGACAGTATATAGGCTGATACTTTATCAGGGATATTTACTACATCCTTAGTATGGGAAAAATAGTTCAGCGGTTTTCGTTAGATGGAGCTTGTAAAAAGCAGATGTAGCTTTAAAAAGCAATCAGGCAGATGGTTCGGCATTGTTTCGGTAGATGTCACTATGGATTTTTACATCGCGCTTAGTAAAGCGTGTTTCCGAAACAATGACCTCAAGCCGCCGGCCCACACTAGTAATTATAGGCCGCGTTCCGAATTACGCTTACATCTCCATCAGCTAGGGGTGTCCACTTCGAAAAAATATCGATGTTTTTATCGATTCGATACAACAAAACTGTACATCGATGTCTTTCGATGTATCGGATGAAAACATCGATGTTTTTGTAAACATCGAGTATTTTTTATAAAGTATATTGCAAAGCTAAAGTCATGTCAAAAATGCCTCTCAAAACAGGTCATCTTTTCAGAGTGAAAATGTTTGTATTTGAAGGTCATGAAAAGCGCTAAATCCAGTATCTCTTTACAGTTTAGATTTTCATCTTTCATAAAATATGTTATACAATCTACGCTCATATCTATCAATCTATCGAATAATCTAGGAAACATATTTTATTATTATGACTATATTTTTGATATTTTTATAAAAAAAATGAGGTAAACTGTAATTTATTATTAAAAGTAGATATTAATATTAGTTTTAAATATAATTGAATCATTTACAAACTTAAGTTTTGTGACATAAACCGGTTATCATCGATTAGATGTTTTATGAAAAAACATCGATTCATCGAGTATAACGATAGGTTTTCAAAACATCGGATCGATTTGATGTATCGCATTGTTAATATCGATGTTTTCAAAACATCGATGTATATCGAATATCCCTACCATCAGCCGTTCCGATTTATTTTTCTTGCTTAAAGCGTTGATAGCGATATTTCGATTCGGAACGATATGTTGGCGCGCTAACAGCGATTATGACGTTTTTCAAACGGATAGTTCGCCAAAGATTAAATTATTATATTATTTTTGTCTGTCATATCTATTCCTCATGTCATTAAATAGTTTTTATTAAAGAAAAACGTTTATTTGAGATAATAACACAACTAACAATACTATTTTTGAAATGTCACTTTTGACAGCGCTTACAGTAACATAGCCTCTGAGCGTGAGCACTGTTATTGCAAGATGGCACCGATAATGACGTCATGCATGACGTCAAGAAATCGTTTATGGACGCGCTCACGTCAAAACGGAACGACTGCTTAGCGCGCTCAGAGCGTAATCTCGGAACGCGGCCAGAAAAAAGTCATCGTCATCATCGTCAGCCCATTTAAGTCCCCACTGCTGGGGCACGGGCCTCCCTCAATCACATGAGGGGTAATTGCCATACTCACCACGCTTGGCAGACGGGTTGGCGAGGGTTTTGATATAAATGCAGAGTTTTCCTTCTCTGGGTGCTGATGATCATGCGAGCAGCTTTACCTTAGTCGCCTTTTACGACACCTCGGTAAGAGTGAGGGTGGCCTATTCTACTCTGCCGGGGACCCCACGGCTAGGCATAAAAAAGTAGGGGAAATAAACCAGAGAACGCAATTTAGCAAATAAATAAATGATTTCTGATCCGAAGGTGGCCGTTCTACATAACCTTTGAGTATTGGTCGTTTTCCTCTAGATGGCGCTAGCACTGGCTAGTCCGACTGAATGCCTCTATCTTCTCAGTATATATAAGTTGCTCTATGATGGAGGCCTTGCCCTGCAGTGGGACAGTATATAGGCTGATACTTTACCTTCCAATTGAGTCTTCATCTCCATAGGTTCGATGACCTCAGCGGCGTACGCCGATGCGGCAGCGATGTCCTCCACGTACGACTCGGGGAACCAGCCCGACTGACCTTGGGCAGGCAGGGGACAGGTCAAGCTCATGCTATGTCAGGTTCACAGGTGGTTTTTGAAGGTAGAAACGATTTATAAGGTTCATTCATACAGGTACAAATGACTTAACCAGGCAATGTACACCACCAGATAGGGTTGAAAACCTATGGAATAAATGTGTCTAGTTGCCTGGTAAAGCTTTAAGGTAAAGATTTCTTTATTGGCCACAGAATACAAATTTAAACCCAGGTGACATAAGTACATAAATAAAACAAATTCTGTAGCCAACAAGGCCCAACCTCAGCATTTGCTACAGTGGTCGAAGCCGCTATAGCGCTGGTTTTCAGGCGGAGAGTAAAAGAAGGCGAAAGGTAGAGGCAGAGATCTTTTAAGGTAACTAAGAGGCCGATTCTCGGGATTTTCGATATGAAAAAATATGGCGGATGTCGCATGAAAACAATAGAAAAAAATGTTTTTGCGATATATATTATGACAAAATATCAAGTCCCGAGAATTGGGCTCCAGATAGACTTAAATATAAGACATGTTTACGGCAAATAGGTCGAGATGACTTTTGAGGTAATCAGATAATATTAAAGATAAACAGAGTAAAATATAAATAAAACAAATTGATTGTAAGGTAACCAATTGACTATTAAGATAGAGGTAGAGATCTTTTAAGGTTAAGAGGCAGTGATGACTTTCAAGATAGATTTTTAGGTTTCTTTCACAACTCTACATACAAAAATTTGAATTATAAAGAAAACAAATTTATTTTAAGGTTAAGATACACAGGTTTACGGCAAAGAGGTCGATATGACTTTTAGGGTAATCAGATAACATTAAGATAAACAAGTGAATTATAAGTTAAAAATATGACTTTTAAGGTAAACAGGATAGATATTACTTTTAAGATAGCCAGGTGAGCTTAAAGACTGAACAGATGACTTTTAAGGTAGACTTTTTTACGATAAAGAAGTAGAGATGATTTTTAAAGGTCAAATTAATTTTAAGGTTAAGATACACAGGTTTACGGCAAAGAGGTCGAGATGACTTTTAAGGTAATCAGATAACATTAAAGATAAACAAGTGAATTATAAGTTAAAAATATGACCTTTAAGGTCTATTTAAGGTACCTAGCTGACCTTAAAGATAAAAAAAAACTACTTAAGGTAAATATATGACTTTTAAGGTAGACAGGATAGATATTACTTTTAAGATAGCCAGGTGAGCTTAAAGATAAACAGACGACTTTTAAGGTAGACTTTTTTACGGTAAAGAAGTAGGGATGATTTTTTAAAGGTAAATAGAACGATAAGTTCAGAAGATGAAAGATGCTTTGTTGATTTCAAGGAATCATATACCCACTTTGCATTGGTTCAATGCGGGCTATCGCGTGTGAAATATTCGCTAGATGGCGTGATTGTGAACCGGAGTCCAACTTCAACATCATTGGCTGATTTATTCGTAACATTACAATTTGACATATCACGTCTCATCATCATCATCATCATCAGCCCATTTAAGTCCCCACTGCTGGGGCACGGGCCTCCCTCAATCACATGAGGGGTAATTGCCATACTCACCACGCTTGGCAGACGGGTTGGCGAGGGTTTTGATATAAATGCAGAGTTTTCCTTCTCTGGGTGCTGATGATCATGCCAGCAGCTTTACCTTAGTCGCCTTTTACGACACCTCGGTAAGAGTGAGGGTGGCCTATTCTACTCTGCCGGGGACCACACGGCCACTGTCTAAAAGTACCCAATCACCATGTAGATGGACCTCAGGTCATCTTGCAGATATTTCGCCCGCGATAGCCCCCCTTAACCGGTGTGTCCTTTTTCGGTACGATTTAGTTCTGAGTACGTACCTTATACAGGATATTTTCACTTGTTGAAGAACAACATTGAATAAATCTATAGGTTTTTGGATATACATTAAACATCTTTCCCATCTCATAACACACAGGTCTAAATATTCATAACAACAATTGGGGATTAACAGTACAAATACATTTTTGTGTTTTGAATGCAAGCAATATAAATAAAAATAAATTATATACCTCTGGCAGGTTCCCCCATCGCCAACCCGGCTCGGCGTCACCTCTCGGCGCTTGAGCGTCGCTCACCTGAAATTAATAATTTTAAATTCATAGATCGCTCTATCAGACGGAGATAGATAGTTTTTAGAACTAAATCCTCTCCACCGATCGTCATTATCATACCAGGATAGTACGTGAAGCGATTGAGATCAAGAAGTATAAGACTTTCAATCGGAGGATGGATTAAAAATATCATCGACATGGAATCCAGTAATTAACAAGTGCAAACCCCGTGCTAGGCCGTTACTAACGCAAACAAACACCGATACTGTTAGTGTAGTGTGTCGGAGTAGCTTCACTGACAATTCATCTAGTGGCGAATTAATATCGGAAAATGTGAGGGTGTCCGAAGATTCACAGCCCGGCCCCAGCAGACGACGCCGCGCTCCGCCAGTCCGCTCGCGACCACGGCAAATGTAACGTAGCCGAAACGTCGAGCCAAATATGTGAGTACACAATGTTGTATCTAGGCTTGCCAGACCGCCGGGAAAATCCGCGATTGTCCCGGAATATTGCCTCTTGTCCCGTGTCCAGTAATTAGCGCTTATTGTCCCGGATTCTGAAAACTTTATTATTTTGAACAAAATAAACTGTCTGACTCTTTCATGTTTAATTTTTTATGGTAGAATCTTATTATTACTGCTTATTTCTTCAGTTTATTACTATTTAATTTGTTATTTAGTTTTCATTGTCCACGAAAATTTAAATTTGCTCAAATCTATAATAGTTTAACCGGTGAATTTACTATCACAGCGCTTCAAATACAAATTTATTAACTATAAAAAAATCATCTTAGAATTATAACTGATTGTAATAACCTTCTAATTACATACCTACATCCATCTAATAAAAGTTGAAAGTTGAAAATAAATGGCATTTTTCTTTTGAACGAATCCTTTGAAAAAAACTTTTAACATTGTTTTTCTAGAACTGTCCCGGATTTGATAAGTTACTATCTGGCAACCCTAGTTGTATCACATAATAATGTATTTAGACGACCCGTTTGGAACAGTGGTAGTGAACGCTGCCTTTGGCCCAAGGGTTGCGGGTTCGATCCCCGCACAGTACAAACATGTCTGTTTGTATTTGTCTGGGTGTTTGTATGTATTATAAGTATGTATTTACAAAAGAAAAGTATTATACGTATATATTTGTAATTCCGCTGTTGATTCTGATATCCGTAACACAGGTGCTTGAGCTACCTATCTCGGAGTCAGATCAATGTATGTGATGTTGTATGTGATAATAAATGTCGTGTTAATTCCCGTCTTGATACATTATAGACGTAGATAGAACGAAAGATCTGGATGAGGATACTGAGACCTGTACAAACATCGGATGGTGCCTGGGTGAGGCTTAAAAATAGGGAGCTGGAAAACCAGGTTGGCGAGACTAAAGCGCATCGACTTCGCTGGGTCGGCCACCTCGAGAGAATAGGGTATTTGACTAAGCTCGAGACTTTACAAAATATAAATATTTTATCAAAATGTAGGTAAATATGTGCCAATAGCAAAAATTCTCAATCAAAAATATAACGTCTAGCCGGTTTTATGGTCATTCAAAGATTCATGGGCAAGTCCATTTTAAAAGTATGAAATTTAAAAAAAAAATATTATACCATTGAATAACCCATATAATTTACACCAACTATTATACTGGAACCATTGACATAAACGAAACATTTGATATAGCTACCATACAAAATTCAAATGAAATGCATACAAAATACTTGCGTGTGACGTCACATCTCAGTAGCCATTTGTATGGAGCGTTTTGGGTTTGCCCAAAATAATGTGATTTTAAAGTTGTGATATCTCAGATAGTTTAAATGAGAATCAAGTAATTCTTTCAACGATGTTTCTATCATTGAGAGGTCTTTTGATTACACAAATGAAAAAAAAATAGTCAAATACCGTATTGGAGAAGATCGTGCAGTAAATAGAGTGTACCTGGGACGTCCTAATGGGCTAGGGCCAGTCGGCCGTCCAAGATACCACTGGACATATGAGTTCGATAGGTATTTGCGCGGACTCTTGGTGGATGACTGACAGGAAGTGGCGCAAGACCGACCGAGATGGAGGCTCTTATTATCGGAGGCAACACTCACTATGGGCCGCTGGACCAACCTATACCCAAAACTGGAATTCAAGACCAAAAAATCTACTACAATGTTGCCACTGCAATAAAATGATCGTAAAATACTATATACCTATTTCTTAAAAACGTACGCCGACATAATTTGTTTATTGGTAATTTTAATTCTATAATATAAAGAAGTAATTTTATTGACTTATATTTAGATAAATACAAGACACTTTAATAAAAACTTAATCATCTGTAATGTTTGGTAGAAAAGCTGGTATTGAGCGTGTGTCACTTCAGGTGCTAATAACATTTGGTTCAACATTTGAACTTAGATGTTGTTGTTTCGTGCAGTGAGGTGTCGCAAAGGGATATTAATATAGGAATCTTTGAATTTTAATCGTTTTTAACAATGCTATTGTGTGTTGAGGAGTTGTCACGTGAAAAACTTGCTAGGACCTAAGAGTCTTAAAACTTGGAGTAGTCTCGGTTGAATGCGTAGGTCGATAACGCGCCCGTTTTATTGAGTGACTGAGACTTTGACTGACTTCGACTGTTGACTACCCACTTTGTCAAAATATCACTTGTGACACAAATTTTCCTTATGAGTTATTTCGCCTAATAACGCGTTAAATCTAAAACTTGTGCAAAACTGGACGAATTAATTACTGGAGTGGTGGAAAACTTTATTCTATAAGTGACTTTAGATTCCGTAGTCAAAGATTCTGACATTAGTGATGGTGAAGATGAAGATGTAATTAAGTTTCTATTTTTTGAGAAAATCCTTATCATGAATTGTGCCAGCCTATACTAAGAAAATAAGCATATAAGAAAAAGGTTTAAAAAACCTGAAAACTTGATTTGACAATGACATAAGTGACATTGATAGATTTGACAGTGACGTATCTGTCGTAGTTATTTGGTCTTGAATTCCAGTTTCGAGTATAGTTATGGTTAGATTACGTCACTATTACCAGCCTAATAAGTAATCCGTCTGCTTGTCTGCCCCTAATCTCATAAAAAAAAAAGGTTTTTAATGTTCGAGTACACTGTCCGTGACCTTGGGAGAGCCACGCTTCAGCATGAATGGGCTGGCTCTACCGGAGAGATACCACGGCCTCACAGAAAACCTGCGTGAAGCTGGACTGAGCTATGTTTCGCTGCGTGAGTGAGGGTACCAGAGGCCCAATCCGGGGAAAGGGGTGTTTAAAGGTTGGCAGCGCACTTGTGACTCCACTCGTGTCGCAGGTGTCCATGGGCAGCAGCTAATCGCTTACCATCAGGTGATCCACCTTCTCGTCTGCCAACTATCACATAAAAAAAGAAAGGAGGCACCGAGCAGACACTCCGCGAAAGTCGAAAAGTGTTAGGTAGGTATGACGGCGAAGTGAAGCACGTGGCCAAACTGAATTGGGAATGGGCTGGTCACACGGCACGCAGGAGCGACTCATGGAGCAAGCGGCTGCTGCAATGGCGACCATGGGATCAGAAACGACCATAATGGAGACCCCAAATGCGTTGGGAGGACGACATAAAAAGAACTGCAGGGAAAAAGCGGATCCAAAATGCACAAGACCGCCACAAGTGGCGTTAATAGGGTATATGACTAAGCTCAAGATTTTACAAAATATAAATATTTTATCAAAATATAGGTCAATATGTGCCAATGGCAAAAATTCTCAATTAAAAATATAACGTCTAGCCGGTTTGATGGTCATTCAAAGATTCATGGGCAAGTCCATTTTAAAAGTATGAAATTATTAAAAAATAATTATACCATTGAATAATCCATACAATTTGCACCAACTATTATAATAGAACCATTGACAAAAACGAAACATTTGATATAGCTACCATACAAAATTCAAATGAAATGCATACAAAATACTTGCGTGTGACGTCACATCTCAGTAGCCATTTGTATGGAGCGTTTTGGGTTTGCCCAAAATAATGTGATTTTAAAGTTGTGATATCTCAGGTAGTTTAAATGAGAATCAAGTAATTCTTTCAACGATGTTTCTATCATTGAGAGGTCTTTTGATTACACAAATGAAAAAAAAATAGTCAAATACCGTATTGGAGAAGATCGTGCAGTAAATAGAGTGTACCTGGGACGTCCTAATGGGCTAGGGCCAGTCGGTTGTCCAAGATACCGCTGGACATATGAGTTCGATAGGTATTTGCGCGGACTCTTTGTGGATGACTGACAGGAAGTGGCGCAAGACCGACTGAGATGGAGGCTCTTATTATCGGAGGCAACACTCACTATGGGTCGCTGGACCAACCTATACCCAAAACTGGAATACAAGACCAAAAAATCTACTACAATGTTGCCACTGCAATAAAATGATCGTACAATAGTATATACCTATTTCTTAAAAACATACGCCGACATAATTTGTTTATTGGTAATTTTAATTCTATAATATAAAGAAGTAATTTTGTTGACTTATATTTAGATAAATACAAGACATTTTAATAAAAATTTAATCATCTGTAATGTTTGGTAGAAAAGCTGGTATTGAGCTCATGTCACTTCAGGTGTTAATAACATTTGGTTCAACATTTGAACTTACATGTTGTTGTTTCGTGCAGTGAGGTGCCGCTAAGGGATATTAATATAGGAATCTTTGAATTTTAATCGTTTCAAACAATGCTATTGTGTGTTGAGGAGTTGTCACGTGAACAACTTGCTAGGACCTAAAAGAGTCTTAAAACTTGGAGTAGTCTCGGTTGAATGCGTAGGTCGATAACGCGCCCGTTTTATTGAGTGACTGAGACTTTGACTGACTTCGACTGTTGACTACCCACTTTGTCAAAATATCATTTGTGACACAAATTTTCCTTATGAGTTATTTCGCCTAATAACGCGTTAAATCACTTGTGCAAAACTGGACGAATTAATTACTGGAGTGGTGGAAAACTGTATTCTACAATGACCGACTCAGATTCCGTAGTCAGAGATTCTGACATTAGTGATGGTGAAGATGAAGATGTAATTAAGTTTCTATTTTTTGAGAAAATCCTGATCATGAATTGTGCCAGCCTATACTAAGGAAATAAGCATATAAGAAAAAGGTTTAAAAAACCTGAAAACTTGATTTGACAATGACATAAGTGACATTGATAGATTTGATAGTGACGTATCTGTCGTTTTTTTTTTGGTCTTGAATTCCAGTTTCGAGTATAGTTATGGTAAGATTACGTCACTATTACCAGCCTAATAAGTAATCCGTCTGCTTGTCTGCCCCTAATCTCATAAAAAAAAAGGTTTTTAATGTTCGAGTACACTGTCCGTGACCTTGGGAGAGCCACGCTTCAGCATGAATAGGCTGGCTCTACCGGAGAGATACCACGGCCTCACAGAAAACCTGCGTGAAGCTGGACTGAGCTATGTTTCGCTGCGTGAGTGAGGGTACCAGAGGCCCAATCCGGAGGAAAGGGGTGTTTAAAGGTTGGCAGCGCACTTGTGACTTCACTCGTGTCGCGGGTGTCCATGGGCAGCGGCAATCGCTTACCATCAGGTGATCCACCTTCTTGTCTGCCAACTGTCACATAAAAAAAAGAAAGGAGGCGAGGAGGCACCGAGCAGACACTCCGCGAAAGTCGAAAAGTGTTAGGTTGGTATGACGGCGACGTGAAGCACGTGGCCAAACTGAATTGGGAATGGGCTGGTCACAAGGCACGCAGGAGCGGCTGCTGCAATGGCGACCATGGGATCAGAAACGACCAGAAGGGAGACCCCAAATGCGTTGGGAGGACGACATAAAAAGAACTGTAGGGAAAAAGTGGATTCAAAATGCACAAGACCGCCACAAGTGGCGTTAATTGAACGAGGCCTACACACGGAGGGTCGAGACTGGCTGAAGAGAGAGAGATAGAGAGAGAGAGAGAGAGAGAGAGAAAGAGAGAGAGAGAAAGAGAGAAAGAGAGAGAGAGAGAGAGAGAGAAAGAGAGAGAGAGAGAGAGAAAGAGAGAGAGAGAGAGAGAGGTATGGCGAACGTGAAGTTACTTACAAAAGAAAAGAAGGAGTGGGAGGGGGGGGGGGGGGGGGCGGGGGTTCTTTTGTAAGGGAAGCAAAAATCGGTAGATCTATCTACTTTTGGCACTTCGTCTACTACTTTTCAGATTTTAGGGTTGCAGACACTCACCAAGTCCCCGGGCTGCAGGCTCAGTTCGTCAGCAGTGCGAGCCGAGAACTCGTACACACAGCGCCATCGCGGAGTCGCCGACGACGCCGCCGGCGCGCCTGGCATGGGCGACGACACCGGCTCTGTGGCTGGACACGGACAAAATATACAATAAATATTATTTTTTTTATAGAAAGGCCAATCAGGATGACCTCACTCCGCCTGATGGTAACCGGCCGTGAAATCCAAATATGAGGTTGACAGGCACAAAAGAACTAACAAAGTACCCATTGAGTCAGCCATCCTCACCCTGATGGCCTGCTGGGATGCCGCTTCACGCCCCGCCTAAAAGACCCCGGATTGTATGAAGGAGGAAACACATGAGCTGGGAGGGCATTCCATGTCTTGATAGCTCGGGACAATAAAATATTATTTTTATTAAATAAATAAATATTTCACAACATCACATACATTGATCTAACTCCGAGATAGGTAGCTCAAGCACCTGTGTTACGGATATCAGAATCAACAGTGGGATGACAAATATAGATTACAAACCGAATTATCCGGCCATAACACCGCATATTCGGCCAAATACGAATAATAAAAATTATGCCGAATACCGAATACGAACCGAATATTCGGCACATTTCTACTATTTAAGCTCATCTTCTAAAATAAATATTCCTGCACAGAGTAATATTTTTTGTTATTGAGTAATTTTTTTTAATGATATAGGTGGCAGACGAGCGGACGGATCACCTGATGGTAAGCGATTTCCGCCGCCCATGGACACCTGCGACACCAGTGTATTTAGTATTTGCATAACAAACGATTTTTCTATTGTTAAAAATAATAATTACTAATTATAGCGCCATGTTGGTCTAGTGGTTTAAGTACCGGGCCGTGATCTCAGGGTCCTGGGTTCGATTCCCGAGTCGAGCGAAAAGTATGTTTCGATTTTTTCGGACATAGCTCGGCTTTGTGATCACCAATCCGCGTTTGGCAAGCGTGATGATAAATAATAATAAATAAATATTTCACAACATCACATACATTGATCTGACTCCGAGATAGGTAGCTCAAGTGCCTGTGTTACGGATATCAGATTCAACAGTGGGATTACAAATATATACATATGGGTTGCTGATGATGGATTGCTGATGATGGTACTTTCATTTTGTAAATACATACTTATAATACATAGCAAACACCCAGACCAATACAAACAAACATGGTCATGCACACAAATGTTTGTACTGTGCGGGGATCGAACCCGCAACCCTTGTATCAGAGGCAGCGTTCACTACTACTGTTCCAATTGGGTCGTCAAATGGGTGGGGATGATTAAGCCTAATCCCATCTTAGTAGCGATAGCTTGATTTCTATGATGGAGGCCTTTGCCACAGTAGATTTGCAAGCAGTATGGACACTACGAACAAACGCTCGATTATGCACGCACACATACGCACACTTTACACGGATTCTAAGGTCCCATCGGAGTACAATCGTAGGAACTAAATTCAGGGTTGTCGGTTTTACTCGAGTGCCGCTTACTTTATTTTGGTAGAGAAAATAAGTAGATACATTAGGATGACTGACCGGATGGCGCAATTGGTAGTGACCCTGCCTCTTACGCCAAAGGTCGTGGGTTCGATCCCCACCCTGGACAAACATTCGTGCGATGAACACTTGTGTTTGTTCGGTGTCTGGGTGTAATATGTTTATTTAAGTATATATTTGTGTTCCTCTGTTGTCTGATATCTGTAACACAAGTGCTTAAGCTACTTAGTACGGAATCAGGTCAACGGATGAGATGTTGTGAGAATGATTATTATTATTATTACATTATTATGTATGTTATCAAAAATGGTTTCGAATTTTAAAGTGACATGATTGAAGAAAAAATCATTAGTTCTAATTTTTACACGCACCAGATGATCCTTGTTGCACCAATGACCCCGCGATCACGGCCCGGTACTTAAACCAGTAGTCCCACGGTAAGAATAAAATTTTACAAAAATAAGAGGACAACCCTATACGGTAGGTAACTTTCTGACCAAAATGGCGGAGTGTCGATACTGCTTTAGCGTATTTATCTACTGTGCCTTTGCTCTGCAGTGGGTCAGTTTATAGGCTGATTAAAAAAAATAGTTGTCAAAATAATGTTCGAGTTTCGGCGCATATTTGAGAAATATGACATATATAAGTCAACATTACAAGATCACTGCACAGTTGCAGCTAAATGAGAAAATGTATAGAAACTATATCTAGTACTATTCTCTCTTCTCTGTTTTCCTTATATTGCTTGTGGTAGTTTACCTATAAGAGATTGTACAATTAGCTTTAATAGGCAATTTTCATCTATCAACAATAAATTATGAAATTATATTACTTGTATAGTTTTCATCACGGGAAATGCAAATATAACGTTATTTTCCCATGAAATCCTAAGATAAATTTTATTTTTCAAAATCAAAATTGAGGTTTTAGTATCTGTATGTCACGTGATTTCAAACGCCGACCGCCATGATGTGACGTCATTATACTAAAACATCTTTTTGACATCTTTGTTTACTTACCTACAACGTTCATCGAAATTTTATATTTTTATTGGTTTTGATGTGTTTTGAAGCTTATATTTAAAGATTTAGTATTTATGTTACTAAAATGGACGTCGGTTTTGTAAAAGCCGAAAGTACTAATCTCCCGAAAATAGATGCGGTAATGATTGCCAAGTTCTTTGCATGTAAAACCGACTTTTTTTCTGCCGAATGCAGAAATATCAAAACAGTTATGTAAGTATAATGTATTTACATTACTAAAACATATATTATATATTGTGTATTTCGATAAAAGTATACATACGTGTTTTGAGGTTATGTGTAATCAATTTTAGTTCAATGCCCTTTGATTTAGTTATAGTGACGTCATGCGCCGTCACCATCATGGCGGTCGGTGTTTTAGCGCGTATATTTTACGTCAAATTTTTGATAATTTTTTTATAACATTTAGCAGGCATATTTTGCAGAAATAAAAATAATGCTCGATTATCTGATATATATGAGCATTATAAAAAATATTTGAAAAAATGGGAGAATTCCCTATTGCATCATGTATTTAAGTTAAAAGTATTATTGTAACAATCGTTTTTTTGACTGACCGGATGGCGCAATTGGTAGTGACCCTGCCTCTTACGCCAAAGTTCGTGGGTTCGATCCCCACCCTGGACAAACATTCATGCGATGAACACTTGTGTTTGTTCGGTGTCTGGGTGTAATATATGTATTTAAGTATATATTTGTGTTCCTCTGTTGTCTGATATCTGTAACACAAGTGCTTAAGCTACTTAGTACGGAATCAGGTCAACGTATGAGATGTTGTGAGAATTATAATCGTTGGTAGACAACAATAAATAAATATAAAGGGCGCTTTACCGCTAGTGGGCGGCGCGTCGCCCCACGCGACGTCTTCGGCGCCCGCGTCGCCCCACGCGGCGTTCGAGCTGCCCCAGTCTGCTTCTGGAATCAACAAAATAAACACATTCATTTATTGATGTAGAAAGAAAGAAAGAAAGAAAGAAACATTTTATTGACCATCACAATAAATACATAATTTAACAATGAACATTCATTAGTAAACATAGATAACGTAACGTTGACACATTAAAACTACAGACAAAGGTGAGTACGAGAACAGACGATAGGTAGGTAAATACACAGTTATATAATTTTTTGCACCCTATTTAAAATACTTTTAATTATTTGCATCTGTATCTTAATTCTTAGCCCTCAAGACCAAAATTTCTCGCTAAGACCTTAGAGAAGTGGAAATAACTGAAAACCAGCGCTGAATGGGTGCCAGCCGCTCATGCCAGCATAAGCTGAGTTATTTCCAATTGTCTCCACATATTGCTGTATAAACAGACTGTTAAAACTGTATGTTCCTAAACTGTGCAATAAGAGAGCAATAAACTATTTTTTATTTATTTAAATATTCTAAATAAGTAGGCGTGTGTGAAGTGTGAGGTCAATCAGGTCCTGGCCTCAGCATGGTGCTGCCTCGACAGAAATGCCGCGGCAGCGCTGGTTTTCTGGCAGGACCTGTTGTGAGTGACAACTTGATGCCTACGTTGGAAGAGTCAGTTTTGACGGATCACCTGCGGACGCGATTGCCACCGCCCATGGACAACCGCGTCACCTGCGGAACTGCCAACTTTTGAACCCCCTTTCCCGTGGATTAGGCCTCCGGTACCCTCACTCACGCATCGGAACCCAGCACAATGCTGCTTCACGCCGGTTTTCTGTGAGGCCGCGGTATCACTCCGGTCGAGACGGGGTCGTTTGCATCGCCCAAGCATTTGGTCTTTTTAGTGTATTTATAAGAAGTATAGTTGATCGTAGAATTTAATTTTAAATAAATAAAAAAAAAATTTCAACCATGGTCATATTATAATCACATTTATATTGCATATTTATTTATACATTCAGTTTAAAATTATATTAAAAAAATAAAAATAAATTACAATTAAAATGAAAGCGTTAAAATTAAAATAATTTGAATTAGCAAATTGTTATTTATTACATACCGTTAGCAGCCCATCAGCGCATACATCCTTTTCTTTTGAAAAAATTAGTTCCAATTTGTCAATAGATGGCGCTGGGAATAGTTTACACCGCGCAAGTGTTACGCATTTTAGGTTTACCTAAAGCCATATCATTTTTTGTAGAATTTACCCTAATAAATAGTTATTTGTTACATATCGTTAGCAGCCCAATACAGAGCATGCATTCTTTTCAGCTGAAAGAATCAGTTTTATTTGTCCCAATAGATGGCACTGGGAGTTGTTTGTATGGCGCAAGTGATTCGTCTTTTTCGTTTACCTAAAGTCCTTGTCGTTTTTTGTAGAATTTACTATACTTGAAACTGGAATTCAAGACCAAAAAATCTACGACAGATACGTCAGTGTCAAAACTATCGAAGTCACTTATGTCATTGTCAAATCAAGTTTTCAGATTTTTTCAATCTTTTTGTTATATGCTTATTTTCTTAGTATAGGCTGGCACAAATCTTGTTAAGGATTTTCTCAAAAAAAAATAGAAACTGAATTACGTCTTCATCTACTATCACTACTGTCAGAATCTCTGATTACGGAATCTAAGTCGGTCACTTGTAGAATAAAGTTTTCCACCACTCCAGTAATTAATTCGTCCAGTTTTGCACATGTTTTAGATTTAAGGCGATATTAGGCAAAATAACTCGTAAGGAAAATTGTCAAATGATATTTTGACAAAGTGGGTAGTCAACAGTCGAAGTCAGTCAAAGTCACAGTCACTCAATAAAACGATCGCGTTATCGACCTACGGATTCAGCCGAGAGTCCGAGACTACTCTTAACGAAATCGCAGGTTTTAAGACTTTCTTAGGTCCTAGAATGTTGTTCACGTGACAACTCACTCAACACACAATAGCATTGTTTAAAATGATTATAATTCAAAGATTCCTATATTAATATCCCTTTGCGGCACCTCACTGCACGAAACAACATGTAAGTTCAAATGTTGTACCAAATGTTATTATTGTTTTTTTGTTAATATGTTTTTACGGCTCTGGGTTCTAGCCCTTTTGAGCCTAACGTTTTGTTATTTTTCAAACTTCTACAATTGTAAATGTCACTTTTCCAGCTTGAGTCACAGTCACATTTATATTTTGTTATTGTTTAATCACGTTCACACACAGTTCACTTCACTGTTCTATTTACACTTTTGAAACATATTTACACAATGTATTTACAAGGAGCTCACTGTTCGTGCCACAAAATTATAAAGAGGCTTGAAATATTTGGGGTTTGATAATAGATTTTGGAGGCTTGTGCTAACTTCTTCATTTAGTTCGATAACGGATTGAAGTTCATCGACTAGAACGAGCCTGTCGATGCCGAATCGTGGGCACTGCATTATGATGTGTTCAAGGCTTCCTTCATCTCCCGTTGTACAATGTGGGCAGACGGCGCTTTGTACTATGTTCAGTTTCCTAAGGTGAGTTGGTGTGCGGCAATGTCCAAATCTCATTCTGTTTATTATAGTTATAAAGTTTCTGTTATCCAATATGTGTTCGTTTTGATGGTACCACGGATCGGCGGGCATAGTCTTTTGTATCCCACGGTACCACCTGCCCTTTTCTTGGCTTATGGTGTTCCAGTATGTCTCCCACATACGTCTTTGGAATTGGTTAATATGTATGTGGTAATCTGTGTATGGTACTTTTACAGATTCAGTGTGATCTGCATCGGGGATACTTCGAGCTGCGACGTCAGCCACTTCGTTCCCCGTGATGCCTTGATGTGCAGGTACCCACATGAACTTTATTCTTTTTCCGATTGACCTTAACTTCAGAACCTCATTCTTTATATAATACACCAAATAATTAACATTGTGTTTAAGGTTATTGTTGGATATAGCTACTATGGCACTAAACGAGTCTGATACTATTATAAATTCACATTTATCTATATTATTTACATACTTGAGGGCACTATAAAGTGCATAACATTCTGCAGTGAATATACTACAATTCTTATCTATTTTGAAACATTTAGTAATCTTTTCCTGTGGGTCATAAAATGCAGAGGTAACAGTGTTTGTGGTTTTAGAGCCATCGGTATATATTCTGTAATTACCAGGAAATGTTGCTAAATGTTCCATTAATTGGTTCTGATTCTTAGCCTTATTGGGTATCACCTCTATACATGTATTTATTATGTTATATTCTAATTTATATACAGTCAAAATATTACTATTATACATATTTACAGAAAGGTTTTTTAAATGCAAAGTTATTCTTAGTAATTCAGGGAAATGACCAGAAATTAGTTGTGTAGAATCAACATAGGGTCCTATCATAGATTGAGGCAATTGCTCATTGGGTAAAATCCTGTTTAAAATGCAACTGTTCTTAAAGGCTATTATTTTGAGACAAAATCTTTCTATTAACTTTAGACGATGTAGTACAAGTGGTGGTATACAAGTTTCACATTCTAAAGAATTTATGGGGGTGGAGCACATGGCCCCTGTTATAATTCGCAGAGCCTTATTTTGTATTACGTCAAGTTTTCTTAATAGAGATATATTGGCATTAGCATATGCAATTGCACTATAGTCAAAGTGACTTCTAACAATACTCTTGTAGAGCATAGACAGGATTTTGGGATCTGCTCCCCAATGGACTCCAGCTAGTGATCTTAAAATATTGATACCTTTACATGCATTTTTTATGACATAGTTAATGTGATTTGTAAAAGTAAGCTTCTGATCTAAGTAAACACCTAAAAACTTTTTTCTGCAAGTAAAGGAAGTGAGCAATTGTTATATAGAATGTCAATATTATTGCAACAAATCTTTTTACTATATATTACAGCACAACTTTTGTTGGCATTAATTTTTAGCTTTAAAATATTCTCATAAAAATTGTGTAATTGAGCAAGACCCTTATTTAAGTTCCTAATAGCTATATTTACATCTTTATTTACACAGTATACAACAATGTCATCAGCAAATTGCAAAAATTTGACTCCCTCTTGTGTTAAATATTTTGTAATTTGTGCAGTATAAATATTGTACAGTAGAGGTGAAATTGTTGCACCTTGCATACTTCCTTTGTATACATTTTTAGGTCCATGAAGTATGTTATTAAATTTAAGAAACATTTGTCTATTGTATAAAAATGAAAATATCCAATTACAGATCTTACCTGGGATTCCCATCTCACACATTATACTGACAAGGACTGTGGGATTGAGATTGTCAAATGCTCCCTGGATATCCAGAAATGCACAGACTGATACTGAGTGACTGTGAAAAGCATTTTTAATATCTGAAGTTAAGGAAACAAAACTCTCAGCTGCACTTTTTCCTTTGCGGAAGCCAAATTGTTGTGCAGGTAAGATACCTTGTGACTCTATGTACCAATCTAATCGTGTCTTAAGCATGTATTCAAAAATCTTCCCTACACAAGATGACAATGCAATAGGCCTATATGAGTTATAGTCATCCTTAGGTTTATTTGGTTTAATAATGGGAATAACACATTGTGTTTTCCAAGATTCTGGTATAATGAGAGTATTCCACAACAAGTTATAAATTTGTAGTAACTTATCTTGTGCTGTTGGATGAATATGTTTTAATACTTCATAAGTAATATTGTCTAATCCTGGGCTTGTATTTTTCCTGTTAGAAATAGCACTTATGAATTCCTGCCATGAAAAGGGTTCTAATAGAAAGTTGGTATCACTTTTACCTTTTTGATTAAAAATATTTTTTAATAAATCATTATTTGTTTGTTTTTCTGGAGGATCTGTAGGCGCATATTTATCAAAAAAATCCGGTAGCCATTCATCATTTTTGGGTCTCTTGGGTAATGATGCCCCTTTAAACCGCCTAATCTGATTCCATATGATACTTACCGGTGTGTACCTATTAAAAGATTCTGACAGAGTTGTCCAACCACTCTTTTTCTTTTCTCTTAAAAGTATTTTTTTCTGTGCATCTACTTTTTTATATAAAATATAACTCTCTAAAGTGCCATCTAATCTATATTTCTTAAGTGCCTCTTTACTATTAGTCACAGCAGTATCACATTCTTTGTCCCACCAAGGTACTGGTTTTCTAACCTGATATTGTGAAGTCTTTTTAAATTTAGGAATACATATATTCATTACCTCTATCAAAATGTCACAAAATTGATTATATGATTGAATAGGATTACTACTGTCTATAATTAATTTGGTAAAATGATTTTCTGTTTCAGATCTGAACTTTTCCCAATCAGCTCTCTTGTAAACATACCGTTCACAAGGCTCACCAATTTCGTACTCATCTGAATAAATTTGTATATCTGTAATTGTAGGATAATGATAACTACCCATGGCATCATCATGCACTTCCCATTGACATAAATGTGCTAATGAAGGACTAATAGAGCTAATATCTATAGAGGATTGACTATGAGTGGCGGTACCAACAGTGGTTGGAGAACCTGTGTTTAGGATACACAAATCATACTCATCAAGAATATCATAAATTATATTACCTCTAGAAGAAGTAGAGCGACAACCAAAGGCGACGTGATGCGCATTCAGATCTCCAGCTAGCATTAGTGGTTTGGGCAGATTGTGAATTATGTTTTTAAAATTAATGGCGTTAAAGCGCGTTCCACTTGGTGGGCTGTATGCTGTCAAAATAGTTAATTTGCCAATAGAAGTATGTAAAATTATAGCTACAGTTTGTAAATTATTGTAATATGGAGTTGTTATTATATCATACTTAAAGCTATTCTTAATTAAAATACCAACTCCACCTCGACCATCTGGTCCATCTTGCTGTATGAAATTGTAATTAGTTACATTAAAATTATGTTTTTTATGTAACCAAGTTTCATTTATTAAGCATATATCTATATCTTTGTCTTTAAGAAAATTAATTAAAAGAGGTTTTTTACTGTTTATGCTTTGTACATTAAATTGCACTATCCTAATAAAACTTTTACCCATATGACTTGAGTTTTTTTATTAGGACCTCTTTAATAACCGAGGAGGTCAATTTCCGCTTCTCATTACCGAGAGATACTAAGGCGCCAATTAAACCTTTCAATATACTGTCATTTTTTAGTACTTCATTAATTAAGGACTCTGTAGTCATTTCCGTTGGTTTTGTGGGTATATTCTTTGTTGGCATGGTTGGGAAATTGGCGTCATAGTTTCTCATCAGAGACGTATCATCATTTTTATTACTTGTCACGTTTGCGTAACTTATTCTGTTAGTTTTCTCCTGTATTTTAGCTTTTTTGATGGGACAATCTCTAGAGAAAGCTAGATGTTGACCTCCACAGTTGAGACATTTATGTATTGCTTCACTACTACACGCAGAGTAGTGATGGTCACCAGCACAGATTGAGCACCTCTGGATAGAGCTGCAATTTTTAGCCCCGTGATTAAATTTGAAACATTTGTAGCATTGCAGCAGAGGAGGTATATATTCAAAAACTTTGAATCTGAAAATGTCCAGGTATACATAGTCTGGCAGTGAGTCTGCCAAAAATGTGATGCTTACTGATCCGAGTGGTTGTATAGCGCCATTTACATTTTTAGTGAACCTACGTACTGTAACTATTTCGTAACAAGAGGTCAATTTTTTAAAGAGCTCTTCGTTGCTTATGTTCGTGGGAACGAAGCGGAGTACCCCGATTTTTTCCACAGCCCTTGCGGGTATAAAGGCACTGAAGTTGTGTTTCTTCAGGAAATCTTCATTTTTTAGTAAGTTATTTGCGTTGCTGGCCTGACTGAATGATATGCCGACTTTATTCACGTTGACACGCCGAATGTATATGATGCCCTTAATCTCATTTTTGAATACACTGGCTATAGCCAGTGGATTTTTGTTACCTAATTTTTCGCCTTCGACAAACACGGTATAAGATTCCCCGGTTGAATTTTCCGGGAAAACCCTTTTATATCCAGTTTTTGTGTATGTTTTGTAAAATTTAGCGTCCTGATTCGCTGTTTTATGGGTCTCACCCTCACCACCACAGTCACTGAAGTCTTTGCGTCTTTTAGAAGGACGGAGTGTCCCGACCCCGGGGCCGTCACCCCCGGGGATCTCCGTCATTTTAATCAACTATTTACACTATTTATATACACTATTCACAGTATTTTAATTAATTGAAAAAGAGTTTGAAAATTCGCGCCTTCACTTCGAAAAAGCCCCCAAATGTTATTAGCACCTGAAGTGACACCAGCTCAATACCAGCTTTTCTACCAAACATTACGGATGATTAAGTTTTTTTTAAGTCTCTTGTATTTATGTAAATATAAGTCAATAAAATGACTTCTTCATATTAAATAATTAAAATTACCAATAAACAAATTATGTCGGCGTATGTTTTTAAGAAATAAGAATATACTATTGACCGATCATTTTATTGCAGTGGCAACATTGTAGTAGATTTTTTGGTCTTGAATTCCAGTATTGGGTATAGACCTGGCAAAAAGGAATCTTTCAAAAGATTGGAACAATTGGATCTGGATCAGTGCAGAGATGCGGAACAGTGAAACGCTCCATTTGGAACATCATCTCAAATAGATCCGTGATTCATTCCGCTCATTCGGATCATTCGGCTCACTTAGATCAATCGGTTCATCGGATCATTCCGCTCATTCGCATATTCGGATCAATCGGCTCATCGGATCATTTGTTTCACTCGGACTCGAGATCCATTAGAGTCGAATGATACATTCGGAGCGAACATTAGAGATTTGGAACAGTGTTTCGTCTGAATCATTTCAGTAAAGGGTTGCACTTAGAGTCTAGAATTTACCCTCACGTTACAGCAGCCGTGGTCACGAGCGGACTGCGGTAGGAGTCCGCTCGCGACCACGGCTGCTGTAACGTAGCCGAAACGTCGAGCCAAATATGTGAGTACACGATGTTGTTTCACATAATAAATATCGTGTTAATCCTCGTATTGATACATTATAGTACATACATACATACCTACACACACGCGCACGCACGCACACACACACAAACACTCACACACACACACACACACACACGTACACACATTATATTATGTTACTAAGTAGAACTCACAAACACACTTAACCGACGATATATGCTTTGTCGTTTAACTACTTTCTATATTATCTTATTTTCCACCTTAATTTCTCTCTTTATATCTGAAAACTCTGTATGATTTGGCATGGTGCAGCTTATGGGTAAACGCATTGTTTAGGCTATTCTATTAAACACATTATACTTAGGTACTTTTACTAATTGTATAAATAAGGGAAACCTGTTATTAGCTTTACTCTTTGTAACTTAAAAACAATGTTTATGCAACCTGTAATGCTGTTGGTTTTCTTAAAGAAAAAAAAAAATAATAATAATGCAACGCGAAAATCTAAAAAACTATTTATTTATTACATACCGTCAGCAGTCCAACAGAGCATGGATCCTTATCTGCTGAGAGAATTAGTTCCAATTTGACCCAATAGATGACGTTGTGAGTTGTTTGCATCGCGTCTTTTCGAATTACCTTTAAGCTTCGTCTCTATCTTGCTACTTGCTTCTTTGTAAATAGTATAGATGTCATACTGTTAGCAGCCCAGGCAGACTTATACTTATATGTAGATATTTGTAAATTTTGGCTGGATTAGACCACTCTTTATCGGTGGATTTTTTTTTTTATATGAGAGGTGGCAGACGAGTAAACGGATCACCTGATGGTAAGCAATTCCGCCGCCCATGGACACCCACACCACCAGTGGAGTCACAAGTGCACTGCCAACCTTTTCCCCTTCCCCCCCATTGGGCATCCGGTAACCTCACTCACACGGCGAAACACAGCGCAGGCGCTGCTTCACGCCGGTCTTCTGTGAGGCAGTGGTATCACTTCGGTCGAGCCGGCCCATTCATGCCTAAGCGTGGCTCTCCCACATTAAAATAAATAAATAAATGATAGGATAAATGGTATACCGTCAAATTTATAGGAAATAACAGTGCTATACCCTATTTTTATTATTAGTATAAGGTCAGGTAATTATTTATTACATACTTATTAGCAGCCCAGCAGAGCATGCATCCTTATCTGCTGAAAGCATTAGTTCAAATATGTCCCAATAGATGGCGCTGGGAGTTAATTGCATCGCGCAACTGATTCGTCTTTTCCGTTTACCTGAAGCCTTGTCGTTGTTTATAGAATTTACCCTAGCGCATAGTTATTTATTACATACCGTTAGTAGCCCAGCAGAGCACGCATCCTTTTCTGCTGAGAGAATTAGTTCCAATCTATCCCAATAGATGTCGCTGAGTGTTGTTTGCATCGCGCAAGTGGATTTTACCTTACTAATACAATTTTTTACCTTATTGTACTGACTGCTGATTTTGTACAATAAAGAATATCTATATATATGTATGTATCTTCTATCTATCTTTAAATTTTGTCTCTGTCTATGGTACTAACCCGTATGTAAATAATTTATTTATTTATTTATTTCTCTTCTTACGCTATCTTTACAGGGCTTAGCCTAATGCGATAGTGCAACTATCTAATTATTATATAAAATAATAATAATTATAATAGTATAGATTACATACCGTTTGTAAATAGAGCATGCATGCTTTTCTGCTGAAAGACTTAGATAGATAGATACTCTTTATTGCACAACATACAAAACTTAAAAGCTAGGTATACAGAGATACAATGTACAATTTAGGCGGTCTTATCGCTGGGAGCGATCTCTACCAGACAACCTTCAGGTAAAGGACATTAGATAGAAGAGGGGAGGGTGGTGCAATCCTTTTGATTTTGAACATTGATTAACTAAATTTATAGTATAAATACATATATCTAGATAATAAATAAATAAATAAACACGTTATCATTCACTAATATAATATATAATTTTATATAATTTGTGTAGGTTATATTGTATTATAGTAAGTTAACATTCGTATATATTAGTGTATGATAACGTGTTTATTTATTATCTATCTATCTATCTAATATATACGAATCCAACTTGTCCCAATAGAAGGCGCTGATAGTTGTTTGCATCGCGCAAGTGATTGGTAGTTGTTTTTTAGAATTTACCCAAACCAATAACAATTGATTACATACCGTTGGCAGCCCAGGCGGACTCGGCGGGCGCGGTGGACCGCTGCTGTAAGTACTCCTGTCTTCGAGCTTCATACACCTGCCACACTTCCGAGCACTTGTTCGACAGCTCCGCGACGCGAGCTGTCAACTCTGACAGCTGCGAGTTGTTCGCGTCGACGTCAGACTTCTTGCTTTCCACTATTGCCTTGGCCGCTTCAACCTTTGAGAATAGAAAAGTGGTGTACAGACATTAACAAATGAAACATTTTCAGCGAAAAGAAAACCGCCTTCAAAAACCACGTGGTTTGAAGGCGGTCTTTTTTCGCAGAACAATTTTAACAGTAGTAAGGGGCCGTGTGGTCCCCGGCAGAGTAGAATAGGCCACCCTCACTCTTACCGAGGTGTCGTAAAAGGCGACTAAGGTAAAGCTGCTGGCATGATCATCAGCACCCAGAGAAGGAAAACTCTGCATTTATATCAAAACCCTCGCCAACCCGTCTGCCAAGCGTGGTGAGTTTGGCAATCACCCCTCATGTGATTGAGGGAGGCCCGTGCCCCAGCAGTGGGGACTTAAATGGGCTGATGATGATGAAGGTGATTGCAGGTAGTCGCAGGTTTACTCGGGTTACTCAATAGATGTCACTAATTCACTATATTGCGCCGTAATTGACATTTTTTTTAAATTATAATCAAATTTTACGGACACTGGTTCCGTGCCTTTTTTTGCTCGTTTTTTAAGTGTTACAAATTATTTATGAAACTTGCTCCGCGATAAAATTAAACTAACTTAAATTAAAATAACAATCTTAAGTTTAGGCAGTCATGCATGGTTAATGTTAATAAGATGTATAAAATGTACTGTCATTACATATTTATTTTATTTTTGGGGTGATTTTATGTAGTTAAGGACCTCAGAGGGGGGGGGGGGGGGTTCTGGGATATGTTAATGATTTCTGTTTTATTTGCAAGCTTGTCCCTAACCGCGTCATCGCCCCGGCGGATCGCCATTTTGAGGTTGTACTCGGTTATTTTTTCGATGGTAGCCTTCGATGCCATGGATATTAGGCGCGCTGTGGCGTCGTTAGTGGTGTTATCTGTATAATATACACAAGTTCTTGTGTGTCTGGGTAATTGACATTTGAATCCTACGGCCTTATTAAAAAAAACATTTTATGTTATAAAGCAGTTGTTAGTAAGCGAGAGAGATGGGTAAAAATAGCAAGAAAACAATAAAAATATATAAATAAAATATATTAACGTACCGTTTTCACCGAAACAAATCAATGACAATATATAAACGTCAAATTGAGAAAAAAAATAAAAACGATAATAGAATTAATAACTTAAAGAGGTCGGTTTGCCACAGCAGTTTTCATTCATTTATCGAAAATTTTGTGTGAAATCGTTTTATTTCTATATTGATCATAATTGCATACAAAACGAGATAATTATTCACAGCTGTTTTCGCTGCAGACGCCATATTTGTTTTGATGATTACTATAGTCCTTTCGCTATCATGACATCGGTGACAGCAGGACAGTTATACGTAAGTCGGACGATAGAAAGAGACTAAACGTGAAAATGTATAGATTTTGACATCTGTCACCCATATCATGCTAAAGCGAAAGAAGTATAGCGTTGCAGTGAAAAAAAGCGGGACTAAATTTGAATCACTTAGCTGAGTTGATCAGTCATTTTGAAAGGGCTAACTTTCAATACGCCAAGCTGTCAAACGTTGAGTGTGTTTATTTTTGGCCCGAAACTACCTAAATTTGTACCTAAGTTTTCGGTAAGAAATTCTTAGTGGCAGCCCGGAGTCTGGAAGTTGGCGGTCTTGTACCCCCGTGCCTCGGAAAGCACGTTAAGCCGTTGGTCCTGCGCCCAATCCCTCTCTGGTCGTGTCACAGTAGTGTCCCATCGGAATATGAGGGTTAGGGAATAGAGAGTGCACTTGTGTTTGCGCACACACTTGAGCACTATAATATATCCTGCGTACATGGCTGATCGTTGAGATTGGCCGCCGTAGCCGTAATCGGTTGGAGGTGTTTTTTTTTTTTTTTCAGTTCTAACAACTATCGTCCTAGGTATAATATTGGAACCCGGCGTTTAACGAACGCTATTGCCGTCCAATTGGATACCTAACCAGTTTCGTGCAACAGGCACATACCTTATCGCGAAGTTGTTTCAAAGTGATCTCCATCATGTTCAGTTTCCCGTCTTCGCCAGCGCCCTCTGAAGCTTTAGCCTGAGAATGAGTTAAAAACAAATTAAAGCCCCATAAAAAGTTCACTCGAACATGCGCAGTAATTCCAAAATAAGTTTGAAAACCTTCGAGATAAATCGATATATTTTTTTTTATTATTATTTTTTTATTTATTATGACACATAATTAAATTGTTAATGTACCAATTCTGACATCTTATATTGAAATTTTATTCGTATGTATTAATCAAGTAATTGTTTTTGTATTTTCTATGTATTATTCTTATATGTAATTTATTCGGTTTTGACATTTGTATACATTTTAATTTCACATGACATTTTATTTTTAAATTGATTATATTGTAATAGCATTTTTATTGACATCAAAATTGGGACTGACTATTCTTATAAGCGTTTTGGATGTTGACATCTGTTAGTTTGTAAGAAACAATTGTATTTAATAAATAAATAAATAACAGAGTACAGTTATTGTTGTACAAACAGGAAATTAACATAAATCAGTTCTAAACTATACTCCAACAAAATGTGTTCGAGAAGGAACAATAAATCTTCTGCAGACCTTACAACTAGGTACTTATAATAAAAGTTAACACAAATTAACTATAAAGGAACGAGCTTCAAACGATATTGCTATTGTCAATATAAAATTGCCAAAAAAAATCCTTAGCCGACCGCTGGCAGCGGCCAGGTATATTAGTATGAAAACTCATATCTGTCGCGTTATTTGAAAATTAAACATTATTAATAAAAAATGGAGAGTCGGACTCGCCCATGAAGGGTTCCGTAGCAGCAAGTTAGATAATACTTAATTGTAAAATAATTGAGTTGACTAAATGACCGGATGGCGCAATTGGTAGTGACCCTGTCTCTTACGCCAAAGGTCGTGGGTTCGATCCCCACCCTGGACAAACATTCGTGCGATGAACACTTGTGTTTGTTTGGTGTCTGGGTGTAATATATGTATTTAAGTATATATTTGTGTTCCTCTGTTGTCTGATATCTGTAACACAAGTGCTTAAGCTACTTCAGAACGGAATCAGGTCAACGTATGAGATGTTGTGAGAATTATTATTATTATTATTATTATAATGGAAAAAAAACTACTTACTAGATCTAGTTCAAACCCAATCTTCGTTGTTAGTTTTCATAGCAATGTATATCATATATTTTTTTTTAGTTTTACAATTCTTTTGTTATAGAAGTTAGAGGGAGGGGGAGGGGGGGGGGGGGACATTTTACCACTTTGGGGGCGTCTCTTGCGCAAAGTATTAAGGTTAGAAAAAATATATATTAAAAACTTCAACATCATTTTTAAAGGCCTATCCATAGATACCCCACACCCCATACGTGTGAAAGTGAAAAAAAATTTTTAGATGAAAAAAAATATAGTTTCAGTTTTAAAAAAGGACGTCCGAAAATTTTTATTTCCTATTTTTGAAAAATTGTAATGCGGTTAACAAAATACATCTATTTACCAAATTTCAATAGTATAGTTCTAATATTTTCGGTAAAACGTGGCTGTGAACTACGGACGGACGGACAGACAGACAGACAGACATGACGAATCTAGAAGAGTTCCGTTTTTTGCCATTTGGCTACGGAACCCTAATAAAAACAAGGACCTAATTTTCCACGTTTGTTAAAATGGAACAGATTTTTTTTATGTTCTTTGTATAACATTTTGTTTAATGTGTTGTTTTTACTTTTGTTTTCATTTCGACAGTTTTTTTTATTTGTAATTGACACACAAGTGTCATGTGTGTTGAACAAATATTTTTTATGAGTGAATTGAGCCTATACCTAAGCAAGGAAACACCCTGTATATTGTATTTGGGTCGTTCTTCTTTTTTATCGACAATGAGCCAAACTTACACATCAACATTTAACTTTTATATAACAGACTACAATTGATAAATTATATATCCTAAATATTCGTTAATGTACTATTTTACAGATGGACTATTACATGATCTAAAATTTAATTGATAAAGAATACTTTTTGAATAAAATGGACACCTCCGTCACGTCCCCCGAAATTAGTGCCATTTACACCTCTGTCACGCTTTATATATTTTTTTACATTGTTAAATCATGCTAAAGTACCTACGAGGTGATAAAACAATGTCATTATTTCATGTTAAATTAAGAATATCTTGATGGTGTAACGTATATTTTTTTATATAATTAATTACTTGATAAGTCACTGAGGACGGGCTTATCGTCGTAAAAAAAGAAGAACGACCCATTTACCTTAGCATCGAGCTCGGCCTTCTCCTTGTTGAGCGCGATCTGCTTGGCGTTAAGCTCCTTGACCCGCGCCTTCAGCTGTTGCATCTCCGCCATGCTGGAATCTCGGTCCGACCTGACAACAACCCACATACATTCAAACAGGGTCATTTTACTTAAGGTGACGGGTAGGGCACACTAGCGACGCTAATCGATTTTAATATTTAGCTACTAAACCGGATCTTTTTTAAACAATTTAGGGGTTACAACCTCTCGGCAAACACTTATACTATTTATTAAATAAACATGCACAAATGTTGGGTCCAAGGCGAACGCGAAAAATTGGTTCACGCTAAAAGTGGCCGCTTTTGGCAGTTATCAATTTTTCGCGTACAAAAACGGACCCAACATTTGTGCATAGTTATTTAATACATAGTATAAGTGTTTGCCGAGAGGTGGTTGTAAACCCGAAATTGTTTAAAATAGATCCGGTTTACTAGCTAACAATTAAAAACGAATGGTGTCGCTAGTTAGGGTTACCTGTCGCCTTAATTTATTTTTCCTTAGTATGGGTAAAATAGTTCAGCGGTTTTCGTTAGATGGGGCTTGTAAAAAGCAGATATAGCTTCAAAATGCAATCAAGCAGATGGTTCGGCGTTGTTTCGGTAGATGTCACTATGCATTTTTACATCACGCTATAAAGCGAGTTTCCGAAACAATGACATCAATCCGCCTGCCCACATTTGCCAACCAGAGGTCCAGAAGGTATTGGGAACTTTGTTAAGTAGCAAATAAAATGATTTCTGATATTTTATTTTTCGAAGGTGGCGGTACAACATAGCCGTTGAGTGAGTATTGGGTGAGGACGGTCACCCATCCGTTTTCAAAAGACATTATCTAGGTTACCTAATACAGACTTTATAACTAGCAGAAGAAGGATGGGTGACCAATAATAATAAGCTGGGAGTGGTCACCCATCAATTCATTCCCAAGCTTATACTTACCTTCTATTTTAAGCAGAAGATGCTTGAAAAGATACAGCAAGTCCAGTCCTCTCTGGGTATATGTAGGTTCGAAAAAAATCTCGTCATCGCGATGCAGGACTCTTACGGACAGCTGACTCACCTCATGCCATCTATCGTGCACTTGGCGGAAGCTACGGCCGTCCTGGTGTCGCGGATGTTCTTGGCGAGGTCCGTGACCGTGACCGTGTTCAGCGGTCACCCATCCAAAATATAGTCACTTAACTACCTGCTACGGACTAGAAAGGACGAAAGCGATCGGTCACCCATCCATTCACTGCAAAAGATTACCTTCCTACAAATGTAAAAACACTGGTGGATCCCAACTACTCACATGACGGTCACCCATCTCTTTCCAAAAGACTATCTTCTAGCTAGGTTACCTTATACTTACTATACAACTAGCAGAATCATCAGGATGGGTGACCACTACTACAGTTGGGAGTGGTCACCCATCGATCCATTTCCAAGCTTTCACTTACCTTCTACTTTAAGCAGAAGAAGCTTGAAGAAATTCCAGAGAACTCCAGTCCTCTACGGGTATATGTACGCTCGGAAAAAAATCTCGTCATCGCGATGCAGGACTCCTACGGACAGCTGACTCACCTCATGCCATCTATCGTGCACTTGGCGGAAGCTACGGCCGTCCTGGTGTCGCGGATGTTCTTGGCGAGGTCCGCGGCGCGGACGGTGACCGTGTTCAGGTCCCCGGTGATGGCCTGCGTCTTCGCTTTGAGGCTGAGGACCTTGCTCTGCTCCTCGGTCCTCATTGCTTCTAGCTCTCGAGTTCTGTGGAAACGAGGGTTGTAAGGTTATGTTCTCATTGCAGACTTCAAAAACCCAAAAATGTAATATTAAAAAAAGCAGGAAAAAAAAACCACGAACTAAAAAGTGTAAAATAACATTTTTAACACTTCATACACTTTAAAAAACATTTTATAACAGTACACTCGGGAAAAGGTGTTATTGAAGTCGGCGCGGTGTTATTGAAGTGTTGAATATTTTTTTTTTATATGAGAGGTGGCAGACGAGCAGACGGATCACCTGATGGTAAGCAATTCCGCCGCCCATGGTCACCCGCAACACCAGTGGAGTCACAAGTGCGCTGCCAGCGTTTTCCCCTTCCCCCCCATTGGGCCTCCGGTAACCTCACTCACACGGCGAAACACAGCGCAGGCGCTGCTTCACGCCGGTCTTCTGTGAGGCAGTGGTATCACTCCGGTCGAGCCGGCCCATTCATGCCTAAGCGTGGCTCTCCCACATTAAATGAATATTATTAATTGAATGAAGTATTACACTTAGTCTTGGGCGCCGACTTCGGTAACACCTTTTCTCGAGTTTACTGTTATAAAATGTTATTTAAGGTGACGGGTAGGGCACACTGGTCACGTGGTCCCCGGCAGAGTAGAATAGGCCACCCTCACTCTTACCGAGGTGTCTTAAAAGGCGACTAAGGTAAAGCTGCTGGCATGATCATCAGCACCCAGAGAAGGAAAACTCTGCATTTATACCAAAACCCTCGCCAACCCGTCTGCCAAGCGTGGTGAGTATGGCAATTACCCCTCATGTGAATGAGGGAAGCCCGTGCCCCAGCAGTGGGGACTGAAATGGGCTGACGATGTCGATGATGAAGGGCACACTAGCGACGCCAATCGATTTTAATTTTTAGCTACTAAACAGGATCTATTGATGGGTCCAACACGTACGCGAAAAATTGATTCACGCTAAAAGCGGCCACTTTTTGCGTGAATCAATTTTTCGCGTACAAAAACGGACCCAACATTTGTGCATGGTTATTTAATGAATAGTATAAGTGTTTGCCGAGAGGTTGTAACCCCGAAATGCTTTAAAATAGTTAAAAATGTTATTTTACACTTTTTAGTTCGTGGTTTTTGAAGGCGGTTTTTTTTAAATGATATTTTTTGCATATTTCAAATTTTTTGCATAGATAAATCAAATCTTAGAGACCAGAAGGTAACTCCTCACCTCTTTTTCTCCCATTCGAGTTGACACTGTCTCTCCATCTCTTTCCTAGCTGCTTCGCGTTTCTCCTACAAAAAAAAATGATATTGATTACAGAATCAACTGTTTTACAGAGCGACCAAGATCAGAAGGCACGTCAAGGACATTGACAGGGGGGCGTTGTAAACCGTTTTTTCTGTGTGAAAATGTCAAAACAGCATTAGTTCCAACTTTTGCCACGTGCCAAATAACCGTGATCGGAATTCTTATTCAAAAAAAATTGTGCAAAAATTTCAATCGCGAGGATGGGTTTAAATTGTCAAAAGTCTGGAATCCAGTGATTCGAAAATGTGATAACCGTAAAACTAAACAAAGTGTCATTTCGCGGCCAGATACTGTGAGTGTTGTGTGTCGAGAACAGGTGCGAGAAAATAGTGAGTTAGTGAACAGTGGTACCGCAGGTGCGCGTAGTGAAAGACTGCGAAGGAGGGTAGACCGATTTGTCTGCCAGTAACATCTTATCCGCAAACACTTCAGTTACTCCGTGACCATGGCGCTCGCAACAGTGCCGAAATAGCGGAAACTCAAAAATAAGGTACATAGTAGAAATCTCGTAAATAACTATTCTAATATAAACTAACTTGTTCCTCTTTTTGTTTCCTCAGTAACTCTTCTTGCTCTTTCTTCTGTGCTTCAAGACGGATTTTCTCTCTCTTTTCCGCTTCCTCCCTCTCTTTGCGTTCTCTTTCCGCCTAAAAAAGATTAGTTTGATTTTAAGATATATTTTTTTTATGATATAGGTGGCAGACGAGCGACGGATCACCTGATGGTAAGCGATTAGCGCCGCCCATGGACATTGCCGTATGGTCCCCGGCAGAGTAGAATAGGCCACCATCACTCTTACCGAGGTGTCGTAAAAGGCGACTAAGGTAAAGCTGCTGGCATGATCATCAGCACCCAGAGAAGGAAAACTCTGCATTTATATCAAAACCCTCGCCAACCCGTCTGCCAAGCGTGGTGAGTATGGCAATTATCCCTCATGAGATTGAGAGAGGCCCGTGCCCCAGCAGTGGGGACTTAAATGGGCTGACAATGATGGACATCTGCAACACCAGTGGTGTCACAAGTGCGCTGCTTACAATTTAACCCCCCTTCCCCTGGATTGGGCCTCCGGTACCCTCACTCACGCAGCGAAACACAGCGCATGCACTGCTTCACACCGGTTTTCTGTGAGGACGTGGTATTACTCCGGTCGAGCCGGCCCATTCATGCCGAAGCGTGAATGTGAAGCGATATTCCGCCATTGTAGGCATGGACCTTTTTAATGTGATGATGGTAACCAATTGTCCCAAACCCTCTTATTACAAAAAACTGCTCTGATACCGGTTTTAATCCTAAACTAGCAAGTTAATGATTATTACGGAATAATGTCAGTTCTTAAATTTTTATTACAAATCCTCGACTAACTATAGACCACTTAGTACCGCAGGATACTGTCAAAATTGATCGAATCATTCAATCATTCGTTCAGTGACGTTTCATTTTACATAACCTTATTTTGTTGTCTGAAGTAAAAATATTTTAGAATTGTTTTTAAGCAACAATAAATTATAATATTGATCTAAATAAGGTTTCAAAGTAACATGCGTAGGAATTGCTTATATTTTTGGGATTCAATCTAAAAAATAAATTAACTACTTTCTCACAAATAACTTTAGTGTAAAACGGAATGAACTGCCACAGGGATAAGTTGTCATGGTTATGGAATCGATATTTTGAGGTTATTATTTTAGTACTCATTTTAAACTAGGGGTCCGGGTGGTTTAACTTTTTTTTTTTTTTTTTTTACTGTAGATAGGTAAGCGTTTGACCATATTTCACCTGATGGTAAGTGATAATATGGTCTAAGATGTAGAACGATTACCTAGAAGATACCTATTCACTCGCGCTTTGAAAACCCCCAAATTGTAGCCACTAGGGAACACCTCCTCAGGCAGCTGATTCCACTGTTTCGCACTACGAATAAGAAAACAGGATTCAAACCTCTTTGTATTTGTACCATGTACATGTGTCGGTACTTAAACATTATAGTTGATTTACTAAATACCGTTAAATTTAATTTTGTAATATTGTTTACTCTAGTTCTTCAGTTATTGCCAGTATTAATCCCACTACATATTTTAAACTACGTTTTGGAATAAGAGGGTATTGGTCTAGTTGTTTAAGTACCGGAACGTGATTTCGGAGTCCTGGGTTCGATTCAGAGGTCGAGCAAAAAGTCTGTTCCAATTTTTCGAACATAGCTCGGGTTTGTGATCACCAATCCGCATAGGGCAAGCGTGGTGATTAAGTCGAATCACATCATAGTAGCGATGATGGAGGCCTTTGCCCTGCAGTGGGACAGTATATAGGCTGATACTTTATGTAACACCAATGGAGACACAGTACGCTGCCAACCTTTAAACTCCCCTTCCCCCCGATTGGGCCTCCAGTACACTCACTCACTCGACGAAACAGCGCAAGCACTGCTTCACGCTACTTTTCTGCGAGGCCAAGGTATCACTACGGTCTATTTAGCTCATTAATACAGAAGCATGGCTGTCCTACGGTTAAAAATGGCGTTTGTGACATTTTAACAGAATGTTCGGCTATAAACAATATTATTCGCATCGCTTCACACGAAAATAATCATTAGATCACAAACATATACAGCACTTTCAAGGCACTAATGTCGTCGGTAGCTCAGTTGGTACCGAGCATTCACTCGGTTAATGAAAGATCGTTGGTTTGGATTCTGCAGTATTAAGGTGACGGGTAGGGCACACTAGCGAGGCCAATCGATATTAATTTTTAGATACAAAACCAGATCTATTTTAAACAATTTCGGGGTTACAACCTCTCGGCAAACATTTATTCTATTTATTAAATGACCATGTACAAATGTTGGGTCTAACGCGTACGCGAAAAATTGTTTCATGCCAAATGCGGCCACTTTTGGCTTGAATCTATTTTTCGCGTACAAAAACGGACCCAACATTTGTGCATGGTTATTTAATAAATAGTATAAGTATTTGCCGAGAGGTTGTATCCCCGAACTTGTTTAAAATAGATCCGGTTTAGTAGCTAAAAATTAAAATCGATTGGCCTCGCTAGTGTGCCCTACCCGTCACCTTAACAAGATTAAATTGCTAAAAAATGGTTACAAATACAAAGCATTTCGACTCACCTCTGCTTCCTGAGGGGCAAGTATAAAATAAAGAATATATATTTAATTTAAATATAATTTTAAAATATTAACTAAAGTAAGTAAAATATTTGAATAATTCTACATTTTTTTTTTATAATTCTCACAACATCTCATAGGTTGACTTAATTCCGTACTAAGTAGCTTAAGCACTTGTGTTACAGATATCAGACAACAGAGGAACACAAATATATACTTAAATACATATATTATGTACACCCAGACACTGAACAAACACAAGTGTTCATCGCACGAATGTTTGTCCAGGGTGGGGATCGAACCCACAACCTTTGGCGTAAGAGGAAGGGTCACTACCAATTGCGCCATCCGGTCAGTCTTTGTGTGTTGTTTTTAGAACCCGCCACTATAAATCTTCTTCATTTTAGCGTGGAATTCCCGGTTGCGTCCAAAGCTGTCGTTTTGGAGCCCGGGGTACGCTTAGGCTATGATTCAGGATTGGGGGGTCTGGTAATTACAATGAAGCGACTGCCGTCTGACCTTCGCAACCCTTTAACAGGGGAATCAAACCATCTGAATCATGGTTACACGTTTCAGAAACTTTTTCCGAAACATGCAGCTTTCCTCACGATGTTTTCCCTCACCGCCGAGCAGATGGTAATGGTAGAAATACGCACATATATTTGAAAAAAAAAAAAAACTATCGGTGCACGCTCGGATTCGAACCTCGACCACCTGCGTGGAAGGCGCGTTCGTATCCATTGAGCTACCATCGCTCTGCATCGGCACTGTGCATATGAATTTAAAAGTTGAAGTTTTATTACATATATTTTACACACACACACACACACACGCACACCGCACATGAGATCAAGATCATTTAGATAATTAAACGTAAGTTCATAATAATTTTTGCTAAACTTAATTAATATAAACTTAATTAATTAATTAATATAATATTTGTTATTCAGTTATATGATCAGTAGTTAAGGAAGAGTAGCTCCCTCTGACACAGGTGCTTATGCACCTAATAGAGGAAGGCGACACCAATTTTGTACAGAAATTTGTGAACTGAATAAATATTATTTTATTTATTTTATTATTATTTATTTCAGGAAATTCCTGAAAACGGCGCGTATGTGGCGCGTATGTGGCGCGTTTGAACGCTGTACACTCTCCATCATTACTATATAGATCTTCCCCCTTATTACAAATCGCGAAGTAAGGATAGTCCCGGAACAAAAATCGTGCCAGCCTCTTTTAACATTGCGTGTTGAAACGGGATGACGTGAGCTTTAGTACGGTACGGTGTGTTGGAAATGTGTGTTATGTAAATTTTCTGACCAGTATGTACTTTTCCCTTGAAAAATAAATAAATAAATAACTTTAGATCGTAATTTGTAAGCCGTGTGGTCCCCGGCAGAGTAGAATAGGCCACCCTCACTCTTACCGAGGTGTCGTAAAAGGCGACTAAGGTAAAGCTGCTGGCATGATCATCAGCACCCAGAGAAGGAAAACTCTGCATTTATATCAAAACCCTCGCCAACCCGTCTGCCAAGCGTGGTGAGTATGGCAATTACCCCTCATGTGATTGTGGGAGGCCCGTGCCCCAGCAGTGGGGACTTAAATGGGCTGACGATGATGATTTGTCGCAATTTGTAATAAGGTGGCTTGTGTCTGTCACCGGAAAATAACAAGATCCGTAAGTTTATCAATTTGCTAGGAAGTTTATAAACTTTCGTAGGATTCTAAACGGGAGATAAATTGTATTATTTTACGTACACACTTTGATACTGATTGGTCAATGTTCATAGTGACAATGCCAATGAGATCGCGCGTAGCGTTTGGATATTGCTTACTTATTATTTCACGAGTGAGTTCAGTAAGTTTATCAATGTACGAAAGTGTGGACGTAAAATAATACAATTTATCTACCGTTTAGAACCTTACGAAAGTTTATAAACTTCCTAGTAAATTGATAAACCTACGGATCTTGTTATTTTCCGGTGACATGTCTATAACGCATTATTATTCTCTTCCTCCATCTTAGCCCGATCTTCCCAGTTGCATCCAAAGCAAATGTCGTGGTTTAAAACCGAGAATGCCACTCTGGATTTTTTAAATCTATGTGCGTATTTCTACCATTAGCTCAGCGGTGAGGGAGAACATTTTGAGGAAACATGCACGTCTCAGATAGTTTCTCAAAATTGTGGATACCTATAATAATAATAATAATAATTTCACATCACATACATTGATCTGACTCCGAGATAGGTGGCTCAAGCACCTGTGTTACGGATATCAGAACCAACAGCGGAATTACAAATATACTTATAATACATAGAAAACACCCAGAATGAGTGAACCCACTTTATGAAGACTCACACTGTATTAATGAAGGTTATGTTAAACGTTACCTTCTCCTTCATCTGCAGGATTCTAAACGGGAGATAAATTGTATTATTTTACGTACACACTTTGATACTGATTGGTCAATGTTCATAGTGACAATGCCAATGAGATCGCGCGTAGCGTTTGGATATTGCTTACTTATTATTTCACGAGTGAGTTCAGTAAGTTTATCAATGTACGAAAGTGTGGACGTAAAATAATACAATTTATCTACCGTTTAGAACCTTACGAAAGTTTATAAACTTCCTAGTAAATTGATAAACCTACGGATCTTGTTATTTTCCGGTGACATGTCTATAACGCATTATTATTCTCTTCCTCCATCTTAGCCCGATCTTCCCAGTTGCATCCAAAGCAAATGTCGTGGTTTAAAACCGAGAATGCCACTCTGGATTTTTTAAATCTATGTGCGTATTTCTACCATTAGCTCAGCGGTGAGGGAGAACATTTTGAGGAAACATGCACGTCTCAGATAGTTTCTCAAAATTGTGGATACCTATAATAATAATAATAATAATTTCACATCACATACATTGATCTGACTCCGAGATAGGTGGCTCAAGCACCTGTGTTACGGATATCAGAACCAACAGCGGAATTACAAATATACTTATAATACATAGAAAACACCCAGAATGAGTGAACCCACTTTATGAAGACTCACACTGTATTAATGAAGGTTATGTTAAACGTTACCTTCTCCTTCATCTGCTGGTCAGCGAGCTGGGACCTTCGCCTCTCCAGCTCGGCCTGGCCGCGGACCAGGTTCTCCCTGCGACGTTCCTCGTACGACTTGTTGCTGCTTGTCGATGTGACCGACTCGCGTCTGAGGAGAGAAACATATATATGGCACCGGAAAATCTCAAGATCCGTAAGTTTATCAATTTACTAGGAAGTTTATAAACTTTCGTAGGATACTAAACGGTAGATAAATTGTACGTCCACAATTTCGTACATTGATAAACCTACTCAACTCACTCGTAAAATAATAAGTAAGCACTATACAAACGCTACGCGCGATCTGCTTGCCATTGCCACTATGAACATTGATCAATCCTCTGATTGTGTGTTATTTAACGTATTTCAGAGATTCGTATATTTAAAAGAGTTTCTGTGATTGGTCGAACCATATAAAATTTTACGAATAGATATCCGTTATTTTACAAATTTACCGTGTGACGTCGGAAATGAATAAATTTACGAAAGTGTGGACGTAAGATAATACAATTTATCTCCCGTTTAGAATCTGCGAAAGTTTATAAAACTTCCTAGCAAATTGATAAACTTACCGATCTTGTTATTTTCCGGTGACATATACAGAGTGCCCGAAAAAATAACTTTTGGGTTCGGTCTTGAATATTTAAGTTTTATTTTTGAACTAACTAACCTAGGCAGGCGGCCTGGGGTTATTGTCCCGGTGACACGCTTTGCTAGCGCGATGCAATAATGCATAGCGCCATCTACCGGAACAACGACGAACCGCCTGCTTGTTTACTTTGTAAAATTGAGAAACATTAATACTTGTTATTTTGGAAAAATGAGAACACAAAAAAGTTAATGTTATTTACGCTTACTATTTTTATGGATGCACGATACGAAACGTTTTAACTGTCCTATTTTTAATTAATTTATTAAGAAAACTAACAGCAATTAAATTCACTTTCAGATACTGAATGGACTATAAAGGTTAGGCTTTTGTAGCTTAAAATAAGGTTCTTTATGTAGAAATATTTGGAGGAAAGTCTGGCTACACTGGTGACATTCGGCGATATTTTTACTCTGTTTTTCTTTAGTTCCCACTTTTGCCGAGTGCCAAATGATCGCTATTGAACTATAATAAGGCTATTAAAAAATGTTAAATGCCACGAAGGTTTTAGTCTCGAACTATTATTATAAACTCACCTGCCAGCTCTTTAGGTGTGCATGTAGGTAAAGGAACAATATGTATATTATATGATGTCATAGCAAATCGTATTATTAAGGTCCTTACATAAATGAAAGTTAATTATCATTCTTATCAAAAGCTTATTATCATTCGTATCAAAATTTAATTATCATTCTTATCAAAAGTTTATTATCATTCTTATCAAAAGTTTATTATCATTTTTATCAAAAGTTTATTATCATTCTTATCAAAAGTTTATTATCATTCTTATCAAAAGTTAATTGTCATTCTTACCAAAAGTTTATTATCATTCTTATCAAAAGTTTATTATCATTCTTATCAAAAGTTAATTATCATTCTTATCAAAAGTTTATAATCATTCTTATCAAAAGTTAACAATCATTCTTATTAAAAGTTAATTATCATTCTTATCAAAAGTTTATAATCATTCTTATCAAAAGTTTACAATCATTCTTATCAAAAGTTTGTGTCTCGTTTAGTGCCCGTACTCATGACCGGATGTGACAATTATATTAGATTCGGTGGGCTTCAAGGGATCGTTTGGTGTGGTCGACCCCACAGGCTAACCGACTAATAAAAACCTTATACTTTACTTTTATATAAACTATGACTAGTTTACCTAAAAGTGGGGGGGATCAGCTCAAGCGGCAGCTTGGCGGGCACGGGCTCGCCCTGCGTGGCCTTCTCGCACAGGTACATGGCCAGCACGAACTCCTCGCAACCTGGGGGGGAAAGGTTATGATAATATATATAATGAGAGAACGAGAGGGAGAGAGGGGGGATAGGAGGAGGGAAAGAGAAGGAGTGAGAGGGGGAGTGATATACAGGGAATAAGGAAGAACGTTGAATTTAGGGCCAAGTTCACCAACTTTAAAACAACGGTAATCACACTTTAACCGTGCTTGCTCTTGGTGCTTGCATGGTTAAAGTGTTTGAAAAGTTGAGAGAGGAGATTAGAGCAGATTAAAAACTCTGTACAGTGAGATAGAGACAAGGATTTGTGTGTAAACACAAAAAATCGGCTAATTAAAATTAAGCAAGGAAACTCATTTGTTTAGTTGAGTAATTACTAACTGCCTCTTATTCAGTTTCCCGTCGGAGTCCAAGTCCGCCAGAGCCCATAGTTGTAAGTATTATAGTTAAGTCTCTCAGAGTTTCCCGTTGGAGTCTAAGTCCACCAGCGCCCATATCTGGGCTAAGGCTTGCCACTACTTACGTTGAACGGTTGGGTGTATTATAATTAAGTCTCACCGATATTCCCGTCGGAGTCCCAGTCGGCCAGAGCCCATAGTTGAGAGTATTATAGTTAAGTATCATCGAGTTTCTTAATCTAGCCTAAGGACTGCTGCAACTTTTGTTAAACATTAGAGTAGATTATAGCTAAATTTCACCAAGTTTCCCGTCGGAGTCCAAGTCGGCCCATACCTGCTGTGGTTTGCGTAGAACAGTTGCGTGTATTATAACGCTAAGTCTCACCTAGTTTCTCGTCGGAGTCCAAATCGGCCAGCGCCCATATCTGCGCTAAGGTCTGCTGCCACTTGTGTTGGACATTAGAGTATATTTATAGCTAAGTCTCACCGAGTTTCCCGTCGGAGTCCAAATTGGCCAGAGCCCATATTTGCGCTAAGGTCTGCCTCCACTTGCGATGAACATCAGAATATATTATAGCTAAGTCTCACCGAGTTTCCCGTCGGAGTCCAAGTCGGCCAATACCTGCTGTGGTTTGCGTTGAACAGTTGCGTGTATTATAGCAAAGTCTCACCCAGTTTCCCGTCGGAGTCCAAGTCGGACAGCGCTCATATCTGGTCTAAGGACTGCTACCACTTGCGTTGAACATTAGAGAATATTATAGTCAAGTCTCACCGAGTTTCCCGTCGGAGTCCAAGTCGGTCCATATTTGCTGAGGTTTGCGTTGAACAGTTGCGTGTACCATCTATTTTGATACAGTCATTACAATAAAGATATTTTGTATTCTGTGTATTGTTGCTAAGTCTTACCAAGTTTCCCGTCGGAGTCCAAGTCAGCCAGAGCCCATATCTGCGCCAAGGCCTGTTGCGGCAGTCGCGACTGCAGCATCACGGCGCGCGCCTGCGCCCCGGAGACGCAGCCGCTCTTCGTGCGGTCCGTTGCGTTGAACAGCTGTGTGTACCTTAAATAGAGAATATACGTAGAGAATTTTATTTTATTTTATTTATTCAAGATTCATCGTCAGCCCATTTAACTCCCCACTGCTGGGGCACGGGCCTCCCTCAATCACATTAGGTGTAATTGCCATACTCACCACGCTTGGCAGACGGGTTGGCGAGGGTTTTGATCTAAATGCTGAGTTTTCCTTCTCTGGGTGCTGATGATCATGCCAGCAACTTTACCTTAGTCGCCTTTTACGACACCTCGGTAAGAGTGAGGGCAAAATATGTCCGCATGGATTGCATTAGGGAGCAAGAACTGGCAATTTCTCTTGGTGACAAAGTTGGTCCCGACACGTCAAGCGAGAGTGGATCTTTTTCAGATGAATAAGATGCATTTCATTTCTTTATTTATTTATTTATAGCGTGTGTACCACTAAGAATATATATAATAACGGAAAATCCTCCGGAAAATGTTCGGTCCTAAACAGGAGGCAGATGGTAGTTGGAGGATCCTAAAAAATGCCGCGGCTGAAGAGCTGATGGCGAGCCCTAACATAATGGGAGAGACGAAGGCACATAGACTCCGATGGCTCGGCCACGTTGAAAGAATGGTATCAGATCGGGGCGCCAAAAGGGCATATCTTGGGCAACCTACTGGTCGCCGGCCAGTGGGGCGCCCACGCTACCGCTGGCGGGATGTAGTGAACGCGGACCTGCAGGAATTGCAAGCAGGAGATTGGCGACAAGCTGCACAAGACCGTGAAAAATGGCGGCATCTCGTATCGGAGGCCAAGACTCATTTTGGATCGTTGAGCCAACGGAGTAAGTAAGTAAGTACCACTAAGAATATTTACATATTGTATTCCATAACCAAATAGTTCAAATTCGTAGATAAAATGTTGATTAAGATTAAAAATAAAAGAAATTTTGGCATAACATCCTTTTGGAAATAAAAAACCTACATCGAAAAAGATAGAAAGATATACTTTATTGCACTAATGCATGATAAGGAACGTGTAAGAGGTCGATATTTGAATTATAGAATGACGTGCGAGAGTGAGATAGATAGATCATTCATTCATTCATTCATTCATTTCATTATTTATTCTGTCCCACAATAAATACACAACTTAAGTACTAGGCATTACAGACATTTAACCATTCGGGAGCTATCATGCACAGATAAACACACAGGCAGACATAGACCTAAAACGAATATATGGGTCGTTCTTCTTTTTTATCGATAGTGAGCCAAACTTACAAATCAACATTTAACTTTTATATAACAGCCTACAAATGATATATAGTATGTCCTAAATATTCTTTAATGAACTATTTTACCGATAGAATATAAATGATGTAAAATTTTATTGACAAAGATTACTTTTTGATTGAAATGAACACCTCCGTTACGTCCCCCGAAATTAGTACCATTTACACCTCCGTCACCACCCTCACTCTTACCGAGGTGTCGTAAAAGGCGACTAAGGTAAATCTGCTGGCATGATCATCAGCACCCAGAGAAGGAAAACTCTGCATTTATATCAAAACCCTCGCCAACCCGTCTGCCAGGCGTGGTGAGTATGGCAATTACCCCTCATGTGATTGGGGGAGGCCCGTGCCCCAGCAGTGGGGACTTAAATGGGCTGATGATGATGATGATGATGATGACACCTCCGTCACGCTTTATATTTTTTTTACATAGTTAAACCATGCTAATGTACCTACGAGGTGATAAGACAATGTCATTATTTCATCATAAATTTGGAATAATAATATCTTGATGGTGTAACGTTTATTTATTTATATAATTAATTACTTCTATGTTACTAAGGACGGGCTCATTGTCGATAAAAAAAGGAGATCGAGCCATAACACTCCGTCGTTTATAAATAGGAGGATAAAAAATAATGAAATAAAAAGTTACTTACTTTAATTTTTGTGGCTGTGGGATGCCCCACTCGACGGGTGGAGGACTGACCACCCCCATGGGTAACTCAGTGGGACTCGTCACCACAGAACCTAAAAATATTTAAAAAATATAATGTTAAATATCGCATTGCATTTACAGTCATTCTATAATAAATAAATATTTCCCAACATCATATACATTGATCTGACTCCGAGATAAGTAGCTCAAGCACCTGTGTTACGATTATCAGAATCAACAGTGGGATTACAAATATATACATATAACACTTTTCTTTTTATTTATAGTTCATAGTTTATATACTTTTTTAATTAAAATTCTCGTAGATTTGCCATTTATGTAATTGGTCTCTTAGCTAACCGTAAGGGAAGAAGCGAGCCATACCCAATACAAGTGTCTATGACAACTTACTGGGTAGACTCGGCCACTCAATGTAACACAGACTATTGCAATAAATGATTTTTTTTTATTCTTTTGTAAATACATAATTATAATACATCGGAAACACCCAGACCAATACAAACAGACATGTTCATGCACACAAATGTTTGTACTGTGCGGGGATCGAACCCGTAACCCTTGGACCAATGGCAGTGTTCACTACCACTGCTCCAAACAGGTCGTCAATTCTCTTATTAAAATTAGAATTAAAATTAAAAAGGTTTTGTATATGTACTCAGATTTTTAATTATTTAAAACAAAACCGACAGTTGCACATTTGTAAAAATGTTTAAGTACTTGTCATTTCAAGTACTTACAGTGGGACCACGATCAGAAGGCACTTCAATGACATTGACAGGGTAGCGTACAACATTTTTTCTATGGGAAAATGTCAAAACAGCATTAGTTCTGACATTTGCTGCGTGCCAAATAAAGGTGGGGCGACTATACACATTTTGACATTTTGTATCTGACAAAAAAGGTTGAAATGCATGTGAACTTGACATTGACATCTGTCAGTTCAGATCAGGGTTGTTGCGGATGCTGATTTTTTCACATCCGCGGATGAGGATGCGGATGCGGATTCCAGGGGGCAAACATCCGCGGATGCGGATGCGGATCTTTACAAAAATCTTGATCTTAATTGATTTCTATTGGTCAATTAGCACGAGCGCGCGACACGCGCCACTCTCTTTCTTGTCCTGACCTGCAACACATTCGCATCCGCATCAGCTCCGCATCGATTTTTGCGGATGCAGAATCGGATGCGGATGCCTAAATCGATGCGGATGTTTCGCATATGCGGATGCGGATGCAGATATTCGCAACATCCCTGGTTCAGATCACAATTAAAATCAGATAATTATTGTGGACTGATAGGCTCTCAGAACAAAAGCTATGTACAACTATCTTATTCACATCTCTGATGATACATCGTGTACGAGAGTGAGCGAAACAAAAACCACGTCTGGTTTTTATTTTTTTCGAATGAGTCACGAGTTAAAATGTCAAATGGTTCTACTTGGTTGTAATAATTAATAATGCTACTAAATTAAAAGTACACCTGCGGTCATGATCTTTTTTGTAAAGTCAGACCGGTTGATAATGGTCGCATTGTTACGGTCGTGCGTCGTGAACGGTTTTGGCTGATGACAACCTTCTGAATTACGAATGACCAGATGTATATGCATTCGTTTCTTACACATTTACAATGTCATAAGAGAAAATAGTACAAACTGTTGTATTCTGTTGCTATTTTAGTACGGCTTCTATTGCTTTAGTTATTGTTCTGAGCTTTGGTTATTTAATAAATAGTATAAGTGTTGTCCGAGAGGTTGTAACCCCGAAATTGTTTAAAATAGGTTTAGTAGCTAAAAATTTAAATCGATTGGCGTCGCCCTACCCAACACCTTAAAAATACTTTGTGTGATTTTTGTATTCTATCTCACCTGGCTTAGACAATATCTCGCTCTTCATCGCATTAATAGGCGTCGACGTAACAGGCTGACTGGGCATCGAAGCTGCGACCGTACTGACCGCCTGCGGTGTGCTACTGATCAGCGAACCCACGGTAGTCCCGCCAATCAGAGGCTGCGGCTGCGACGAGGGAACCAATGGCGACGGACCCACTAACGGCTGGCTCATGATTGGTCCAGATATCATTTGAGAACTCGCCAAAGGCTGAGAACTCGCTAAAGGCTGATTCGGGATTAAAGGCTGGGTTCCCCCCATCATAGGTTGTAAAGGCTGGCTAGCACTAGGCGGAGATGCACCTATTAATGGCTGGGATGGGATTATCGGTTGCGACGCACTCATCAAAGGCTGACCTACACCTACTAAAGGCTGGGAACTCATTAGAGGCTGAGTTGCACTCACTAAAGGCTGAGTTGAAGCTATTAATGGTTGAGTTGCCCCCACTAAAGGCTGAGTCGCACCGACTAAAGGCTGACTCGCAATCAAAGGCTGGGTCATGGGTTTTACACCTGAAATCAGATCGGGAACAGTTGAGGGTGGCATGGGTTTCGCAGGGGGTACTAAAGGGGGGATCAGTGGGGCCGCAGCCGGCTGAGGGACTGTATTGATCAAGGGCTGGCTGGGGGCTCCGAAGTCTCCTAGGAGGGAGGAGGTCATGGGCTGAGCTGGTTGGGGGGGAAGGCCACTAATCAAGGGCTGGGCTGGCTGGGGGGGCATGGTTGGCATGGGGGGTATAGGGGGCTTGGCAGGAGGAGTGAACTGTTTTGGTGGCCCTGTAGAGAAAATTACATTTGGATTAGAATAAGTATTTTCTAAATACATAACATGAATATGTTAAATTTTTTTTATAGACGAGTGTAAGACATAAAGCACCCTAAGGCAGGGCTTCCCAAACTTATTTACACTATGACGCCCTACAGAATATGTTATTTTACTTGCGACGCCCCTGGGCCTGTAACACCATTTGCTAATAACGCTATCCAGCAGTTAGCGTTATTTCTATTATTTCAAAGGTTTTGACAGTGACAGCTATAACGCTAACTGCTGGATAGTGTTATCAGACACTTGGTGACACAATATGAGGTTATCAGAAAAACTCCAGAATATATTTATTATTTTTTTAATCAAGAGGCATATTAATAATTATTATTACACTTTTTTATGTTTCGTAAAGGAAGAATGCTAATGAGAAGGATGTGCTTGCTTTTCTGAGCATAGCTTCTGAAATCGAGGTTCAATTGTGGAAATTGCAACTCTCATCTCTTTTTCAACATTTATTTTCGACCTATACTTGTTCTTAATTACAGCAACTGCAGAAAAGCCTGTTTCGCATAAGTACGATGTCGCAAATGGCAGCAGAACTCTCAGTGCTGCCGTGCTGATGGTACGGTATTCGTCAGAAACTGAGATCCAAAATTCAAGCAGTTTATCTTTATTATATTGAAGCTTAAGGCTGGAGTCACAGGACAATTCTATCAGTTGTTCTTCTTCCACTGTCGAAAGTGTTGATGATGAGTTCGACTGAAAAGGATTTCTAACCCAGTCATATTGCTCCAGATTTTCGGGAAAATAATTGTCAAAATGTTTGCTTAATGATGACAAGTGCTGTGTAAATATTATTTTTATGGAAGGTTCAAGTAATTCCATGCAATTTTCTTGTAAAATGCCATGTAAATCAGGAAAACAGTCAGTGTTTACTTGATTTTCTTCTAATTTTCTCTTCCATAAGAGCAACTTCTTTTGAAATCCAGTAATTTTATCTGCCAGTTGTAGAATGTGCGTATTGTTTCCCTGCAAGGACTTATTAAGGTCATTTAATTTTTGGAATATGTCGCAGAGATATGCCAATTTTATTAGGAATTCGGTGTTATTAAAATTATGCGCCTCATCATTGGATTCTCTCTGTAGATATGTGTAGATCTCATTTCGTAATTCGTGTACACGTGCGAGTACATTGCCTCGGGATAACCAACGAGAGTTACAATAATAAATTAAAGATGTGTGTGCGGCACCCAATTCTTCACAAAGCTTTTGGAAAAATCTTGCTTTCACAGGTCGTGTTTTAATATAGTTCACCACCTTGATAATTATGTTCATCACAGAATTTAATTCAGGTGTAATATTTTTTGCTGCTAAGGATTCTCTGTGTATGATACAATGTGTCCATTTTGCATTTGGAGCCTTAATTTTGACGAGAGCTTGTAGTCCTCCATACTCTCCTGACATCGCTCGAGCACCATCCGTACACACACCTACACAGTTTTCCCATTTGATATTATTTTCGACCATGTATGAATCTAAGATCTTGAATAAATCTGTAGCTTTACCACTTTCACACATTTTTCTGCAAAATAGCAAATCCTCACACACGTTTTTGTCTTGTATATACCGCACGTAACATATTAATTGAGCATCGTCATTACTATCGGTCGCCTCATCTAGTTGAATAGCAAATAGAGTTGAAAGTTTTTCCACAATTTGCTCATTAATATCTTCTGCCATGTCATGAATTCGACGGCTAATCGTATTGTTTGAAAGAGGTATGTTCTTTATTTCTTTAGCCGCCGATTCTCCAATCATCACCGATACCATATCTAGTGCAGCTGGTAAAATCAGTTCCTCAGCAATCGTGTGTGGTTTCTTACATTTAGCGACACGGTAAGCTACCTTGTAGGATGCAAGCAATGCCTTGGTAGGAACTGACGCTCTTGAAAGTAATGCCGTTGACTGATGTTTAAGTTCTCGCGATTTCCGAACAAAAAAGTCTCTCGGCTTACCTCGTAGATGACTGTGAGTTGTTTCCAAATGACGTTTTAATTTATTAGGAAGCATACTTTCGGCTGCCAACACTTGGTGACAAACAACACATTGAGGATGTTCAATGTTTCCTTTAGTTATGTAGGTAAACCCAAAATCTAAATATTGGTCATCATATTTTCGATACTTCTTCCGTTTTTCTACAGTTCCTTTACTGCTTTCTCCTGAATTTTCATTTCGTTTTCTATTTCTTTCAATATAATTATCCATAATTAACACCAAAAGTCCGCGTAAGTGAATTAACCTTCAAAACAAACGAAAGATCGAACGACTGACTGAACGATCACTCACAGAACAACGACAATGAATACGTGGGCGGGGGGATGTCAACGGGTTGGGGAGCGGAGAGCGGGACGACGCGACACGCAGGCACAGCTAGGGATGCAACATCGTTCATGAAAAACATCGATGTCGAAACATCGATGTTTTTAAAAGTCAAACATCGATGTCGAAAACATCGATGTTTATGAACGATATATCGATGTTTATGAACGATGTATCGGTGTTTTTTTAAAATACAGGTTTGACAAAATGGCCTTGAAATACAGAGAAAAAGCGTTTTCCTATCTGATTGATATAGTTAGACTGATTATTGATAAACAAATTACTTACCTACCTACTTTAAATAATACAGATATAATTTACTAGGATATGAAGAATGGAAGAACTATGAAAGAAACAAAATCAAAGACACGAAGATAAATTTATTATACTTAAGGATTTAACAAATAACACCCTATTTCTTTTTCAATATGGAATTCAAAAATAATAATTTCGATAATCTACTGCCAAGCAATCGGTTTCTTTCTCGAGTAATAACAGCTCCAGCTTCAGAAAATAACCGCTCACTGGGGACTGAAGTTGCTACTATTGGCAAATGTTTCATAGCCAGTTTATATAAATATGGAAATAAAGTTTTCATATCGTCCCAGATTTCTATCGGATCTCCTTTTATTGGGGTAACAGGTGAAGATACAAATATGTGAAATTCTGATTCCACTTTTCTTGTGTTCGTGGTCTTATTTTTCATGTTATCGTGTGACAATTGTTTGTGGTAACTCCATATATCAAATTCACGTTCTGGCTTTTCTTCTTTTTCTGATTCGTCAGAAGACTCTAGGGAAGGGTAAATTCATAGTTTGCATATTTTTTATATAGGTGTTCACATAATTCAAGACTTTAGCTTTTGCCATTGCATCTTTAAAATGAATGAGTTTAAAGCGCGGATCCAGTGCAGTTGCTAAAGCCGAAGACGAGCAGTGTTCTAGCTTATCAAATCGCTTAATCATCTCCTTCTGAATTTCTGTCTTTAAAGAAATAGCAGCTTCAAATGTCGGAGAAAAGTTTTCCGACATTCCTCGCAAACAGCTAACGAGTGGGATGACCTTGCTCACGGTGACATAATCCTGTCCACAAATCTCCTTTGTCAGTCTTTCAAAAGGTTGTATCAGATGGACGATTTCACGCAGACAGCCTATTTCACTAGATGTCAGCATTGGCGGAGCATCTGAACGGCACAACAATATTGCACCAATCGTCGTAACTAATTCCAAGAAACGTTCTAGCATATAAAACGTGGAATTCCAACGAGTACGTACATCTAGAATCAGTACTATACTGCCTATACCGGTTTTAATTACGTACGCAAATTAAAAAAAAATATTAAAAAAGTATTGTTTTTGTATGGCAAGGTTTTGAGCAAGCAAGGTTGCACGAGTTCTTGGCAGTATACGCACGAATCAATAGATGGCGCTAGTAAACATCGTTCATAAAAACATCGTTCATAAAGAACGATATATCGCCGATGTTTTGAGTTTCAACATCGATGTTAAAACATCGATGTTTATGAACGATACATCGATGTTTTTAAACATCGATGTATCGTTTGCATCCCTAGGCACAGCAACAGACAGAATGCGCGCAGCGCTCATAGCGCTTGGTTGTATCTACATAGACATCGAATGTTTACCGATCGCCTCGCGACGCCCCTAGGATATTGCCGCGACGCCCCGGGGCGTCGCGACGCACAGTTAGGGAAGCCCTGCCCTAAGGGTTTATTTAATTTAATTTGCCTGTTTTTGGCCGTTAGTCAGTGTTTGTAAATAATTAATTCATTATTTTATTTGTAATCTCATTAGTATTTTAATTTAATTTACTGACTTTCCTTGTAATTTTATTTCATTTGTAGTTGAATTGAATTTGTAATTTTATTTAATTTGTAATGTAATTTAAATTTTAATGTAATTTACATAAATAATAATTGTACTATTTAAAGTAATTAAAATATATTAATTTAATTTGTCATTTATTGATTTATTACAATGTCCGTCTGCTAGTCTGCTTATTATTTTTATTATCACATAAAAATGTATGAATTTCAAATATTGTATTGCTATTATTATGTACTACCTGTGCGGATAAAGAATGGGATCAGAAATGGCGGCGCATCTATTCACTTCTCGCTCGCACACTATCTGTGTCTATACTCGCACTCGTGGGGTGCGAGCATAGACGCAAATAGTGTGCGAGCGAGAAGTGAATAGATGCGCCGCCATTTCTGATCCCATTCTTTATCCGCACAGGTTGTACCTATTCTATTTTGTGTTTATGACCAGGAGCCCAATTCTCGGGCTCGTGGCATTTATCGTCATACGACATATATCACCAAAACATAGTTTTTTTGTATGATTTTTAGGTGATTTCCGCCATGTTTTCAAAATATCACGAGCCCGAGAATTGGGGTCCTGTAATTTGGTTGAAATGATATTTACTTTAATTAATTAGAGAAAATTTACCGTTCTTAATAATTACTGTATCGAATGGCAGAAGAGCCATTTTTTTGTGGTTCCATTTACATGCATACAAGCACAGTTCAAATATACGTTGATTACAGTTTTTTCTTTTTTCAAAAAAAAATTTTTTTTTTTTATAAAAAAGGTCCAGTTAATACTTACCGGATGGGCTTAGAGATGCAAGCAAAGAAGGCGGCAGAACTTTAGGTATTTCAATACCATGAAGTTTCAGGTTTATAATCTGAAAAGTTTTTTTTTGTTAATATATTTAGTCAATAATTAGTTTTTTCACAAAATCACATACGTATCGTATCATTGATATGACTCCGAGATAGGTAGCTCAAGCACCTGTGTTGCGAATATCAGAGCCAACAACGGAATTACATACTTTTCTTTTGTAAATACATACATAGTAAACACCCAGTACAAACAGACATTGCCGTGTGGTCCCCGACAGAGTAGAATAGGCCACCTCACTCTTACCGAGGTGTCGTAAAAGGCGACTAATGTAAAGCTGCTGGCATGATCATCAGCACCCAGAGAAGGAAATCTCTGCATTTATATCAAAACCCTCGCCAGCCTGTCTGCCAGGCGTGGTGAGTATGGCAATTACCCCTCATTTGATTGAGGGAGGCCCGTGCCCCAGCAGTGGGGACTTAAATGGGCTGACGATGATGTTTGTACTTGCGGGGATCGAGCCCGCAACCCTTGCACTAGAAGCAGCGCTCACTACCACTGATCCAAACGGGTCGACGAGTTGATTAGATGAAACGGGGGTGCGTGTGAAAAATTATCTAGATGGCCGTACTGTTGGACTGAGTATTAATTTAAAGTGAAGGGCAACCCGCACTACCAATGCCGATGAGGGTTTTCGCGTGTGTAAATCTGCTAGATGGAGTACTGTAGGAGTGAGGTCCATCCATATACAATGTGGTTGGTTATTTTTAATCGTGACCTGTCAAAATGACAATTTGACAACTAAACAACCAATGCGGTTGGTGTTGGACCTCAGTCCAACAGTACGCCATCTAGCAGATTTTTCACACGCGAAAACCCTCATTGATTTGATTTTTTAGCTACTGAACAGGACTTATTTTTGTAAATAACTGTAATAAATCTGCTTACGTAATATTTAAACGTCCCCTTAACATTTTGTGCCGTCTATGTGTTTGTTTTATTTTTTTGTTTTAGATGATGTAAGAACTCAAATTAAAACTAATATCCAGAAGAATATAATTCATCCATACCGGTCAATTTTCTTGAAAATTGTGTCTCTTTAATCACACGATATTGGCAGAGTTAAAATGTGTTTGGCATTAGCAGACACAATAGCAGCCAAAACAGTATTTAAAAACTAATTTAAAATGTAGAGAAATTCACTTACAGGTGACGGGTAGGGCACACTAGCGACGTCAATCGAATTTAATTTTTAGCTACTAAACCGGATCTATTTTAAACGATTTCGGGGTTACAACCTCTCGGCAAACACTTATCCTATTTATTAAATAACCATCCACAAATGTTAGGTCCGTTTTTGTACGCGAAAAATTGATTTCCGCCAAAAGTCGGTTTAGTAGCTAAATATTAAAATCGATTGGCGTCGCTAGTGTGCCCTACCCGTCACCTTAAAAAAAACCAATCACCATTTACAGATTAAAAATAGCAGCATACCTTGCAGGCAATAGAGAACTCTCTCAAATCCAGTTTGCCATCAGCGTTGGTGTCCGCCAGAGACCAGATTTGGCCCAGTATTGGTGGAGGCAGTTGGGACTGAAAAAAAATATACCAAGTACATTATAAGTGACTCACGGCTGGACTAGTCCACCGGTTCAAAGTCGCTCAAAGAGCTATGGAAAGGGCTATGCTCGGAGTATCTCTGAGGGACCGCATCAGAAATGATGTAATCCTACAAAGAACCAGAGTCACCGACATAGCCCACCGAATGAGCAAAACTGAAGTGGCAGTGGGCTGGTCATATTAGCCGCAGAACTGACAGCCGTTGGAGCCGTAAAGTCCTTGAGTGGAGACCGCGACTCGGTAAGAGTAGTGTAGGACGCCCTGCGACAAGATGGGATGATGACATTCGAAGGCTGGCTGGTGTGGGCTGGATGAGAGTGGCCGAAAATCGGGAGCAGTGGCGTGCATTAGGGGAGACCTATGTCCAGCAGTGGACGAGTGTGGGTTGCTGATGATGAAGATGATGATGAAGTACATTTTTGAAAGGATAAAAACAGAAAGATGAGATGAACTAGCAAGATCACATCCCTGTGTTTCGGTGTGTGAGTGAGGGTACGGGGGGATCAAAGGTTGGCAATGCGCTTTTTTTATGTGTTAGGTGGCAGCCGAGCCGGATCACCAGGAGCCCAATTCGAGGTGCTCGTGACATTTATTTTCATACGACTTACATCACTAAAACATAGTTTTTTTGTATGGTTTTTAGGTGATATACGTGATTAACCCGTCCTTGTCGTGTTGTGTTGTCTACATTGTGTCGCCTTTTTATTTGTTTTAGATGCTGGGCGATTCTAACACAGAAGACCTCAAAATTGATCGATTTTTTTATTGTTCGTTTGGTAATCTCTTTTTTACCGGTCAAAATATTTTAAGCTGCGTGTCTCTCTAAACACTTGACATTGGCGAAATCATTACGTCGCTGAACGTGTGATTGAGTCCACAAAGAAAAAAAAATAGGTGATATCCGCCATGTTTTCAAAATATCACGAACCCGAGACACCAGCGGAGTCACAAGTGCACTGTCAACCTTTAAACCCCTTCCCCCGGATTGGGCCTCCAGTACCCTCACTGACGCAGCGAAACATGGCACAGTGCTGCTTCACGTTTTCTGTGAGGCTGTGGTATCACTCCGGTCGAACCGGCCCATTCATGCGCTTTCCGCCGTCTATAGGTGTCCACAAACAATAGTGGAGTCACAAGTGCGCTGCACTCTATAAACTACCCTCTGCCCAGGATTGGGCCTCCAGTACTCTCACTCACGCATCAAAACACAGCATATTAACACTTTTTTTTATGCTAGAACGAGCAAAGGAGTCACCTGATGGAAAGTAATCATCGCCGCCCATCGCATGTTCATGTCGAAATCAAAGAGATCGCTAATATGTTGCCGGCCTTTTTTTAAAAAAAAGTATGCTCTTCTCTTGAAGGTCCCTAAGGGCCGATTTTCGAAATTGAAGAGATCAACGCTTAAACGCGATCTATGCGAGCGAAAACAAAGGAACGGAACTCAGTTTAGCGCGTAGACCGAGTTCAAGTGAATTGATCGCGTGCAGTTTCAACGGTGAAATCGGCCCTAAGTCGTAGCCGTCCGGAAATACTACACTTTTATTATAAACTATTTTATTTTATCTCACCTGTAACATGAATCTCTTGGCCTGTTCTCCCGTTAGGTGTCCGTTGACCGGGCCCAGGTTACGGAAGTGCTCCGCAAATTTTGCATGCTCATGTGGTTGTACCACCCACGGGTCGCCCGCCATCGCGAGGCTGGTTAGATAGATAGATAGATAGAAACATTTATTCACTGGAAAATACGACACACCACATTTTACAGATAATAACGCAACAAGTATAATCAAATCAAATACAAACTAAAACAGCAAACACAACATTACAAATATAAAAGGAGACAAACAGAGAAAAAAAAATTAAAGAGAAAAAAAAACAAAGTAATAATACGGCTTCTCAAGCCGGGCACTAAGTATTTGCGTACAGGTGTGTGTGTGTGTGTGTAAGGTATGTCGCGATAGTCAGTGAAAAGTAGCTCACTCAGCTTCGGCCATGGCTTTAGGTAGGAGTACCTTCAGGCCATGGCGCTGGTTTTATGTGAGCCCTAATGTGACGCACGGACGATATATGTGGTACATAAATAGTTTATATGTGTGTGAACATAAATAGTTTATAAATAAATTAAAGATAATTTTCTGTCTAATAAAGGTGTGGTTCAATACAAGAAATTATGAATTTTTAATATATTTTGTTTTAAATACATGTAGGATTGGTGATCGGTAGATGCATGATAAAGAACGTGTAAGAGATCGATATTTGAATTATAGAATGACGTGCGAGAGTGAGATAGACGACGTATGGCCGACGACTGTGAAAGGCGTAAAGACGTAGGGCGATTGTAATTAATATAGAAGCCTTATTCCCGAAACCTAGGTGTATTATTTATTAATGTGGGACAGGATAAATAATACACCACTGGTTTCGGGAACAGTTGTACTTCTTTAATATAACCCTCTTCATTACGTCTTTCGCCTTTTACTGTCGTCGGCCATACGTCGTCTATCTCACTCGAATAGAATGACGTGCGAGAGTGCGTGCGTGTAGGACGGTTATATCTTAAAAAAATAGAACTATTCCCGAAACCAGTGGTGTGTTATTTATTCTGTCCCACATACACTAGAGCCTCACTAATCTAAATGAAATTAATTAATTTATTTATTAATATAATTATTTTTTAATTATCTGATAGAAATGGGGTGAGTCTTGCGTCTCTTAGCCACTGCGATCAGTAGATGATCTATTGTGGCAGCCCCATAAAACCTATTACAGCACCTCATGTAGCTCCAGCTCCAGGATAAACCCGAGAATGGAGCTGATAGGGGAGCTTTTGATCTCGTCTGCCGAGATCATGTGTGCTCCCAGGTGCCGGCTTCTGCAGCGGTGCAGCGCAATGCACTCGCCGAGGACGTGGATAATCGTTTCCTCGTCCTCGCGACAGAACCTGCAGATTTTGATATCTGAAATGCCCATGTTGTGCAGGTGCTTGTTTAATTTGCAGTGCCCTGTGAGGGTTCGAGTGAGTGCCTTAACATGTCCTCTACTCAGTTTTATTATTTCTACAGCTCGTTTCTAATCGAACGCCTGTATCAACGCCTTAGACTGTTCTAGTCGAGGTAGTCTTTTCCATGAATCTATCTATAGCATTAATAAAGTTTCAATTAAATAATTAAATTATTATTATTAATCTGAACAGCGAAAAAAAAGTCCCAATCCAGATAATATTATGCAATATTTTATTAGGAATATTTATTTAAGTTTCATTCAGAGATGATAAATTATGAATGAATGAATGAATGAATATAACATTTATTTCGACACACGTACATACACAGACAATAATAACACAATTTAAATATAACTTAATATAATAGAGAAGCAGGATAAAACACATAGAATCGTGTGCCGAAAGAGGCGCCCGCTCAGCATAATGCCGTGTCGTAACAATAGATTTGCTACGCCACGACGCTGGTTTTCAGCGGGTAACCCGTGTGTTGCGAGTCTGTCTCGAACCTTGAGTGAACAAAGAAAAAAAAAAAGAGGGAAAATAATTATTACGCAATGCCCAGGACAGACACGCATCACTGGGGTAGCTTAAACAATAAATACAAAACAATATGGTAAAGCAAAACATTTAAGAGAAAGAAAGAAAAAAGAGTGGAAGAAAAACCGCTGATATACATATATATACATGTATTAAAAAAATAGGACAAATGATAACAATGTGCAACTAAAGTTAAGATAAATAATAACAAACTAGACAGACAAAATGAATAATTATTATTTCTATTTTCCTCTCCGTCACATTTCTAATTTTTGCGCGCAATTAAATAAAAATTAAATTAAAAGATTATTGAATGACTATCACCAAATTGGACCGGACATTTGCTGAGAAGCAAGCTGGAAAAATGGAGTGGTATAGTGACAACCTGGTACCCAAGGGACGGTAAGAGAAGCAGAGGCAGGCCGATCAGGAGATGGGAGGATGACCTGAGGTATACTGCAGGACCAAGATGGACCAGAGTTGCATGGGACGGTTGTGTCACATTAGTATCCCATCGGATTATGAGGGTAAGGGAATAGAGAGTGCACTTGTGTTTGCGCACACACTTGAGCACTATAATATATCCTGCGTTCGTGGCTGATTGTTGAAATTGGCCGCCGTAGCCGTAATCGGTTGGAGGATATAAATTGTATAACAAGTAGGTGGAACACAGTGAAATAATTGTATTTCAATTGTAACTACTGCATTTTATGTATACCTGTGATTCACAATAAATAAGGTGAGGTTAGGCTAGTCAATGGCTCAGTGATCGGCTAGCCCGTTGTCCGAAACCGGATCGAATTCGGGTCGGAATTTAAGGAATGACAAAAACAATTTTCTCAATGTGGTGAAAGGCTCTTAGCTCTGGACCCATGTCACTCGCCCACGCATGGACAGATGCAGTATACTCATGGACAATAGAGTTATATCATAACTTCGTGGTTATATCTATCTCATTATAAGCGAATGTTTTCTTATGAGACCAAATCATCTTTTAACCTTAATAAAACTTATTTATGCTATAATATAAACCTTTAAACCACTACGAAACCTACAAAAGAGCATACTATTGCTTAATTCATGTCAAAAACTCAGAAAAGAAAGTAATCCTATCTTACCAAAAAAATGCAGTAATTAAAAACAGAAGTAGTTAAATTTATTATAGCACATTTCCAAAACATTTATAGACATTTTATATATCTTATACACTTATAGGGGCTATAAAAGCAATATTACGATGTAAATACAAAAAAAAAACAGATTCGTTGGTTAATTCTAGAGTAAAAAGGCAAATAGAGATTGTGATTTCTATTCCATTTTCGGTCCATATAAAGGATTATTTCCTCAGAAGGGCAATAAATACGGAAGATGCTTACGTTTATCTCGTGGTGGCGTAGTCGTAGAGATAATTTCAACGCCCCTTTTTAATTTAAATACGATGGGATAAAAGGCAGATCCCAAGGCAAATATTGATCGGATGTTAGCTGTCAGTTTGACGTTGCGATCATATGTTTAAAAGTGAAAGTTAACTTACGCTTTCACTTTTGATATGAAACTTGTGGAAACTGTTTGAAAATATGAAGGCTTTAAAAATTAGTTAGTTACATACAGGTGAAAATTATTGTTCCCATTAATTTTCAATCAGGCTTTTTGAAAATATTTTAGTATCAGAAGAAACTTATGAATAATTTAAGTTCAAAAAGTAGTAGAGATATTTCTGAACGGCCTTAAAACTGTCAGATAAGTAGTACGTTCAAATATCTATTCGTTCGTTATATTACTACGGTATTATACTAATCATGTGATATCACCCAATACGAATAATAGTCTGCATTTCTTTTTTTTTTGATAAAAATGTTTATACGGATATTTACTTACATCTTGTCTTTGATTAATGAAAATCTTACGTTGATATATTTTGATGATTGAGACAGTTATTAATCGAGTTATCAAAGAATTTATAATACATTTTAAAAGTCAGATAAACTTTTGGAACGTGCATGTCACATTACATATCATAGGGTTTCTACTTTCAGGTTTAGGATTTTCCCTTAATCTAGGGAGCTTTATACAATTAGAGGATTTTTCGGAAAATTTACGACAAATGCATTGGTGTAAAAACATTTCTTCATACAATTTTTCACCTCAATGTTTCACATTAAGGTGAAAATCAGAAACCCTATTAGGGTGACACCACTGGTCACCGTCATGCCCCGCGAGATACAAGGGGTAGATTCTGGTGGGCGTAAAAATTGTGTCACACTACGCAACAAGACTTTTAAATAGTTCTGTATTGGCCTGGTTGGCAATTTTTAGGGTGCGGAAAGGAGACCCTCACCAGGTGGCAAATTCTCACGGACCGTGGAAACGTCTGTTTATGGCATAGTGTTTGTCTTATACCTTCGACCAGCCCAGCTCTTTATACCAGTCTTTCGACATTTCAAAGAAATATTATGAAATTATTTCAAAAAGTGGGGTTTCCCCCCCATTTGGCTAATGTCAGGTTGCACTGAAGGCGTGGTTATTTTGTCAAAACATTGCTAAAAGTTACCAATTTTGCTCATATTTTCTAGGTTTGTTTAGCCGAGTGGATCTATCAGTGGAGTTGGGTCTCAATTAAGAAATAAATATCTAATATTGAAAAGCTACTAAAATGTCTTAATTTTTGTGGGGGAATTTGCACCCGCAATATTTTTTTTATACTTTACGGGTGCTTCACTTAGGACTAAGGGTAATTTTTTCTAGGAGATGGTAACTCTCACATGTAAAGTTGTCAATTTGACGTTTCTTCCTTATTGCTCATTTGCGTGTTTATTTTGATATATATTTCCAGTTGTTGCCCTAATTAACCTTCCAAAATGACCAAAGTGGCCGATAACATAAACCCTCACGTCTACGAAAAAGGTTCGGAGCGAGAAATCACTTCCACAGACATTGACGAAGATATTGTGGACGATTTTGATGAACGGGAAATTTTCGATTTAATTCGCAATATAAATGACCCTGAGCATCCGTTATCGCTGGAAGAGCTGCGAGTGGTGGAAGAGAGTAATATAATCGTGAATAATAAGGAGAATACGGTGGATGTGACGTTTACGCCGACTATTCCACACTGCAGTATGGCTACTTTAATAGGTTAGTTTTCGTTCGTTATTAATATCCTCTAACCGGTTACGGCTACGGACGCCAATCTCAACGATCAGCCACGTAGGCGGGATATATTATAGTGCTTAAGTGTGTGCGCAAACACAAGTGCACTTTCCATTCCCTTGCCCTCCTATTCCGATGGGACACTACTGTGACACGACCGAAGAGGGATCAGGTGTAGGACCAACGGCTTAATGTGCTTTCCGAGGCACAGCAGTACAAGACCGCCAACTTTCAGACTCCAGGCTGACCAGAGTGGGATTGGGCGCAGGACCAACGGCTTAACGTGCTTTCCGAGGCACGGGGGTACAAGACCAACTTCCAGACTCCGGGCTGCCACTAAGAATTTCTTACCGAAAACTTTGGTACAAATTTTTGGCCCGACCCGGAAACCGAACCCGGGACTCTTGCGCAGCCGTCGCTTTAAAGTGTGACCCACTAACCACTGCGCCACCGAGGCAGGCACATTACAAAGTGATGTGATTACACTCGCCCGTTGATGCCATAGTGTGACTTTGATTCCACTGGTGCTGTGGGTGTCTGTGGGTATTCGCTTACCATCTGCTGACCGGCCTGCTCGTGTGTAACCTATCACAAAATAGTTCTTGTACCACTTTTTGATGTGTCACTTGTTTTAATTTTGTTAGAATTTTTCACTCATCCTCTCGTTCCTTTCTCATGTGATTCCCCGTTTCATCCAAAGCTGTTGCTTTGCGTACAGTTCGGTTGCGTATTTAAGCGTACAGTTCGGTATTTTTGCTTGTCCGGTAAAAAATAAATGGTCATATCGGGCAGAACAATATCTGGTATTTAGAGGAAAGTCGGTACTACCGACAAGCGCCTACAAGAGTAGGCATATAAAATCCCTCAAACGCAAAACTCGCGCCCGCGGCACGCTCCTCGCTCGCTCTCAACACTGTATACCCGTCTCACTCACTACTTGCTGCCTGCAAAGTTACCATAGCTTTGGTGGTCACAACTCTACATAATATTTTGTCACTAATTTATTAGTATAAAGAACCGTATTTTTTATATTTTTGCGACCCAGCATACAACCAGGTTTGGGTTGTCCGGTATTTTTTCGCGACTCTCCTGGCAACCCTAGGTACGCTTGGACCACGATTCAGGATTTAGTTAGTTTGGTGATTACAAGGAAGTGTAAACATTATTAATCCTAATCATTGTAAAAAGTACAGAACCTATTTCTAAAATATCCTATTTGTATCCATTTCAGGTCTATCAATCAGAGTTCAACTTCTCCGAGCACTGCCCAGCCGATTCAAAGTCACCGTCAAAGTGACGGAGGGCTCCCACGCATCGGAGCACGCGGTGAACAAGCAGCTCGCGGACAAGGAGCGAGTTGCGGCTGCGTTAGAAAATAATAACTTAGTTCAGATTATTAACCAGTGTGTTTCTATATAGGAATAAGGAATGTCTATTTTACATGAACATCTATTTTATCAACAAATTGACCACATTGGATGCACAAGATCGCGCTTAGTGGGAGAGTTGAAGCAGGAAAGCGGACTCCGGAATGACAGCTTAGGACACAACCCAGACAAAATGCTAAGATTATGATGATGAGGATCTATTTCATTTTACACCACACCCTGTTGGTCTAGTGGTTAAAGTACCGCGCCATGATCTCGGAGTGCTGGGTTCGATTCCCGGGTCGAGCAAAGGTATGTTTCGAATTTTTCGAACGTAACTCGGGTTTGTGATCACCAATCCGCATTAGGCAACCGTGGTGATTAAGCCTAATCCCATCATAGTAGCGATGATCATAGAAATCGTCTATGATGGAGGCGTTTGCCCTGCAGTGGGACAGTCATCGTCAGCCCATTTAAGTCCCCACTGCTGGGCCACGGGCCTCCCTCAATCACATGAGGGGTAATTGCCATACTCACCACGCTTGGCAGACGGGTTGGCGAGGGTTTTGATATAAATGCCGAGTTTTCCTTCTCTGGGTGCTGATGATAATGCTTGCAGCTTTACCTTAGTCGCCTTTTACGACACCTCGGTAAGAGTGCGGGTGGCCTATTCTACTCTGCCGGGGACCACACGGCTGTGGGCAGTGGGACAGTATATAGGCTGATATATTGTTTTAAACTTCCATGGTCACTAACATTAGAATAGTTATTTACGAGATTTCTACCATGTACCTTATTTTTGAGTTAATTTTGAAATATCGGAAACTCAAAAATAAGGTATGGTCAGAATCAAAAGTAGCTGAACATTTTAGAACTTTGTCACACTAACCATTGCGCAGTTTTAATAAGTGTTTGACTTATTCAAGCTGCGCAAAACTTAGTGTGACAAAGTGCTATAATGTTCAGCTACTTTTGATTCTGACTGTACATGGTAGAAATCTCGTAAATAACTATTCTAATATAGGCTGATACTTCACAATTTGGCATATTTTTAGTTAGATTATTATCTCTCCCATCACTATTTTAGTTTATTATATCTGGTTGCAATTAAAGCCATTGACTTGGAGCCCGGGGTACGCTTGGACCATGATTCAGGGGAGTCTGGTAATTAGAATAAAGCGACAGCTGTCTGACCTTTGTTATCTTTAAACCGGGGATCCAGACCAATTAAATCATGGTAACGCGTTTCAGAAACTGTCTGAAACATGCAGGTTTTGTCACACTGTTTCCCTCACCACTGAGCTAATCGTAGAAATATGCAGTTAGATTATTATCTATTGTACTCAAACCATTTGATTAGAATCTGCAAAAGGCTGATCTTGATCTGAATCTAATTATATCTGTTACTAAAATAAATAATAAAAATACAGTAACATTATTGTTAAAATATGTAATAAATCTTACATTGCACTGTATGTATTTTTAAACTTAGGTTATATTGTAAAAATGTAAATAAATATTTAAAAAAATGCATACATTGTTCATTTTGAATTTGCCGCTTTTGTTTCGTTTTTTATATCTTCGTAGGATGTTTGGTTCTGGAAAGAGAAAAAAGCAATTTTATTAAAACAGCAAAAAAAGGAAAATATATAAGGAAATAGCTCTGAATAAATTGAGCCACGCTTCGGCATGAAAGGGGTGGCTCAACAGGCCATGCATGCAACCATGCAGAAAACCAGCGTGAAGCAGCACTGCTGTGTTTTGCTGCGTAAGTGAGGGTACCGGAGGCCCAATCCGGGGGAAGGGGGGCTTAAAGGTTGGCAGCACACTTCTGACTCCACAGGTGTCGCGGGTGTCCATGGGCGGCGGCAATCGCTTACCATCAGCCCTTTGGGTGCATCGTATGCTGTTCTTCTTCTTATGGTGTCGATGGCGACAAATTAACCTAAGGTGACGGGTAGGGAACACTAGCGACGCCAATCGATTTTAATTTGTAGTTACTAAACCGGATCTATTTTAAACAATTTCGGGGTTACAATCTCTCGGCAAACACCTATACTATTTATTTAATACTTATAGTTAACTGCTTGGTCTGCTTTTGCACTCGAATTTCGGATTAGGTACCGCCAAAAGTGGCCGCTTTTGGCGTGAATCAATTTTTCGCGTACAAAAATGGACCCAACATTTGTGCATGGTTATTTAATAAATAGTATAAGTGTTTGCCGAGAGGTTGTAACTCAAATTGTTTAAAATAGATCCGGTTGAGTAGCTAAAAAATAAAATCGATTGGCGTCGCTAGTGTGCCCTACCCGTCACTTTAAACCTTGTATGAAGCTCTTGGATTGGCACTAATAAGTGCCGTTTGCACTCTGTGTTGTTACTTACATCCCACATATCCGGATCCCACTCCGGGAATAGCTTCTTGAAGACCACGGGTTCCTTCCCCTGTTTCACCACCACAGAGACGGTTGACTCCTCCGTGCGCTCCAGGCCATCGTCTTCAATGTATTTCTGGTGACAACAGATCGGTCGGCCTTATTGTACTGTCTTTTGCTATTGTTGTATCAAGCTTGTATTTTATTTTTGTGCAATAAAGAATATCTATCGGTATGGATTTAAAAAAAATGTCGCCTATTAGAATTTTCACATTTAGCGATGAGATCCGCAGGAGAACTAAGGTCACATACATAGCCCAAAGGATTGCATGCCTCAAGTGGCAATGGGCAGGGCACATAGCGAGAAGAACAGACGGCCGTTGGGGCGGAAAGGTCCTCGAGTGGAGGCCGCGTACAGGAAGTCGCAGCCGTGGCGCCCCCCACAAGCTGGACCGACGATCTGGTGAAGATCGCGGGAATCCATTGGATGCGGGCGGCACAGGACCGATCTGTGTGGAGAACATTGGGGCAGGCCTATGTCCAGCAGTGGACGTCTATTGGCTGAAATGATGAGACATTTTCTAATTTCTAGGGCTTGATACAGGGGCCTTAGCGCGAACCGGATGTTACAAGCAAATTGGAGTTCCTCTCCCTTCCACACACGCTGTGTGGCGCCTATTTTGTTTGGATGCGATAGGTATAAGGGTTGCGGGTTCGATCCCCTCACAGTACCTACAAACATATGTGTGCATGAACATGTCTGTTTGTATTGGTCTGGGTTTTTCCTCCAAACCGATATTTCGGTCATGGCGGCCAATCTCAGCGATCAGCCATCGCCGCAGGACATATTATAGTGCACAAGTATTAGCGCAGACACAAGTGCACTCTCTATTCCCGAACCCTCTTATTTCGATGGGACACCAGTGTGAACGACCGAAGAGGGATTAGGCGCAGGACCACGGGGGTACAAGACAGCCAACTTTCAGACTCGGCGCTAACACAGAATTTCTTAACAGAAAAAATCAGGTAACAAATTTTGCCCGACCCGGGGATCGAACCCGGGACCCCAAGCGCAACCGTCGCGTCGCACTCAAGCAGTTTCTATGTAATAAGTATGTATTTACAAAAGAAAAGTATTATGTGTGTATACTTATTTGTTCCGCTGTTGGTTCTGATATCCGTAGCACAGGTAGGAACTTCATGCCAAGGTCTGTTTTCCGAACCACTATAATCTGGACATCTTTAAGGCAAGAGTGTACAGGCATTTCTAGGCAAACGCGTTACATCCTAGACCTCATCGTCACTTTCCATCAGGTGAGATTGTGGCCAAGCGTTGGCTAATAGTTAAGGTGACGATTTTAATTGTTAGCTACTAAACCGGATCTATTTTAAACAATTTCGGGGTTACAACCCCTCGGCATACATTTATACTATTTATTATATAACCATGCACAAATGTTGGGTCCGTTTTTGTACGCGAAAAATTGATTCACGCCAAAAGTGGCCGCTATTGGCGTAAATCAATTTTTCGCGTACGCGTTGGACCCAAAATTTTTTCATGGTTATTTAATAATAAATAGTAAAAGTTGTTTGCCGAGAGGTTGTAACCCCGAAATTGATTAAAATAAATCCGGTTTAGTAGCTAAAAATTAAATGCGATTGGCATCGCTCTAGTGTGCCCTACCCGTCACCTTAATAAAAAAGAAATGGCTGATGTAGCAGTTACATGGAACTAGAAGTCAACGGAATGTGTCGTTGCGGAAAAGAGCGTCACATGAGTGTGAAAGAGATCAAACCAGCCCTGACGCATATTCTATACGGGTGCAGTAGAGAAAGAACGTCGCCCAGTACGTCACCCTAGTACCTACTAACGGCTCCTCGCGGTTTTTCAAGTCTATGGCTTTCTATGCAAAGGCACAATTGTCATGAGCCGTAATCGGTTGGAGGTTATTCTTTCATACCGTGAGGATGTCCTCCCTCGCCGCCTTCACCCTCTCGGGAGTGTTCTTGCCCTGCCAGAGGTAAAGCTCCTCGCCGGCGTCCAGAATGTACACGCCGTCGTCCGAAAGGTCCTGGAAAACAATGGACAACATTTCAAAATTGCTAAGGTCTGAAACAAAAAATACCAATTCTTTGTGTACTTTTCCGCTGCTCGAATATATATTTATTCATTTTTTATGTTGCTTATTTACTGAGAAAAAAATTAAAAACTAAAAAACGTAAGATGACGTCATCGGACGGCAGAATGTAAAATATTTCTTTGCTTAGCACAATATAGTTTTAAATTTACGAAATGCCAAACCCATGACATGTAACTGTCAAAAAAAAGACAACATGTCAACGTTAAATGTATGAATGACGTTGACAATGTTGACACTAGTATTATTTACCTTTGACAGTAGTACCTTTTTTTTTATTAAAACAATGATAAGCAAAGGAATATCGCTGTATTCAGCCGTCCGATGACGTCATTTGGCGCTTACGTCTATTTAGAATAAAAAGAATTTCAATAATTATTTTATGCATGAAAATGGACAAATTTTGAAAAAAGAAAAAATATGGGTCTGTTTATATTATGTCTATTTTCATATAAAAAAACAATATGGACATGTTAAAAATATGAAATGTTGTCCATTGAGAGGTTAAATTAAAACTAAATATCAGTTATTTCAACCAAATCACAGACACAAAATACAAAATAGAAAAAGTTTTTTTTTGTTATGATGGCGTCCATCGTATTAGCGCACAAAATAACTTTTCTTACATTAATTTACTGTTTTTACCGACTTCAAAAAAGGAAGAGGTTCTATGTTCGCTGTATATTTGTTTTTTTTTTTTTTTTTTATGTAGGTATGTTCACCTATTACCTAAACTGCGAATTATGGACCGATTTGCAAAATTCTTTTTTTATTTGTAAGAACACACTCCCAAGTTGGTCCCATTGTCACCATGTCAGGATCTGATGATGAAATGCTTCATACAACATAATATAACACTCCAGAAAAGGTATCAAGGTGAAATAAGGTAAGGCACGCAAAATCGATTGGCGTCGCTAGCCAATCGATTTTAATTTTTAGCTACTAAACCGGATCTATTTCAAACAATTTCGGGGTTACAACCTCAAATTGTTTAAAATAGATCCGGTTTAGTAAAAAATTAAATCGGTTGGCGTCGCTAGTGTGCCCTACTAGTCACCTTAACTTGCCAATGTCGAGTGATTAAAGAGACTATGTTCGAAAACGAAATTATCCGGTTTAAAGTAGACTAAGTAATAATAGCAATATAATATTTGACATTCTTTTTTTTTATCTGATAGGTGTCAGACGAGCAGACGGATCACCTGACGGTAAGCGATTGCCACCGCCCATGGACACCCGCGACACCATTACAGTCACAAGTGCGTTGCCAAGCTTTAAACCCCCCTTTCGCCCGGATTGGGCATCCGGCACCCACACTCACGCAGCGAAACAACATTGCTGCTTCACGTCGGTTTTCTGACCATGAGGCCATGGCCATGAGGCACCACCTCGGTCGAGTCGGTCCATTCATGCCGAAGCGTGGCTCTCCCACGGTCAATTCATTGTAATAAATAAATAATGGCGGCCAACGGCTACGATTTAGGGACCTTCAAGAAAGAAAGAAAGAAAGAGTACGCTCTTCGTACTCTTTTTTACTGATTTCGCGGATGTCATGTTCGAGGATCATGGGCGGCGTTAATTACTTTCCATCAGGTGAATCGCTTGCTTGTCCGCCTCTCGTATAAAAAAACCGGCCAAGTGCGTGTCGGACTCGCCCATGAAGGGTTCCGTAGCAGCAAGTAAGATATATGGAAGGTAAATTGCGGTTTACGGTTTATAACGTATTAAAAAAAGACTACTTACTAGATCTAGTCCAAACTTTTCATGATTAGTTTAGTTTTTTGTTTTATAATTCATTTATTAAAGAAGTTAGAGAGGGGGGGGGGGGGGGGACAATTTATCACTTTGGGAGCGTCTCTTGCGCATAGTATTGTGTTAAGAAAAAAATGATGTTAAAAACCTCAACATCATTTTTAAAGACCATCCATAGATACCCCACACGTAAAGGTTTGATGAAAAAAAAAATATTGTGTTTCAGTTTCAAGTATGGAGATCCCCCAATTTTTTTAATTTTTCCAATTTTTGTGTTCAAGTCGTAATGCGGTTAACAAAAACATCTATTTACCAAGTTTCAATAGTATAGTTCTTATAGTTTCGGAGAAAAGTGGCTGTGGCATACGGACGGACGGACAGACGGACAGACATGAAGAATCTATAAGAGTTCCGTTTTTTGCCATTTGGGTACGGAACCCTAAAAATAATACAAAAATGTCTCGTCTGCCGATTATCACTTATAATAGAACAGGACTGATACTCATTATAAAAATACCTGCTGTGTAAAATCAGGGGACAACTCTTCGAACTTGATCTTCCCGGTGACGGAGACGCTGACAGCTGTCAGAGTGCTGTCAGTCATGACGCGGCGGCTCACCAGCTTCTTCCAGCCGGATTTGGACGACTCTTCGGTATCTTCAGGGGCCCCTCCTAAAAATAAACAATACAATAAGCTTAGATCAGCAAGGAACGTCCTTGTGTTTTCTATGCGACAATGCCAAAACCACTGACACTTTGTAAAGAAAACAGTATAGCATTAGTTCCGATTTTCGCCACGTGCCATATAAAAGTAGAGGATAAGAGTTTAAAATAAAATTAACTGAATAGCTATTAAAATATGGTTTTTACAGTGTGGCTGAATACATAAATCATAAATCTAATGAGCAACTAACTAATAAAATTATTGAATTACCTATATTAAAGTGACGGGTAGGCGCACACTAGCGACGCAAATCGATTTTGATTTTTAGCTACTAAACCAGATCTATTTTAAACAATTTCGGGATTAAAATCTCTCGGTAAACACTTATACTATTTATTAAATAAGCATGCACAAATGTTGAGTCCGTTTTTGTACGTGAAAAATTGATTAACGCCAAAAGCGGCCTCTTTTGGCGGTAATCCAAAATTCGAGTGCAAAAGCAGACCAAGCAGTTAACTATAAGTATAGCTCAAAGTTAAAATCGATGGGCGTCGCAAGTGCTACCTGTCACCTTAATAAATTTGTGAAATAAGAAGTAATATTGCTGCATGCTACCTATTTGCTTTTGCACACCTGCATGCAGGTTGAATACTTGTACCTACTATTTTACACACCTGCATGCAGGTTGTATACTTGTACTTACTATTTTACACACCTGCATGCAGGTTGAATACTTGTACCAACTATTTTACACACCTGCCTGCAGGTTAAATACTTGTACCTACTATTTTACACACCTGCATGCAGGTTGAATACTTGTACCAACTATTTTACACACCTGCATGCAGGTTGAATACTTGTACTTACTATTTTACACACCTGCATGCAGGTTGAATACTTGTACCTACTATTTTACACACCTGCATGCCCATGGACATCAGCCACACCAGAAGGAGTGGGGATACGTTGCTGGCCTTTTAGGAAGGTATAGGCTCGCTTCTTGAAGATCTCTAAGTCGTAGGTAGGTATCGGTGATTAGTTCATAAGTGATTACCAACCTAAAATCTCCCAGAACTCCCCAGGCTCCTCCCCCTGGTCGACCGTCACAAGCTCCTTGTCTTCTCCCACCACAGACTTCACGAAGTTCACGGCAGCCTCCTGCTCCGAGGAGGTGGACTCTTTGCCGTTCCACACGTAGATCTGTAGATAGGTAGTAATAATATATGATACTGTAAGACTGATGATATCTACAATCTACGATCCCACGACCTTTGGTGTCATTACCAAATGCGCCATCGGGCTATCACCAAATGCGCCATCGCAGATTATCACCAAATGCGCCTTCGGGTAATACTAAATGCTCCATCAGACTATCACCAAATGCGCCATCGGGTTATCACCAAATACGCCTTCGGGTTATTACCAAATGCGCCATCAGATTATCACCAAATGCGCCTTCGGGTTATCACCAAATGCGCCATCAGATTATCACGAAATGCGCCTTCGGGTTATCACCAAATGCGCCATCAGATTATCACCAAATGCGCCTTCGGGTTATCACCAAATACGCCTTCGGGTCACTACCAAATGCGCCATCGGGTCACTGAAAATGCGGTATAGGGGCACAACCAAAATGCGTCATCGGGGCACTACCAAATGCGCCTTCGGGTCATTACCGAATGTGCCATCGGGTTATCACCAAATGCGCTTTCGGGTCACTACCATGAGCCCAATTCTCGGGACTTGATATCATACGATATATATCACTAAAACATAGTTTTTGTATGGTTTTCGGGTGATATCTGCCGTTTTTTCATATCAAAAATCCTGAGAATTGGCCTCCAAATGCGCCATCGGGGTATCATCAAATGCGCCATCGGGTCATTACCAAATGCGACATCTCGTGACTACCAAATGTACCATCAGGCCCTACAAACTGCGCCACCGAGTCACTACCAAATGCGCCACCGAGTCACTACTAAATGCGCCACCGAGTCACTACCAAATTACGCCATCGAGTCGCTACCAAATGCGCCACCGCTTCACTACCAAATGCGCCATCGGGTCACTGCCAAATGCGCCATCGGGTCAGTAAGTGGTTTTTATAGCTACATATTATATTGTGAATAAAGAATCTTTTACCTTCTCTTTGGTTTCCAGTACGAAAACGTCGTCGTCTTCAAGGACATCCGCTTCTTCTGGTACTTGGACCACTCGCATGTCCACACCAGGTTCTGTGCCTTCCACCTTAAAAAATGTTAAGTAAATAAAATAAATGAGTGATGGAAAATCAGTGGATGAATAATTGCTAACGAGGTATATTGCTTAGTGTATTCCCAAATAGAAGTGACAAAATACAAAGTTACCCTTTAGAGTTATGAAAAGTATGTCTAATTTTATGTATCTTTGCGTAGCTTTTTGCAACTTTAGCCATCATTTTGTGTACCTTTTCTTTTTTATGCTAGTATTCTGATTATTTCTTAAGAAATATCATTAGTTCTAATTTAAAACGCACCAGATAGTCCTTGTTGAGCCTAGGAAGCCGCGATCACGACCCAGTACTTAAACCAGTAGACCAACAAGATAATTTTTGACGACCCGATTGGAACAGTGGTAGTGAACGCTGCCTCTGATACAAGGGTTGCGGGTTCGATCCCCGCACAGTACAAATATTTGTGTGCATGAACATGTTTGTTTATATTGGTCTGGGTGTTTGCTATGTATTATAAGTATGTATTTACAAAAGAAAAGTATTATATGTATGTATTTGTAATCCCACTGTTGATTCTGATATCCGTAACACAGGTGCTTGAGCTACCTATCTCGGAGTCAGATCAATGTATGTGATGTTGTAAAATATTTATTTATTTATTTAAGCTTTACCTTAGTCGCACCATCAGCACCCAGAGAAGGAAATCTCTGCATTTATATCAAAACCCTCGCCAACCCGTCTGCCAAGCGTGGTGAGTATGGCAATTACCCCTCATGTGATTGAGGGAGGCCCGTGCCCCAGCAGTGGGGACTTAAATGGGCTGACGATGACACAAATTGCTACCTATTGTTACACATGCTTATTTTCATGCTTTAAGCATGCTAGTTTTGAGCAAGTGCTACTTAGTAGCAGTACGTGTGTACGGACGTGCTACTAATAAGCATGCTAATTTGAGCATGCTCAAAAATCGCACGCCGGTCGATTTTGAAGCATGCTATTTGCAGTGCGGGTGGAAGAGGGAGTGTGGCGGAGTACTTTAGCACATGTAAACAGGTTTGTTTACTTTTAAGCTTGCTAATAAATAAATAAATATTTTTCACAACGTCATATACATTGATCTGACTCCGAGATAGGTAGCTCAAGCACCTGTGTTACGGATATCAAAATCAGAAGTGGGATTACAAATATATACGTATAATACTTTTCTTTTGTAAATACATACTTATAATACATAGAAAACACCCAGACCAATACAAACAGACATGTTCATGCACACAAATGTTTGTACTGTGCCGAGATCGAACCCGCAACCCTTGGACCAAAGGCAGCGTTCACTACCACTGTTCCAAACGGGTCGTCAAATAGATGGCTAATAGCATGCTTATTGATAGCAAATGTGAACAGTTCATTAAGCATGCTCATATTTGGCATGCTTTTTAAGCCAAGCAATGTCACCGTGGGAAAGCCACGCTTCGGCATGAATGGGCCGGCTTGATCGGAGTGATACCACGGCCTCATAGAAAAAGCCGTGAAGCAGCACTGTGCTGTTCGCTGCGTGAGTGAGGGTACCGGAGGCCCAATCCGGGAGAAAGGGGGGTTTAAAAGTTGGCAGCGCACTTGTGTCTCCATTAATGTCGCGGGTGTCTATGGGCGGCGGCAATCGCTAACCATCAGGTGATCCGTTTGCTCGTCTGCCACCTATCGTATAAAAAAAGCATGCTACAAATGAGCATGTATGTAACAGTAGCATTTTATGCTTTTGTCTTACCCTGAAAAGGCGGACGCCGTCGTCATCATAGGTACCTTTACAGTTTTCAGCCTTGTATTCGTTGTCTTTGCAGCCAAATAGAATTATTAGGGCACCTGAAATTTACGTTAAACAGTAAGGTTTTTATTGCTTAAGGTGACGGGTAGGGGTTAAAAAAATAAATAAAAATAAAACAAATATACAGTCGAAGATAGAACCTCCTCCTTTTTTGAAGTCGGTAAAAACAGTAAATTAATGTAAGAAGGTGACTACTAAAAAAGTGATTCACGCCAAAAGTGGCCGCTTTTGGCGATAATTCAAAATTCGAGTGCAAAACCAGATCAAATAGCTAACTATAACTATTAAATAAATAGTATAGGTGTTTACCGAGAGACTGAAGCCCCGAAGCTGTTTAAGGTAACGGGTAGGGCACACTAGCATTTTTAAAGACCTATCCATAGATACCCCACATGTATAGGTTTGATGAAATTTTTTTTATTGAGTTTCAGTTTCAAGTATGGAGACCCCCCAATTTTTTTTTCCAATTTTTGTGTAAAAATCGTAATGCGGTTAACAAAATACATCTATTTACAAAGTTTCAATGGTATAGTTTCGGAGAAAAGTGGCTGTGAGACGAACAGACATGACGAATCTATAAGGGTTCCGTTTTTTGCCTTTTGGCTGCGGAACCCTAAAAAGGACCCTGTAAAGATAGCGTAAGAAGAGAAAAAATAAAAAATAAAATAAATGTCGTAGCGAACAGGGAACACCGCGGTTGGAAGCTCATTCCAGAGTTTGCACGAGCGTGGGAAAAATGAGCGCTGGAAACGAAGCGTTCTGAAAGGGATTGGTTCCAGGTAGTAACTGGTGAAATTTGCTGCTGCGTCTAGTCGTGCGATTGTAGAATGGTGACCCTGGTATAAACAGCTCCACAGAACACTCTCCTTGGAACTCGTTATTTGTTATTGTATGAAAGTTTGGCGATTAAAAAGAGTAGGTAACTGGCGAGTTTCTTGCCGGATCTTCTCGACCAGAAACAACTTTCCGAGCCGGTGGTAGAATCGCATTATGTTTATTTCTTTAGTATATTTTATGTATCAACATATATATGTATTAACACGTAAATTATACATAAGTACTTATAAATAGTTTTAAGTCATTCAAATGTATGACGATTTGTAAGTGCTGTGTACAAGCCTATTTATTTATTTTCTTTATTAAGGTAAAATACAGCTGTTAAATAGTACTCTGTTCAAAAATTACTTAAATAATACATCAGCAATTTAAATTTTCCACTACAAATTAATACGTTTAGTGTTGTGAGACAAAATACAAAAAAAAATGCGAAAAAAGATGATTATTTTTGGTACTTATTAATTTAATTCAAGACTAAAGATTTTTTAAAAACTGTAATCTTATCATGAAAAATGTCGATATGGTTATAGTTACTATTAAATTTATTACAAGCTATAACAATAAAACTATTTTTCCTGTAATTACATTTACATAAAGGAAATTTATGTGGCGGGTCATTACATTCCCTCTAATATGGTTGAGTGAAATGATGGCTGACACATACGTCATACTTGTGAACAGGTGCCACCTTTGGGGACTGGTCCGCTTCGGTTTACCTCATATTTAGCTTTTAATTTGCTTCATTCTATTTTGTGTTGCATTAGACTGTATGACTTGGTATGAGGATAATAAACCATTGTAAAAAAGTTGGCGATTAAAAAGAGTTACTGGCGAGTTTCTTGCCGGATCTTCCCGACCAGAAACAACTTTCCGAGCCGGTGGTAGAATCGCATTATGTTTATTTCTTTAGTATATTTTATGTATCAACATATATATGTATTAACATGTAAATTATACATAAGTATGTACTTATTAATAGTTTTTAGTCATTCAAATAAAGAATTATTTGACTTTGACTTTGACTTTGTTATTTGCTCTCCCTTTAATGAGATTACCTTACCTTTGAAGATGCTCAAGAAGTGCTTCGTCTCCTTGCCCTGCACGACCCTCACGACGGAGGTGTCTCCCTCCAGCTCCGCCTCCAGGTCTTTGATCAGCTCCTTGGCGGCTGCCTTGTCCTCGCTGCTAGCTTTCGAGCCCTGGTGAGGGAATAGCTAGTAATCAAGGGTTGTCTGCGGTACAGTTTGACACCTGGGTCGTTCTTCTTTTTTATCGACAATGAGCCCGTCCTCGGTAACTTATGAAGTAATTAATTATATAAAAAAATATACGTTACACCATCAAGATATTCCTAATTCACCATGAAATAATGACATTACTTTATCACCTCGCAGGTACTTTAGCTTGATTTAAGTATGTAAAAAAATATATAAAGCGTGACAGAGGTGTAAATGGCATTAATTTCGGGGGACGTGACGGAGGTGTTCATTTCAATTAAAAAGTATTCTTTATCAATAAAATTTTACATCATGTAATAGTCCGTCTGTAAAATAGTACATTAACGAATATTTAGGACATACTATTTATCATTTGAAGTCTGTTATATAAAAGTTAAATGTTTATTTGTAAGTTTGACTCATTGTCGATAAAAAAGAAGAACGACCCACCTACCAATTTTAAACTTAGGTTAAGGTGACGGGTAGGGCTCACTAGCGACGCCAATCGATTTTAATTTTTAGCTGCTAAATCGGATCTATTTTAAACAATTTCGAGGTTACAACCTCTCGGCGAACACCTATACTATTTATTTAATACTTATAGTTATACTGTTTGGTCTGCTTATGCACTTGAATTTTGGATTACCGCCAAAAGTGGCCGCCCCAACATTTGTGCATGATTATTTAATAAATAGTATAAGTATCTATTTGCATTGAGGTTGTAACCCCGAAATTGTTTAAAATGTTTATTTCATGAAAGCACTTACAATTATCGAGTTACATTAGTTATTGCACTAGGCTCGCAGACCTGTATCGCAATAACTATGAGTGAATATAAATAATAAGTTGTGCTTATGATTAATTTGCTCCGGTTTAAAATAGATCCGGTTTAGTAGCTAAAAATTAAAATCGAGTGGCGTCGCTAGTGTGCCCTACCCGTTACCTTAAACAACTTTGGGGCTTCAGTCTCTCGGTAAACACCTATACTATTTATTTAATAGTTATAGTTAGCTATTTGATCTGGTTTTGCACTCGAATTTTGAATTATCGCCATAAGCGGCCACTTTTGGCGTGAATCACTTTTTTTATTACAAAAACAGACCCAACATTTTGGCATGGCAATAAATAGTATAAGTGTCCGCCGAGAGACTGAAATGAAATGAAATGTTTGTTTTTTGAAATGTTTTTTTTTTTTAAACAAACTTATCATATAAAGGATTGGAGCCCCTTTTAAGCTATTGAGCTTGTAACAGGCGGCTCCGCTCTTCGGTCTCTTAAACTTATTTCTACTACTTATGCTATTTGAGAACGTGTGTGTGTATGTGTGTGTGTGTGTGCGCGTGCGTGCGTGAGCGTGCGTGCGTGCGAGCGTGCGTGCTTGCGTGCGTGCGTGCGTGTGTGTGTGTGTATGTGTGTGTGTGTGTGTCTTCACACACACACACACACACGCACGCACGCACTGAAGCCGCGTAATTATTATAAATACATTTGTTTTGGTAGCTAACAATTAAAATCAATTGGCGTCGCTAGTGTACCCTACCCGTCACCTTAAGCACATAGAACTTACGATCCACATGTACAGCAAGTAAGCGTCTTCTCCATTCTCATCGGAGTACTGATACTTGATGACGTAGACGTCGGCGTGGCGCAGCACCGACGCCGACTGAAAGGCTTCCGTCAGGTCTTCCGACTCGCCGCCTGCCATCCTGAGAGGCGATCAGATAAAGTAAATAAATACATAAATATTTCACAACATCACATACATTGATCTGAATCCGAGATAGGTAGCTCAAGCACCTGTGTTACGGATATCAGAATCAACAGTGGGATTACAAATATATACATATAATACTTTTCTTTTGTAAATACATACTTAAAATACATAGATAACGCCCAGACCAATACAAACAGATGTGTTCATGCACACAAATGTTCTTACTGTGCGGGGATCGAATCCGCAACCCTTGCACCAGAGGCAGCGTTCACTACCACTGTTCCTAACGGGTCGTCAAACCGTGTTATAAAGTGTTATTATTATCTTTTTTTTTGATAATAATAGTAATGTCCTCCAAACCGATATTTCGTACGCAGGACATAGTATAGTGCACTAGTATTTGCGCAGATACACGTGCACTCTCTATTCCCGTACCCTCTTATTTCGATGGGACACCAATGTGACACGATCGAAGCGGGATTAGGCGCAGGAGCAAGGGCTTAACGTGCTTTCCGAGGCACTTTTTTTTTGATAAGTAGGTATCAGACAAGCAGCGTACATATAAGCATATTACGAGCATTCGTAGTCGTAGCTACGAACATTCGTAGTCGTAGCTACGAACATCCGCAGACGTAGCTACGGACATTCGCCGACGTAGCTACGGACATTCGACAACGTAGCTACGAGCATTCGTAGTCGTAGCTACGAACGTCCGCAGACGTAGCTACGGACATTCGCCGACGTAGCTACGGACATTCGACAACGTAGCTACGAGCATTCGTAGTCGTAGCTACGAACATCCGCAGACGGAGCTACGGACATTCGCCGACGTAGCTACGGACATTCGACAACGTAGCTACGAGCATTCGTAGTCGTAGCTACGAACATTCGCAGACGTACATCTCGTGACATCTCGGTTACTTCTGGCATCTAGTACCGAACGTTACACAGTCTTCAAACCCAAAAAGGAGGAGTAGAGGAGTATATATATGTTGTAGGTATGCTTGAGCCGCACTTACTTCGCCAATTCTGATATTTAAAATTCCGTTTTTTTTTTATAATCATGCAAGAACAAGCATACAAACCTCGTGACAGTGAGACTGCCCTCGCCAGCGTCGGGCATGTAGCCCCGGGCAGCCGCGCTCTTGCCTATCAGCTTGGCGGCTGCGGCTGCCTCGTCGGCGTCGCTCGAGAAGTAGCCCATGTCTGAAATTTTATTTTATTTTATTAGCTTATTCGTAACAAACATACACAAAAAATTAGCCAGTAACACAGACCGACCGGATGGCGCAATTGGTAGTGACCCTGCCTCTTACGCCAAAGGTCGAGGGTTCGATCCCCACCCTGGACAAACCTATCGTGCGATGAACACTTGTGTTTGTTTGGTGTCTGGGTGTAATATATGTATTTAAGTATATATTTGTGTTCCTCTGTTGTCTGATATCTGTAACACAAGTGCTTAAGCTACTTAGTACGGAATCAGGTCAACGTATGAGATGTTGTGAGAATTAATTATAACAGAGTTTCATAGCATTTTTTGATTCTTATGAAGCAAAACGAAATTAACTTAATCATACTACTTAATATTATTAACAAGAGTTATATCATCAATAAGACTATATCGGTGTCTATATCATACCACCAGGAATGACGGCGGAATGCCGGAATGGACTTGCCAACCCAATCTAAAGCATTTGAGGCATTTTTTTTTAATGGAATAGGTAGGCAGACGTAAAACGGACGGTAAGCAATTGCCGTCGCCCATGGACACCCGCGACATCAGTGGAGTCTCAAGTGCGCTGACAACCTTTAAACCCCCCTATCCCCCGGATTGGGCCTCCGGTACCCTCACTCACGCAGCGAAACAGTACAGTGCTGCTTCACGCCGGTTTTCTGTGTTGTGTCTGGTTTATCATATCATATTATCATTATCATTTCCGTGCCAGCGAAAATACCTTTTTATTCTTTCTACCGTAGGTACAACTTTGAGTAAGTATCTTTATTATCACGAAGGAGAAATTAACTTATTCATTTAAAGACTGTAGCTCTAGTGTTTTAGTGAGTGTTTAGTAAATTCGAACTTTTTACAGTTTAGAAAAATCCTTTCTGTGTAAACGCTGACACAATTTATAACTCTTTGGTGTGTGTTAAGGATGGAACTGGCACAAAATTACTCAATAAAGCATTATTTTTTGGAAAAAAAAATTAAATGTCACTTATATTTTCTAACAAAATGGCTTCAACGATTTTTTTTCTGATGAATAATAACCAGCCATAATCATAAAGTACTTTAGTAAGTATTAGATTTTTTTAAAGGTAATTCACCGAGAATAAAAACTTTCGACTCTGCCCGTTTGGTTCACGTGTGGGTTTGAAAATATTTTCCTAAGAATTCTGTACCTAATTTAAGTGTTCTAATTTTTAACCCCCGACGCAAAAAGGACGGGGTGTTATAAGTTTGACGTGTCTGTGTGTGTGTGTGTGTGTGTGTGTGTCTGTCTATGGCATCGTTGCTCCCGAACAAATGAACCGATTTTGATTTTGTCTGAAAGATGAATAAGGAGGGAGCGTTCTTAGCTATGTTGGATAAAAATCGATCCAAGATGGCGCCGTCACAAAGATTTGGATTTTATGTTTTAACACAACTCCCACAATATGGGGTATCATATAAAAGGGCTTCAGTAGCAGAATATATTTATTGTGACAAATTTTAAATCCAAGATGGGTTTTTTTAAATTTTCAATTTTATCATAAAGGAACATCTTATCTACCAAAACTGGTTAGGGGTAATTTGTAGGTACTCGTTAGTAAAAAATATTTACGAAAAGATTTAATTGGTTGGTTCAGCCGTCCGTCCCTATTACCTTCGTCGTCAGCCCATTTAAGTCCCCACTGCTGGGGCACGGGCCTCCCTCAATCACATGAGGGGTAATTGCCATACTCACCACGCTTGGCAGACGGGTTGGCGAGGGTTTAGATATAAATAAATTCTGATTTTTCCTTCTCTGGGTGCTGATGATCATGCCAGCAGCTTTACCTTAGTCGCCTTTTACGACACCTCGGTAAAAGTGAGGGTGGCCTATTCTACTCTGCCGGGGACCACACGGCAAATTCCCTATTACCTACACGGGCTGTAATTTTTTGTTTGGGCGCGACAGGATATATTTTAGTTATTTACGGGACGGTTTCATCACAGGTTTTGGTATCGTGTCAACATAAAAGCAATTCCATACCGCTGTCCAGGAAACTCTTGGTGGAGTGGGCGCCGACCGTGTCCCAGTTGTGGAAGTACTGTTTGAAGTTCGCGCACTCCTGGCCCTCGGAGACGCGCGTCACGTGCACCTGGAGGTCATTCGAAGGTTCAATAAATAAGTGTAAATGTAAGTGAATATTTTTTTAGTCATTGGTTGGCAGACCAGAAAGAAAGAAAGAAAGAAAGAAACATTTTATTGACCATCACAATAAATAATTTAACAATGAACATTCATTAGTAAACATAGGTAAGGTAACATTGACACATTAAAACTACAGAAAAAGGTGAGTACGAGAACAGACGATAGGTAGGTAAATACACAGTTATATAATGAAAATATTCTAAACAAGTAGGCGTGTGTGAAGTGTGAGGTCAATCAGGTCCTGCCCTCAGCACGGTGCTGCCACGACAGAAATGCCGCGGCAGCGCTGGTATTCTGGCAGGACCTGTTGTGAGTAGACCAGCAGACGGATCACCTCATGGTAAGCGACTGAAGCCACCCATAGACACCCGCAACATCATGGCTCACACCGTATTTTTTTTATTACATAGGTGGTAGACGAGCAGACGAATCTCTTGATGGTAAGCCGTTGCCGCCGCCCATGGACACCCGCAACACCAGTGGAGTCACAAGTGCGCTGCCAACCTTTAAACCCCTCGATTGGGCCTCCGGAATAAGTAAGTAGTGTGAAGAATATCCTCTAACCGATTTCGGCTAAGGCTGCCAATCCTAACGATCAGCCATTTACGCAGGTCATATTATAGTGCTCAATTTTGTGCGCAAACACAAGTGCACTCTCTATTCCCGTGCCCTGATATTGCGATGGGTCACAAGTGTGACATGACCGGAGAGGGATCGGGCGCATGACCAATGGCTGTACGTATGTCTTCCAAGGCACTTGTAACACAGACCGCCAACTTCCAGACTCCAGACTGACACTGAGAATTTCTTAAAAGAAAATCTCAGGTACTAATTTTGATTCGACCCGGGGATCGATCCCGGGACCGCAAGCGCAGCCGTTGCTTTTAAGTGCGACACACTATTTGTGACAGATGAAAATTTATTCTGATCAGTTTTAGGAAAAAACTGGCCATCTGTTGGGATCATTAGAAATAATAAGTATTATATTTATACAAATGAGAAACATTTAAAAAAACTTAATTTGTTTTAACTTTCCTTTTTATTTACTTTTAGTTTAATTTTATTTCTTAGTTATTGTCTTAATTTTCTTGTGTTTTTGTTCCATATATAAAATGTAATATTTAAGTCAATAAACATTATGTTACTTGTAGACTATTAAAAAAAATATTAAGACAAAAAAAAATGTGTAGCGTGTCACCCAATTAGTATTAGTCGGTTATTTGCTATCCGTAGCATTATATTCACTAACAAGAGTGAATCGGAACGTACGCAGTTTCCCTAAACCGCCACGTCGACAGTAGCGACACAGTGAGCGAGAGAGTTTTGACATTAGCCCGCGTTTGCGCCGAGACGGCACGGTATTTTATTTGTTTTACGGCACAACACGTTACTTTGTAACTATAAAACTTTTGTAAAAGTGTGGACGAACCGAATACACGTATTTGTAATTGTTATCCGGACTTTCTACTTCCTACGAACCCTCATGTGGCGATTGCCAACCGCCACAAATGTGTAAATAAAAACAGAATTAAAATTAAACGCTATACCCACTGCGCCAACGAGGCAGTCCACGTGTTCTGAACGTGAAACCGTGATACACTTGGTCTGGTTCCCCTGTCTAAGGGTTGCGAAGGACAGACGCCGCTTCATTGTAATTACTAGACTTACCAAACCCTAGATCATTCATCACTGTTCTAAGCGAAAACAACTGACGGCATGACCCTCAGAAATATTGATGACAACAATACAAGTATACAGGGTCTGTCTGTGAACATTTACATCCCTTTAAGGTGACGGGTAGGGCACACTAGCGACGCCAGTCGATTTTAATTTTTAGCTACTAAACCGAATCTATTTTCAACAATTTCGGGTTTATTAAAATTCCCGCTGTCCACCCCCTCTTTCATCCAAGAAGGGGTGGACAGCGGGAATTTTTTTAACAATTGTTTCACTGTCCACTCGGGGTGGACAAGCAGAGGGTAATCAGCGGGAATGAACCCAATTTCGGGGTTACAACCTCTCGGCAAACACTTATACTAGTTATTAAATAACCATGCACAAATGTTGGGTCCGTTTTTGTATGCGAAAAATTGATTCACGCTAAAAGTGGCCGCTTTATTAATTTTTCGCGTACGCGCTGAAGGTCAGCGTCGTAATGTCTTCCAGACGCTTTGGCAAATGCTGAGTGGAACCCATTTAAGGTGACGGGTGGGGAACACTAGCGACGCCAATCGATTTTAATTTTTAGCTACTAAACCGGATCTATTTTAAACATTTTCGGGGTTACAACCTCTCGGCAAACACATACTATTTATTACATAACCATGCGCCACGTGTACGCGAAAAATTGATTCACGCCAAAAGCGGCCACTTTTGGCGTGAATCAATTTTTCGTGTACGAAAACGGACCCATCATTTGTGCATGGTTATTTAATAAATAGTATAAGTGTTTGCCGAGAGGTTGTAACCCCGAAATGGTTTAAAATAGATCTGATTTAGTAGCTGAAAATTCAAATCGATTGGCGTCGCTAGTGTGCCCCACCCGTCACCTTAACTCCGTGTTAACGAGGCGAGGCAGTCAATATACATAAGCAAACCCTTGAAACACATAACCCTTGTGTACAAAGTAAACAAGCAGGCGGTTCGTCGTTGTTCCGGTAGATGGCGCTATGCACTATTGCATCGCGTTAGCAAAGCGGGACAATGGCCCCAGGCCGCCTGCCTAGGTAAGTCGGTTCAAAAATAAAATTTAACCATGGCTCAAAAAAGCTCATTTAATATGGCCATCAGAGTCTTTAATTCGTTACCTGATGAACTGAGAGGTCTGAGTGAAGCTCACTTCTATAGCAAACTACATATGTGGCTTGTGGAAAGGCCTTTTTACTCGCTGAATGAATATTTTGATTTAGATTTAAAAAAATAAGTGACATTAATTTATCAATCCCATTATTTGAATGAAGTTTTACTAGGCAATAGAGTAGATATTAATTATTTATTTTACTGACATAGTTTTTATATCATTGTTATTTTTAAGTGACATTGGATTGTTATTTTTATGTATACCGTTTTTCAAAAATATTTGCACGCTTCTTAACTTAAGCAAACTTCAGTGATACTAAATAACATTGTGACATCACATTATGTACCTGAAATTATGCAAATAAAGTATTTTGATTCTGATTCTGAACATTTAAGACGGAACTGGTTTCTTAATTCTACCGTCTACCTGTCTGAGCTCCGAGGGTGCCTCTACACTTTGATTGATTGATCATTGCCTCACCCAATCAGGATAGCTCTTCATGTCATAATACTTCTGTACGATGTCGTTGTAATTCTTCTTGGTCTCCGCATCTACCTCGCTGCCCAGCCACACGTAAACCCCGGAGCAGGGCGTATCCAGAATGTAGACTTCCTGAAAACAACATAGCAAAAAAAAATTACCTACTCATCATAATTAGACGACCCGTTTGGATCAGTGGTAGTGAAAGCTGCCTCTGGTGCAAGGCTTGCACAGGGTTCGATCCCCGCACAGTACAAACAGTTGTGAGCATGAACATGTCTGTTTGTATTGGGTGTTTTTATGTGTTATAAGTATGTATTTACAAAAGAAAAGTATCAAATGTATATTTGTAATCCCATTGTTGATTCTGATATCCGTAACACAGGACCGCCCACTTCCAGACTCCGGGCTGACACTAGGAATTTCTTAACGAAAAATTAGGTACAATTTTGTGGACCGACCCGGAGATCGAACGGGGACCTCTTGCGCAGCCGTCGCTTTATAATAATAATATTTTATTTATTTCAGGCAATAAGATACATTCAAAAATATTTCACTGGCCCATATAATAGATGCCTTACAGCCTAACACACAAATAAATATTTTAAATATTTCATAACATCACATATATTGCTTGGACTCCGAGATAGGTAGCTCAAGCACCTGTGTTACGGATATCAGAATCAACAACGGAATTACAAACATATGTACAGTGGCGGACAGGTGAAGCTATACAAAACTGTCAATTTTCCTCAATCGATTTCACTTCGAACTCAATGTGTAATAATATAAGGTTTATAATCGAATGAAGAAATTTGACAGTTTTGTATAGCTTGATGTGTCCGCCACTGTACTTATAATGGACAACATTTCAATTTCAAATTGCTAAGCTCTGAAACAAAAAATACCATTTCTTGGTTTACTTTACCGCTGCTTGAATATATATTTATTCATTTTTTATATTGCTTATGTACTGAGAAAAAAATTAAAAGCTAAAAAACGTAAGATGACGTCATCGGACGGCAGAATGTAAAATATTTCTTTGCTTAGCACATTATAGTTTTAAATTTACGAAATGCCAAACCCATGACATGTAACTGTAAAAAAAAAAACAACTTGTCAACGTTGAATGTATGAATGACGTTGACCATGTTGACACTAGTATTATTTACCTTTGACAGTAGTACCTTTTTTTTATCAAAACAATGATAAGCAAAGGAATATCGCTGTATTCAGCCGTCCGATGACGTCATTTGGCGCTTACATCTATTTAGAATAAAAAGAATTTCAATAATTATTTTATGCATGAAAATGGACAAATTTTGAAAAAAGAAAAAATATGGGTCTGTTCATTTTATGTCTATTTTCATATAAAAAAACAATATGGACATGTTAAAAATATGAAATGTTGTCCAATGTACAGTGGCGGACAGGTGAAGCTATACAAAATTGTCAATTTTCCTCAATCGATTTCACTTCGAACTCAATGTGTAACAATATAAGGTTTATAATCGAATGAAGAAATTTGACAGTTTTGTATAGCTTGATGTGTCCGCCACTGTACTTATAATTCTTTTCTTTTGTAAATACATGACTACGGAATTATGACTTACGGAAGCGGAGAGCTGGCTCTGACGGTACGGCTTGCTCAGCGAGATGAGGTCCAGATCGTCGCCCAGCAGAAGCCGGTACAGGAACACGGCGGACACGTCTTCTCTGCTGTAGCTCTGGAAGATACGACCCTTTTAATTTAATCTGTCTTTTTAGGGTTCCGTAGCCAAATGGCAAAAAACGGAACCCTTATAGATTCGTCATGTCTGTCCGTCTGTCCGTCTGTCACAGCCACTTTTCTCCGAAACTATCAGAACTATACTATTGAAACTTGGTAAATAGATGTATTTTGTTAGCGGGATTACGATTTTACATAAAAATTAGAAAAAATAAAAAAATTGGGGGTCTCCATACTTGAAACATAAACTTAATTTTTTTTTTCATCAATTATATACGTGTGGAATATCCATGGATAGGTCTTTAAAAATGATGTTGAGGTTTTTAACATCATTTTTTTCTAAATACAATACTTTGCGCAAAAGACGCTCCCAAAGTGTTAAATTGTGTCCCCCCCCCCTCCCAAACTTCTATAATAAATGAATTATAAAACTAAAAAAAATATATGATGTACATAATCATGAAAACTAACAACGAAAATTGGTTTGAACTAGATATAGTGAGTAGTTTTTTTTTAATACGTTATAAACCGTAAACCGCAATTTACCTTCCATATATCTTACTTGCTGCTACGGAACCCTTCATGGGCGAGTCCGACTCGCACTTGGTTTACATTGTGGTGGATAAATGAGCAGACGGCTCACCTGATAGTAAGTGATCACTTCCGCCCATAGACATCAGCAAGACCAGCACATGAGGGTCTTAAGGGAGGAATAAGCTCTTTTCTTGAAGATCACCAGGTCGCATCTTGTCTGGATATTGGACCGGGATTTCGACGGCGGTGATGCCAAAACCTAATTACCAGAACCAGAAAGCGTTCTTTACTGTAGGTGTGGAAGATACGCCCTTTTTCTAATTTAGGGAGTTGCCACACTGGCGGACTAAAGGTTGGTAGGGCATTTGTGACTCCACTGGTGTCGCGGGTGTCCAATCGCTTATCATCAGGTGATATGTCTGCCCGTCTGCCACCTATGACATAAAAAAAAACAAACCTTCGCTCATCTCAGGTCCTTAGTCTATGTGTGTGACTGTCTCGATAGACTTCTGGGTTAACTTTTTTATTATCATTTGATTAGATTTATTCTTCCCTCAAGTGGCAATGGGCAGGGCTCATTGCGAGGAGAGGCAGAAAGGTCCTCGAGTGGAGGCCGCGAATAGGTCGAAGCCGTGGCCGGCCCCCCACAAGGTGGACCAACGATCTGGTGAAGGTCACGGGAGTCCCTTTTATGCGGGCGGCGCAGGACCGATCTGTGTGGAGATCATTGGGGAGGCATGTCCAGCTGTGGACGTTTATTGGCTGAAATGATGATGATTTATTCTTACCAGCGAAGAGTCATCGTCTGCCAGGTCATCCCGGGATCCTGACCCCAGAGCTTCGAAGAACTGGCTCCAGTCGTCATCGGAAGAGAAGTCATCTGAACAAAACGATTAAAAAATATACTAATTTTATTTTTAAAGCTTTTTAGTGTAAATTTTTTTGGCAGTTCAAGTTCAAGCCACAGCCACAAAATTAACACAATCAGTCGTAAGTACTGGTGCAGTTTTGAAAAAAGATACAAAACATTACGTGTGCCTTTAAAATTTGAGGGTTCCCCTCAAATATTCCAGGATCCCATCATCAGATCCTGATATCCTGAACATGGTACTAATCCGGAACTATCTACTTTCCAACTAAAAAATAATCATCTAAATCGGTTCATACATGGGAAAGTAATCGGCGAACAAACATAAAAAAATATATATACAACCCGTGCGGATATAGAATGGGAACAGAAATGGCGGCGCATCTATTCACTTCTCGCTCGCACACTATTTGCGTCTATACTCGCACCCCACGAGTGCGAGTATAGACGCAAATAGTGTGCGAGCGAGAAGTGAATAGATGCGCCGCCATTTCTGATCCCATTCTTTATCCGCACGGGTTGTACATGTCGAATTGAGAACCTCCTTTTTTTATTTATTTAGTACAGCCACAAGATGCATATTATTACAATCACAAGCCACATATTAATAAGGTCACAATTCTGATATGCATCAAAATAACGGCGTACATAGCACTTATGAGAAAAACATTTGTTTAGATTTGTTTTTAAAAGTCGGTTAAAATAGCAACTTTTAAAATATGGCGAGAAAATGATGTCATTAGAGATTTTTCTCTAATTCGACACCATCTCTACAGTCGAGAATTACTCAATAGCACTCGACATGCAGTCTAACGTTATTCTTCGACAAATGTCGAAATAGACATCCCCAGAATAGCAACTTTTAAAATTTAACGAGAAAATGACGTCATCAGCCTGCTTGTCTGCCCCCCATAACAAAAAAGTTTTTAGGTGTTACCTCTAGAACATAGCTCGAGTTTGTGATCACCAATTCGCTTTGGCAAGCATGGCAAGCATGGTAATTAAGGTGACGGGTAGGGCCTCTAGCGACGCCTACCTATTTATTAAATAGCCATGCACAAATGTTGGGTCCGTTTTTGTACGCGAAAAATTGATTCACGCCAAAAGCGGCTACTTTTGGCGATAATCCAAAATTCGAGTACAAAAGCAGAACAATTACTAAAGGTATTAAATAAATAGTATAGGTGTTTGCCGTGAGGTTGTAACCCCGAAATTGTTTAAAATAGATCCGGTTTAGAAGCTAAATATTAAAATCTATTGGCGTCGCTAGTGTGTCCTACCCGTCACCTTAAGCCTAATCCGATCATAGTAGCGATGACTTGATTTCTAAGATGGAGGCCTCTGCAGGGGAAAGAGGGTTTAAAGGTTGGCAGCGCTTATGACTCCACTGGTGTCGCAGGTGTCCATGGGCGGCGGCAATCGCTTACCATTAAGTGATCCGTCTGCTCGTTTGCCACCTATCAAATTCTATATAAAACCTACCGATGATCTCAATAGCAGCCCTCCCGTTGTGGTAATCATCCCTCAAGCTGTTGGCGACGCTGATGATCTTCCGCCGCTGCGTGGCCTTGGCTCCCTCTGGCATCAGCACGAAGATGTCGTGGTCCACCTCCAGGATGAAGCAGTGGTTGCTGGTGAGGGAGGAGCCTTCGGCTGGGACCTGGAAACAGAGGAAGAGCTAAGTGTTTATTTATTTATTTATTGTTTTTCAAAATCTACAGCTCTTAAGTTATACTATTTAAAATTTTGCAGAGGCTGGCCAACGCTATTCAGCGTGGTAATGCGGCGAGTGTGATGGGATCATTTGGTTTGGGGGCTTACAGGGGGGAATAAATTTAATTTAATTTAATTTATTTAGGGGACTAGAAATATGTACTAACATAGTTTGTAAGGTAATATTGTTACTAACACCTATGGACTCTGTGACTTGAATTTTTTTTTTTAATTATTAGTTTTTTATTTTATGTAATAAAAAAACCAGTTGTATTCTTAAAATTTAAAAAGGAAATATTTTAATAAAAACACACATTTAATGATAATTCTATTACTTATTCTTCAAACATTAAGAAGTCATTAACATTTTTATACTACTTACAGCCAATAACAGATTTTAAATACATTGACAAACTTATATAAATACAACAGCCAAGGTGCAGCAAAAAAAGGGAAAAAAAGAAAACAACCAATACAATTTGACAATATATTTTACCTGTGATTTTTTCCCGTTCGTCCCACCAAGCTTTGTCCCACCAGGGGGACGAACGGGAATTTAATAAAATATTTAATTTCTGCAGTGGGACAGTATATAGGCTGATACTTTACTTTTACCTCTAGGCAAAGGTCTTACCTCTTCATCATCAGCCCAATTAAGTCCCCACTGCTGGGGCACGGGCCTCCCTCAATCACATGAGGGGTAATTGCCATACTCACCACGCTTGGCAGACGGGTTGACGAGGGTTTTGATTTAAAATGCAGAGTTTTCCTTCTCTGGGTGCTGATGATCATGCCAGCAGCTTTACCTTACCTCTTCAATCCTCATGTTATCACTGCCAGTGAGCTTGAGGAGCCGCTTCTCAGCGCCGGCGTTGGTCTCCACCTGGTTGAAGCCGGACTCGCTCCCGCCCTCCAAGTACCTGATGGCTGAAGAGAATATTGTTGGTGGTTTAAGTATGTTGGCCAACAAAACTTGTGTTGGCAATATATTTGTATTTTTTTTATTGCTTATAGTGGGTAGACGAGCTTGCGGCCTCTCTGATGGTGAATGGTAACCGCCGATCATAGACATCAACAATGCCGGAGCACAGTCATGCCGCTGCCTTTTTTTTTTTTGGTTTCGCAGGGGGAATGCCGCCGGCTCAAGAGATGAGCCGACTACCTTATGCATACCAGACCACCGGGGGGCGGCCGGGTTATGTGGGGCTCTCCTTTGGCGGGAGGCTTCTCCCAAGGAGAAGTCAGGCTAAGGCATACCCACTAAACCCCCTGCGGTTCTCCCTCATCGCCCATATTGGGGAGTATCATGGTGATACAGCCAAAGCCTCCCTCCACGATATTCCCCGGGCGGATGTCCGCCTATACGGCGGACTAGGCGGTTCCTCCCCCGGACGTACCGGGAGAGGGGATAGGGACAGCCGGGAGAACTGAGCCGTCCCTATCGGGCAGCAAAGGGAGCCTGTGCAATGCTGGTGCTGGTGCCCCCGTACCACGCACCAGCGGGCTCCCTTCGCACTGCCGCTGCCTACCGTGAGAGAAGAACTCTTTTCAAACCTCGTTAAAAAAAGGACATGTCATAGCGATCAGGGAACACCGCGGCTGGAAGCTCATTCCAGAGTTTGCACGGGAAAATGGAGCGCTGGAAACGAAGCGTTCTGGAAGGGATTGGTTCCAGGTAGTATTGGTGAAGTTTGCCGCGGCGTCTAGTCGTGCGATTGTAGAATGGTGACCCTGGTATGATATTAAACAGCTCCACAGAGCACTCTCCATGGAAGAGTCTATATAAGAGGCAAAGAGAGCCAAACTCTCTTCGCGACTCCAACGACTGGAGTCGTTGTCCGTGAGATTGGGATCCCCCGACAATCCGGACAGCTCGTCTCTGCAAGGCGTCAAATGGGTCAAGCTGATATTTCAGCTGATGTGAGAGCAATGCTCCTCATCTTTGCGTATGATTCCCAGTTGCGTCCAAGGTTTTGCTCTGGAGCCCGAGGTACTTGAACCATGATACAGGATTCCAGTTGCAGTCGAATTAGTAAGCAGCCGGTGTTCTATTTAAATTATTTTGCCATAAGGTAATCCGTCTGCTCGTCCGCTATACCTACCTATGCCATACTAAAGTGGCGAAATTTGGAGAAACTTTGGTGGGAGTGAATGCTGCCTCTCTGGTGCAAGGGTTGAGGGTTCTATCCCCGCACAGTACAAACGTTTCTGTGCATGGACATGTCTGTTTGTATTGATCTGGGTGTTTCTATGTATTATAAGTATGAATTTACAAAAGAAAAGTATTGATTCAGCGCTGTTGGTGCTGATATCCGTAACACAGGTGCTTGAGCTACCAATCTCGGAGTGAGATCAATGTATGTGATGCTAAGAAGCTGCCGTGTGGTCCCCGGCCGAGTAGAATAGGCCACCCTCACTCTTACCGAGGTGTCGTAAAAGGCGACTAAGGTAAAGCTGCTGGCATGATCATCAGCACCCAGAGAAGGAAAACTCTGCATTTATATCAAAACCCTCGCCAACCCGTCTGCCAAGCGTGGTGAGTATGGCAATTACCCCTCATGTGGTTGAGGGAGGCCCGTGTCCCAGCAGTGGGGACTTAAATGGGCTGACGATGACGATGATGATGATGCTAAGAAATGTTTATTTTTATTTATCTTAGCGTAAAATACCCGGTTGCATTCAAAGCTGCGCTTAGGCGCCCGGGGTACCTGCGCTTGGACCATGATTCAGGATTCGCGAAGTCTGTTAAATGAAATACAATGAAGCGACTGCCGTCTGACCTTCGAGGGCAGGGCAGACCTGACAGATCAACCAGACCAACTTAAACATTACGGTTACGTACACGTTTCTGATATTATCCGAAACGTGCAGGTTAATACACTGCAGCAAAAAAAAAAACAAAAATCAAAATCAAAAATGTCTTTATTCAATTTAAGTCCATACAGAATATTTATGAATGTCAAATATTATTGTAATCTACCGCTGATTCGGAATGTCAATTTCTACCGAGAAGAATCAGCAAGAAACTCAGTAAGTAGTTACTCTTTTCAAATAATATGGTAATTACAATATTCATTCTTATACAAATTATGATTAGTGACAGCATGATATACAATGCTTATAATCAACATCGTTTAGATAAATCGTCAAAGAAAAATTATGAAATGAATTATACATTAGAGGACAGGTGAAGAAATCAATATGTCCAGGAATCCTCATCATTCAAATAATCATCTACTTTGTAGTCGCCTTTCTGTATTAGGCAGTTTTTACATGCAACTTAAACTTATGTACGGGTAAATCAATGATATTTTGAGGTAACTTTTTAAACATTCTAATGCTCAATCCTACAAATGAATTTCCAGTTTTATGAAGTCTTAGATTTGGGACAGCAGCAAGCGCGTCAGGGATGCTAGCTGCTGCTGGAGTAGATCGCCTCTCTATCTATCAAGGCTAATTTTTGAAAGCGCATTGCATCCCTGATGCAGCGAGTTTGGAACAGCTCCAACAGTCTACTTAGGACCGTTGCGACGAGGCTGGCCACGGACTGTGCTATCATACAGCTCTGGACCCACGTCAACCTCGTCAAAGATACTAAAATAAACTTAACCCGTATTGTACTAACATAGTAAATTAAGGTGACGGATAGGGCACACTAGCGACGCCAATCGATTTTAACTTTTAGCTACTAAACCGGATCTATCTTTAACAATTTCTGGGCTACAACCTCTCGGCAAACACTTATACTGTTTATTAAATAACCATGCACAAATGTTGGGTCCGTTTTTGTACGCGAAAAATTGATTCACGCTAAAAGTGGCCGCTTCTGGCGGTAATCAATTTTTCGCGTACGCGTTGGGCCCAACATTTGTGCATGGTTATTTAATAAATAGTATGTTTGCCGAGAGGTTGTAACCCCGCAATTGTTTAAGTTAGATCCGATTTAGTAGCTAACAATTTAAATCGATAGGTGTCGCTACCCGTCGCCTTAACGTAACTCAGTGTGGAACGGTTTGGCTGCGGGATTGTTTCTCGACGGCTACTACTTAGGGATTTTCAAGAGAAGAGCGTACTCTTTTTTAAATAAGCCGGCAACACATTAGCGATCTCTGTGATTTCGGGGATAATCTGGGCGACGTTGATTACTTTCCATCAGGTGACTCGCTTGCTCGTTTGTCGCCTCGGGCGTAAAAAACAAGGTAAACTTGTTGCTAACACAAATAGACCTGTGTTAAAAATAAATGAATTTTATTTTATTTTTATTTAAGTGGCCAAATTTGGAGAGAAACCTACCAGGCTGGAAGTTCCCCAGAAACCGGCTGGACTCGTAGCCCTGCACCTCTCTGTGGTGCACCGCCCTCCCCCCCAGCATGTCGTCCAGGGTCACCGTGAGGATGGCTGCCGCCCCCTTCTTATCCTGGGTGGTCTTGCTGCCCAGCCAGAAGTGTGCGTCGTAGGAATACGTGGAGTTGTTGTCGCCTGTTGTCTGATGAGGAATAGGGAAAGAAAGACATTAAACCTGAATAACCCCGTCATTTTTTATCGTTTACATCCCGAAAAACCCATACACCCCCCTGCGTAACCAAAAAAAGTACCAATTTTTTTGGTTTCGCAGGGGGGTATGCCGCCGGCTCAAGAGATGAGCCGACTACCTTATGCATACCAGATCACCGGGGGGCGGCCGGGTTATGTGGGGCTCTCCTTTGGCGGGGGGCTTCTCCCAAAGAGAAGCAAGGCAAAGGCATACCCACTAAACCCCCTGCGGTTCTCCCTCATCGCTCATATTGGGGAATATCATGGTGATACAGCCGAAGCCTCCCTCCACGATATTCCCCGGGCGGATGTCCGCCTATCCTCCGCCGTCTCCTTCGCTACCATGACGAGCTCGCAGAAGGCAGCGAAGGCCTTCCAGGCCCCAACCATAATAGGTGCTTAGATTAAGGTGACGGGTAGAGCACACTAGCGACGCCAGCCGATTTTAATATTTAGCTACTATACCGGATCTATTTTAAATATTTTCGGGGCTACAATCTCTTGGCAAACACCTAAACTATTTATTTAATACTTTTGTTAACTGTTTGATCTGATTTTGCACTCGAATTTTGGATTACCGCCAAAAGTGGCCGCTTTTGGCGTGAATCAATTTTTCGCGTACAAAAACATTTGTGCATGGTTATTTAAAACCTTAAGATTTCGTTGTCTATTAATTTGTCCTTTGGTTACTTTTAATTTGAAATAATCCGGAAATGCATGCTCGGCTTGCCCTTAGTTCAATTGTTAGGTAAACAACAGTATGAAAATGACAAGCAACGACAATTTATAGGTAACTAATCATGAGATATGATAAGATTGATTAGATTATAATTTTCGTTTACCATTTGATGTGCGTAGGTAATGATAAATCCATTTTATGCTATTGTGGGCTACGGGCATGCTACGTCAGTGTAAGTATATAAAATAAGGCGACGGGGAGCTAATTTATGCGGTCCACTCGGTAGAGACGAGTCACATAATGACATGCTTTAATCTAGATAAATTTAATTATCATGAAAGAACTGTATGAAATATGTTTAAAATTGTAGTCCTAATTCAAAAAAATGTTTATCTATAGTTTTGTTATAAACATTAGATCAAAGTGGGCACGTTGTAGCGCATGCTCCTCAGCAGACCAAAAAAATCCGTTACTGAAGGCTTTTCAAATTCGTTTATAATATCATGAAATTGTGTATTAAATGTGTACAAATCTACTGTAGTCAATATGATATTTGATTTGTTATTTATTGATTTACGACAACTTTTAATTTTCTTCACGAAACATCCACTTGCCGCTAAAAAACTTTGCCATGACCTTTATTCCAGGCGTTTCCCTAAAGTTTCATGATGAAATTTAAAGTTGTCGTAAATCAATAAATAAGAAACTAAATATCATATTGACTATAGTTGATTTGTATACATTTAATAAACATTTTTTTGATATCATAAACGAATTTGAAAAGCCTGTAATCGATTTTTTTTGGTGGGTCCGCTGGGGAGCGTGCTCTACAGCGCGCCCACTCTGATTTTTATGTTTATAAAAAAGACTATATATGCATTTTTTTTAAATTAGGAATTCAATTTTATACTTATTTTATACAATTATTTCATGTTATACAAATTTATCTAGATTAAAGTGGGCCCATCAGGGAGCATGTAATGTCATCTAAGTATCTTCCGCTATTTTGACTTAAGGTGACGGGTAGGGCACACTAGCGACGCCAATCGATTTTAGCTACTAAACCGGATCTATTTTAAACAATTTCGGAGTCTCAATCTCTCGGCAAACACCATAAACTATTTATTAAATAACCATACACAATGTTGAGTTTAACGCGTACGCCAAAAATTGATTCACGCCAAAAGTGGCCGCTTTTGGCGTACAAAAACATCACCTTAAGATGACGGGTAGGGTACACTAGCGACAATCGATTTTAATTTTTAGCTACTAAATCGGATCTATTTTTAACAATTTCGGGGTTACAAACTCTAGGCAAACACTTACCTACTATTATTGATAAATAGATTTAAAATTGTTAGCTACTAAACCGGATGTTTAAAATAAATCCGGTTTAGTAACTAAAAATTAAAAACGATTATATTATTAAAAATTGAACAGGTTGCAATTTTAGAAACTATACAAAATTTAAAAAAACCGATAGAAGCTTTGAAAGAAGCCTTAGAGTAAAAATTAAAATGTCACAAATAATTTTTTTACAAATAATTTAGCGTCATCTTATTTTTTTGGGTTAAAACTGCCAGGTTTATGGAGAGTCCGCGCCACAAAAGAAGTCCCGCGGAAAAACATGTTAACTAAAGTTTGGGATTCCTTGTGCTATGAGGATAATGCTCAAATTTGAATGTTGATGGGCGAATCAACCGCACTTTTCACGTGGTTTCTTCGGTGGGGCAGACTCTAATCCGAATTTTTGTAGGACCACGAGGAATAGGTCTTCCTCGTAGTCCTACTGGTCAGACAAAATAGTAGGACTACGTTGAAACAGCAGAATTTTTTTAGCATTAAACTCTTTTTTTGAAGAAAAAATGTAAATAGGTTGGTTATCATTTGCATTATTTCATTAAGTCCCTAATTCTTTTTTTATTTATCACAAAAATAGCATTAAATCATTAAATGATTTATTTATTTGCACAAAACATGGTATACAAGTATGACTTAAAAAAAGTAAAAAGTCCTCATGTTTCGCTAATATAAAAAAATTGCATGCAAATATTTACAATGTCAATAATAAATTAAATTACATTACATTGATTCAAAATTACATGGATTTACAAAATTATTAAATAGTCAATTGTGGAAAATTAAACATACCAAAAAAAAAAAGTCAAATTCTAATTGTCAAAAAATTCCTTAACACTGTAAAAAAAATTCTCATTAAGCCATTATAAATTATACATGTAACAATAATAAGACAGCACATTAATCCACAGAGGTTTGTCTTGTGCTATCGTGAGCTATGCGTTATACAAACTTATATTCAATACTCGAATCATTTATTGAAAACCATATTTTGGGAATTAAAAGTGCAATTCGAGCGACACTAATAAATATGCGTACAATATTTTATACAACTGTCCTAGCAATTGTTAAGACAGTATTCTAATGTGGTAACTATAGTTATTCTGTTTAAATAGGTATCTATTTTGTTAACTAAAGAAGATACAACATTTATTTGTGAAAACATAGGTTACAAAGGTGTTGTAATTAATTTAAGAGACACGTACACTATGCCCTGCTTTTCAGCATAGAAAACAAGTAAAATTAAAACAAGCAAATAAAATGTAAATTCATAAGAATAAAATTAAATCTCAAATCCAATAAAAAATCTAATTAACATGTCATATCAAGTATTATATTAAAATTCGAATTAAAGTTCAATATATTGTAAATATGTCGGAATATTAATAAGATAAGATAAGAAACAATTTATTGACCACAACACATTACAAATAGAACAAAACAGAGAAAACAAGGTACAGAGACAAAGAGTTGCGGCCAATAAGGCTCAGCCTCAGCATATGCTGCAACCGCCACACACAGCAGCTGCAGCGCTGATTTTCAGGCTGGACCTTGGGTGACGCCTTTGTATCGAAAAAAATATTATAAAACATTGACATGCAATATATACAAGTTAAAAAAAATGAAATTAATGACATATACAAAACAAAGAAATAATAACACAGAGATACCTACTTACATAATCAATTTAAAAACATTAATATTATATTTAAAAAAAACAACACAGTGAAAAAAAAAAGATTGATGTCAATTTTTTAGTTCTAAAAATTCATTGATTGAATAGAAGGCCTTTTCCACCAAAAAATTAAATTAATTCCTTTTGAAATCATTGAAGTTCCGATTCGTTCTCAGTTCTATAAGGAGGTTATTATAAATCTTGGGGCCCATGGCAAATATACTTTTATGTACAAGGGCAGTCTTCGTAGCAAGTATAAGTAAGATATGTAGGTATTATTGGTTATTATAAATTATTAAACGCAATAGTTAGTCAAGGATTTCCTCTTCCCTAATGAATGCCTAGCTCGATTATGACATAAACACTTCTCCTTATAAGTAAAATAATTGTTACCAACCTTAAGCACAATGTATGAGTCGGCATTGAAGAATTTTCCATACATTTTCCTGTCCACCGGCACTGGTTCGAAGGCCTGGAAGAAAAATACATAAATACTTAGATTGGTACTTTGTGTACGTACAGTACAGAGAATAGTAAGTTTCGTCGCCTTAAGGTAAATTTTTGCTTGCACGGCAAGAATCTGTTATATCAAGATAACGTTTTAAAAAGTTCTGCCAACCTTCTTTATATTTTCTTTACATCAAAAGGAATCAATGTTGCTACAAGCAAATCTGAACTTTCTGATGTAACAGTTAAGCATAATTTTCTGTGCAACAGGTATTACTCTGATGAATTTACGAAAGGTAATAAGTGCTCATAGCATATCAAACGAATCACATTGAAAACTGAAGAACCTTTTCGTTCTTTGACTGTACACATACAATCATATTCATATTCTTTATTGCTCTCCATGTTACATAAGCTGGTAATAAACATAGTACAATGGACAACATTTCAAAATTGCTAAGCTCTGAAACAAAAATACCATTTCTTTATTTACTTTTCCGCTGCGCGAATATATATTTATTAATTTTTTATATTGCTTATTTACTGAGAAAAAAAATAAAAACTAAAAAACGTAAGATGACGTCATCGGACGGCAGAATGTAAAATATTTCTTTGCTTAGCACATTATAGTTTTAAATTTACGTAATGCCAAACTCATGACATGTAACTGTCAAAAAAAAAAGACAACTTGTCAACGTTGAATGTATGAATGACGTTGACAATGTTGACACTAGTATTATTTACCTTTGACAGTAGTACCTTTTTTTTATTAAAACAATGATAAGCAAAGGAATATCGCTGTATTCAGCCGTCCGATGACGTCATTTGGCGCTTACGTCTATTTAGAATAAAAAGAATTTCAATAATTATTTTATGCATGAAAATGGACAAATTTTGAAAAAAGAAAAAATATGGGTCTGTTAATTTTATGTCTACTTTCATATAAAAAAACAATATGGACATGTTAAAAATTTGAAATGTTGTCCATTATGGACCCTGTCAGGCACGGCATAGATAAGAGAGGGGGTGAATCTGTTAAAATTCCTCAATTAATATTAAACCTAACGTGTTTGACATTAAGGTTAGAATCGAATGAGGAAAATTGACAGTTTTGTATACTTTGATGTGCGGCTGTACGTACAAACATGTACCAATTAAACATGTAAAAAAAATGATCAATCTTATTTCTATTCGTTAATTGGACCAACAAAAATCGCTTCGACATGAATGGGCCGGCTCGACCGGAGTGATACCACGGCCTCACAGAAAACCGGCGTTAAGCAGCATTGTGCTGTGTTTCGCTGCGTGAGTGAGGATACCGGAGGCCCAATCCAGGGGAAAGAGGGGTTTAAAGGTTGGCAGCGCACTTGTGACTCCACTGGTGTCGCGAGTGTCCATAGGCGGCGGCAATTGCTTATCATCAGGTGATCCGTCTGCTCGTCACATCACATAAAAAAAAAATAATAATAATAGATGTGATCGTGTGATTCTCGGCTGCATCCAAATCTGTCGCTCTGGAGCCCGGGGTACGTTTGACTCATGATTCACGATTTGAGTCTGGTACCTACTTACACTGAAGCGACTGCCGTCTGACCTTCGCAACACTTTTACAAGGGAACCAAACCAACTGAATCATGGTTACACTTTTCAGAAATTATCCGATGTTTTCCCTCACCAATCACCATCCAATGATTGAAATATGCACAAAGATTTGTAAAAAATCCCCCGACACAACTAAAGCTCTTTCATTTGATACCTATATTGAGGCCGTTGAAACAACAAATAGGTTATTCGTCATTTTCTGACGGCGGCCATCTTGGATTTGAAATTTTTCACAATTAATATATTCTGCTACTCAAGCCCTTTTATATGATACCCATATTGTGGGAGTTGTGTTAAAATATAAAATTTTTGTGACGGCGGCCATCCATTTTTATCCAACATAGCTAAGAACACTATTCATCTTTCAAAAAAAAAAAACAAAATCAAAATCGGTTCATTTGTTCGGGAGCTACGATGCCATAGACAGACACACAGACACACACACACACACACATACACACACAGACACGTCAAACTTATAACACCCCGTCGTTTTTGCGACGGGGGTTAAAAACCAGAGGTGCATGCTCAGATTCAAACAACGACTTTCCGTTTGGAAGGCGTGTTCTGAACCACTACTCTCATTTGACAGAGGCGCAGTGAAAAGAAAAACAAAAGCGTGGCATGTTTTTTCATATCTTATCTGGCCCACGAACAATACCTTAAGGTGAAGGGTAGAGAACACTTGCGACGCCAGTCGATTTTAATTTTTAGCCACTAAACTGGATCTATTTTAAACAATTTCGGGGTTACAACCTCTCGGCAAACACCTATACTATTTATTAAATAACTATGAACAAATTTCGGGTCCGTTTATGTACGCGAAAAGTGGCCGCTTAAAATAGATCCGGTTTAATGGCTAAAAATAAAAATCGATTGGCGTCGCTAGTGTGCACTACCCGTCACCTTAAAAAGGTTGTATATCTATTTTCAGCCTATAACTTGATTTGGCCGTGGGAGAGCCACGCTTCGCCATGAATGGGCCGGCTTGACCAGAGTAAATGGCCTCACAGAAATCCGGCGTGAAGCAGCATTTTGCTGTTTCGCTGCGTGAGTGAGGGTACCGGAAACCCGGCACACTAGCGACGCAATTCGATTTAAATTTTTAGCTACTAAACCGGATCTATTTTAAACAATTTCGGGGTTACAACCTCTCGGCAAACATTTATACTATTTATTAAATAACCATGCACAAATGTTTGGTCCGTTTTTGTACGCGAAAAATTCATTCACGCCATAAGTGTCCGCTTTTGGCGTGAATCAATTTTTCACGTACGCGTTGGACCCAAAATTTTTGTATGGTTACTTATTAAATAGTATTAGTGTTTGCCGAGAGGTTATAACCCCGATTTTTTTTAAAATAGATCCCGTTTAGTAGCTGAAAATTAAATTCGATTTGCGTCGCTAGTGTGCCCTACCCGTCACCTTGATTAATTACCTAGGTAATAACATGTTTTCACTAAGTTTTAACTTTACTTCTCTTAGAATATTTGTGTACTTTTTTCTTAATTACCTATTTAAAGTAATTACCTATCGATTAACAGCTAACCCAAAATTAAAACTATTAAAAAGCAGAATGTTTCTTAGACAATAATAATTAACATTTTCTTAATCACAGTTAATTAAACTAAAAGGATAATACAATGACTTTCCTTTTACAAAGTTAAAAAAAAACTGTTTACATAAAAATCTAAATATATTTTGCAAGTTGATTCGCCTACACTCACCTCAATAGTCCATATTTCTAGGCCCGGAGCGCTACCGGCATCAGAAAAAGCTGGGTGCTCCATATTTTCTCTAACAAACCACCTACACTACAACTTGAATGAAAACTAGTAAAATTTACAGGAAAACATTTTCTGTAACATATAAAAACCGACTAAATTAAAAAGTCGACGGAAGTTATAAGAATTAATGAATATGTCATTTGACTGCACTAGTTTTGACAGATAAAAGAAAATGGCTGATTAAAAATACGCCATTGCTGTACTTTTTAAAATAGCAGTGTTGTTTTATTACGTACCTAGATGTTATCATTGATAAGGAAAAACTATGAGTCATGACAAAATCGATGATTACTTAGAAATTCTGTCTGATAATGATAGTCTATTTTCGGCAATGTTAGTCGATCAATAGTTATCTACATTATTACAAAAAGAAAAGTATTAAATGTAATATACTTATTTGTAATTCCGTTGTTGATTGGGATATCCGTAACAAAAGTCAATCAATGTATAAAATGTTGTGAAATATTTATTTATTTATCTACTGCTAGTATTTTTGACGGGTGTTGTCTTGTCTGTGGAGTTGTACAGTCAACTCCAAAAATATGTATACACTTTAGGGCGTTGTCACAATATATAATATAAGACAGTAGACATCTACTTTCTTATAGGTACCTAAGTATTGTGACAAGGTCCTAAAGTGTATACTTATTTTTGGAGTTGACTGTACGTACAGCCACACATCAAAGTATACAACACTTTCAAATTTCTTCAGTCGATTCTAACCTTAATGTCAAACACGTTCGGTTCAATACCAATTGAGGAATTTGACTGATTCTAGTAGCCTGATGTGTGGTTGTCTGTATTGATTTGTTTAACAATATTAGTAATAAGAGCTGTACCTCACTTTTCTATAGGAATATGACTGCCTCGGTGGCGCAGTGGTTAGTAAGTCGCACTTTTAAGTCCTAGGTTCAATCCCCGGGTCTGGTCAAAAATTTGTTTTCGTTAAGAAATTCATGGTGTCAGCTCGGAGTCTGGAAGTTGGCGGTCTTGTACCCCCGTGCCTCGGAAAGCACGTGAAGTCGTTGGTCCTGCGCCCGATCCCTCTCCAGTCTGTCACACTGGTGTCCCATCGGAATATGAGGGTAAGGGAGTGCACTTGTGTTTGCGTAAACACTTGAGCACTATAATATATCCTACAACATTAGTTGCGATTTTAGCCGTCAGTCAACCAAAATAGAGACCCTACAGCGAATTTACGACCTAGCCTTATATCTCGTCCTTATCACACGCGCTGGGCGTCTCTATTGTTTGGAAGCGATAGCTGTAGCCTCTTTTAAGATAAAACTCAAACAGCATCTTCTATGTGTACAGAAATCCTAAAAAGCGGCAGCCTATATTATTTTATTCAAATTTGTATAAACCATTGTAAATATGTAAGTAAATATGGCGCCTTGCTTTAATGTAAAGAACGCGGTAGTTCCATCCGGCCGCCAACAGATGGTGCTAGTCAAAACAACGTCTGTTAAATACTGTACACTGCGATGACGAGATTTTTATTTGGTTATACTTATAGGCTCAAGTACTTGGTAAATAAAGTCAGTCCCTCTTATTCCAAAATGTGGTTTAAAATAAATAGTAGGATTAATACTGGCATTAACTGAAGAACTAGAGTAAACATTATTACAAAATAAAGTTTAATGGTTTTTAGTACCTATATCAACTATAATACTTAAGTTAAACCACCCGGACCCCTAGTTTATAATGAGTACTAAAATAATAACCTCAAAATATCGATTCAGTAACCATGACAACCTATCCCTGTGACAGTTCATTCCGTTTTACACCAAAGTTATTTGTGAGAAAGTAGTTAATTTATTTTTTAGATTGAATCCCAAAAATATAAGCAATTCCTATGCATATTACTTGGAAACCTTATTTAGGTCAATATTTTAATTTATAATTGCTTAAAAACTATTCTAAAATATTTTTATTTCAGACAACAAAATAAGGTTATGTAAAATGAAACGTCACTGAACGAATGATTGAATGATTCGATCAATTTTGACAGTATCCTGCGGTACTAAGTGGTCTCTAGTTAGTCGAAGATTTGTAATAAAAATTTAAGAACTAACGTTATCCGTAATAATCATGAGCTTGCTAGTTTAGGATTAAAACCGGTATCAGAGCAGTTTTTTTTAAATAAGAGGGTTTTATTCGTCACCTAAATTGGCTTTTATTCTTTACTTGGATTAGCCACAAATTGCCCCAGGTCCGTGGTTTGTTCAAAATTTTTTATACTTAGTAAATTTGTAATTCATCATCATTATCAGCCTATCGCAGTCCACTGCTGGACGTAGGCCTCTCCAATTGTTCGCCACCGTGATCTATCCATGGCTTCTAGCATCCAGCTCTTACCAGCTATCCTGCGCAGATCGTCCACCTAGCCAGAGGGCGCCCTACATTACGTTTGCCAAGACGCGGTCTCCACCCTAGAACTCTTTTATCCGTTACTCGTTCATTTATAATTGTTTTTATTTATTGCTGTGTTTAAAAATCTCCTTGGTTTTTAATTCTTCTTGTCTCACTAATCGTACTGTAACAATATAAGGTTTATAATCGAATGAAGAAATTTGACAGTTTTGTATAGCTCGATGTGTCCGCCCTTGTACATCCCAGCTATGTTAATTTTTATGCATAGTGCCTTTGTAAACTACCCGTAGGTGTCCCTGAAAACCAGCGCCTCAGCATTATCTATGTCTTGAGGGTCACCTTTTCGGCACGAAACATTATTTTACTAGTTTAAGTAAGATTAAAATGTAATTATTCAGAAGATTTTGTTTGCTGAATAAATATTTTCTATCTTAAGTAAATAACACTTAAAAATTTCATCTCGTGTTCAGACGGGACTCGAACCTCACCTTCCACAATCCGGGTGAATGTTCTACCAATTAGACCACTGAACGCGTTACTAAATCGACGAAATTTGATTCGACATGACCTGTCGATAGTCTCATCAATATTGTAGGTATATTTACAATATCCAGTGGAAATATTTGACCACCAGTTAAGATGAGACTGCTAAATCAATATTTAATATTTTTAAGTGTGTTATTTACTTTTGCTATAAAAATATCAATTATTTTCTATCTATCTAATAATTTTGCTCGTTACGGGACGGGTTTGTGGTTCGGCCCTCAGTCTTTGTAATATCGATTATCTTGACCAAGGCCAACGTTTGGTCTGATAAGTGTTCCACGAATAGCGATCTATAAAATAATTCAAATCTTAAACACATTTTTATTCTTATCTATGCGATAATCGATGTAACTATCTAAGAGATTAAATCTAAATGTAGGTTTTTTTATGTGATGGGTGGCAGACGATCACCTAATTGCCGCCGCCCATGGACACTGGCGACACCAGTGTAGTCACAACCGGCGCTGCCAACCTTTAAACCATCTTTCCTCCATATTTAAGGTGACGGGTAGGGCACACGAGCGACGCCAATCGACTTTAACTTTTAGCTACTAAGACGGATTTATTTTAAACAATTTCGGGGTTACAGCCTCTTGGCAAACACTAATGCTATTTATCAAATAACCATGCACAAATGTTGGGTCTAACGCGTACGCGAAAGATTTATTCACGCCAAAAGAGGCCACTTCTGGCGTGAATAAATTTTTCGCGTACAAAAACGGACCCAGATACAGAAATAAATATTTAAAAATGCGAGCATAATAACACTTTATTCAGATTTATCTATCTACAAAAAATATCAGTTCATTTTTAAATATTTTAAACGAAAGTTAACATACGAAACAAAATAAAATTACTGGAAAACACAGATTAAAAATAATGGAATCAAACTTGACATGAGACTTATGCTGTTTCTGAATGCGTCGTCTGGCGTTGATTGAGTCTGCAATAAAAAAAAAATTAGCTTATTCATTGGACCTGGCAAACACGTAGGTATCTTTCAAAATATTGGAACATTTGCATCTGGATCAGTATAAAGATATGCATCTTTGCCCTGATTCAGATGTGACATCAAAAGGAATCAATCTTGTTTGGGTTAGGTATAATCCTAGATAGCAAATTGCTGTGGAATAAACACCTTGACTACAAATTGAACAAATCCTTCATTGCTTTCTAGTTCTACCAATGCAAACAAATGATTGGTAGCAGATGGGGCCTATCACCGAAAACAACCCTATATCTCTACAAGTTTGTCATAAAGCCTATACTGACGAATGGTGCTCTGGTCTGGTGGCCTAGGACGGAAATCAGGACTATGATCATTAGACTAAGACGCTTCCAACGCCTAGCGTGCTCTTACGCATTAATCATATACCTATAGGTAGGTATATCTTTTTTTTCCCCGGGGAAAATTCATGGCCGTCACAAAGGTGCTGTATGGGACCAAACCCTAACAAAAACCCCTGTGTCCATCTCCGCGCAATCGCGGTCGGAAGACTCACAGCCGGGACTAGACCGTACCGCGCCGCTTCACCCCTATCTGGCGCAATACAGCCTTTCAACGCTGTACGACCTACCATGACACCCGGTAAGGTCATCCCCCATAGGGAGACGTATGCTGAGCAAGCTACTCCCCAGCAGTGGGTACACTCACTACTCCGAAAGCCCCTTTAGTCGCCACTTACGACAGGCCGAAAAAACCTTAGCAGTATTCTTAAACGGCCTTAGCCACAGGGGCTAGGTATATCTATCTATCTTAACTAATTACGATGATGATGAGGACTCACGACGGCCATCAACTTGGTAATCTTCCCACAGCTGATCTCGTCCACCGAAGTCCTGAATTTCTCAATGGCATCTTTGTTATTCAAATTCGGTTGAAACTTGAAGCTGAAAAAGTGAAACAAATTTTTAGTCTAGCAAATGGTTAATACGACAAAAATCTTTTTTCGAAACATCTTTGTCACGATTTAATGCATATCATCATCAGCAACCCACACTCGTCCACTGCTGGACATAGGTCTCCCCTAATGCACGCCACTGCTCCCGATTTTCGGCCACTCTCATCCAGCCCACACCAGCCAGTCTTCGAATGTCATCATCCCATCTTGTCCCATCTTGTCCTACACTACGCTTACCTCCATTCAAGGACTTTACGGCTCCAACGGCTGTCAGTTCTGTGGCTACTATGACCAGCCCACTGCCACTTCAGTTTGCTAATTCGGTGGGCTATGTCGGTGACTCTGATTCTCTGTCGGATTACATAATTTCTGATGCGGTCCTTCAGAGATACTCCGAGCATAGCCCTTTTCATAGCTTTTTGAGCGACTTTGAACCGGTGGACTAGTCCAGCCGTGAGTTGATGCATATATTCGATGCTTACTTCAGCTTGTTTTTATTACTCCGCAGCGGCGTCTTAGGGTCCTGAGGCTCAGAAGCATTGTGAGTGGTGTCTTTCTTCACTTCTGAGCTGTCTGCTTTATAATCTAAAAGATCATTAGAATTAGTAGTTATATTGTCATCAATCAGTTCACATAAGGATCATTCGAGATGCAGCTTTCTTGGCTGTCTACAAATCTAATTTTATTATTATTGAGCGATGGTAGGTCAAGAAGTTGTTTTGATTTGCCTATTTATTTATTTTAATAATTTAATGTTATATAACTCATTATTATTTGATATTTTCTTCTTAGTAGATATATTTAGACACAAATATAATTATTATATATTCACATTACACACGTTATGTACACAACATAAACTAGACAAGCGTCTGTGGCACTCACTCAGCTGGTTTCACCTGGGCCGAGACTTAAGCTGAGTGAGGGCCATTTATACTGAACATGATTGAATTATTTTTCTGTTTGTGCCAAATTGTGTTTAAAACTGCTGTATGTCCTGTGTTGTGATGTCTATTAATAATAAATGTTTTTCTCTCTTTCAATGGATAAACGCCCTATTGGTCTAGTAACGCCCTGTTGGTCTAGTGGTATAAGTATCGAACCATGATCTTGGGGTTCGGGATCCTGAGGGCAAATCCTCGTGCTCTCGACATTGAAGTCGAATTAAGAGATTTCATACATTTGTCTATACAAATCTCTCACTCGATTTCAAAGCCGACTGCTCGAAAATAGGCCCTCGTGCTAAGATTCCCGGGTCGAGCAAAGTATGTTTTGAACATCGCTCGGGTTTGTGATCACCAATCCGCATTATGCAAGCGTGGTGATTAAGCCAAATCCCATCATACTCCTAGTAGCGATAACTTTATTTCTATGATGGAGACCTTTGCGCTGCAGTGGGACAGTATTATACTGTCCCACTGCAGGGCATACGTGATAGGTGGCAGACAAGCAGACGGATCGCCTGATGGTAAATTGCCGCTGCCCATAGTTGGAATCACAAGTGCGCTGCATAACTTTAGACCCCCTTTACCTCCGGTTCACTCGCTCACGCAACGGAACACAGCACAGTGCTGCTTCACGCCGGTTTTCTGTGAGGCAGTGGTATCACTCCAGTCGAGCCGAAGCGTGGCTCTCCCACATCTTGAGTAGGCCAGAGGTAAATATTAGTAACACAAAAATTGTACACATTGGTGACATTTTGTAAAACATTTTTTTTAAAGAGTAACTGCTGAGTTTCTTGCTGGTGTCTTCTTGGCAGAAAACTACATTCCGAACCAGTGGTAAACATGTTGACATTCATAAGTGTTCTGTATGGACCTAAATTGAATAAACAATTTTCATTTCATTTCATTTCATTTCAATCTTTTTAAGTCTTGCTGGGTCTCTTTGTCCTGTTAAGTACCCACCTACGTTGTCCTTGTATATTTCAGCGAGCTCCTTTTCGATCCTGGATTCTTCATCATCAGCCGCGTCAGTCAGTAGGACTCCGTTTCTGTCTACATCCTTGTTTTTTCTTCGGTTGTCTACGGAACTCTGAAAATATTTATAACAGCTAGCTGAGTCATTCTTTAACCAATATATTTTAAAAATATGAGCCGTGTGGTCCCCGGCAGAGTAGAATAGGCCACCCTCACTCTTACCGAGGTGTCGTAAAAGGCGACTAAGGTAAAGTTGCTGGCATGATCATCAGCACCCAGAGAAGGAAAACTCTGCATTTATACCAAAACCCTCGCCAACCCGTCTGCCAAGCGTGGTGAGTATGGCAATTACCCCTCATGTGATTGAGGGAGGCCCGTGCCCCAGCAGTGGGGACTTAAATGGGCTGACGATGAAAAGTATTTTTTTTTATGCTAGAGGCGACAAACTAGCAAGCAAGTCACCTGATGGAAAGCAATCATCGGCGCCCATTAACATCTGCGAAATGAGAGAGATCGCTAATGCGTTGCCGGCCTTTTTAAAAAGGAGTACCGCTCTTCTCTTGAAGGTCACTAAGTATCAACAAACTTAAGTAAATAACACACTTAAAATTTTTATCTCGTGTTCTAGCGGGACTCGAACCCACACCTTTGACAATCCGGGTGAATGTTCTACCAATTAGACCACTGAACGCGTTACTACCCGATGAAATTTGTAAGTGCTGGATTCGACATGAGCTTACAAATTTCGTCGGGTTAGTAACGCGTTCAGTGGTCTAATTGGTAGAACATTCACCCGGATTGTGAAAGGTGTGGGTTCGAGTCCCGCCTGAACACGAGATGAAATTTTTAAGTGTGTTATTTACTTAAGAATAAATTGCAAAATATTGCTATAAAAATATCAACTATATCAACAAACTCGTTTATTATATCGAAATTGATGGGTAGAAATTCATAAACTTTTTTAAAGAAAGGCTGATAGATGTTAAAAACTTTTTAGTAAGTCGTAAACGGATTTAGCTGGCTGCAACGTCACGAAACCGTCACGTCACGTCACGTAACCTAAAAATATGGTAAAGCCATAATGTTAGAGGAAACATTTAAATGTCAGTTTTATTTTCAATATGGCGTATTTTTTTTTGAGGATTAATGACCAGCTTTGTAACAAAATAATGTATTCGGACCTTTTTATGGTGAATAACATTATAACATTCTCATCAAAACGTGTTCAAACGTCGTAGAAAAAAAAACTGAAAGATAAAAAAATATTATTAAAACAAAAAGATATAACCACCAAGGAGGCAAAGATTTTTATAATTTTTTCAGCATGGATAATATAATTAATGACTAAATCGAAAGACTGATAAACGGAGAAAATAATATGTATCGCCTCACAACAATCCTCTTTCCACATAAAATCTTTGAACCCATGTAATAACCAAGTCACGTGACCGATTTAGTATGAGAAGTAATATTTTTTAACTATTTTTCGGAAGTCTTAGAACAAAATATTGTTCGAAATAAAAGTAGTTAGGTATTTACGAGTTTTTAGATGCAAGCCTAATATATTTTTGAATTTCGTAAATAACTATTCTAATGTGACCATATTGGAATGTAAATCTTCACAGATCCGTGCTATTTTTTTATATGATTTAAATTTTTGAGCGGCTGAGCAGGGGGGGGGGGGGGGGGTTGCTAATTATTCTATTACTAGCTACCCTGCATAGAAGATACGTACTGTGGCGGTAGACTTCTTCAAGTCCCTTTTGGTAGCAGGCTGCAGGGTGGTGCTGGTGGACCTATCCTCTGGGTCGTTCTCAGCCGAAGGTTCCTCTTCAATGTCTGCTGGCAGTTCTGAAACACCAAACGAAAATTCACGAAAACCTTCACCACAGTCAACTCGTTTTTGCAAGCTGGTGCAGCTTAGTGGCGTTACAGGGCTGAACTTTTCCAAAAATAGTATGGACTCTTAAAACGTATCTGATTACCATCTTTCACTTGGTCTGCCAAGTACTTCAGCCATTTCAGAACTGGCAGACTTATGTTTCCCCTCTCTACGATTAAAGGACTAGATGTGTGTTACTCTTTACTGAAACGACTCAGTGATCCGACTCAGCCAAATGATACACTGTTCGGAATCTCTAATGTTCACTCCGAATGAATTATTCGACTCAAATGGATCTCGAGTCCGAGTGAACCGAATGATCTGAATAAGCGAATGATCCGATGAGCCGAATGATCCGAATGTGCGGTATGATACGACGAGCCGAATTATCTGATTGAGCGGAATGAATCACGGATCTATCTGAGAGTCGATGTTCCAAATGAAGCGTTTCACTGTTCCGTATTTCTGCACTGATCAAGATGCAAATGTTCCAATCTTTTGAAAGATACGTTTTTGCCACGTCTATAAAGGACTAACGGCGGCCACGTGTTTCGTAGTGTTGTCTCATTTTTTTTATGCTAGAGGCGACAAACGAGCAAGAAAGTCACCTGATGGAAAGCAATCATCGCCGCCCATTAACAATCGCGAAATCAGAGAGAACGCTAATGCGTTGCCGGCCTTTTTAAAAAGGAGTACCTACGCTCTTCTCTTGAAGGTCCCTAAGTCGTAGCCGTCGGGAAATACTCCCGTAGGTAAACTGTTCCGCAGAACTGAGGTACGTGGTAGAAAGTTCCGCGAAAAACGCACAGTATTAGACCGCCATCCATCGAGATGATGAGGATGGAATGACAATCGCTTGCGAGTGGTTCACATGACGTAAATACGACCTTACAATTTTGATCGGAAGTAAAAGATTTTTTCAGACTTCCGGTCAATTGCAGATGCGATTATCTTTTGATTCATAATCATAATAATCATAATCATATTTGTTCACTAGAAACATGGTACATGGTCATTTAAAGAATATATATATATATATATATATATATATATATATATATATATATATATATATATATATACAGGGTGTCCCAAAAAATAGTGTCAAGCGGAAGTCCTGAGATAGAACAGCCCTTGGAGCATCCGAAACACCCCCATGTATGTTCCGCGATTTTTTGTAGTTTTCGAGTTATGAATTTTTTACTTAAATTTTGAGAGTTATTGACCTAAACAACTTAAAAAATTCAAAAAAAAAAAAGTATAAGACTTTTTCGAGATATTTTTTTTGCAACTCAATTTTAATGAATTGTACTTTAATGCTTAAAACATTCGTGTCCGTAACTTAGATGGAAGTTTCAAAAATGATGGTACAAAGTGAAAAAAATACGCTCAGTGAATTATGTCTTAAAATTTCAACTTTAAATTTAAAATCCTAATAGGTAGTTTCATGGCACCTAAGTAAGTCTTAAAACTGCGCCAGACTCTCAGCTTTCATAATCATTTAAAAAAAGTAGTACTTAACGGTCTACTTTTGCTAAGATCTGACTTCAAAGACAGAGAGGTGGAAAACTTGCCATTTGGTAATGAAGTTTTTTTTGGGCATTTTATCATTCCTAGAGTCAATAAGATTGTTAATTAATCGAAAATTATTACAAAAAAGTTAAGATTTTGCCATTTGAAAGTTTAATTTTTAGAAAACCACACTTAAAAGTTTCATTAAGTTACAAAAATAAAATCTTTAAAAAGGAGAAGCTAAAATAAAACAAAAAGTAACTGTTATTCATTATTTATTACAAAAAGTTTTCAAAATGTCTCCCTTCCTGCTCAATACAAATTCTGCACCTTCTGAAAAAGTTCTCTTTCAATCGAATAAACGCTATTCTGTTGTTTTTTATTGTTTCTTCTGCGTGTCGCAATTTTGTTCGTAATTCTTGTACGTTTCTTATATCTTTAGCGTAGACCAATTCTTTATAATATCCCCAGACAAAGAAATCAATAGGGTTTAAGTCTGGGGACCGTGGGGGCCACGCAATGGGCCCTCCTCGCCCGATCCACTTGTCTCCAAACCTTTCATTTAAGTGTTGTCTCACAATGCTCGCGTAGTGACATGGAGCACCATCGTTTTGAAAAAACATGTTCCTCCGCGTTAATAGGTCTACATCTTCTAGTAAGTTGTTGAGATCTTCTCTTAAAAATTGTAAGTAGGACTCGCCATTCAATCGGTTAGGTAGCTCGAACGGACCAATCAGCTGTCCATTTATTATGCCCGACCACAAATTCACACTGAATTGTTCTTGGAAATTTGACTCACGAGTCAGGTGTGGATTTTCTATGTTCCAAGAGTGATAATTGTGGATGTTAAAAATCCCACACCTTTTGAAGTGAGATTCATCGGTCCACAAGATACTTTTGAAAAAATTTTCGTTTTCAGCTTGACGCCGCAACATTTCTTGACAAAATGCCACTCTTCTTGGGTAATCTTCGGGCTTGAGCTGCTGCACTCTTTGAATATGGTATGGATGAAAACCCTCTTGCTGGAGTATTCGATGTGCCTGTGACTTTGGAATTCCAATGCGGCGTTCTATGGTCCTCACACTAACTGATGGATCTCTAGCCACTTCTTCGAGCACGGATTCGACGGTATCTGGGTCGTGCATTTCACGAGGACGCCCGGATCTTGTGCCCGGTAGACGCCCTTCCATGTAAGAGTTATGGACTCTTAAAATCATTCGATGATCAGGCCAAGTTTCAGGCTGAGGTCCACCTCCATTTTGTACTTGCTCCCTGTACAACCTGGCTGCTTCAGACGCGTTTCCTCTTGCATAGCCATAATAGTAATGCATAAGAGCATAATCTCTTGATGAAAAAGGCATAGCTTACCAAATTAATAAGCTCGAAAAGTCCGTTGAGAAAGCCAAAGTCGTCGAATTCCGTGTCACAAAACCAAATCGTAATCGCACTCGAAGTCCGTAAAGAAAGCAAAGTTCGTCAAGAGATCACAAACAAGGAGCGTATCGTACACAGCGTATCGTAAGGCGCAAAGGCAGACAAACGACTGGACAAACGCAGGCACATAGCCACATACAGACCGGCGCTCGCGCCGCACCCCTACCTCACCCCCTGGTGGCCTACCTGTAACTCAGGTAGTAAATTCCGACCATTGCATATCCTTTTTAATAACATTAGGATTTGTTCTGGATGCGAAAACATTGCTAGCGCAATGAAACTTAAATTACAGAAAAAACTAAGACATTTACAAAAAACTAATTAACTCTAGGAATGATAAAATGCCCAAAAAAAACTTCATTACCAAATGGCAAGTTTTCCACCTCTCTGTCTTTGAAGTCAGATCTTAGCAAAAGTAGACCGTTAAGTACTACTTTTTTTAAATGATTATGAAAGCTGAGAGTCTGGCGCAGTTTTAAGACTTACTTAGGTGCCATGAAACTACCTATTAGGATTTTAAATTTAAAGTTGAAATTTTAAGACATAATTCACTGAGCGTATTTTTTTCACTTTGTACCATCATTTTTGAAACTTCCATCTAAGTTACGGACACGAATGTTTTAAGCATTAAAGTACAATTCATTAAAATTGAGTTGCAAAAAAAATATCTCGAAAAAGTCTTATACTTTTTTTTTTTTGAATTTTTTAAGTTGTTTAGGTCAATAACTCTCAAAATTTAAGTAAAAAATTCATAACTCGAAAACTACAAAAAATCGCGGAACATACATGGGGGTGTTTCGGATGCTCCAAGGGCTGTTCTATCTCAGGACTTCCGCTTGACACTATTTTTTGGGACACCCTGTATATATATATATATATATATATATATATATATATATATATATATATATATATATATATATATATATATATATATATATATATATATATATATATATATATATATATATATATATATATGTGCGAACATGTTTCGCTATCCTGTAGCATGCAAATATAAAATTACATTAAGTTTAATTCTAAAAGATGTCAGGTTGCATGAAATAAAATAAATTAATCAGGATTAAGTAGAATTAAATTCTCGCTCAGTATTTCCGACCGTCTGCCATGCATTTTATCTTGTGGCAATGACGTAGGCAATATATTCACGGCCTCACGGACTATCTGACCCTGTATCCTGAGGGAAAACATCGTGAGGAAACCTGCACGTTTCGGATAGTTTCTGAAACGTGTAACCATGATTCAGTTGGTCTGGTTCCCCTGTTAAAGGGTTGCGAAGGTCAGACGGTAGTGGATTCATTGTATTTACTAGAATGCTGGATCGTGGATCATAATCCAAGCGTCCAAGACGCCATTTTGGTATAGTGGCTTAAAGTGACTGTTAGGGCACACTAGCGACGCCAATCAATTTTAATTTTTAGCTACTAAACCGGATCTATTTAAAACCATTTCGGGGTTACAACCTCTCGGCAAACACTTATACTAATTATTAAATAACCAAGCCCAAAAGTTGGGTCCAACGCGTAAGCGAAAAATTGATTACCGCCAAAAGCGGCCACTTATAGCGTGAATCAATTTTTCGCGTACGTGTTGGATTCAACATACAAATGTTAATTATTAAATAACCATGCACAAATGTTAAATAACTAAAATAAATCTGCTTACGTAATACTTGAACGTCCCCATAAAATAATCAGAAAGGTGCAGATTTCACCAGGATGTTTTCCCTCACCGCCGAGCTGATTGAAGAAATACGCATGTTGATTTGAGAAATCCAGAGGTGATGCTTGGCTTCGAACCTCGACCTCCCGCAGCTCGTTCTTATCCACTGATCTACCATTGCTCGTTATCACATAAAAATGTTCTTTCAGGGATACATGCGTTCAGTCTACCTTAGGCGTTATGCTTATATGGATTTGGTGTGATTTAAACTGCACAAGGTGGACCAAAGATCTCGCCCAACGGTCGCAGAAGTCCCTTGGGTCAGATCAGACAGTGTGGAGATCATTGGGGGAGGCCTATGTCCAGCAGTGGACGTATTAGCTGAAATGGTGATGTAAATAGGTCTTTGACAGCCTCGATGGCGTAGTGGTTAGTGGGTCGCACTTTAAATCGACGACGAGGTACCGGGTTCGATCCCCGGGTCGCGCCAAACATTTTCTACCATAGCTTTCGGTAAAAAATCCTTAGTGTTTGCCCGGAGTCTGGAAATTGGCGGTCTTGTACCCGCGTGCCTCGGAAAGCACTTTAAGCCGTTGGTCCTGCACCCAATCCCTCGGTCGTGTCACGTTGGTGTCCCATCGGAATACGAGGGTAAAGGAATAGAGAGTGCACTTGTGTATTTGCGCACACACTTGAACACTATAATATATCCTGCGTAGCAATGCTCTATGCCCAGCAATGGGCGTCTATTGGCTGATTGATGAAGAGCTTCTTTACCTTTTATTGGAGTCCCAATCTCAATGACCTCCTGTCCCATGGATTCGGTCAATGGCTTCAGGTTACTGTTCTTCGACCAAGCTACCTGGACTATGGAAATCAGCAGGAAAGTGGAGAGAAAACGCATTTTGACTCCAAGCAATTTTGTCGTGTGGGATGAGCCTACTAGATTTAGGTCGACTTTTGAGTATGTTTTTTTTTAAAGCTTGTGTTAAATGTGGCCAAATACATTATAACTTCTTCAAAAGGATGTATCGAGTTTGATTTGCAAAATGACTTATTTCATCGGGTACCTACATTATAGGCATAATGGCATGGTAAGATTTTGTTATGTGATAGGTGGCAGACGATTTCTCAATAATAAAAATTAAATAGAAAATTTAAAAAACCCCCGACACAACTAAAGCTCTTTCATTTGATACCTATATTGAGGCACTTGGAAAACAAATAGGTTATTCGTCATTTTCTGACGGCGGCCATCTTGGATTTGAAATTTTTCATAATTAATCTATTCTGCTACTCAAGCCCTTTTATATGATACCCATATTGTGGTGGCAGACGATTTCTCAATAATAAAAATTGAATCGAAAATTTAAAAAACCCCCGACACAACTAAAGCTCTTTCATTTGATACCTATATTAAGGCACTTGGAAAACAAATAGGTTATTCGTCATTTTCTGACTTGCCATCTTGGATTTGAAAATTTTCACAATTAATTTATTCTGCTACTCAAGCCCTTTTATATGATACCCATATTGTGGGAGTTGTGTTTAAACATAAAATCCAAATCTTTGTGACGGCGGCCATCTTGGATCGATTTTTATCCAACATAGCTAAGAACACTCCCTCCTTATTCATCTTTCAAACAAAAAAAAAACAAAATCAAAATCGGATTATTTGTTCGGGAGCTACGATGTCATAGACAGACACACAGACACAGACACGTCAAACTTATAACACCCCGTCGTTTTTGCGTCGGGGGTTAAAAAATAGTGGTAAAATAATTAACTACTTACTTTGATATTCGTTATCTTATAAAATAATTATTTTAAAGCATTCATATATCTATATATAATATCTATATATAACATCAAATAATTTGATATAATTTTAGGACCAGCCATTATGTCTGTTTGGTAGGTATACCTACCTAAATGTCTTCCTATTAATCCACGTGAACAAAGTGTGTCTGCTCAAAATTACTCAGGGGTATCAAGAAATACCGTGGGACAGCTACGCTTCGGCATGAATGGGCTGGCTCTACCGGAGTGATAACACGGCCTCACAGAAAACCGGCGTGTTTCGCTGCGTGAGTGAGAATACCGGAGACCCAATCCGGGGTGAAAGGGGTATAAAAGGTTGGCAGCGCACTTGTGACTCCACTAGTCACACGCCAATCGATTATAAATTTTAGCTACTAAACCGAGTCTATTTTAAACAATTTCGGGGTTAGAACCTCTCGGTAAACACTTATACTATTTATTAAATAACCATGCACACATGTTGGGTCCAACGCGTACGCGAAAAAATGATTCACGCCAAAAGTGACCGCTTTTGGCGTGAATCAATTGTAAAGAGGTTGTAACCCCGAAATTGTTGAAAATAGATTCGGTTTGTAGTTAAAAATTAAAATCGATTGGCGTCGCTAGTGTGCCCTACCCGTCACCTTAAGTCAAAATTTGTAACCTAAGTTTTTCGGTTATAAATTCGTGACAATTTAGCGCACTGGTTTGTGCGCTGGTTGAGACGCAAGGGTCGCCGGTTCGGTTAAAATTAAAATCGATTGTGTGTGCCCTACCCGTCACCTTAACTTGGGGATCGAATCTTTGACCTCTAACGCAGTCGTCGGTTCAAAGATCCGACTAACCACTGCGCCATCGAGACAGTCAAAGTCTTTAGTACCTATTGACTGACTAGATGCAGTAACCAGGCCACTTGGAGTCGAAATGCGGTCATATGGTTCTATGCCAAACGTGAACTTCAGTTAGATCGTAACTGTGACATCAAATGGTGCCCTGTGTTGATACTGTGTTAGTGATTTAAAGGTGATGTGTCTTTTATTTATTACTTAATGTGTCTTCAATTTCACCAGGTCTGTTTCATGCTAGAGGCTACGCTTCCAGCGCTCATTTCTTCAACGCTACTGCAAACTGTTTTTGACTATGATGATTTGACGACTCGTTTGGAACAGTGGTAGTGAACGCTGCCTATGGTCCAAGGGTTGCGGGTTGGCTATTGCGGGACTGACTCCGAGATAGGTAGCTCAAGCACCTGTGTTACGGATATCAGAATCAACAGTGCGATTACCAATATATACTCTATTTCTTTTGTAAATACATACTTATAATACATAGACCAATACAAACAGACGTGTTTATGCACATAGCCGTGTGGTCCCCGGCAGAGTAGAATAGGCCACCCTCACTCTTACCGAGGTGTCGTAAAAGGCGACTAAGGTAAAACTGCTGGCATGATCATCAGCACCCAGAGAAGGAAAACTCTGCATTTATATCAAAACCCTCGCCAACCCGTCTGCCAAGCGTGGTGAGTATGGCAATTACCCCTCATGTGATTGAGGGAGACCCGTGCCCCAGCAGTGGGGACTTAAATGGGCTGATGATATTCATGCACACAAATGTTTATAGGTACTGTGCGGGAATACTTAGCAAAATACCCCGTTGGTCTAGTGGTTTAAGTACCGGGCCGTGATCTCGGGGTCCGGGGTTCGATTTCCTGGCCAAGCAAAGGTATGTTTCCGATTTTTCGAAAATAGCACGGGTATGTGATCATCAGTCCGCATTGGCAAGCGTGGTGATTAAGCCTAACCCCATCATAGTAGCGATGATTTGATTTCTATGATGGAGGCCTTTGCCCTGCAGTGGGGCAGTATTTAGGTTTGTTAAACTGCTTTGCACTGCATTCCCCTATTCTTCTCTTGTAGTGCCTCTTCACTCTTAAACTTTCTTGAACTTCTCCTTATCTTTTGCGAGATGGAAAAGTTCTTCCACGCTGGTAATCTCGGTCCACTCCCGTAGGTTTCGCAACCACGATTTGATATTAAGTTCACATTTTCCCTCACTAGATGGAGCTGGACGTGCATTTAAAGAGAGGCAGCGAGGAGTCGTGGGGATTTCGACTCATCGGGGGGAAAGACTTCGCTATGCCTTTAACTGTGATCAAGGTACCTAAAATTTTCTTTTACACATTCTACTGTATGCCTAAAACTTATAATTGGGCCAAAATAAACGGCCACATTTGACAGTTCATTAAAATTAGATAACGTAACCTTGTAACAACCGGCATTGAATTTATTAATCTTTCAATGTTAAAATAGCACAATATCTTAACTTTTTAAAATTATATTGGTATTTTTTTATTGCATAAAAGACAAAAAAGATAATTGCACGATAAAATTTCTTTGTTAAACTATTTATAAACGCATAATGTTATATCTATCAACCCATTTTCTTTTTAAGCTCTAGGGATATTCCTAATAATTAATTTCGTTCGATAATCGAACGAAATTAATTTAAATTAAAAATTAATGTGTACTCGTGTAAGAATTTTCCACCATAAATAAAAGCTACATTCAGATTAAATTAAACGTATTATTTTGGTGTTTAAAAATATAAATACATTTATCACTTGGTAAACCGAAAAACTATACATGGCACACGATATAAGCGCTTTGATTTCGAAGAAAAAGAAATAAGCTGGCCGCGGATCAATATCTTGGATCGGTAGCTACTACCTATCTTCTTTCTTTCCAATAATTTCGATTCACATTTCTCCATATAAAAGATACACGTTTGTTAGAAGTACATATCGATTATTAACTTTAATCTAAGTTTTTTAATAGGTCGTCTCTCTATGAAAGAAACCTCAAATATGGCTTATTATTTTGGCTCAACTGTAGGCCTAAAATGATAACAATGGACAATACGACAAAAAAAATAATTTTTTATACATAAGTACACTTTTATAATAAAGAAAAAAAAACCTATATATGACAGTATGCTTTTATTGAAAGATGTATATATTTTTTAATATCAATTAATATGCCCGAGGTGACGTAGTCCTGAGGTTCAACGTATAGTGATGTCGGTGCTAAATGTACCTATAATAAAAAAGTTTAGGCGACGGGTCATTTTTTGACGTTTGGTTTTTCGGATTACCTTTTTTAGGGTTCCGTAGCCAAAATGGCAAAAACGGAACCCTTATAGTTTCGTCATGTCCGTCTGTCCGTCTGTCCGTCTGTCCGTCTGTCACAGCCGATTTACTCGGAAACTATAAGTACTACAGTGATGAAATTTGATGGGAATATGTGTTGTATGAACCGCTACAAAAATATGACACTAAATAGTAAAAAAAAGAATTGGGGGTGGGGCCCCCCATACATGTAACTGAGGGATGAAATTTTTTTTTTCGATGTACATACCCGTGTGGTGTATCAATGGAAAGGTTTTAAAATGATATAAAGTTTTCTAAAAAACATTTTTCTTAAAGTGAACGGTTTTTGAGATATCAGCTCTCAAAGTCGTAAAAAGTATGTCCCCCCCCCTCTATTTTTATAACTACGGGGTATAAAATTCTAAAAAAAATAGAGGTGATGCATGCTAATTAACTCTTTCAACGATTTTTGGTTTGATCAAAGTATCTCTTATAGTTTTTGAGATAGGTTGATTTAACTGTAATTTTGGTTAAGTTATTGTGCTTACACTGAAAACGATGGCTGAACCTTATAAGATAGATCAAAAAATATACTACAGTATTGTACACCTTTAAAAATCCGCGATGATATAAAATCTTTATAATGTATATTTGCTGCTACGGAACCCTTTGTGCGCGAGCCCGACTCGCACTTGGCCGGTTTTTTTTTAATAAACGTGTGCAAAGGCGTTATTAGGTAATTTGTCATTGTGCCGAATGATGACGTCACAGGAGGATTTTCATTTTTGCTCCATAAATATCTGTTTACAAATTCTGAAATTATTTTTCTTAAATTTCTATCCTCCATATTAAGGATAGTCCCGGAACAAGACTCGTGCCAGTTCCTTTTAACATTGCTTGCCGTCGCTAGTGTGCCCTACCCGTCACCTTAAGCGATTCATAATAAGGTGGTATGAGTCCAATCTAGAAATAGTATTTTTCATTTCGGAAAATGATTTTTTGTCGTATTGTCCATTGTCATCATGAGCTCGTATTGATCTCACTTCACTATGCATTCTGCACACAATCGACGCCATGTATTTTCATTGTACAACTAGTGGCTCGCCCTTACTTTGTTTTAAGACATTAGTTCCACTTTTTACCAATAGATGTCGCTAGCATCACGCAAGCGTTTTGTGTTCTCACTATTGTAGATTTTTGAGACAAAATTATGTCAAATTTCTTTCTCCATTATAATTTGCCATAATTTTTGTAATTGTTAAAAGCTTTGACCATGGGAGAGCCACGCTTCGGCATGAATAGGCTGGCTCGACCGGAGTAATACCACCTCGCAGAAAACCGCCGTGAAGCAGCACAGTGCTGTGTTTCGCAGCGTGAGTGAGGGTAACGGAGGCCTAATCCGGGGAAAGGGGGGGTTTAAAGGTTGGCAGCGCACTCGTGACTCCACTGGTGTCCATGGGCGGCGGTAATCGCTTACCATCCGGTGATCCGTTTGCTCGTCTGCAACCTATCACATTAAAAAAAAAGTTACCACTTTAGATAATAAAATAGAATAATGATTAGTTAGGTACTTGTGTGTTTGTTTTGTGTGTTGTGTGTTTGTGTGTGTTTAGTTAGCTACACTTTGGTAATTTAATTTATTATTGACATTGTAAATATTTGCATGCTATTTTTTTATATTAGCAAAACATGACTTTTTACTTTGTTTTTATGTCATATGTGTATACCATGTTTTGTGCAAATAAATAAATGATTTAAATGATGATTTGTACCTAACCATTATTCTATTTAAAAAATAAAAATCTTACAAAAATAAATATTAAATTTTTTTTTTTTTACTTAAAAGAAATTTTGTGAAAATGATGACCGATAATACTATCGGCATAATTAATACAACTCTAATGGTTGGCGGAAGTTTAGCGATGCCTCTCATGTCTCGACTATTTTTTACACAAAGCCAACAGATAATATTTCAATAAAAAATAATAAAGTAATAATAGTGCAGTCATTGAAGCGAAAAATACGGTCTTACCTCCGAATTTTTTTACTGTGAACCGAATACGGTATTTGACTATTTTGTTTTTATTTTTGTAATCAAAAGACCTCTCAATGATAGAAACATCGTTGAAAGAATTACTTGATTCTCATTTAAACTACCTGAGATATCACAACTTTAAAATCACATTATTTTGGGCAAACCCAAAACGCTCCATACAAATGGCTACTAAGATGTGACGTCACACGCTTGTATTTTGTATGCATTTCATTTTAATTTTATATGGTAGCTATATCAAATGTTTCGTTTATGTCAATGGTTCTTTTATAAAAGTTGGTGCAAATTGTATGGGTTATTCAATGGTATAATTATTTTTTAATAGTTTCATACTTTTAAAATGGACTTGCCCACGAATCTTTGAATGACCATAAAACCGGCTAGACGTTATATTTTTAATTGAGAATTTTTGCTATTGGCACACGTCTACCTATATTTTGATAAAATATTTATATTTTGTAAAATCTCGAGCTTAGTCAAATACCCTATTGCATACAATTTTGGAATTAGGCTCATCTTACCCTTAACTTCAAAAGTGAAAATGATCTGAACTCCGCCTATTATTTATAAGGGGTGTAAACAACCCCTTAATGGAAAAATTGACATTGAGCCATTTTATCGCTAGAAAACATGTCTAATAGTAAGTGGTGAAATTGTAAAGTATTTTCTAACATAATTACCTCATATTAAAATCATTTTCAACCCCTTGAAAATCTTACAACCCTTGCAAACAACCCCTAAATTGAAAAAATCACATAGAAATACTTAGGTATGACATAAAAAGATGTAAGTAAAAAAAAAGTAAAAAAAAGAACCTAATTCCAAAATTGTATGCAATTCAGTTCACAGTAAAAAAATTCGGAGCAATAATGCTTCAATGACTGCACTATAAAGACTTCAAAAAAAAGAGGTTCTCAATTCGACGTGTATTTATATATTTTTTTTTATGTTTGTTCGCCGATCACTCTGTCATTTATGAACCGATTTAGATGATTCTTTTTTAGTTGGAAAGTAGATAGTCCCGGATTGGTACCATGATCAGGATATCAGGATCTGATGATGGGATCCTGGAAAAATTGAGGGGAACTCTCAAATTTTATAGTGACTTCTAATGATTTTGTATCTTTTTTCAAAAGTGCACCAGTATTTACACCAGACTGTATTAATTTTTTGGCTCTGCTGATGATGGAAGGGCAACTCCTCAACGGTAAGGAGTTAAAGGAGAACTCTTTTAATACTGTACTCGCAATTAGTTTTTTAGTTATTTGGCGGGGGTGGAAGAGGGAAGAGGGAGCTGCCAAAAAATGAGACACTTTAACAGTGGGAGAGCCACGCTTCGGCATGAATGGGCCGGCTCGACCGGAGTTATACCACGTCCTCACAGAAAACCGGCGTGAAGCAGTGCATGCGCTGTGTTTCGCTGCGTGAGTGAGGGTACCGGAGGCCCAATCCAGGGGAAGGGGGGTTGAAAGGTAAGCAGCGCACTTGTGACACCACTGGTGTTGCAGAATCTGTCTGCTCGTCTGCTACCTATATCATAAAAAAAAAACTAAAAAGCATGAAAAAATTTTTTTCTGTGAAACAAAACCGCCTTCAAAAACCACGAAAATAAAATTAGAAATATTATTTTACACTTTTTATTTCGTAGTTTTTGATGGCGGTTTTTTTTCACAGATTTTTTTTCAGTTGTCAAATAAAACCAAATCAAGTCAAATCAATTGTTTATTACACTTGAAAGTTACGATATATTTTGAATAGGAGTAGGCTAAAAATTAAATAACACACCTATCACCAGAAATTGCCATGCAAAATAGTATTATTATATAGTATTTACATATTAGGTAGGTACGGTGAGCATCAAAGGTACCATGTCAAAGTAACCGTTCTGCCCTATAGTCAGTTTCTTCGTACAAAATGTTTCTTCGACATGGTACAGTCAACTCCAAAAATATGTATACTCTTTAGGACGTTGTCACAATATATAATATAAGAAAGTAGACCTCTACTTTCTTATAGGTAAGTATTGTGACAAGGTCCTAAAGTGTATACATATTTTTGGAGTTGACTGTACCTACTAATGTGTTAAGCTACTTTTAATGCTGACTGTACTATAGTCTATGGTACTATGTAATTTACACAAGCTGAATTTTACTGACTAGATCAATATTATTTACATGTTAAAAGGATCTTTAAAATTAAACTTAGATTAAATTAGACATACATATTTACAATAATAATACATATTTATAAAAGTAATGATTGTAACACAAACTACACGTTTATAACACATTGAAAATCAAAGTATAATAAACAGATTATTGGATTAAATATTCTTTCAAAAAAAAAAAATACACTCTTTTCCAAAAAAAGGGCGGTTTTGATTATTTTCTTTTGTATAAAATAAATATTTACATTTAATTAAACTGAAACCAACCAACTGAACAACAATAAAAAAGTAAAACTGAATTACATATGTACACGTATTTACATTTTTTTTTGGCCGAAAAGTCTCCTAACTTCCTATTTTATTACGTGTTAATAGGTACCTAACCTAATAATATCCACTTCAGTAAGTTTTCTTACGTAAAGTACTTAAAGTGTATAATACAGGATGTATCTGAGAACATTTACATCCCTTTAATCACGTGTTCTACCAACCATTATAAAGAACATTTGTTCAACGACTTTTCGAAATTCATCGAACATTTTTTCGACTCCCCATACAAAATGACCAAGTCACGTGACCGACTTTGTATGAAAAGTTGAAATTTTAAATATATAAAAGTAAATAATTACGCGCGCTTACTTGGTATAAGAACTTCACTGACGCTAAGCATAGATTAAATTTATTGTTTTTAGAATTGGTCCTTTTTAATTTGAATAAGTCCATCAAATTATTTTAATTTAAAACATTTTGTGACACCCAAAAGTTAAAGCTTAAAAAATGTATTTATTTGTATTCTTTTTTTGTGCTTTTTTATCTGTGTAAGGTCCTACGAATAGGTCTTTCAACTTGAAATATTTGCATGCTATAATTTAATGGATATAGGTTTAAGCAAAATGTAAATTTACAATATTACATTTTTTGTAACCACCCTATTTATTAGCAAATAAATTATTTTGTATTTTGATAAATAAATTAAAATAATGACGGTAATAAATTATTACGCGCCGTTTTCGTCGGTTAAGGTGACGGGTAGGGCACACTAGCGACGCCAATCGATTTTAATATTTAGCTACTAAAACGGATCTATTTTAAACAATTTCGGGATAACAACCTTGCAAACACTTGTACTATTTATTAAATAACTATGCACAAATGTTGGATCCAACGCGTACGCGAAAAATTGATTCACGCTAAAAGCGGTCACTTTTGGCGGTAATCAATTTTTCGCGTACAAAAACGGACCCAACATTTGTGCATGGTTATTTAATAAATAGTATAAGTGTTTGCCAAGAGGTTGTAACCCCGAAATTGTTTAAAATAGATCCGGTTTTGAAGGTAACAATTAAAAACGAATGTCGTCGCCTTAAATATTAAAAATGTTAGTGATTTTTCTTGCTCAAAGATCTAGAGATGTGAAAAACGAAACACTCGTCTGTATTCTTCAATCAATCTAATTAATTATCTAATCGTTTCTCAACGTAAGGGCAAGCGCAATGTCCCAATCGTTATCGGCTGCCAATGCGGGATCTATTCCCGGCCGTGTCAATGTCAGCTGCCGATATTGACAACGAGATCCATGCCAAGATGGTTTGCTTTTAAATGATGACGTGAAATAAATTAGGTGGGAGTCGAAAAAATTTTCGACTAATTTCGAAAAGTCGTAGAACAAATGTTGATCAGAATGTTTTTGTAAATGGCTAGACCCGGAGTGTTACCACGGCCACATAGAAAACCGGAGTGGAGAAGCACTATGCTGTGTTTCGCTGCGTGAGTGAGGGTACCGGAGGCCCTATCCGGGGGAAAGGGGGGCTTAAAGGTTGGCAGCGCACTTGTGACTCCAATGGTGTCACGGGTCTCCATGGGCGGCGGCAATCGCTTACCATCAGGTGATTCGTCTGCTCATCTGCCACCTATCACATAAAAGGAATCCGAGCCTTCTTAACAGCTGCAGGTCATAAATTCAAATCTATGTGCATATATTTGGGCAGATAGATAGATACTCTTTATTGCACAACAAACAAAACATAAAAGCTAGGTATACAGAAATACAATGTACAATTTAGGCAGTCTTATCGCTGGGAGCGATCTCTACCAGACAACCTTCAGGTAAAGGACATTAGATAGAAGAGGGGAGGGTGGTGCAATCCTTTTGATTATGAACATTGATTAAGTAAATTTATAGTATAAATACATATATCTAGATAATAAATAAATAAACACGTTATCATACACTAATACATACGAATGTTAACTTACTATAATACAATATAACCTACACAAATTATATAAAATATACTACTATAAGGTTATACTAGAGAAGATATGTTTTATACCTACAATATATGGATGGATCTGGGAGAGGACTAACGACCACGAGCGTCAATGACAGGAAAGGAAGACAGATGAAGTTACTAAAAAAGGATCAGTTGGGGAGAGGGTTTCAGTTTTCAAGGAAGTGTGCTTTGACCCGAGCCTTAAAGATGGGCAGGGATGGGGACTGTCTAATTGGTAGGGGTAGGGAGTTGCATAGGCGAATTGACTGGACTGTAAAGGATTGAGTATATGAATGAGTGGAATGGGGAGGAAATCTAAGGTGTAGATGTTTGGTGGACATTAGCCCGATGGTGAGGGAAAACGTATCTATGATTCAGTTGGCTTGATTCCCCTGTTAAAGGTTTTCAAAATTCATTGTAATTAACAGACCCCTCAAATCCTGGATCATAAGTAGTCCAAGCGTACCCCGAGGTCGAAAGCGACGGTTTTTTTTTATGTGATAGGTGGCAGACGAGCAGACAGATCACCTGATGGTAAGAAATTGCCGCCGCCCATGGACACCCGCGACAGCAGTGGAGTCACAAGTGAGCTGCCAACCTTTTAACCCCCAGTTCCCCCCTTTCCACTGCAGGATGAAGGCCTTCATCTTAGAAATCAAGCCTCCGGTACCAAAAGTTTCATAACTTCAAGCCTCATAAAGCTCAATCATCAGGGGCGTAGCTACCGCCATATCTACCGTATCAATTATACGGGGCCCCGGGCCATGGGGGCCCTCAAAGTGTGTAAGGAAAAAATAAAAACTTTCTTATTTATTTTATTTTTCAAATGACAAATTACTTTTTTCCCGCCTTAAGCGTGCGTGCAAAAGTTCAATTTTTTTTATTTGGAAAATGGTTTAATTATGTTACGAAAAATAAATATTTCTTTTTACAATATTTTTTTCTTTTGTAATTTTTTTTTACCCCCATATGGGCCTCCAAACATTTTTTATACGGTGCCCCGACGAGTCACGCTACGCCACTGTCAATCATGTACTCTATTCTAGGAATATCATCATCACTCACTCACGCAGTGAAACACTGCATAGTGATGCTTCACGCTGGCTTTCTGTGAGGCCGTGGTATCACTCCGGTCGAGCCGGCCCATTCATGCCGAAGCGTGGCTCTCCCACGGTCATGGTTTTGGACGCAACCTGAGATAATGATGGGGAAAAATCGAGGCATGCAAAAATGTCTCATTCATATTTGTTTCTGAGAAAGTATTTTTTATTGGAGGGAGGGGGATCTGTATATGTGATGAAACAGGCGAATTATTTTCGGTCAATGTCACTTTTCGGCCACAACAGCCTTGTCGTACTATACATACTAGAGGCCTTTGGCATAAAAACTGTACACACAAAAATATACATATAATACACGATATAATACATTTGAAGATTGTTGTGAAATTAAAACATACGTACGATATTAACATAAAATAACGATTATCTATTTATTTCACTAGTAGAGCGCCCTCACTTTGTTTCGGGACATTAGTTCCATTTTATGCCAATAGATGGCGCTATGTGTCGACTACATCGCGCAAACGTTTCGTGTTTACAGATTACCTATAAGCATTTCCGCTGTCTGTAGGTTGTTCCTGTTCATAAATAGTACCTACATATAGAAGATATACAAAAAAAAATCTCGTTCGTTCGTTCAGTCGGGTTCGTTGTCTTAAAAATATACAAGTCGAATTGAGAACCTCCTTTTGTCAAGTCGGTTAAAAGTCAGGGTGCACATAGCATTATTTTGAACGCACCTAGAGTAATTAGGTTAGGACCTCATGATGGAGTACTCTGACATCAGCAGAAGATCCTTTTCGAATGTACTACTCTATCCTCGAAATTCCTCAACTTCGAACTGATCTGTGACAGTGTACGCTTCAACTTCCTCCTTCTGACCCAGGTGGTACCTGACACTCCAGCAGCAATGAGCGGCCTCTGCAACGGCGACGCAGTATGCCGCATAAACGGCGCCGACGCCACGGGCATGACGCACGACGACGCCAAGCGCTGCGTCGCTGACGCTGACGAACTCATTCTAGGAGTGAAACGGTGAGTGAACTTACTCAGTGACGTAGTGTGTCGGAATGGCGGAGATGCAGTAGACATGTCATCTAGCAGCGACTCGTCATACATCGCTGACGCTGACGGACGCACTTTAGGATAAATTGGCGCGTTGCGTTGAGTTTTAAACTTACCCAGCAACTCGGTATGACGTTTCCACATCGTCGACGACTCAACGCGGTGCGTCGTCGCTGACGAGCTTGTAATAGGAAGCTGGTGAGTTCTTGACCTACTCAGTGACACAGTGTGTTGCATCAACGGCGCTGCGACAGAGTCAAGCCCGTCAGACATCTGCGTTGCTGTCACTGATCTTACTCGTGGAATGAAGCGAGGTTTATACTTGCCCAACAATGTGGTTTGTCGTTTGGCTAATGCTGACGCGAAGCGATGCGTGGCTGATGCGGACGATTTCGTACTAGATGGGAAGTGGTGAGTTCTAGAACTACCCGGTAAGACATGTTGTACTAGCGGAGCCGATGATGACATTCCTACACTTGGAGTGAAACGGTGCTCTCTAAACTTATCCATCAATAACGCTAATGGGAGAGATATATCACACGACGACGCCAAATTGGTCGCTGATGAATTCACATTGTGGTGAGTTCTAGACCTAACCAACGAGCTGCAATGACACAACACGTCAGTTAAGTCTAATTTCGCTGACGTAGAGCGGTGCATTACTGATGTTGACCGATTCACAGCAGGAGTGAAACGTGAAATACTAGATTTAACTTGCGTTGAAGTTTGTCTCTTCAAAGCTGGCGTGAAGTCTGGCTCTGACGGAGTGAAGCGGTGTCTTTTTAACTTATCCATCAACATTTCTAATTTAGGAGTCATGCCGCATGTTAGAGCGGCACGATGCGCCGCACTCACGCTAGAGATGTGGCGATGAGATTTAGACTCATCCGATGACGTGTTTCGTTGCATCAAAAGCCCTGACGCGAAACTGTATGACGCTGACGCTGAAGAAATCCGTTTTGGAGTAAAGCGATTAGTTTCCATTTTATCCATCATTAACGATAATGCAAGAGGCATGTCACGCGACGACGCTGACGAACTCACATTTGAAGTGTAGCGCTGAGTTCTAGAGTAATTTGGCGATGGAGGGTGTCGTTTCAACAATACTGACGCCACAGACGTGTCGTAAGATGGTGTAAAGCGGCGCGGAGCTGACGCTGACGAACTCATACTTGAAGTATAGCGAGGAGTTCTAGAGTAATGCGCCGAGCTGGTGTGCTTAGCCAACAATGCTGACACCCGAGCTACTTCAAATGAGGACGCGAAGCGGTGCGTCTTTAACGTCGACGAAGGCACGCTAGGAGAGATGCGTTCAATTCTAGACTTGCTTAGTGCCGCTAACACTGGCGATCTTACATATGAAGTGAAGTGGTCTGATCTAGAGTAATCCCGCGAAGTGGCGCGTCGTGACGACGGATAAAGATGCATTGCTGACGAACTCATACTTGATATGAAGCGGTGAGTTTTTATACAGTTCGGCGACGGTGTCGCACCGACACGTTGACGCCAGATGTCGCGACGCGGAGCGGTGCGTCGCTGATGCTGAAAAATTCGAGTAGATTTAATGCCATTTGTAAAATATCTTACACCTAATTCACTCTAAGATGAGTGAAAGGTCAAAATATCGGAATTTTATATTACAATTTAAACTAACGTTTATCAAAGCTTTAAGTTATATGTTCAAAGTAATTTTGGATTTGTCGTCATCCTGAAACTTGTCACAAAACCAATGAAATTCCCTGAAACGCTTAATATATCAAGATTGTTTTTAAACATTAACCCTCTCATTACAAAAAACTGCTCTGATACCGGTTTTAATCCTAAACTAGCAAGTTCATGATTATTACGGAATAATATTAGTTATGAGCTTTAGTACGGTAATAACTTTAGATCGCGATTTGTAATAAGGTGGATACAGTTTTAAAACCCACGATTGTGTTTAGACATAGATAGATAGATACTCTTTATTACACAACATACAAAACTTAAAAGCTAGGTATACAGAGATATAGTGTATACACAGGCGGTCTTATCGCTGGGAGCGATCTCTACCGGACAACTTTCAGGTAAAGGACATTAGATAGAAGAGGGGGGGTGGTGCAATCCTTTAGAGTTGTATCGGCAGAATCCGTAGGTCTATAAAACGTAAAACACGGGCGTTTTATTTAGTGACTGTGACTTTGACTGACTTCAACTGTTGACTACCCACTTATTATCGATAAGTTACTTGACAATGGCAATATAACTTCGGGTAGAGCCATAATATAATGATAAAAATGACAGATAAGATTTTTTGGTAAAAATCACACTATATATTTCCCATAGTGGTATTTCCCGACGGCTACGAAACTTAGGGAACGCCCTGATGGTCTAGTGGGTTAAGTACCGGGCCGTGATCTCGGGGTCCTGGGTTCGATTACCGGGTCGAGCGAAAAGTAAGTTTCAAATTTTTCGAACATAGCTCGGGCTTGTGATCACCAATCCGCATTTGGCATCGTGGTGATTAAGCCTAATCCCATCATAGTAGCGATAACTTGATTTCTATGATGGATGCCTTCGCCCTGCAGTGGGACAGTTTATAGGCTGATACTTTACGACTTAGGGACCTTCAAGAGAAGAGCGTACTCTTTTTTAAAAAGGCCAGCAACGCATTAGCGATCTCTCTGATTTCGCGGATGTTCATGGGCGGCGATGATTACTTTTCATCAGGTGACTCGCTTGCTCGTTTGTCCGCCTCTAGCATAAAAAATGCTATAATCCGTATGAGGCTGCCAATTTCAGAGCTGACCCTGACTGACTGAACTTGGCACCCATTGAGATTCACTTGTTTTGTAGTTGAAGTCAAATTAAATAACCATGCACAAATGTTGAATCCGTTTATATACGCGAAAAATTGAATCAATTTTTCGTATACGCGTTGGACCCAACACTTGCATGGTTGTTAAAAAATAGTTTAAGTGTTTGCCGAGAGGTTGTACCCCGAAATTGTTTAAAATAGATCCGGTTTAGTAGCTTAGAATTAAAATCGATTGGCGTCGCTAGTGTGCCCTACCCGTCACCTTAATGTTTGTGCGCCTTTCCAACAGGGAGTTTGTAGGTTTGAAGCCAAGCATGCACCTCTTGATTTTCTAAATCTATATGTGCGTATTTCTACCATTCGCTCAGCAGTGATGGAAAACATCGTGAGAAAAATGTCACACTACGAATAGTTTTTTAACTGTCGAGATAATTATTCTCAACTAGTTACCATGGTTCAGGTGGTCTGGTTGTTTAAGGGTTGCGAAAGTCATACGTGCCTCATCATCATCGTCAACCCATTTAAGTCCCCACTGCTGGGGCACGGGCCTCCCTCAAACTCATGACATCATCCTCAATCATATTATATCTAATACTGCTCCCATCTCTGGGCTGGAGCACCTCAGTACCAACTTCTTCCGTTTGACCGCGTACAACGTAGGGCTGCTCGAATTGTCGGTGACTTGACTCTCTCTAGTCGACTTGATCCTCTAGCACTGCGGCGGGATATAGCCTCCCTCAGCATTCTATAGCGCATCTATCAGGGGGAGTGCTCTGAGGAACTGTTTGATCTACTCCCTGCAGCTGAATTCTTACATCGAACCACACGCAAGCGATTGTCATTCCATCCTCATCATCTCGATGGATGGCGGTCTAATACTGTGCGTTTTTCGCGGAACTTTCTACCACGTACCTCAGTTCTGTGGAACAGTTTACCTATGGGAGTATTTCCGGACGGCTTCGATTTAGGGACCTTCAAGAGAAGAGCGTACTCCTTTTTAAAAAGGCCGGTAACGCATTAGCGATCTCTCTGATTTCGCGGATGTTAATGGGCGGCGATGATTGCTTTCTATCGGGTGACTCGCTTGCTCGTTTGTCGCCTCTACCATAAAAAAAAAAACAATACGTGCCTCGCTTTATTGTAATTACCAGATTTTCCACTGTCGTAGGCATCCCGGGTTTCAAAGCCACGGCTTTGACCGCAACTGGAAAGACACTAAGATGATGATGGATTTTTTATGAGATAGGGGGCAGACGAGCAGACGGATCACCTGATGGTAAGCGATTACCGCCTCCCGTGGACACCTGTAACAACAGAGGAGTCACAAGTGCGCTGCCGACCTTTTAAAAAGAAATACGCTCTTGTCTTGAAGGTTTGCGGGTCGTATCTGTCCGTAAATACCGCAAGCGATAGTCCATTCCATAGTTTTGTCGTACGTGGCAGAAAGTTTCTTGCCAACCATCTAGATGATTTTTCTTATGCTAGAGGCGACAAACGAGCAAGCGAGTCACCTTATGGAAAGCAATCATCACCGCCCACTAATATCCGCAAAATCAGAGGTATTGCTAATGCGTTGCCGGCCTTTTTAAAAAGGAGTACGCTCTTCTCTTGAAGGTCCCTAAGTCGTGTCCGTCGGGAAACAATCCCGTAGGATAAGCTGTTCTACAGAACTGAGGTACGTAGAGTAGAAAGTTCCGCGAAAAACGCAGGCGAGTGGAACGATGGCGAAATGAAGCGGCAGGAATGAGTCTGAACAAATCCTCAGAGCATTCTCCATAGTATAGGCGGTAGAGTATACACAGCGAGGCTACTACGCAGTGCTAAGGAGTCTAGCCTATTAGAGATATCATGGTAGTCGACGATTCAAGTTTCTCTCCTTTGAATCCGATCCAGAGGGGAAAGCTGGTACATTGATAAATGGATAAAATGGATGGATAATAAAAAAAAACGTCTAAATACTTACGTTTGCCCCGAACAGGCGAGCAGGCGTCGAAACACACACGTTTAGGCGACTTTCAAGAGCCGAATAAGTCAGTTCGTCCGACTATTTCATATGTTGTGTGCTGTCATATGTTATGCCAATTTGATATGAAAAATTGTATAGCGGAATCGGAAGGTAGTAACCTATACGTGTTAGTTTATTATCTGTGACCTACGTAAGGGGAATACGCCAAGTCTCCTGGGCACGATGCCAGGGCAGCTTTTAAATTTTATTTGTAAATAAATATTTTCACAACATCACATACTTTGATCTGACTCCGAGATAGGTAGCTCAAGCACCTGTGTTACGGATATCAGAATCAACAGTGGGATTACAAATATTTACATATAATACTTTTCTTTTGTAAATACATACTTATAATACATAGATAACGCCCAGACCAATAAAAACAGATATGTTCATGCACACAAATGTTTGTACTGTGCGGGGATCGAACCCGCAACCCTTGCACCAGAGGCAGCGTTCACTACCACTGTTCCAAATAGGTCGTCAAATAAGTAAGTATGTCAGCAATCCGCATTTGGCGTGGTGATGAAGCGTGGTGATGAAGCCTAATCCCATCATAGTAGCGATGACTTAATTTCTATGATGGAGGCCTTTGCCCTGCAGTGGGACAGTTTATACTTTAAGTAAGAATGTCGACTATTATCAAAATTTGATTGCCTCGGTGGCGTAGGGTTAATCGGTCGCATTATAAAACGACAGCAGTGCAAGAGGTCTCGGGTTCGATTCCGGGATTGGGCTAAAAATAATAAATAAAATAAATAAATAAATAATGTTTATTCAATATCTTTTAAATTACATACATTACAAATGGCTGGGGTCTCTATTTAAGTATGCAATACCTGTGTTTAGAGACCCCGCTCCTCCTTGAAATTTACAAAGATAAGGATCATACCAAACTAATGTGTGTGTGTGTGTTAAAAATTAGACAAGACAAGCTGAGGATAGGGAAGAATGGAAAAGCCTTGTGTCACCGCCTCGGTAAAGGCATATCAAGAAATGCACGACCTTCAGCAATGAAGAAGAATATTTAATTGTAATACACAATTCTGACCATGGGAGAGCCACGCTTCGGCATGAATGGGCCGGCTCGACCGAAGTAATACCACAGCCTCACAGGAAAACCGGCGTGTTAGCCAGCACTGTGCTGTGTTTCTCTGAGTGCGGTGAGGATACCGGAGGCCCAATCCGGGGGAAAGGGGGCTTAAAGTTTGGCAGCGCACTTGTGACTCCAATGGTGTTGCGGGTGTCTATGGGCGGCGGCAATCGCTTACCATCAGGCGATCCGTCTGCTCGTCTGCCACTTATCATATAAAAAAATAGATTTTAAAATTTAGAAGTTTACACTTACCACCTTCTGTTAGCCAGGCGCACGTTTTTATCCACTAAGCTACCGTCGCTATAGTTTATATATTTCTACTATAGGTGGCAGACGAGCAGACGGATCACCTGATGGTAAGCGATTACCGCCTCCCGTGGACACCTGTAACAACAGAGGAGTCACAAGTGCGCTGCCGACCTTTTAAAAAATAAATACGCCTTTTCTTGAAGGGTTTGCGGGTCGTATCTGTCCGTAAATACCGCAAGCGATAGTCCATTCCATAGTTTTGTCGTACGTGGCAGAAAGTTTCTTGCCAACCATCTAGATGATTTTTCTTATGCTAGAGGCGACAAACGAGCAAGCGAGTCACCTTATGGAAAGCAATCATCACCGCCCACTAATATCCGCAAAATCAGAGGTATTGCTAATGCGTTGCCGGCCTTTTTAAAAAGGAGTACGCTCTTCTCTTGAAGGTCCCTAAGTCGTGTCCGTCGGGAAACAATCCCGTAGGATAAGCTGTTCTACAGAACTGAGGTACGTAGAGTAGAAAGTTCCGCGAAAAACGCAGGCGAGTGGAACGATGGCGAAATGAAGCGGCAGGAATGAGTCTGAACAAATCCTCAGAGCATTCTCCATAGTATAGGCGGTAGAGTATACACAGCGAGGCTACTACGCAGTGCTAAGGAGTCTAGCCTATTAGAGATATCATGGTAGTCGACGATTCAAGTTTCTCTCCTTTGAATCCGATCCAGAGGGGAAAGCTGGTACATTGATAAATGGATAAAATGGATGGATAATAAAAAAAACGTCTAAATACTTACGTTTGCCCCGAACAGGCGAGCAGGCGTCGAAACACACACGTTTAGGCGACTTTCAAGAGCCGAATAAGTCAGTTCGTCCGACTATTTCATATGTTGTGTGCTGTCATATGTTATGCCAATTTGATATGAAAAATTGTATAGCGGAATCGGAAGGTAGTAACCTATACGTGTTAGTTTATTATCTGTGACCTACGTAAGGGGAATACGCCAAGTCTCCTGGGCACGATGCCAGGGCAGCTTTTAAATTTTATTTGTAAATAAATATTTTCACAACATCACATACTTTGATCTGACTCCGAGATAGGTAGCTCAAGCACCTGTGTTACGGATATCAGAATCAACAGTGGGATTACAAATATTTACATATAATACTTTTCTTTTGTAAATACATACTTATAATACATAGATAACGCCCAGACCAATAAAAACAGATATGTTCATGCACACAAATGTTTGTACTGTGCGGGGATCGAACCCGCAACCCTTGCACCAGAGGCAGCGTTCACTACCACTGTTCCAAATAGGTCGTCAAATAAGTAAGTATGTCAGCAATCCGCATTTGGCGTGGTGATGAAGCGTGGTGATGAAGCCTAATCCCATCATAGTAGCGATGACTTAATTTCTATGATGGAGGCCTTTGCCCTGCAGTGGGACAGTTTATACTTTAAGTAAGAATGTCGACTATTATCAAAATTTGATTGCCTCGGTGGCGTAGGGTTAATCGGTCGCATTATAAAACGACAGCAGTGCAAGAGGTCTCGGGTTCGATTCCGGGATTGGGCTAAAAATAATAAATAAAATAAATAAATAAATAATGTTTATTCAATATCTTTTAAATTACATACATTACAAATGGCTGGGGTCTCTATTTAAGTATGCAATACCTGTGTTTAGAGACCCCGCTCCTCCTTGAAATTTACAAAGATAAGGATCATACCAAACTAATGTGTGTGTGTGTGTTAAAAATTAGACAAGACAAGCTGAGGATAGGGAAGAATGGAAAAGCCTTGTGTCACCGCCTCGGTAAAGGCATATCAAGAAATGCACGACCTTCAGCAATGAAGAAGAATATTTAATTGTAATACACAATTCTGACCATGGGAGAGCCACGCTTCGGCATGAATGGGCCGGCTCGACCGAAGTAATACCACAGCCTCACAGGAAACCGGCGTGTAGCAGCACTGTGCTGTGTTTCTCTGAGTGCGTGAGGATACCGGAGGCCCAATCCGGGGGAAAGGGGGCTTAAAGTTTGGCAGCGCACTTGTGACTCCAATGGTGTTGCGGGTGTCTATGGGCGGCGGCAATCGCTTACCATCAGGCGATCCGTCTGCTCGTCTGCCACTTATCATATAAAAAAATAGATTTTAAAATTTAGAAGTTTACACTTACCACCTTCTGTTAGCCAGGCGCACGTTTTTATCCACTAAGCTACCGTCGCTATAGTTTATATATTTCTACTATAGGTGGCAGACGAGCAGACGGATCACGTGATGGTAAGCGATTGCCGCCGCCCATGAACACCCGCGACAACAGTGGAGTTACAAGTGCGCTGCCAACCCTTAAACTTCCCTTTAGCCCGAATTGGGCCTTAGGTACCCTCATTCACGTAGCGAATCATAAGCACAGGGCTGTTCCACGTTTTTTTGTGAGGCTGTGGTATCATTCCGGCCGAGCCGGCCCCTTCATGCTGATGCGTGGCTCTCCCACGGTTATATTTATCTTCTTATTGTGGTTATCCTTATGTTATGATTAAACGTAGTTTATTTTAAGCATTGATTTTAAGATGTTGATATCTATTTTGAAATAACAATGCCAATTAGAAATAAACGAATAACAGCTCATCAAGATGGCTGCCAAATAATTTGGCATTAATTATCTGTCAAAATGAAGATGACACTCAGAGGGAGCTACCATCAATGACAATTAATACGAAATCGATCGTGAATAAGATTGATTTGAAACAGTTCATATTGACTATCCGAATTAGCGACACAAAAGGTCAGTTTATATTAAATCTAAGAACACAACTCGGGTTTTTTTCTACCATTCCCGATTAGGGATTGAAACAATCGGTACATATTTTTTTTATTAAAAAATAATAAAATTCAAAAAAGTTTTTTACAAATCGGTTGGTCGAAATGAAGTTTTACTTGGTCTATAAAAATAAGTGAGCGGTTTTTTTTTATTTATGTGTGGTTTTTTTTTAAAAATGAGTGGAGAAGATATCAGTCAAGTGTCTCTGTTAGCTATAGTGATATCAAGATACTATAGAAATCCTAATAATGTAAATAGTTAAATAAGTACATACAGAAAAAAATGTGTTAGTGAATGCTTGTGTGTTTGTTATCATGTCTGGATAAGCAGGGTTTGTTTTACGGTTTTCACTTCATTCATGTTTCGTTAATTTTATGGATATTTGAATTCCATTGAACGCACCCCTAAGTTGGATTGTACTTTTTTTTAATATATTGCTATTTTTGTCAATTATTTTGCCTTTACCATAACATTTCATAAATAATTATAGATACAACGTGTATCCATTGATACAGTAACATTATCTAAACACTATTAATTATTATTTTGAATTCTCTCGTCAAAGTTTAAAAATAAAAATCATTGGTCCTTCGAGCCGGATTTTTAAACCTGCGGATTTTTGAACAGTTACAGAATCGTTTTTTGTGCAAAGTAAAAGTATTTTAAATGCCTAGTATAAAAAGGTGTGTATGGGCGGCGGCAATCGCATACCATCAGGCGATTCGTCCGCCACCTGTCACATAAAAAAGTAACTGTTTACCATATTTTACAATACACCTTGTATTGGTAAATGATATTGTTTCTTATGTAAGCAGTGAAACTGTTCTTCAGAACTATGTCAATATCCAATATTTCTTTTCTCCCTTTTATTCTTTACCCTCTTATTCCAAAACGTGGTTAAAAATAAGTATTGGGATTAATACTGAGAATAACTGAAGAAATAGAACAAATATTATTACAAAACTAAGTTTAACGTTACTTCTACTATAATACTCAAGTTAAACCGCCCGGATCCCTTTTTTTACTAAATGATAACCTCAAAATATCGATTCAGTAACTATCGACGATGATGTGGTAATACCTCCTATCTAACAAATTAACTGACATTAATAATCAACCTTAACACTAATGACATAAGGAAGTAATTTTCTCGAAAAATCTTGTTAGATAGGAGGTATCGGCACATCATCGTCGCTATGTCAGCTTATCTTTGCTGTTCATTCCGTCTTACACTAAAATTATTTGTGAGAAAGTGGTCAATATACCTAAGCAATTCCTATTCATATTACTTGGAAACCTCATTTTAATTTATTGTTGCTTAAGAAGTTTCTAAAATATTTTTACTTCATATAAAATTAAATGTCACTGAACGAATGATCGAATGATTCGATAAATTTTGACACTATCCTGCAATATTAAGTGGTCTATGGTTAGTCGAGGATTTGTAATAAAATATTAAGGACATAATAAGCATGAACTTGCTAGTTTAGGATTAAAGTCGGTATTAGAGTAGTTTTTTTGTAAGAAGAGGGTAAAAGCATTAGACTTAGGTAGTTAGGTATATTATACCCATTATATTGTTTTAAACTTTCATGGTCAATGTAGCAGAGAAATTGCGTAGACAGATACCGCGTGACGAAGAAAGGCCAAAATAACAGGGCAGGTGTGTGCTTTGATTGAAACCCAAAAATATCCATATACGTTTATTCTTGACACAAATAAGTATACGGATGACTTTCTTGAATATAAATATTAAAGTGGAATATCTCGATGAACACAAATTCTAATTGTACAGACAATGTGGTGCAACAAACAAATCTCTAGACATTTTTTACACGGAAGACATGATGGAAGACAGCAACATATGTCAATATGACAGTTCTATACTCTTTATATGTATGGCCAAGGAATCATATCAAACAGCCTTGTTTTGTAAATGAATACATAATTATATAAAGTTTAACAGTCACTAACATTAGAATAGTTATTTACGGGTTTTCTAACATGTACCCTATTTTTGAGTTTCCGATATTTCGGCACTGTTGCAAGCGCCATGGTCACGGAGTAACTGAAGTTTTAACTATTCTAATATTATACCCATTGTACGGTCAGCCAAACATCAAAGTATACAAAACTGTCAAATTTCTTTATTCACTTCTCACCTTAATATCAAAATACTTAGGCTTTTTATTTAACCTCTGAACACTCAAGTCTTAACATTGAAAGGTGATCATACATTATGGTATTGTTTTTAAGTCAACTTTCTTTAAAGTCACGCTTCTGCATGAATAGGCCAGTTTGACCGGAATGATACCACTGTTTCACAGAAAACCAGCGTAAAATAGCGCCGAGTAAGTGAGAGTAAAGGAGGCCTAATCCGGTGGAAACGGAAAGTAAAAGATTGGCAATTGTGACACCACTGGTGTTACGGATGTCCTAGGTCAGCGGCAATCGCTTACCATCAGGTGATCCGTCTGCCATCTGACACAAAAAATATATGCTAAGTTTTGTTTTTCCTTTCTTTCCAGTGGGCTCTACGACCCGGTGCTGGACGAGTACGAGCCAATATACGAGCAGATAGACCAGGACGATTTCGACCAACCATCGCAACCGACTGAGGTAGATCCTTTTAAAATACAACAGTTTTTGGACCCAAGAGACACCCCTGGGGGAAACTTGCAGGACCCAAGACACACCCCTGGGGGACTCCCAGAGCTACGCGATATTGAGACGCCTTCGGTTCGGTTCAATGGGACTCCAGGTCTTAACGGTGACCAATCAAGGTCCTTAACTGCTTCTCCTTTCGTTTTACCCACCAAACCTTATCGTCCTTTCTCAACTGAACCCATTCCTGAAGTAGTCATACCTCCTATAGAAAACCCCATTATTTTAAATCCTAACTATAAAGATAATTTTGGTAAGCTTAGCGATGGAACTGATGAAGTCAATGGAGAATCTTTGGAACCTTTCCCTGGAACTAGGTTTAAGCTTCCAATTTCAGAGCAGTATGATCCTGATGGGACAAGGAAGAAGAAGAAGGAAGGTAGTGTTGTTAAAGAGGTTAAATTTGCCGAAGACGGAATGAAGAAGATGAAGGCAGATATATCTGTATCTCAAGTTAAGTCCTCTGAAGAAACGAAACTGAAGCTCATTGAAGAGAAAAAAATCATGGAGAAAATGAAAACGGAGATAGATTTGGAAAAGATCGAAATGACAGCTATTAGCGTTGTTGATGAAAGTATAGAGAGAGCTGTATCTGTTACTGATGAGATTAAAAAAGAAATTGATGTGGAATTACGTGAATCTTCTATAATATCATCTGAGGTAGAAGAATCTGTAATAGAATCTGCTAAAATGACTTCTGAAACTTCTAAATCAACATCGACAAAAGAAACCACAGCTATGTCTACTGAGGCGACAAGTGAAGGAGCTATTAAACAAACTAGTGAATTAGTTAAATTAATTGACAGCAAAACTGAAGAAATTGTCATTTACAATGGCCATAAAGCTGAAGTAAGCGTAGCGAAAGAAGTTCAAAAGATTGAATCACAAGAACAGAAAGAATGTATTGTAGATGAAAGACTTCTATCTACTAAACAGGAAATTGAAGAAACAATTGAAGCTGGAAGTGTTAGAAGAAAATCGGAAGTTTTCGATAAGAAAATAGAAGCGGAATCTATTAAATCGGCAGAAAAAGATGAAAAGAAAACGCAAGGAGCTATAGCTGAAGTAAGCGTAGCGAAAGAAGTTCAGAAGATTGAAACACAAGATAAGAAAGAGTTGATTGTAGATGAACGACGACTATCCACTAAACAGGAAATTGAAGAAACTATTGAAACTGGAAGTGTTAGAAGAAAATCCGAAGTTTTCGATAAGAAAGTAGAAGCTAAATCCATTGAATCTACGGAAAAAGTGGTAAAGAAAACAGTACAAGGTAAAGCTGAAACAGAAATAAAGGATGAACAGATGAAATCTACTACAGCTGAAACGATAAGTCAAAAAGCTGTTAAATCTTCTATTACTCAAAAAACAGATGTTAAATCATCATCATCTACTAAAGCCAAACAGCAATCAGATTACACAAAGGCATATTTGATTGGCTTGCAAACTATTCCCAACATTAGAGGATCCATTGAAGGATACCACTATCATTTACTGCTGAAAACATTCTTTATACATTTGACAGATGTCATGGTAGCTTTATCAAGATTCATTTTAACTGAACCCGCACTATCCGAAACAGGAGAACGTAAAGAAATCGTAACTGAATCAGTCGCTGAACGGAAAGAAAGTTATGCACAAGAAGAAAAAATTGTGGCACAAAAACACAAAGAAGTGGAAAGAAAGAAATCCTTTGTCCAAGAAGTTGATCAACAGGAAGTACAAAGAAAGTATTCAACTGTACAAGAAACAAAAGCTTTTGAAAGCAAAAAAGAAGAAATAGCAGTAGAAGCTATTGAAGCAAAAGAAGGCAAAAAAGCCATCTTGAAGAACCAATTTGAAGAAAAAATTGGTTATAAAGAAGAAAAATCAGAAGCTACATCAGAAGTAACAGAAAGGGTATTTGAACGCCAAGAAGAATCCTCAATTAAAGCCGCCGCTCAAGAAGTAGTCGTAGAAGCTATTGAAGAAAGGAGGTACAGAGATGATCACCAAGAAAACCTAGAAGTAGAACAAATAATGGACCGAAGAGAAAAGTTGTCAGGCGCACAAATGGCCCAAGTTCAAGAAAGGAAATCTACTGAGTTAACCACAAAAATGGATGCAGTTATAACAGAATTCCAAACTAAAGCAGGTATTGAAGAATTGGAGACCACAAAAGAAAGAAGAAGGTCTAGAAGTAGGAGTCAGGTAGCAGAAGAGGTGACACTTGATAGTGATGCTCTGGACTGGTTAGCAAAGCAAGAGTTACAACATAAGCAGATTACTGAAATGAAAACTGAAACTACAGCTTTTAGTTCTTCAATGGAATCCACTGAAAAAACGAGAGTTGAAACACATGAGAAGAGAGAGAAATCTTCTAAATCTAAAGAAGGAAAACAGATGTATGTAGCAATTGTTGAATCACATTGCTTCACCAACAAAGACGCCATTTTTGAAGAACAAACCAGAGATTTTTCGGAAACAGCATCAATTGTTAGTGCTGAAGAAACTAACATAGCCTTACAGGCTAGTGAAACGATAGCCACAGAAAAAGTATCTTTGGAAACCAAAGAACTCAAAAAAGAGATCGCTGAAACAGTCTTAGAAGAGTCACGTCAACTTAGCGTTGTTAATACCCAAGCCGAGACTAAAATGGAATTAGCTGAAGAGATTCAAACTACAGCAGTTGTTGAAGAATCAAAGGCGATTGTAGAAGAAGTTAAAGAGGAAAAAGCAGTTGAAGTTGAATCTAAAGTGGTCCAAGAAGTTGCTATTCAAGAAGTGATTGAACCAGTTGTAGAAGTTCAAGAAATGAAATCAGTTGAAACCGAGGATTACACCAAGATTGAAGTGAAAGAAGAAGAACACATAAAGAGTGTGAGTGAGAAAACGGAAGTCAGCGTTGCAGAAACTCATGAATCTATTTCTATCCAAGAAGAAAAACACGAGAAATACGCTGCTGTCTCTATTGAAGAAACAAAAGCTGTGGAAATGGTCAAAGAGGAAATCAAATCTGTAGAGGAAGTTAATGAGGAAGTAACGACCCTAGAACTCAAAGAAGAAATAAAAGTTGTAGAAGAAATCAAAGAAGAGATCAATGAAGTGAAAGAAGAAATAAAAGTTGTAGAAGTAGTTAAAGAAGATATTAAGGCTTTAGATAAAGTGAAAGAAGAGAAGAAACGTGTAGAACTGATTAAACAAGAAATTAAGAGGGTGGAATATATACCACCACCAATTCAAGAAGTTAGTGTCGAGGCCAGAGTACTCACACGAGCTAGATCACGAACTCCAGTTTATCAAGAAGAATCAGCGAGTCTCACGATAGTCAAACCAGCCAAGACGCCACAAGAAGAAAAAGAAGAACTCATATTCAAATCAGATGTATCAGTTACCAAACAAAGTGAAGTTTTAGAATCTGATAGCCAATATTCAGCTATTCATAAAAGTACTATGGAATCTACTGAGATCCAAGAATCTACTTTCACGGCTAGATCAGCTGATAGTTACAAATCTAAAACACAAGAATCATCAGTTGATCAAGCAGCTACACTTACAGGAAAAGTGGATCGTTCACAGTTGACTTTAGACTTACGAAGAACATCATCTGAAATCAGCATGCCTAGTTCTATAAACACACCTACTCCTGCCACTGTACCCCCAACACCTGTTACTGATAATTACGTTTTCAAGCTTAAGGCCAAAATGCCCAAAGAAGAAGGAACTCCAATACCTAGAGACTGTACTCCTACTCCGGAAGATGAGGACCCTGATATTGTTAAAAGGAAGTTGGTTCCGTATATTGAAACTATTATTGAGTCTCCTGTGATATATGATCCTCCCCTCCCCTCCCCACCTGGAAGCAAACCCCAATCTCCGACATATACTAAACCTGGGTTAAAAGGAGGCTGCGATAGGCAACATTTTCGCAGGGTAAGTACCAATTTTAAAGAAAATATTGCAGAAAATATTTTTAAAAGTATTTCATCCTCAAAAAGTTATTATGTCCATAAATCTAATAAGTTTTTTAAATTTTCAGAGATGTTAACGAAATCAGTTAAAGTAACAATTAATTGTAGCTGTATTTATAAAAATAAGTAAGCCTTATAACTAAGTATGTATACCTATTTACTTTAATTATTCTATTTACAAAACCAGATAAGAATACATTTGAAATCCGCATTTAAATGCAAAGGAACAAAAAGGAAAGTTAAATAAAATGTTAATTTGATTGATTTCATCTAAAACAGGAGGAAATACTTGAAATCGAACGTAAATCATCACTCCTCGCTTCCGCCATCGACGAAACAATAAAAAGCATAGAAGAATACAAAGAAGAAGTCGGTATTGATACCAAAAAGGATATAAAAGTAGAAGAATCTATATTTAAGAAATATTCATCGGAAACTGTTGAAGAACATACCGCTTCGAAAACAGAAGTCACTATCGAATCTCCAATTGAAGCAAAACCTATTATATACAACGGTTTTGCTAAAGTTGAAACGAGAGTTTTTAACAATATAGAAAATCATAAAGCAGAAAATGAGGGGAAATCTATCGATAGACAACTTAAAGAAAGTAGCGATGAATTGAAAGAACTCTCAAAGAATATTGACGTGGAAATTGACGTAACCTTCAAAGTAAATAATGAAATTAAATCTGAAGTTGCTGCTGAGGTAAAATATTCAGTTGACACTGAAAACAAAACTAGAGAAACAAAACGTGATTCTATTGAAGCTGATACATCAGTTGAAGTTACACTACCTGATGTAACAAAAGAAAAGGTGCAAGATATTACAGCAGAATTTACCATAAGATCAGACAGTATGTCCAATATACTTGCGGACAGAGAAAAATCACAGGTTTTTATTGAAGAAAAATCTATATCCATTCCTATGGAACAAATACAAAAAACTATACCTAATGGAATACCAGAAGAAGTGTCGTTTATAAAATCTGAAAAAACTAATGGAGTACCAGAGATTACTACAAAACCTGTGACAAATGGAGTTACAGAGGTTTCTACCAAATCTATGACAAATGGAGTTACAGAGATTTCCACCGAATCTGTAACAAATGGAGTTCCAGAGGTTTCCAGCAAACCTATAACAAATATAGTCCCAGAGGTTTCCATCAAACCTGTGACAAATGGAACACCAGAAATTTCTGCCAAACCTGAAATGAATGGACACACAGATATTGCGGAGAAATCTCCAATAATGAATGGTATACCAAAAGCAATAATAGAGAAACCGTCTAATATGTTCATGGTAGAAGAAAAGAAAGACCCCATGAGTGGATACAGACCTATCCAGTTTGATCCAGAAGAAATAAAAGCTACAAAGAGGAATTTGCAAAGCATACATTTGAGTGTGCAGGTAAGAATACTTGTTTATTAGTAAAATATACATTTTCGTGTAATGCGGACAACTAAGGCACGAAACTCCTTGCCAAGGTCTGTTTTTCCGGCACCACAAACAGGCATTTCTAGGCGAACGCGTTACATCCTAGACCTCATCGTCACTTTCCATCAGGGGTAAGATTGTGGTCATGCTTTGTCTTACAGTAAAAAAATATGTAAGTATCATCATCATCATATTATGCGAAAAGTATGTTTCAAATTTTCGAACATTTGCTCGGGTTTGTAATCACCAATCCGCATTTGGCAAGCGTGGTGATTAAGCCTAATCCCATCATAGTAGCGATAACTTGATTTCTATGATGGAGGCCTTTGCCCTGCAGTGGGACAGTTTATAGGCTGATACATGTATTATATTCCTCACCTCAGCGTGAAATTCTCGGTCGCATCCAAAACCGTCCCTTCAGGACTCGGGGTACGCTTGTACCTTAATCGATGCTGGTAATTACAATGAATCGTATGCCGTCTTACCTTCGCAACCCTTGGACAGGGGAATCAGACCAAATGTTCCTGTTCAATAAAGAAAATATTTATATGTTGCAGCCGCCTACATTTCAAAGAGCGCAGTCACCGAGCTACGTGGACAGCAAGGGAGAACTCCTGGGAACCCATCAGGGTATCGTCGATGGGCTAGAGGAGGCGGTTGTTGATGCGGAAATTGCTAGTGAGTACATCAGTGTGATATTCCCAGGTGCGTCCAAAGCCAAAAAATCCCATTTGCAAACATAGCTCGGGTTTGTAATCGCCAATCCGCATTAGGAGAGCGTGTGGATTAAGCCTAATCCCATCATAGTAGCGACGATGACTTAATTTCTATGATGAAGGCCATAGATTAACTTATATATTATACTGAGATAGAGGCATCAGTTAGCTAGCCAGTGCAAGCGCCATCTAGAGGAAAATGACTAATACTCTATGTAGTACGGCCACCTTCAAGAATTAGTCAAAGAGACGATTAAATAAAATATCAGAAATAGTTTTATTTGATTTGCTATAGCCAAAATACCCAATACCTTCTAGATCTCTGGTTTAATTCCCATACTTTTTTAAAATTGCTAATCTGGGCAGGTGGCTTGACGTCATTGTTTCAGAAACACACTTTACTAGCGCGATGTAAAAATGCATAGTGACATCTACCGAAACAACGGCGACATCTGCTTGATTGCTTTTTAAAACTACATTTGCTTTTTTTACCCGACTACGGCTGTATGTATGTATGTATGTATGGTTGTTCATCTATTCCCTCATAACTTCGAAACTAGTTATCATATTTTAACAAATGAGGTGTCGTTAGAGGCGTCTTGATTGTCTCTGGTTAAAGGCGACATGACGTCACGTAAAATTGACTACTACGCCCTCTAGGGGACTTTAAGTAAGCAACTAAAAAAAAATTGCTTGACGGTACCGTGTGAAGTATCAAATGAAAGAGCATTTTTAGCACATTTCATACCGCTACATACAGGTCAAAATCATAACCCTCCTTTTTGCTTCTCCGTAGTCGGGTAAAAAAAGAAATATCAGTTCAGCGGTTTTCGTTAGATGGAGCTTGTAAAAAGCAGATGTAGCTTTAAAAAGTAATCAAGCAATTGTTGTTCGGCGTTGTTTCGGTAAATCAAATTATTTATTTATTGCATTCATGGTACATAAGATAATTTATAAAACATGCGTATAAGTTGAAGCCCAAAAATATAACTGTCACTATGCATTTTTACATCGCGCTATAAAAAGAAAGAAAGAAAATATTTATTATTATAGACATCACAACACAGAACATATACCAATTGTAAACAGAGCACAATTTGGCACAAACAGAAAACAAAACAGAAAACAATTAAAAATACATAAAATAAAACAAAAGGAAAAAAAATACTACGTATACGTACTTTTTAGAGCGTTTTTTTTTGGTAGTCGGGTTTTAGTTTTTAAACTTTTTCACTTCTTATTTACCTATGTTGTTGCAGAGGAACTGGGCAAACCTGGGTTGACAGAGACTAAGATAGCAGAGCTGATATCTGGCGAGTCGGAGATGCTGAGGGAGGCACACGTTATGGGGTAAGTAGGTATTAATGTAAGGAAATGAAAAGAAATATAATAAAATGTAAGAAATTCATTCTATACCGCATCTCTAGGGAAGTGCTTTCAGGAACTGTTTGACTATGTAGCATCTCGGCACGCACGATAAGGATTATCTCGAAGACCGACTCTCGTTATCTCTGTCACGTACGCTATGACAGCAGATCTGACCACGTATGTGGTACGAGATGACGTCAGTCATCTCTAGTATATAAGCCTTGGAGATGTTCTCCCATTATGCCATTTGCATTATCAATATTAAACCAGTTACGTATATAAGACCTGGTGCATCATTTCTTACGGTCCCGGCATATTGGTGACCCCTGCAGCTGAATTCTTACATCGAACCACACGCAAGCGATTGTCATTCCATCCCCATCATCTCGATGAATGGCGGTGTAATACTGTGCGTTTCTTGCGGAACTTTCTACCACGTGCCTTAGTTCTGTGGAACAGTTTACCTAAGGGAGTATTTCCCGACAGCTACAACTTAGGGACCTTCAAGAGAAGAGAATACTCTTTTTTAAAAAGGCCGGCGACGCATTAGCGATCTCTCTGATTTCGCGGATGTTCATGGGCGGCGATGATTGCTTTCCATCAGGTGACTCGCTGGCTCGTTTGTCGCCTCTAGCATAAAAAAAAACTTACCAAAATTAAAGACTTTTGTACATATTATGATCACTAGTTAAAATTTTTGGAGTTTTTTGTTTTTTTTATGAGATAGGGTGCAGACGAGCAGACGGATCATCTGATGGTAAGCGATTACCGCCGCCCACGGACACCAGCGACACCAGAGGAGTCACAAGTGCACTGCCGACCTTTTAAAAAGGAATACGCCCTTTTCTTGAAGGTTTGCGGATCGTATCGACCGGGAACGATGTTCATTCCATTCCATAGTTTTGTTGTATGAGTTCTAAAGGGAATCATGAATGTTTTTTAAATGTAATATTTTAACTAAAACGGTATAAAGCTGTTTTCATTTTTTTTGGGATTGTTTTTTTTTGAATATTTTTTGTTTCAAATGTCAAAACTCTGTAACACCGTTTTAGCTAGCAAAGGCTTATTTTAACGTTTATGAACAAAGCCCTTACCTAGTTATTCTACAAGGATATATAGATATTGTAGACTAAAGTAGAATTAGGTAATATTATTGTCATAGACGCATTCATTTATTTAATAATTATTATAATTTTATTTATTTAAGTTGAGGTTTCATATTATGTATTAGTATTACTCTTGAGCATAATTTAAAAAAATAGGACCTATTAAAATATCTAAGTTAGGTATGTGAATTTCAACCAAAAGTTCTTTGGTATAATTTTGGTGGACTTTTTAAAATCAACCATTAATTAGTTAATCTACCTACATATATTTTATTATTAACATAACAAACCATTGTTTGAAATAGGTACCTAAAATGTACGTTGAAAGATTTTCAAAAACAAAACAAAAGTTGTTCTTAAAAAGCCCACCAGACAAGACATTGGTTGAAATTCACCCTAATATTCCTTAACTCCGTTTTGCATTTTCCATTTACCATTTCCATGAGCACTTTCAACCATTATGTGTGATCACCACATTCATACATTTTATATACATCACCCACACCATGAACATTACTCATTATGAATTCATACAACATCTCATACATTGACCTGACTTGGGCAATGAATCATAGTGTGTTATAATAGTGGACAACAGTTAGTGTGACTTTGAATAATTACACGTCATACTTATCAGTTACAAAAAGACTACACCACCAACTATTTGATTCTATTCTATTCAGAAAACCATACCACATTTTTTCACATAAAACATCAATCAATGGACAATACGACAAAAAAATATTTCACCATTTTTATATGCTTTTCGAATAAAGAAAGAAAAAAAAGATGACCCGTATTTTTTAGTCATTCATTCATTCATTTTAGTTTTTATTAAATAAAAAATTTAATAAAAGATAGATAAAAATGCAGGAAGTGACGTAGTCCTGAGGCTCTACGTAGGTGATGTCTTTGCTATACAATAAAAAAGTTGAAGCTCTCTGTAATTATTCACTACTGTCATTGTCAGCCATTTTCTTTTTTCTTAATTCAACGTGAGCAAAGGCGTCATTAATTTGTCATGCCGAGCTGTGACGTCACACGGGGATTTTTACATTTTATTTAATTTCTCCTTAAATATATTTAAAAAAATTCTAAAACTATTTTTCATACAATCCTATAAGGTTAATCTAGAAAACGGTATTTTTCATCTTGGAAAAAAATATTGTCGTGTTGTCCATTGCACGACGAAATAAAAATTCAGATATCGTAATCAAATTATTTAATTTATAGGTAGTCACCGTCATTTCACCACCACGCTAGCCCACTGCGGGAAGACTTCGAAACACTTTTGAATTTCTTCTTCATCACGACGTATGCAGGTTTCATCATCGCATTTGTATAAAAAACTTTGTATATTTGTCATTTCGCTTTTATATATTTTAGTTGGATTTGTGACATTACCTTTATTATTACAAAATGCGATCTGAAGTTTTTACCCTACTAAATCTCACGCCATCTCGTTCCAACACGTAATGTTAAAAAGGGGTGGTATGAGTTTAGTTCCAGAACTATTCTTAAATCGCATTTTATAATAAGGGGGTACTAGTCACATTTAAAGTGGACAAAATTTAGTCGGCCCAAATCGGAGATTTTTCTTGTATAGGTACCTCTAGGCACTTCTCAATCAGTATAAGGGGAACCTGAGTGACTAAGATATTAAGTGATTAGGAATGCACACACAGCCCAAACTACTGAGCCTAGGAACTTGAAATTTGGGAAGGGAGTTCCTTTATAAGTGAAAGTGAGCACTAAGAAGGTATTTTTGAAAATTCAACCCTTAAGGGTGTAAAAAGGGGGTTAAAAATGTGTAAGAAAGTCCGCCATATTTGATGTTAAAAAGGTGAAAATTTGTATTCAGACTAATAATTTGAAATAAAAAGTTTTTTCTTTTGAAAATCACCCTTCAAGGGGGTAAAATGCCAGTACGGGGGTTTAGCCATTTTAAAGTAAGAATCTTGAAAATAGCTATACGTTCTCCTTATTTTAAACCAAGAATTTTGAATTTTTTGAATTTTATAAATTTAACCCTTAAGGGGGTGAAAAGGGGGTATGAAGTTTGTATGGAACTCCGTCATCTTTGATGTTAGGAAAGTTAAAAATTGTATATATACGTATAATTAAAATAAAAAGTAATTCATTTAAAGGTTTTTGGAAAACCACCCTTTGGAGGGGTAAATTCGGGGATGAAATGCAGTATGGGGGATTAGATAGTTTAAAAGTTCGAATCTTATGTTGAATGTTTGGGCACCGATTTTGAATAAAAAGCGACTTTTGAATTCTCAACCCCTAAGGGGCAATTGCGCGAGTTTGAAGTTTGAATGAAGACTTTTGTAATAAAGACTAAAACTGCGTGAGTAACGCCGCGGGCGCAGTCTAGTTTCAGATATAAACTGGTTTCAATATAGGTACGTCGTACGGGGAAACAGCAAAATAAAACATAAATTTGCATATTGCGACAGCAATAGCCTATTCGAATATATTCGAATAATCATTTTTTTTATCACATTATCATCACATTTAAAAAGTCTACGGATGTTTAATAGGTATTTAGTTTTACCATAATAACTATTACAACATTTTAAACACCAAACAACACACTCACACAAAATGGTTGAACAGCCTCTCCCGCGTCCTGAAGTCGCATATGCACCGGCCCGATGACGATTCCAGCGTGGACTTCAAGAAGATAAAGCCGCTCATAGAGTCTTTGAAGTACTCTGAAGTCCTGAAGGTCTTGAACGAGGAGATAGAGCGAGCGAGAGAGAAGAAGAGGAAAGAGGAGGAGAGCAAATGGACGACGTTCCTGCAGAAGCCGAAGAGGCCGGTGCCGAAGTCCAAGTTCGGATATCCTGGGTGGGTTGAGGAGGAAAAACCAGAGGTATGTAAAACAATAAAAAAATAATTATCTTATTACTAACTCGTCCCGCTCCTCGCTGGTGACAAGGGTCATTTTACATTTTTCCTAAGTATGGGAAAATAGTTCAGCGGTTTTCGTTAGATGGAGCTTGTAAAAAGCAGATGTAGCTTTAAAAGCAATCAAGCAGATGGTTCGGAGTTGTTTCTGTAGATGTCACTGTGCATTTTTACATCGCGCTAGTAAAGCGTGTTTCCGAAACAATGACGTCAAGACATCTGCCCTTATTAGCAATTTTAAAAAAGTGAAATTGAAAAATAATCCAGAGATCTAGGAGGTATTGGGTATAATGATAGATAGATAGATAGATATTCTTTATTGCACAAAAATAAAATACAAGCATGATACAACAGCAACAGACAGTACAATAAGTCGGTCTTATCGCTTGTAGCGATTTCTTCCAGACAACCTTTGGGTAGAGGAAAGAAATATCGTATTCGTAATAATAAGGGAAGGCAGTGCAAAGTAGTTTAACAAATGAAATTGAGAATGGCAGAATTATACATTATTTTATATATTAATATTATTACATTACATAAATAATAATAAACAATACATACATACCCAATAATAATATATACATAGATAATTTATAACAAAAATTCAATAAAAATATAATAATATACATATATAATATAATGTTATATTGCAAATAATATAATTTTTAATATTTTATTTAATCGTCTCCCTGACTGATTTTCGAAGGTGATCGTACTATATAGCCGTTGAGTATTGGTCGTTTTCCTCTAGATGGCGCTAGCACTGGCTAGCCGACTGTGTGCTTCTGCGGATGCGCAACGGATGCGCGATGGATTCACCGCGAACATAAGTCTTAACGCCATTGTTTTTTTGTGGCGGCCACGCAGAAAAAACGACGGCGAATCCGTTGCGCATCCGCGGCGTGAACGCTGCGCAGCTGCGACGCGTTCTCTGCGTCGTCCCTCCGATGGAAAACGCTCGAAATCCGCCAGTGTGGCAACTCAAAATAAAAACGAAGTGTATGTCAGCAAAGTGGCAGTCACACCTTTGACTTGACCACAATAGATATGACTCGACATGACATTATTACGTAGACAATACATAAATTAACCTTGTTGCTATAAAACTTGGCGCCATTTTTTAATCAGTCTGCCTCCAACACGGAAACAGCTAAATCCGTCATGGATTATTTGCTATACATATTTATTATAATGTCAATGTTGACAATGGACGCGGCAACATTGGTGGTTTTAATGTTTATTCAATAAACTTGGCATAAGTTCAATAGAATAGAATTTTGGCATGTTTTTGAAACTGTTGAAAGACTTGAGGTTAGTATTTTTTCTTGTGTTGTCGTGTAAGGTGGTGGTTTTGGTGAATATCTTTCTTTTTTATTTTATTTTTATTTTTTTTATTTTTTTAATCTGATTACCTAGATTGTTTTTGAAATTTCCAAAAATACTGAGGTACTTACCTAATAAATTAAGGTTTTTTTTTGGAAATATTTTTCTTTTTATTTCCGAAAGTTTTTGGTGAATTTAGGCAGTATCTTTTTTTTTTGACCTTTCAATAAAGTTAAAAAACAAACAATAGGTAGACCATAGAGTTAGGTTGTACTGTGGCCCTAGTATTAGCTTACGTAGAGTAAATGCATACTTAAATAAGAAACCAAGAAATAACTAATCAGGAAACATTTGAATACAATGCATTTTTTTTTTAATTTGATTGAATTAAATCTTTTTTCGCGAAGCGATTGGTTCTTTGAATAGTTTTGCGTAAACATTTTTTCTTTTTGTTTCATTCATAGTAAATTTATTTACTTATTAAATTTTTTTTAACTAAATTATGTGGTTATGGTATGTGCTTTGGTGCCAAAGAAACTTTCATTCTATTCGGTTGAAACAAATAGTTTCTTGTCTTATTTTAGATAGACAGATATACAGTTCTTTTATTAGTTTTTTTTTTATTTTGGCTTATTACTTTTTATTGATTTGTCGCTTAAAAAGTCGCTTTCTTTGCGCTTTTATAACCTTTTTTACAAACTAGCTTATTGCTTTAATTTATGTCTAAATGTAACAGTTGACAAACACAGCTGTGCTCTTGATTTTTTAAGTTTTTTAAAATATGGGTTTAACTATTGCTTTTTTGCTTTAACAATGTTACTTATCTTATAATTTAATTACCTATAAGTATATGATGATATAACCTCCGGCTTTCCACATATTTTATTTAAATTGGCTTATTGCTTATCATTAAATTAACTACAATTTTGTAAGTTTATACTCTTCTCTACTCTTCTATTAGGTTGGTAGGTACTATCGACTCTTTAAAGCTTTAAGATTTTTTTTCATTGTCTTTTTGTAATAATCTTAAATTTATTAAAGTTTTTTTTTGAAGCCTGTCATGGAATAGATACCTACCTACCACCTTATTTTAAATCACATTTTAAAGTTAGGCACTAACCCTGCTAAAGCCGTCCCGTTCCAATACACATTGTTAAGGTGACGGGTAGGGCAGACTAGCGACACCTATCGATTTTAAATTTTAGCTACTAAACGGGATCTATTTTAAACAATTTCGGGATTACAACCTCTCGGCAAACACTTATACTATTTTTAAAATAACCATACACAAATATTGGGTCCAACGCGTATGCGAAAAATTTTTTGCGTACAAAAACGCATTAGGGCATGAGTTTAGTTCCGGAACTTTTCTTAGAACGCGTTTAGAAATAAGGGGAATAGGATATAAGACGATACTACTACTCTAAGAGCACCCAAATCTATTTATTATTCCTAAAATAATATATCTGTAATATTTTCAGGAACCATATAAAGTGAAAATTGTGAAACAGCCAAAGCCTAAAGTCGCACCAGATTATAAACCCAAGGTAAGTATTAAATTTCAACGATGTCCCTTAGCCGGCGTTCATTACGGCGTACACAGATAATGAACGCAGGATATATTATTGTGCTCAAGTGTGTGCGCAAACACTAGTGCACTTACCCTCATATTCCATACACCAGTGTGACACGACTGGAGAGGGATCTAAGCGCAGTACCTACAACTTATGCTTTCCGAGGCACAGGGGCTTAAAACCGCCAACATCCAGACTCTGGGCTAACACTAACAATTTCTTACGGAAAACTTAGTTACAAATTTTTGCCCTGACCCGGGAATTGAACCCGGAACCTCTTGCGCAGCCGTCGCTTTAAGTGCGACCCACTAACCAATGCGCCACCGACCAATCCGTATTGACAAGCGTGGTAGGTAATTAAGCCTAATCCCATCATATTAGCGATAACTTGATTTCTGAGGCCTTTGCCCTGCAGTGGGACAGTCTATAGACTATTTGCTACTACAACATACTTATAATATATAGAAACACCCAGACTAATACAACACACAAATGTTTGTACTGTGCGGGGATCGAACCCGTAAACCTTGGATAAAGGCAGCATTTACTACCACTGATCCAAACGTGTCGACAAAATAGTAATGGAAACGTGAAAAAATGATATATGATCAACCTTTCAATCGCTAGAACTTTGAAACCGGCCCTCTCCCCTGGGAGGAGCGCGCGTTGAACGAGCCCCCGCCTCCGCCCGTGGAGGCCGAGGACCCAATCCTCATTCCTGAAGAACTGCCAGAGTTCCTGGAGGCCGTCGACCCGTTGCCCGAGAGCGAAGTGCCCGATTTGGAGGATACTGGTAAGGCTATCACCAGACCGCATCCACCAGACCACATCCACCAGATTATATCCACCAGACTACATCCACCTGATCACATTCACCAGACTTCATCCAACAGACCACATATAATATAATAATATAATATAATTCTCACAACATCTCATACGTTGACCTGATTCCATACTAAGTAGCTTAAGCACTTGTGTTACAGATATCAGACAACAGAGGAACACAAATATATACTTAAATACATATATTACACCCAGACACTGAACAAACACAAGTGTTCATCGCACGAATGTTTGTCCAGGGTGGGGATCGAACCCACGACCATTGGCGTAAGAGGCAGGGTCACTACCAATTGCGCCATCCGGTCAGTCAACATACACCAGACTACATCAACCAGACTACATCCACCAGACTACATCTACTAGACTACATCCACTAGACTACATCTACCAGACCACACCTACCAGACCACATCCACCAAACTACATCCACCAGACTACATCCACCAGACCACATCCACCAGACCACATATTTTGTGGAGGCACGCCTCGTTCGCACTCTGGTTTGAGCCGGCCCTATGTGTGGGCCGGCCCGAACCAGAGTGATACCACAGCCTCATAAAACCAATCTGAAGCAGTTCCCACGCTGTGTTTCGCCTAGTAAGCACACTTGTGATACCAACCGTTATTTTTTTATCGTTACATCCCGAAAACCAGATAAGCACAGTTTTCCATATTTGTGATTATTATTATACAGGGTGTATCTGTGAACATTTACATCCCTTTAACCACGTGTTCTACTACCCATTCTGAATAACATTTGTTCAATGACTTTTCGAAATTTGTCGAAAAATGTTTCGACTTTCCATACAAAATGGCCAAGTCGCGTGACCAATTTTGTATGAAAAGATGAAATGTAGTACTGTAGCTACAGTTCGCTAAAATATATGTTTGAGAGCAATAAATACATTTAATTTTTTTTATTATTTTTTATTTTTAAATGTTGTTCAGAATGGTTGGTAGAACACGTGCTTGAAGGGATGTAAATGTTCACAGATACACCCTGTATGTTGTATTAACTCTATGATTGATTGATTTAAATATTTAATGTGTAATTAATGTTCTTTTTTCTTTTCTTTTTTAAAATAAATTATCTTGTGTGCGCTTTGGAGTAGTTTATAAGCATGCTTGTAAGCTGAATAAAAAAATAAATAACAGGTATCGTGAATAAATACCATTTAGCAAGTTAGATCAATAAAATAAGCGAAAAGATATCAGCCATTCCTAACAAAATTGAACCCGGCGATAATGTATGGAACCGCTGATTTTTTAAATATAAAAATAACGGTCTATACTTGGCGGCAATCGCTTACCATCATTGTTTGCTCGTCTTCAAAAAATATTTCTACAACTACTAACTTTTTTCCTCAGGTATACCACTACCACCTCCAAAGCCGGTAGAGGAGTCCACACCCTCTCCAGCCCCTGAAGAGGAACCAATTGAGGAGGCGGACCCAGAACCCCTCCCTGAGGAACCCCCAGCACCAGTGGAAGAAGAGCCGGAGACTCAGCAACAGATGGAGCAAAATAAACTGGCTGAGCAGTTGCTGATGGGGGTGCAGAGTATGGTTGGTGAGTGGCTGGAATTATCAATCTAAAGGATGGAATATGAGGCGTGTACCTAGCGTCCGTGGTAGCAGCGGCACTACTGTGAGGATAGGAGACGGCAGCAGCAGTGAAAAGCATAGTTTAGCAAAAAACTTTTTACTACCGAAAAAAACCTTTTTCCTTCGTACCACAATGACACTTATAAAAACACTAAATAAAAATCTGAATATCAAAAACAAGGTAAATTCAAATATAAAATACTTATAAAAACATAAATATTTTAAAAGAGGTGTAGGTAAAACCTGCTTTCTGTCTAATCAGACACTGGCAATATTGTGACACTTATTTGAATTTAATGTATGTACTTTGTTTATAACTATATATCATGTTTGACTGTCTCCGTGTGACCAAGATACCGTGTATACTTATACCTATTAAACACAACTAGGTAATTATTTGGATACTGTAGCGGCTATTTTCCACTGCGTCCTTTCTCTGCATCAGAAAGAGGTCTGCCAACAATCAACGATATATCAATCAGATGGATATTATATCAATGACAATACCATTAAAAATACGTAATCAAGGTTTATGGTTATACCTAAAAGACGAAACACTTGCGCGATGCAATTGACGGCCAGCGCCATCTATTGATGCAGCGAGGAACTAAGTAAGGAATCGCTCAAAAATTACGTAATCATCAAGCGGGGAGTGGGTCGTAGCTCAGCTGCTCAGCTGCCATCGGTTACACCAGTTTAGCAATATATAAAGATCTTCTTTCTAGATCCCAATGCCAGCGTGGAACAGCAGCTAGCCCAGATGCGAGCTCAGATGGCAGCACTAGCGCAGCTGCCAAGCGTCATCCAACAAACCTTGGACGCTGTCACCCGACAGCTCAGCCAACTCAGCACTACGGTAAATATGACATTTTTTTGAGAATTCGAAAATAGCATAAGGAACTAAATTGGGTCCAGAACGCTACCTTGAGAGATACCTATAAAATGTAAAAGGAAAAAAAATGGTCTAAATACGCTGCCTTGAGGGACACCTACGAAATGCAAAAGAAACAAAATTGGATTCAGGACGCTGCCTTGAGGGACATTACATTTAATAGGAGAAGACCTTTTTTAAGTGATAGGTGGCACGAGCAGGCGGATCACCTGATGGTAAGCTATTGCTGCCGCCAATAGACACCTGCAAGACCAGTGGAATCAGTACGCTGCCAACCTTTACGGTAGTTAATACAGCGCAAGCACTGCTTCACACCGGTTTGGTGAGGCCGTGGTGTCACTCCGGTCGAGCCGGTTCATTCGTATCGAAGCATGTCTCTTCAATGTTCTTACTTCAACCTTAATTGAAAAACTATTTTCATTTTCACATTTTTTCTTGTTTACAGGAAATTTCGAGTCAAGTAACAACTGAGGAGACGATGCACTCTGAGTCACACAAAGAAATGCACTCAGAGTCACACGCCGAAATGAGCGTGGAGACTCACGAACATACTGAGAGTGAGTTTTTTTAAATTTCTTAAATAATTATATCAAAAAGGCTTAATTTATAAGAATTCCTAAAAAGTGGAAAAGAAACAAAATTAGCTCCAGAACGCTGCCTTGGAGGACATCTTCAATTTAAAAAGAGAAGATCTAAAAATGCCTTTAACACATTAAGAAAAATATAGAAAGTATAGTATTGTATATAGTAAATTATTGATGTATAAAACTTTTAATGGCATCATAATATTTTCAGTGAGCCAATCAGAAGTGACGGAGTCAGAAGACAGAGCGGTGACAGTGAGTGAGGAAAATGAACAAATGACCAATGGGGATGCGCAGGTAGCCTTTTTATGCATCTTCATAAAAATAATTAACTACCTATCTAATTTCGATCCCTTAAGCATAATGTATTTTTTTTTTACAAAGTTTTTTGCAACAATTGGTCTCTTAAGACAACTGCAGTCTCTTTGTTCTTTTTTATGATGATTATATTACTTTAGTAGAACGCTCGGAATAAAATAGGCCAATCTAAATTACAAAACCCTTTTGTCTTTAACCACAGGACCACCAGGTGACCATTGTGGAAGTGAAGGACGAGAAGCCGAGCCTCACTCAAGAGGAGTTGGAGAAACTGCGGAGAGAAGAAGAGGAAATGCTGGAGGAACAGAGAAGAATTGAGAAGCAGAAAAAGGTATAGTATCCCTGAGCATCTTTAAGGCAAGAATGAACAGACAGGTTAGGGGAACGTAACATCCTAGACCTTAACAATGATTTCCATCAGACGCTCACAGACGGTAATTCCAAACAAAACTGTAACAGTTTTCAGCCGGGCAATAACTTGCCTATTTGAGTCGAAAAAAGTGTTCTCTGATTTATAAAGCCTTCTTTTAATTATTTACTTATAGAGAATGATATATAGCTAAATCCGCGATCATGTATTTTCCTTGAAAGATTTAATACCACTCTATGTTTCTTAGCACTGGAAGGAGTTATAAAGAATAAAAATTAAGACTTACACAACAAACGGGTAGGGACACGCAGGGGGCATCCTAAGTCTATGGTGCGGACTGATGGGCAGTGTTGCCAACTCGGTACCAAGTTTTCGGGCTAATTGTCGTCTCAAAAAGGGCTAGATTTTGCCAATATTTTGCTATAAATTAAAATAGGGCTGTAAAGTTCTGTTGACCAATTATCTTTCGAAAATACAAAGTCCTCATCAGAGAATTCTTCGCCATTAAAGATTTTACTTCAACTATTGTTACCTGCCTCTATGTTTTACTCTCACCTATAATGCTGACGATGTTGATGGTTGTGGCTGTTCCATTAGGGACAGCCTTGCTCAAAACAAATTGATAACTAATCATTTTGGGGCTAGAAATTGGGGGCTAAAGCATCATTTTATGGGCTGAATAAACATAAAAAGGGGTTAATTCTAGCCCCAAAAGGGCAAGGTTGGCAACAGTGCTGATAGGATGCGTGGCATAATAATAACACACACCCGGTAAGTTCGTTTTTGGGCGCTTGTCTAATACAGTAGGTATTTTTAATAATGACTATGCAGAACCCTATTGACGATTAAATTCAGCTCCTGTTGTTCATCATAATGATAATAAAATTTAGGAAATGATGGAACAAATGAGACTGGAGCAAGAGTCTCGTCAAGTGAAGCAGCGCCCCACCCCGCGCGTCGGAAAGCCGAAGCAGGTGTTCGGGCCCCCCACGCCGGTGGCGCGGCCGCTCGTGCTCCCAGGGGGACGCAAGTGGAGGAAGCCAGAGGACGCCTACAATGAGGCCTTCTTCGCTGAGACGTTGGCTTCGCAGGCTGAGCTGATTCAGGGAAAAACTTTAGGGTACTTTTTATTTTAGTTATGATAGCAAAGACACTTTAGTTGTATGTAAGGTCGTTTATTTATTAGAAAATTAAACGAACTTTTATTCTGTAAGTTTATTGTAGAAGTAGATTGTTGCAAAACTACGTAAAAGCAGGTTACCAGAAACCACGTAATTAAAAAAGTCGCAAATACTTACTAGTTCGACGCTTGAAAAGAAATATTGACTAAGCGCCATGTTTATTAAATTGATTTAAATAAATAAAGAAAGAATAAAAGAAAATTTTATTATTTTGGACATCACAACCCTATATACGAGTACAACATCAGTTACAAAAGAAGAAACAAACAAAAAAAATATACAGTTTTTTCTGTATTCGCGTCTAGATTTGAACTGTATATTTTCAACCAAATTTAGCCAATAATGGCGCTTGGTCAATATTTAATTTCAAGCGTAGAATTGCAGTTCCTTATGCTCGTCTGCACAAAAATATTTGTTTAATGTAGGTATTTATTTATGCAACAAAAAAAAAGTTCAGTATCATTATCTCAACAATTATTTATTTCAACTTTTATAGAATCATGTATCGTATGATGATTACAGCAATTGTCATTTTATAGGTGTTCATATGAAAGCGACATTCTTCCATACGACGAGAGGTTGGTCATTCCATGTACACGTCATGTGCATGCCATTTATATGTACATATCTTTATGTTGCATTTTGGAAAAATGTTGTATGAATACAAGAATGTTAACTTTGTACATAAATATGTTTGTATGTTAAATACAGTCAACAACATATCGATCCACTACAAATACTATAAAAATGAGAAATTAGCTTAATAATAATATTTCACAACATCACATACATTGATCTGACTCCGAGATAGGTAGTTCAAGCACTAATCAATTTCAATTTTTAGCTACTAAACCGGACCTTTTTCATACAATTTCGGGGTAACAATCTCTCGGCAAACACTTATAATATTTTATAAACTACTTGTACTTAACTTTTGGGTCTGCCTTTGTACTCAAAATTTAAATTACCAATTAAATTAATTAATTAATTAATTTTTCGCGTATAAAAACGGACCTAACATTTGTGCATGGTTATTTAATAAATAGTATAAGTGTTTGCCGGGAGATTGTAACCCTGAAATTAATTGAAATAGATTAATAGCTAAAAATTAAAATCGATTGGTGTCACTAGTGTGCCCTATCCATTACCTTAAGGATATCAGAATCAACAGTGGGATTACAAATATCGGTACCTATCTTAAGTATCGGTTTAAGAAATTTGGAATATTAGTAGGATCCAACCTGGTGTTAACTGTATTTTAATTATCATATACAATTTGTTCAAAATCCATGTGCTAGAGTAAATAATTACAGATTAAAGTTGCTATCACAAATTGTAATAATTACCTACGCAATTGTATACGGTATTTTATATTACATTAGGTAAATGGATGTATAATTATACATGTATAATTATATATGTAAAGTAAAGTATCAGTCCATATACTGTCAACTGCAGGGCAAAGGCCTCCATCATAGAAATCAAGTCATCGCTACTATGATGGGGTTAGGCTTAATCACAGGGGCGAAGCTACCGCCGTGTCTGCCGTATCAATTATACGGGGCTCCTGGGCCACGGGGGCCCCCAAAGTGTGTAAGGAAAAAGAAATAAAAATCTTTACCCAAATATATGAGCCTCCAAATATTTTTTTTATACGGGGCCCCGACAAGGCACGCTACGCCAATGCTTAATCACCACGCTTGCCTAATGCAGATTGGTGATCGCAAACCCGAGCTAAGTTCAAAAAATTCAAAATACACTTTTTGTATAATTATACATTGTCAGATTTTAATGTTGCATTACATATAAAATTGTATAATATCCATAAAAATGTGAAATGGAAGAAATATGATAGTCACAGGATACCGGCGTAAAGCAGCACTGTGCTGTTTCGCTGCGTGAGTGATAGTACCGGAGGCCCAATCCGGGGGAAAAGGCCGGCAGCGCACTTGTGACTCCACTGGTGTGGCAGGTGTCCATGGGCGGCGGCGATCGCTTACCATCAGGTGATCCGTCTGCTGGTCTGCCACCTATCACATAAAAAAATACTGAAAATCAATATTTTATAAGTTTTTTCAAAATATTTTTAATATTTCTTCCACGATATTTTCCATCTGTTAATGTCTCATTGTATTTTTATGTTATAATTATCTATGTTTTCATTCCCGCTAGTTCTTTTTCAGCTTTCTATTACTAGATAACTAGTTATACCAAAGTGTATGTGATCATTTTTCAAATGCAAAATCTTGTCTCATAAAAATGTAAAAAACACTGACTTTCATTATTTCAGCTTACTAAAATTATGTTTGCTTGTTTGTCTTATGGTGTTTTTGTCTGTCTGTTTGCATGTGTGTTCGTGGTGGCAGATAGAGGTCTGGAACGAGATCTGGCCATGGGGAGACGAGAAATCGTTATGTAGGCAGTATAGGTATGTACTAGTGAAATGAATTTAAATTCGTAAAATTCACAACATAATAATGTAGGTGACTTATAATTAATGTCCTCCAAACCGATATTTCGGTCATGGCGGCCAATCTCAGCGATCACCCATCGACGCAGGAAATATTACAGTGCACAAGTATTTGCGCAGACACAAGTGCACTCTCTATTCCCGTACCCTCTTATTTCGATGGGACACTAGTGTGACACGACAAGAGGGATAAGGCGCAGGAACAACGGCTTAACGTGCTATCCGAGGCAAGAACGGCAACTTCCAGACTCTGGGCTAACACTGAGAATTTCTTAACAGAAAAACTCAGGTACCTACAAATTTGGCCCGACCCGGGGATTGAACCCGGAACCCCAAGCGCAACCGTCGCTTTAAAGTGCGACCCACTATCCAATGCGCCACCGAGGCAGACCTATATGTATAGTGAACATCTTACAACTATAATACCTAATAGCTATATGTACAGTCGGCCACACATCGGGTTACCACAATCTGTCAAAATTCCTCAATTGATATCGAACCGAACATGTTTGACATTAAGGTGAGAATCGAATGAACAATTTGACAGTTGTATATACTTTAATGTGTGGCTATACGTACAAAACAAATACACACTCCAACAGAATCTAGGGATATAAATTATACAGAGTGTATCTGTGGACATTTACATCCCTTTAACCACGTGTTCTACCAACCATTCTAAAAAACATTTGTTCAATCATCATCATTTCAGCCAATAGACGTCCCTTGCTGGACACAGGCCACACAGATCGGCCCTGCGCCGCCCGCATCCAATGGATTCCCGCGATCTTCACCAGATCGTCGGTCCACCTTGTGGGGGGCGCCACGGCTGCGACTTCCTGTGCGTGGCCTCCACTCCAGGACCTTTCTGCCCCAACGGCCGTCTGTTCTCCTCGCTATGTGCCCTGCCCATTGCCACTTGAGGCATGCAATCCTTTGGGCTATGTCTGTAACCTTAGTTCTCCTGCGGATCTCATAATTTCTGATACGATCACGCAGGGAGACTCCGAGCATAGCTCTCTCCATTGCTCTCTGATTTGTTCAATGCGTTTTCGAAATTCGTCGAAATTTTTTTGACTCCCCATACAAAATGGCCGAGTCACGTGACTGACTTTGTATGAAAAGTTGCTGTTTTTTATGCGAATTTCCAATTTTTTTATGCGAATTTCCAATTTTTTTATGCGAATTCCCAAAACTCATAGAACAAATGGTGTTCAGAATTGTTAGTAGAGCACGTGGTTGTAGCCGTGTGGTCCCCGGCAGAGTAGAATAGGCCGCCCTCACTCTTACCGAGGTGTCGTAAAAGGCGACTAAGGTAAAGCTGCTGGCATGATCATCAGCACCCAGAGAAGGAAAACTCTGCATTTATATCAAAGCCCTCGCCAACCCGTCTGCCAAGCGTGGTGAGTATGGCAATTACCCCTCATGTGATTGAGGGAGGCCCGTGCCCCAGCAGTGGGGACTTCAATGGGCTGATGATGATGATGATGATGACGTGGTTGAAGGGATATGTTCACAAATACAAACAGCTTCTCACTTATTACGAATCGCAAACTAAGATAGTCCCGGAACAAAATTGGCGCCAGTCCCTTTTAACATTGCATGTTAGAAAGGGATGACATGAGCTTTATAACTTTAAATCGCAATTTATAATAAGGTGGAGAAATTTCAAAGCACCAGAAATTAGATAACTACGTACCTAATAAATTATAATGAGCAATTTATTTGTCACCAGCGAGACTTTATGGTGGATTTATGACAAAATATAAATAAATAAAATAAATCCAGCAAAAAAGTATTATTTCAAATATATGATCACTCAGCATCTACAAACGCTTAAATTATTAAACTTGAACAAAGAAAAAGTTTTTTTTAGTAATCAAATTGCGAATTTTCAGAGAATCTAACTGCCACCTCGTGGATTTCCATAATCTACATGAGATGTATATTGTAAAATACAATAAAATATTGGAAGTGAGTTTTTGAAGCATGGTGAATTTGTGGGAACATCTTATTGTCATTTAATCTGTCATCATTTTGTAATTTTTTCGTTATTCATTTCGTTGGCTCGTCATATTTTCTCATCATACTCCCTATTACATATAACATAATATCTTATACATATAAAATCAGCAAAGAAATCAAACACAAGTCTTCAGATATATTTTAAACATCCGAAATTATAAAGACTTTACTTTTACAGGAGTTTAAAAACATTTCATTATTGCATCATTTCTGTTTCACATTAAGTAAATATGTTTTTTAATAATTTTATTTATTTTCAAAAATATAAAATTTTAGTTTGTCATAATAACATAATAAATTTTAAAAATAATATATTTTTCTTTGACAAGTTCACACTCCAATTTTCTCTCTTCTACAAGATTTTAAATTTTCGCGTTTTGTCGCGTTTGCATAATACAAATAATTTCACACTTCATTTCTCTTAGAAAATATATCTTTGAGATGCCCTCGGGCAAGTTCTCGTTTGCAAAATAAATTTTCCGTTCCATTTGCAAGAACAAATTATGCGGCTAATACTTTTCTTTTTAGATCATTTGCCTTGTATAACAGATTTTTTGAGACAGTTGATCCATTTAAGGTGACGGGTAAGGCACACTAGCGACGCCAATCGTTTTTAATTGTTAGCTACTAAACCGGATCTATTTTAAACAATTTCGGGATTACAACCTCTCGGCAAACACTTATACTATTTATTAAATAACCATTAACCATGCACAAATGCGGACCCAACATTACGCACATCCTCTGAAAAACTGTCACAACACAAAAAGCGACTTTTGAGAAAAACGCGTTTTCACTTATTGGTTACTTAATTAATGTGTGCTCAATCATCAATGCTGATTTTTTTGGATTCAAAATATTTTACCTGTTGACCAGTTTATAAACTCGTTTCTAGAATGTTAAAAAGGCTTAGAACTAACAAAAAAAGGCATTACGCAATGCGAAGGTGTTCTTGTCTTATGATGACAGATTTTCAGAGGTGTGCGATTTGTTCGCGAAAAATGGATTCACGCTAACAGTAGCCGCTTTTGGCGGTGATCAATTTTTCGCGTACAAAAACGGACCCAACATTTGTGCATGGTTAATTAATAAATAATATAAGTCTTTGCCAAGAGGTTCTACTTTCTAAGGTTCGGCCGTGTGGTCTCCGGCAGAGTAGAATAGACCACCCTCACTCTTACCGAGGTGTCGTAAAAGGCGACTAAGGTAAAGCTGCTGGCATGATCATCATATCTGATATCAGCACCTAGAGAAGGAAAACTCTGCATTTATATCAAAACCCTCGCCAACCCGTCTGCTAAGCGTGTGGAGTATGGCAATTACCCCTCATGTGATTGAGGGAGGCCCGTGCCCCAGCAGTGGGGACTGCAGCAGCCGACGATGACGATGACAAGAGGTTCTAACCTCAAAATTGTTTAAAATAGATCCGGTTTAGTAGCTAACAATTATAAACGAATGGTGTGGCTAGTTAGGGCTACCCGTCGCCTTATTGTACACGGGACTAAACGCGGTTTTATATGTAAGTACACACTCGTAGTAGCATATACTCAAAGCTTGACGTTTCTATCGCGTTACAACGGTCGTGGCCACAAGCGGACTGAAGGTGTACGCGGCGTCCGACTGCTACGCCCAGCTTGTGAAAAGATCTACGAATATTTTCGTTACTAGCTGTTTCACGCGGTTTCACCCGCGTCCCGAGGGAACTACTTCCCGTATCGGGATAAAATATAGCTGACTTCATTTTTTGGTTTTTCGACTGAACGAAGTGAAGTGAAGTTACTTCTGAATAATGCAGCTTTCTAATGGTGTAAAAATTATTGCAATCGGTCCAGTATTTTTTGAGTTTATTCATTACAAACATACAAAAATACAAATATTTCCTCTTTATAATATTATAGTGTAGATTCGTACTCATTTCCATTATTTACACTGCCACTAAATAAAATATCAGTGAGGTCACTCCGACACACCACACTCACAGTATCCAGACTACGAGTATGTACTTACATATAAAAAGAACCGCGTTTTGTCCCGTGTACATTGATTATTTCTCTCTTCTGTATTCTAACTATTTTTGTATGACACAGGATCAATTTCATGAAATACGAAAAGCCGCCCGTGTCCCTGGACCACCTGCAACACTCTGAGACGTACAAGCTAATCCACAACATGGAGCAAACACAACCCAAGCGAGTGGAGATGTTGACACCGGTCATCTGCGAAGCTGACTACAGAGAGGTAGTTAAAAAGTAATGAGATAACTTACCGTGGGAGAGCCACGCCAGCCACGACCTCACAGAAAACCGGCGTGAAGCAGCACTGTGCTGTGTTTCGCTGCGTGATTGAGGGTACCGGAGGACCAATTTTTTTTTTCTGTCTCGATCTCAATTATGCATGCATGCATGGATATGGAACAGATGCGCAATAATGTAATGGTAGTCGCTGAAAACCAGCGTCGAGGTTGGTCTCATGGATCAGCACCGACTATTGCTGAGCGGCCGCCTGTTTGGCACATACAGGGATAATGTTGTCCTACTTTTCGTCATTATTTATGTCTAGGTTATGTTTCTTATTAAGTTTCCTTGTTTTGTATTGTGCCAAATTAAGTTATCAGTCATTCATTCAATCCTTAGGAAAGATGGATCTAAATTAGTATGGGAAACACAACTTATCGGGAAATCTCCATATAATCGGCAATTTCATACTTTTTTCTTTTTTTATGTGATATGTGGCTGACGAGCAGTCGGATCACCTGTTGGTAAGCGATTGCCGCCACCCATGGACACCAGTGGAATCACAAGTGCGGTGCCAACCTTTAAACCCCCTTTCCCTCGGATTGAGCCACCGGTACCCTCACTCACGCAGCGAAATACAGCACAGTGCTGTTTCACGCCGGTTTTCTGTGAGGCCGGTATCACTCCGGTCGAGCCGCCCATTCATGCCGAAGCGTCGCTCTTCCATGTTACACTTTAGCCCCTAATACTTATTTATACCTAAGTTGTATTATATTTGTTACAGAAATGTCGCTCGGTGACCCCCAGCATGTGCAACCCTCAACAAGTCCAGCCCTGAACAGTGGTCCATTTTTTACAAACATTCATAGACGTTCCTAAATTCAATAGGTTTAAAAATCAAAACCATCTATCTCCAAGAAATAAAGCAAGGTCCTAAAATGAACCCCAAAAACAAAATAAGTCTTTTTTCTTAATATCAGGTGTGATTAAGGTAACACTACCGCGCTCAGACACGTCAATTATGTTATATATTTATTATCTTAATTATGGAAAGTCTTGTTTTTTAGGCAAGCTGACTTCATTTTTGGGTTTTTCCACTGAACGAAGTGAAGCGAAAAGCTAAAGTGAAGTGACGTGCCCAAAAAACCCCTACTAATATACTTTTAAGTAACAATAATTGTGTAATTAATTAATCAATTTTGGAATCATGCGCTTTCAACGCGCAAGACAGTCCATAAACAAAAAAAAAGTTAATTTGACGTCTCTAAGTGCGGCAGAAGGGCTTATCTGTCGTAATAAAGAAAAATCATTGATAGATGTATTTGATTCTTAATTTTGCATTTTTAAACAGTCGTAAACTACTAAATTTCAATTTGTTTAATGACAGTTTTGTATAGATTTACAAATATATCAACTCGTAATTTTTTTAAATAAAAATGTATGATTGTGTTTAAATATTTGATAATTCTACAGTGCCTACTTAAATTGTTGATTTTTATAAAAAAATATATCATAGTTGACTGTACCTACTTTCAAAGTTTTTCCATCTAAATCCATTATCTATATTTCTTATTGTTTCGTTATTGGATATCTTAAAAAAAATAACATTAGATTGGTAGAAATTACCAAAATATTAATTCAATACATTTTTTGATTTTTTTTATGATCAACCTTAAATTAAATCAAAAGTCGCCCAATCAAAAACCGCTGTTTTGATTTAATCTAAGAATTTTGCGGTCATTTAGGAGTTTCGTCTATGAATTTCCACGTCTAACATATTAACTTCAATTGTATGATTGTATGTTTTTCTACGTGTTTTAGTCCTTGGTTTCGTTAAATAAAATCTGTTTTAAAGCATAGATTTGTTTTTTCATGTATACACCGTTTTATTTATCGTTTACCTACGAAAACCTCATAATAGGTATCGCGAATGAAGTCCATTTGGCTTGTTAGATCAACAAAATATGCGAAAAATTGACTGGCCGGATGGCGCAATTGGTAGTGACCCTGCCTTTTACGCCAAAGGTCGTGAGTTCGATCCCCACCCTGGACAAACATTCGTGCGATGAACACTTGTGTTTGTTCGGTGTCTGGGTGTAATATATGTATTTAAGTATATATTTGTGTTCCTCTGTTGTCTGATATCTGTAACACAAGTGCTTAAGCTACTTAGTACGGAATCAGGTCAATGAATAAGATGTTGTGAGAGTTGTGAGAGTTATTAAATACAGCTTTTCTATACAAAATAGAATATCCACCCGGCAATAATGTATGGAATAGCTGATTTTTTTCGCTTATTATGTTGATCTAACACGCTAAATGGACTTCATTCACGATACTTATTACGATGTTTTCAGGATGTAAACGATACAAAAATAACAGTGTATGTTACCTACTCTATCATCGGCCTACATTTTTTTCTTATAAAGTAATCCTCATTGCTTTTCATCATTGACGATGTCGCAATGGATACTATAATATGATTTTATGAAATAAAGTGTTAATAAACGCCGTGTGGTCCCCGGCAGAGTAGAATAGGCCACCCTCATTCTTACCGAGGTGTCGTAAAAGGCGACTAAGGTAAAGCTGCTGGCATGATCATCAGCACCCAGAGAAGGAAAACTCTACATTTATATCAAAACCCTCGCCAACCCGTCTGCCAAGCGTGGTGAGTATGGCAATTACCCCTCATGTGATTGAGGGAGGCCCGTGCCCCAGCCAGTGGGGACTTAAATGGGCTGACGATGATGAAATAAAGTGTAAGGCCCTGGATTCGGTTCTCGGTGAGGTCAGCTCGGGTCACTCTTTAGTCTACCGATAAGACTATTCAAAGCAAAATGTAACAATGGGAGTGGTCCATATTTATACTCCATTGAAGTCCTTGATCAGTTAGGAGAATTTCAGAATTTTCATAATTTACCTCTATCTATGTAGTTATTGAGTTATTTATTTTATTTTATTTTTATTTTATTTATTTCATTACACAGGTCCTTAAACCTAATTACGTAATTAAAGACGGTAACAGAAGTAAAAAAATAATAATAAAACAATATCAAAAAACAGGCAAACACGTGAGTTATCTGAAAACTAGGCTTATATTACCATACTACGGAGATCTATGCGCAGTGTTCTTCACAGTAGGACTGGCATGTGGACACTATACTGTGCCACGGATCTGCAAATAGATCACAATGGGGTTGGTGACCCAAGAGTGCATTGAGGGCAGTGTGCATGCGACACAAGGGAGACTCCGCACGTGCTACGGTGCGACAAGGCAAGCGTGCAAACAACAGATGGCGTCGTGATGCGCGATGTCGGATATAATTTTCCGGTACGTATAGCCGTGAAAGCTGGTCTAAGACGTCTGGACACTGAACGTCCCCGCGGACCGCGGTTATGCATTTGTAGTGGATTAAATATCTCAAAAATGGCATTTAAGTACCTACTTTTTTGTGATTAATTTAATAAAATGTTTATTTCATTATCTTTTGTGGTTTCCCTACGACCGCTAAAAAATTTTTTTTTCACACAATTTCAAGTCTGAACTAGTTTAGTCAAAACCAGTCAAAACTGGGGCCCCATTCTCACGATTTTCGGTATGAATGAATGAATTAATTTATTTTCTCAAAAAAGTAACAATATATATACCATAATAAGTATTTAAAGAAAATATACGCTACCACTACCTAAAATTATTCAATGTACATATTAATTACATCACTAAAATACATGTAGTAGGCATTGTACAATAATTTTACTATACAACATTTTAATAGAAGTATGAATTGAATACTATGCCAACCCAGTAATATAATTCAAACAGAAGCATCAAAGAAAGAAAAAATAGTTTTTTTTTTATTATGGCTCTACCCGAAGATAATTCGCCAATGTCAAGTAACTTATTAAGAATAAGTAGGTAGTCAACAGTCGAAGTCAGTCAAAGTCACAGTCACTCAATAAAAAGCCGGTGTTTTAGGTACGTTTTATCGACCTAAGGATTCCGCGGATATCACTCTAAAAGCAATCGCAGGTTTTAAGACTCTATTTGGTCCAAGCAAGTTGTCCGAGACAACTCACTCGACATAGCAGTGTTAAAAACGATACAATCCAACGATTCTTATTATTAGGATCACTTTGCTGCACTTCACTGCACAAATAAACACCAAATTTGAACACTAAAAACCACTAGACACTAATTTAAAACCTTTGAATTGCATCAGCCCATGCGGCTTGTTTTAGCCCTACCCGCCGAATCCAAATAGTTTGTTGGCGGTATACAAGTAACGCTAATCTTTACCTACCGTGCTAGTCGAGACTGAGTTACGGCTAGGTAAGAATCTCGCTCGAGTAATACGCGCTCTAAAATGAGTGGTATTAGAACACATTTTAAATACAATTGCAAAAGTTAGGTAGTTAGTTAGGCGAGTTAAAAATGTAACACGTACAACCTGTGCGGATAAAGAATGGGATCAGAAATGGCGGCGCATCTATTCACTTCTCGCTCGCCACACTATTTACATCTATTCTCGCACTCGTGGGTAGCGAGCGAGAAGTGAATAGATGCGCCGCCATTTCTGATCACATTCTTTATCCGCACAGGTTGTAGTAAGTATACTTACAATTTGGAGATAATGCAGGTTATAGCAACTATTAATATGTAGGTTTATATATATATATATAATATATATATATATATATATATATATAGATATTATCTATAATAATATATATATATATATATATATATAAACCTAAATATTAATAGTTGATATAACGGCATTATCTCCAAATTGTAAGTATACTTACTTTACAACTGTGCGGATAAAGAAGTGATCAGAAATGGCGGCGCATCTAATTCACTCTCGCTCGCATACACACGAGTGCGAGAATGATGTAAAATAGTGTGCGAGCGAGAAGGTGAATAGATGCGCCGCCATTTCTGATCCCATTCTTATTCGTATATTATATATATCCATAAAATATATATATATTATATAGATATATATATATATATATATATAATATATATATCTATATATATATATATATATATTATATATATATATATAGATATATATATATATATGTTGTTGTTATTTGTGATATGATAGAACATTGTGAATGTCGCATGAAAACCATACAAAAAAACTATGTTTTGTTAATGATGATAAAATATCACGTCACGAGAAAAATGGGCACACACAAAATATACAACCTGTGCGGATAAAGAATGGGATCAGAAGGGTGCGAGTATAGACGCAAATAGTGAGCGAGCGAGAAGTGAATAGATGCGCCGCAATTTCTGATCCCATTCTTTATCCGCACAGATTGTAGTTTGTACTAACACTGACCGTTACACCTCAAAAACTTAGAGGATAGGATGCCATATATATTTCTAAAAGAAGAGATAATAAATTAACGTTAAATTTTTCCTCTTAATATTATAGCTTTAACATAGTATTTTTTCTGTCATTATAGCCAGTTCAATCCTTTATTTTGAGACAAAAAAGTTTTGATGAGAGAGTAAGGTTTTTTATTGATTCGATTTTGTGTTTCTAAAATATTAAACAAATTATATCGGATGTCAGAATTATTTATGTACCTGCGGCGTCGTAATGTTGATACTAATATGGATATTCTCGGGATTTTAATGGCATCCCAAACTTAATTTTGACCGTACAACCAAAATTAACATAAATTTTCACATAATTTGAGGACTATCAAGGGGTGGTTTTTGGTCATACGGGACAGAACTATACTTTTTAATTTTTTTGCGACTCAGCAAACAACCAGGTGTGGGTAGTCCGGTATTTTTTCGCGACTCACCTGGCAACCCTACGAGTATTAGAGCTATTGGTTTGCCAAAAACAAAATATGTTGATATTTTCAGTAAAAAAGATACTAAAAGCTATTTTTGAGATAGTTGCCACGATTCTGAAAAAAAGTCATTAATATGAGAATGAAACTTTTGTTTCTCGCGCCATTTTTAACCAAAGTTAGGCATACTTCGTAAACTTAAACTTAATGGCAATACATGGTCCGAATCAAATACTGTACTAATAACACTATTTTTTTTTCAGATACTTTTTCACTCGTTTCAAAATAATAAATAACAAAAATTATTTCCCTAATTGAATAAATAAATATTTAATCACATATTTTATTTATTTTAGAATTTTGATTGTAAAGTATAATTAATTTTACATGATTATTTAATATTTAACTAATTAAATAAATAACACACGCTGATTCGGACTTTATATTTAATCGGACTTCACACACAGCATGTAAATGTCAACTAGCTGTCAATGTCAAACTGTCAGCTGTTTCTTGTGTCACTATCACGCTGCACTTAACGATTTGTTTTTCTTTCTAGAAAAATACCGAAAACTGCATTTTTGTTGTTATTTCAAGTTAAAAAGTGCTCATCTTGAAATCTTTAAAACTACACCGAAGATGCTCTTATCTAAGGTAATGTTTTGTAATAAGATTAATTATTAATTATGGAGTGTTTTCAACTTATACGATGTTTACAAAATTCTTGTGTAGTCACGCTTGATATCGTAATGATTTAATTATGACCTTGACCAAAAAGTATTTAAGTTCTTACATGTCATTCCAAATGTATAATATGATAGCCGAAGCCTTCCTATAAGTTAATTAAGTTTTATGATCTAAGTAAGTGCATATTATTTGAGCCCCAATGAAGCTAGGGATCTCAGTCCCAGTTCCCAAACAACTAATACACTTTCTGAAAAGTGTAGGGTTTGGGACTGATATGTAGCACAGCTAGCGATCACAATAGATCAACCGTAGTGATATTGGTCTGAATAGGACCTGCATAGCCGCCTGCTTAAAAAAAAAGTGCATATTATCTGTCATTATTTATTTACTTACATCAAATTCATTTCAAAGCACTTGTGATAGGTACAGAGAGCCACACATCTGGTTACCACAATCTGGCAAAAATCCTCATGTGATATTGAACCTAATATGTTTGACAATAAGGTAAGAATTTATTGAAGACATTTGACAGTTTTCTATACTTTTATGTGTGGCTGTACTAATAAATAAGAGGTACTTAAGTACCTCTATAACCATTGAGGTACTTAAGTACCTATTATTGTATATATTATTAATGTAACACTCGGAAACTGAATTAATTTTATAAGTTTTTGTTATACAAATTCTTATCACTTATAAATGCTCCATCAACACAGTCATTCTAGAAAAAGCTTTCATTCAAATCATCATCATCATCAGCCCATTTAAGTCCCCACAGCTGGGGCACGGGCCTCCCTCAATCACATGAGGGGTAATTGCCATACTCACCACACTTGGCAGACGGGTTGGCGAGCGTTTTGGTATAAATGCAGAGTTTTCCTTCTCTCGGTGCTGATGATCATGCCAGCAGCTTTACCTAAGTCGCCTTTTACGACACCTCGGTAAGAGTGAGGGTGGCCTATTCTACTCTGCCGGGGACCACAGCCATTTCATTCAAATAATGTTTCATTATTTATTAAATATTATTACTTGATTGGAGTTTATATTAGTTAAGTAAGTATTTAACTAAAAAGTATTTAAATTATTTTAATATTGGAAACTTAAAAATAAGGTACATGCACACCTAGCTTATTGAATGGGCGATCTACATATATACCAGTGTCATCTTCTGTATACCCTACTCAAAAGCAATTAATGAATTTTTGTTTTTCTTCTAATTCACGGTAGAAGTCGAATGATAGATGGTAAGATTTATATTTATTTATTTATAATCTCGTAAACAAGTATTCTAAAGTATTTACCTTAATTAAAAATGTTGGGTCAAACGCGTACGCGAAAAATTGATTCACTTTTGAAAAAGCGGCCACTTTTGGCGTGAATCAATTTTTCGCGTACAAAAACGGACAAAACATTTGTGCATGGTTGTTTAATAAATAGTATAAGTGTTTGCCGATAGGTTGTAACCGAAATTGTTTAAAATAGATCCGGTTTAGTAGCTAAAAATTAATATCGATTGGCGTTGCTAATGTTCCCTACCCGTCAACTGAGGGTCTTATTGATAAAAATATATTAAACCATTGTTAGCTATAATGGTGTTGTATAGAAGTTTTCATTCTTTTTTAAAAAAAATTGTATAAATATATTTGGTTTCAACATCAAAACTGCTAAACACTGTTAAGATTAATTAAGATTTGTTGAAGGTTTATGAATAAAGCCCTAAATGTTCATTTTTTACAGCTGGAAGTTTTGGTTGATTTTGGGGCAAAGCCAGACCAAAAACTGTTGGAGAAAACACTCGCAGAGCTGAAATCAAGAGACGAAGTGAAAGAGGTATTTATACAGTTTGGATTAAAATCAATGTTGGACAGTCAGTTATTACACCACATTGAAATTGGCCGCCGTAGCCGAAATTGGTTGGAGGATATAATACATCGATTATTGATAGGTCACAAGCACGAGAATTGGGCTCCCGATGTGATGTAAGCTGCCAAGTGAAACATTTTTTGCGATTTAAGGCGACGGGTAGCCTAACTAGCGACACCAATCGATTTAAATTGTTAACTACTAAACCCGATCTATTTTAAACAATTTCGGAGCGGGAGTCTCTAAGCAAACATTTATACTATTTATTTAATAATTGTGCACTACTTTTTGATCTGTTTTTTTCACTCGAATTTTGGATTAACGCCATTAGTGGCCGTTTTTGGCGGTAATTCAAATTTCTAGTACAAAATCAGACCCAAAAGTTAAGTATAAGTATTAAATAAATAGTATAAGAGTAATACGGAGAGGCTGCAGCTTCGAAATTGTTCATCATCATCATCATCAGCCCATTTAAGTCCCCACTGCCGGGGCACGGAGCTCCCTCAATCACATGAGGGGTAATTGCCATACTCACCACGCTTGGCAGACGGGTTGGCGAGGGTTTTGATAAAAATGCAGAGTTTTCCTTCTCTGGGTGCTGATGATCATGCCAGCAGCTTTACCTTAGTCGCCTTTTACGACACCTCGGTAAGAGTGAGGGTGGCCTATTCTACTCTGCCGGGGACCACACGGCTAAAATTGTTAAAAATTAGAAATAGATCCGGTTTAGTTGCTAACAAAATTTAAATCACTTAGCGTCTCTAGTGTGCCCTACCCGTCACCTTAATATAACTAAGTTATTATTAACTTTAATCTGTACCGACTGCTACTTTTGTGTGTTTTCAGGCTGTTTTCAAAGACGGAGCAATTATGGTGGAGACTTCGTTGCCAAGCACGGTAGTTGTAGATCTGGTGTCAAAGACCTCTGGGAAGAGAGCGGTCTTGCAAGGGTTTGGAGGTGAGGACCTCTTAAGGTGACGGGTAGGGCACACTAGCGACGCCAATCGACTTTAATTTTTAGCTACTAAACCGGATCTATTTTAAATAATTTCGGGATTGCAACCTCTCGGCAAACACTTATACTATTTATTAAATAAATAAAAATGTTGTGTCCAACGCGTACGCGAAAAATTAATTCGCGCCAAAAGCAGACACTTTTGGCGTGAATCAATTTTGTGCGTACAAAAACGGACCCAACATTTGTGCATGGTTATTTAATAAATAGTATAAGTGTTTGCCGAGAGGTTGTAACCCGAAATTGTTTAAAATAGGTCCGGTTTAGTAGCTAAAAATTAAAATCGACTGGCGTCGCTAGTGTGCCCTACCCGTCACCTTAATATCATGGACTAGTAACATTTCAAAACTTGATTTGCAAAAACTAAGTGTACATGCATATACTATACTCGAAACTGGAATTCAAGACCAAAAAAACTACGACAGATACGTCATTGTCAAATCTATTAATGTCACTTATGTCATTGTCAAATCAAGTTTTCAGGTTTGGTCAACCTTTTTGGTGTATGCTTCTCTTCTTAGTATAGGCTGGCACAACTACATAATAAGGAGTTTCTCAAAAAATAGAAACTTAATTACAAACTATATTTTCAACTCAACCAACATTGACAAAATTTTATTGTAAAGAACTTAAACAAATTGAATCACCCATGAACACCCACGAAAGTGTGGCATAGTATTAAGACAATATGGAAAAGTTTTTTCTTAATTCTTTTTTTATTTTTGATGTTTTGACAAAGTGGGTAGTCAACAGTCGAAGTCAGTCGAAAGTCTCAGTTACCTACTCAATAAAACAGGGTCGTTTAGCGTTTTATCGACCTATGGATTCTGCCGAGACTACTTAACGAAATCGCAGGTTTTAAGACTCTCATAGGTCCTAGCAAGTTGTTCACGTGACAACTCATTAATTACATAATAGCAGTGTTTAAAACGATGTAATTGAAAGATTCCTAATATAAATATCGCTGCGGCACCTCACTGCACGAAACAACAACATGTAAGTTCAAATGTTATTAACACCTGAAGGGACACAAGCGTATTACCAACTTTTCTACCAAACATTACTGATGATCAAGTTTTTATTAAAGCGTCTTGTATTTATGTTAAAATAAGTCGATAAAACTAGTTCTTTAAATTATAGAATCAAAATTACCAATAAATAAATTATGTCAGCGCATGTTTGTAGAAAATAGGTATATACTATTGTACGATCATTTTATTGCAGTAGCAACATTGTAGTAACTTTTTTGGTCTTGAATTCCAGTTTCGGGTATAGTAGGTCTTGAAACATTTAGTCCATGTTAATATTTAGACATATATTATAAGTATATGTTTGCAAAAGAAAAATATGAAAATGTATATAGTTGTAAATCCGCTGTTGGTTTTGATATATAAGTAACACAGCTACATGAGCTACCAGCGGGCGGCGGCAATCGCTTACCATCAGATGATCCGTCTGCTCGTCTGACACCTATCACATAAATCAAATCACCTGTAAACCATGTTCCAAGTGAAATCCGAAGATACGTCTTTGGGAGCAAACGGGAAATATTGACCTCAGAGACAATTTCAGATTCCCAATCAGCAGTGGCCATGGTCTCCTCCCAAACTTGCTGCAAAGCCCGAGTTATGGGCGTCATCAGGTTCCAGCAGACGCCTGAAGGGCCGCTGGTGGCGGACGGCAGTATCGACGGCCTAACGCCTGGCAGTCTGCACGGCCTCCACATACACGATACTGGGGATCTTAGTGAGGTTAGTGGCAGCTCCGAAGTTAAGAAGCATTTGAATATTCGTCTCTTTCTCTCAGTAACGATTTTTATTGCCCGGTCTTTTTCGTTATTGGTCATATAACGAAAAAGATAAGATAAGATTAATGATAGGTGAAGAAGGTGATAAGATTAATGATAAAAATATCAAACAGAAACTCAAGATGCACTTTCTCGATAATGTTGAATGAGATGCACTTACTTAAATCTTAATAGAATAAATTATGTAGGTAGGAATTGTAGGTAGGAGTGTATTGTTCGTTATGCACTTTGCTTAACTTTAACGTCGACTCAGGTCGCGCCATCACAAACCGTAGTGGTTTACGCACCCTTAGTAAAATACCGACCTAACTCAAAATTTTAATATAGATGCTGAGTGAAAATAGTATCGGCTAAAATCCAGGGATGAGAGGTCATCTAACAACAATTTTGAGTTAAGTAAATAGGTACACTCACATATGAACACGAGATGAAATTTGAAGTGCGTTATTTACTCAAGACTACTCAAGAATAAATTGCAAAGAATTGCTATAAAAATATCAACAATTTTGAGTTAGGTCAGTATTTTACTTAGAGTGCGAAGTGCGTGATTATTTTAAGATAATTTGAAATGTATTTTTATATGATAAATAAATAAAAAAAAATATACATTGTATTTGCAATTCCTATGTTTCAGACTGAAAAATATCAATGGGTGGCTCGTCTGCCACCTATCACATAAAAAGAAATCTAGGATTAATTATAATAATAATTCTCACATCTCATACGTTGACCTGATTCCGTACTAAGTAGCTTAAGCACTTGTGTTACAGATATCAGACAACAGAGGAACACAAATATATACTTAAATACATATATTACACCCAGACACTGAACAAACACATGTGTTCATAGCACGAATGTTTGTCCAGGGTGGGGATCGAACCCACGACCTTTGGCGTAAGAGGCAGGGTCACTACCAATTGTGCCATCCGGTCAGTCATCATCATTATCGATTGTCTTGCCGGATCTTCTGGTCAGAATCAACTTTCCGGTTCCGGTGGTAGAATTACATTATGTTTATTTATTTCTTAGTATATTTTTGTATCGACATATACGGAGTGTATCTGTGAACATTTACATCCCTTTAACCACGTGTTCTATCAACCATTCTGAACAACATTTGTTCTATGACTTTTGGAAATTCGCATAAAAAAATTTCAACTTCCCATACAAAGTCGGTCACGTGACTTGTAATTTTGTATGGGGAGTCGAAAAAATTTTCGACTAATTTCGAAAAGTCGTAGAACAAATTTTGTTCAGAATGGTCGGTAGAACACGTGGTTAAAGGGATGTAAATGTACACAGATACACCCTGTATGTGTATGTTATACATACCTACAAATAAATAGTTATATCTAATATTTTTAATGTATGACGATTTGAAAGTGCTGTAGATGTGTATATGTCATCGGAAAATAACAAGATCCGTAAGTTTATCAATTTACTAGGAAGTTTATAAACTTTCGTAGAATTCTAAACGGGAGATAAATTGTATTATTTTACGTCCACACTTTCGTTAATTTATGAATTTCCGACGTCACACGGTAAATTTATAAACTAACGGATATCTATTCAAAATTTTATATGGTTCGACCAAGCACTGAAGCTCTTTTAAATATACGCATCTTTAAAATACCTAAAATAACACACTGCTCTCTGATTAGTCAATGTTCATAGCGGCAAAGGCAATCAGATCGCGCGTAGCGTTTGGATATTGCTAACTTATTATTTTACGAGTGAGTTCAGTAAGTTTATCAATGTACGAACATGTGGACGTAAAATAATACAATTTATCTCCCGTTTAGAATCCTACGAAAGTTTATAAACTTCCTAGTAAATTGATAAACTTGATCTTGTTATTTTCCGGTGACATATTTATATAAGCTTATGCCTATACAAATAAATATATTTTTAAATTGAATTCGAATGAGGCTTTTCGTGTGTGAAATATCCTTTAGATGGAGTTCTATAGGATTGAGGTCCATATACAATGTGATTGGTTATTTTTAAAAGTGATCTGTCAAAATGTCAATTTGACAAACTAAACAACCAATGCGGTTGATGTTAGACCTCAGTCCAACAGTACGCCATCTAGCGGATTTTTCACAAGCGAAAACCCTCATTGAATAGGGTATACGACTAAGTTCAAAATTTTACAAAATATAAATATTTTGTCAAAATATAGGTCAATATATGCCAAAGGCAAAAATTCTCAATTAAAAATATAACGTCTAGCCGGTTTTATGGTCATTCAAAGATTCATGGGCAAGTCCATTTTAAAAGTATAAAATAATTATGCCATTGAATAACCCATACAATTTGCACCAATTATTATAATAGAACCATTGACATAAACGAAACATTTGTAATAGCTACCATACAAAATTCAAATGAAATGCATACAAAATACTTAAGTGTGACGTCACATCTAAGTCGCCATTTGTATGGAGCGTTTTGGGTTTGCCCAAAATAATGTGATTTTAAAGTTGTGATATCTCAGGTAGTTTAAATGAGAATCAAGTGATTCTTTCAACGATGTTTCTATCATTGAGAGGTCTTTTGATTGCAAAATTAAAAAAAAGTAGTCGTATACCGTATTGTGTAAATATAAAATTGCAACCCCCCACGCTGCCAGGGCTGCAAGTCCATAGGAGGCCACTACAACCCTCACGGCGCGCCGCACGGCGGCCCGGCCGACGATGCGCGCGCGCGCCACGCCGGCGACCTCGGCAACGTCGCCGCCGACAGACACGGCCGCGCCACCTTCCGGATACTCGACAACGTGCTCAAGGTAATAAATATACAATCAACAGATGTTGCTGTGCTGTGACATAGAACACACACACACTTGCTACGGTTGGCGGCCGCGCCACTTTGATAAGGATACTTGACAATGTGCCCAAAGTAATATATCTCAATCACGCACACGCCCACACACGCACGCACGCACGCACGCACGCACGCACGCACGCACGCACGCACGCACTCACGCACGCACGCACGCACGCACGCACGCACGCACGCACGCACGCACGCAAACACGCACGCACACACGCACACGCACACGCACACGCACACGCACACGCACACGCACACGTACACGCACACCACGCACCACGCACACACGCACGCACGCACGCACGCAAGCACGCACGCACGCACGCACGCACGCACGCACACACACACACGCATTTTTTATGTGATAGGTGGCTGGCGAGCATACGAATCACCTGATGGTAAGCGATTGCCGCCGCTACCACATATTTCTACAAATAAAAATATTAAGTTGTAAAAATCATTTACTTTTGTGTTTTTATTCTTCCAAAATAACAAGTATTAATCTTCCCTAATTAATCTGAACAAAAACTTAAAATAGTTATTGAGTGATTCTCCGAAATCCTTTAAGTTCAGAATGTCCAATTCCCAAAATGTCCATCGGTTTCAAAATGACCAATTCCCGAAATGACCTTACGGCTCAAAAATAATGTTCAAATTAGAAGTTTATATTTACAACCTCTCGGCAAACACTTATACTATTTATTAAATAACCGTGCACAAATGCGGACCCAACATTTGTACGCGAAAAATGATTCACGCTAAAAGTGGCCGCTTTTGGCGGTAATAAATTTTTCGCGTACAAAAACGAACCCAACATTTGTGCATGGTTAATTAATAAATAGTATAAGTGTTTGCCGAGAGGTTGTAACCCCGAAATTGATTAAAATAGATCCGGTTTAGTAGCTAACAATAAAAAACGAATGGTGTAGCTAGTTAGGCTACCCGTCGCCTTAATATCAAAACAGAACTGTTTTGATATTCACCTTCAGATCATCATCATCATCATCATCAGCCCATTTAAGTCCCCACTGCTGGGGCACGGGCCTCCCTCAATCACATGAGGGGTAATTGCCATACTCACCACGCTTGGTAGACGGGTTGGCGAAGGTTTTGATATAAATGCAGAGTTTTCCTTCTCTGGGTGCTGATGATCATGCCAGCAGCTTTACCTTGGTCGCCTTTTACGACACCTCGGTAAGAGTGAGGGTGGCCTATTCTACTCTGCCGGGGACCACACGGCTCACCTTCAGATACTGAATGGATTATAATTAATTTTTAACACACATGTTGTAATGTTATAATGTTGGCAGACTTGATAAATAAATAAAGTGTCTATTCCAGGTTTGGGACATAGTAGGCAGGTCGGTGGCAGTGTCAGCTAAGAGTGACGACCTTGGGAGAGGAACCTCACCCACCTCCAAACTGGATGGAGACAGCGGCTCACCGTAAGTCTATTCCTTTAGAAGGTGCAATAAAACCTTCATCATTTCGGCCAATAGACGTCCACTGCTGGACATAGGCCTCCCCCAATGTTCTCCACACAGATCGGTCCTGTGCCGCCCGCATCCAATGGATTCCCGCGATCTTACTGGAGTTATTTAGCCGTGTGGTCCCGGCAGAGTAGAATAGGCCACCCTCACTCTTACCGAGGTGTCGTAAAAGGCGACTAAGGTAAAGCTGCTGGCATGATCATCAGCACCCAGAGAAGGAAAACTCTGCATTTATATCAAAACCCTCGCCAACCCGTCTGCCAAGCGTGGTGAGTATGCCAAATACCCCTCATGTGATTGAGGGAGGCCCGTGCCCCAGCAGTGGGGACTTAAATAGGCTGACGATGATATATGTTATTTATTTAATATGGTACACCAACTCCACTTTTTTATGACATTGCATACGTGGCAGACGAGAAAACGGATCACCTGATGATAAGCGGTTGCCACCGCCCATGGACACCCGCAACACCAGTGGAGTCACAAGTGCGCTGCCAACCTTTAAACTAATCTAATCGGTAGAACAGCCACCCGAACGCTCGAAGAATTTGATGTGCGTTATTTGCTTAGCGAAATCTCTTGTATATATAATACATTTATGTATAATGGATAATACGACCAAAATAGCATTTTTTACGCTTTTCGAATAAAGAAAGAAAAAAAAGATACTTATATTTTTAGTTATCATTAAATGTGTTTTTATTTAAAAAAAGATAAAAAATTCTTTATTCAATTTAGGTCCACACAGAACACTTGTGAATGTCAAAATAGTTACATAATATCTACCGCTGGTTCGGAATGTCGATTTCTACTGAGAAGACACCAGCAAGAAACTCAGTAGTTACTCTTTTCAAATATTGATGATGTTACAGAGTTTCAAGAGAAAAAAAATACAATTATGAAAGTTAATTGACTACTATGAATAACAACTCAAAAGATTAATCAATTAACATGACCAAGGATCCTTATCATTTAAATAGTCTTGTACACTATACCTAGTAACCTTTCTTCATTAGGCAGGTTTTAATATGAGACTTAAACTTATCCAGTGATAGGTTAATGACATTTTGTGGTATCTTATTAAATATCTTAATTCTTAAGCCAACAAACGAATTACCGATTTTATGAACTCTGGGAACCGGGACGGCAAGCCTATGTTTATTTCTGGTGTTAGTTTTTTTTTATATATATAAATATTTAATTTTTTTATGACATAGATGGCAGACGAGCAGACGGTTCACCTGATGGTAAGCGCCCATGGACACCCGCAACACCAGCGGAGTCACAAGTGCGCTGCCAAGCCTTTAAACTCCCCTCCCCAACGAAACACAGCACAGTGCTGCTTCCCGCCGGTTTTCTGTGAGGCCGTGGTATCACTCCGATCGGCCCAGCCCATTCATATCGAAGCGTGGCTCTGCCAATTGTTAATTAACATACCGGAAGTGACGTAGTTCTCAGGCTCAGCGTATTGTGATGTCGGTGCTATATGTCCAGTAAAAAAGTTTAGGTGACCTTAAGTTTTGTTTTTTTTTAAATATGAGAGGTGGCAGACGAGCAGACGGATCACCTGATGGTAAGCAATTCCGCCGCCGATGGACACCCGCACCACCAGTGGAGTCACAAGTGCGCTGCCAACCTTTTCCCCTCCCCCCCCCCCATTGAGCCTCCGGTAACCTCACTCACACGGCGAAACACAGCGCAGGCGCTGCTTCACGCCGGTCTTCTGTGAGGCAGTGGTATCACTCCGGTCGAGCCGGCCCATTCATGCCTAAGCGTGGCTCTCCCACATTTAAAAGTTACTGTCACTGTCAATATTTTGTCTTGTCATTTTATGATCAGAGATTTTGTGTTATTTTTTTTAAATCAACGAAAGCAAAAGCGTTATTAATTTGTCATGCCAAGTGATGACGTCACAGGAGGATTTTAACATTTATATTTTTCCCTCCATTAATATCTGTGTTAAAATTCTGAAATTAATTTTCTTAAATTTCTATGAGTCTAACCTAGAAATAGTATTTCTCATTTCGGAAAATGATTTTTGTCGTATTGTCCATTACTGGGGGCAACAATTTAAAAAAACTAGCTAAGACATGAAGGTTTCCCCACGATGTTTTCCGCTACCGTGCCAGTGGTAGAAATACGCACAAAGGTTTGATTAAGCTATCCTATTCTAGAATAGCCTGTGGTGTAATCGCAAGATCGGCCGGTATCTTCCAAAACCCGAAGCGAATATGCGCGTGCGACGGAGTCGTCGTGTGGGACGAGCGAGATAGACCTCTCGCGGGAAAAGGACGGAGAGATGCGGGCGACGCGAGCGCGAACGAGAGGTCCTGCTGTGGAACGGAGACAGAGACAAAACCGTGTTGTAAAGTTTAAGATATAAGTTATTGTTTTCGTTATTAGGCGACGTTATTTCTAGGTCAAAATTAAATTATAAAAACTTGCGAAGTTGTAATCTATTGCTGACTATATTTCGTTAGATTACAATCTATAGAGGGTGGACGTGTAATTATTACGTAAGCATCAAAGGAGGGATGGGTTTATATGTCTACCACCACAAAGTCGACCTTCCCATGGTTCGCGGGACGCGTGACCAATACGATCAATTAGTCGATCGTCGCCTTAAGCAATAGTAGTGACGTTCGCACATGAGAAGCCACGCGAATTTCAAAGAGAACTCCCCGCTGATTGGTCCAAAGAGAACATAAACTTTTTTGATTGGTCAAGCACACTGCATCCCTCGCTGATTGGCCAAAAAAGAAAATAAACTTTTTCGACGCACTCCGCCTGCGGATCGGAAGGTCGACTTTGTAGCGATAAAACTATAGTCGTTTATGTTTGAAAGAACAAAAGAAAAAAGGGGGGAGTACAATTATTGAATCTCGCGAGAAACATCATACTTAATGTAACAGTCAGTTTTAACTAGCCGGGTGGCAAATTTGGTACTGATCCTGCTTCGTATGTCAAAGGTCGTGGGTTCGATTCCTACCTTGGACAAACATTTTTTTTAAATATACATTGGATTCCACGGACACTGGTTCTGTGCCTTTTTCGTGCTTTTTTTAAGGGTCACAAATTTTTACATTTTCTCCGCGACAAAATTAAATTAAATTACAATATCTTAAGTTTAGACAGTCGTGCATGGTTACTGTTGGACAAACATTGTGTTTTTTCAGTGTCTGGATGTAATATAGTTATCCGTAACACAAGTGCTTAAGCTACTTAGTACGGAATAGTCCCGTCCCGCGAATCATGGGAAGGTCGACTTTGAGGCAGTAGTGCTATAGCGCGTAGGCAACTACAACCTGTGCGGATAAAGAATGGGATCAGAAATGGCGGCGCACCTATTCACTTCTCGCTCGCACACATATTTGCGTCTATACTCGCACTCGTGGGGTGCGAGTATAGACGCAAATAGTATAATAAAATAGATCTAGAGTCGGCCTTCTGTATCTATTTATTTCGTGCTTAAGTATTGGGTCCGAAAGGATGCTAGATTACACAGATCATATTAACTTTATGAATTTAAATGTGAGGAGCTTTACTTAATTTAATATATTAATTTATAATTTAAGGTAGCGGGGTCTACTGTTTTTTTTTATATTTTGTTGTGTAAAATAAATATTTATAAATTGAATAGTTTTTATTTTATTATCTTTAACAAGCTTTCTGCCGTGGTGGCCCAGTGGCTATTCCTGGTGGTTTTACGAAGCAACAGCTAATGATTTTCGGGTTAGTTTCAGAGTCGGGCCCGTGTACAATCAGCATTTATTTATTTATTTATTCAGGAAAAAAACAGCATCATTATAATACAAATAGAAAAATTTAAGTATATAACACATTTGCCTTAAATAATTTCCACCACTAGTTATCGCAGGCTATGTTGATTCTAACTGTATACATTCCGTTTTACTATATTTAAATTAAACAATACTATATAGTCCGCAAAATATAGCCCGACTAGAATGACAGCTGTGATTTAATCTCTATTTTTATAAACATACAGTTTATCATTCAAAAATTTTTTTGTGACATCAATAGCCCTCATTCCAATCAAGTCACACCTCACGGAGCATACTGTGACAGGGAAAAAAATAATTAAAGAGACAATGTTAATGGACAACATTTCAAAATTGCTAAGCTCTGAAACAAAAAATACCAATTCTTTATTTACTTTTCCGCTGCTCAAATATATATTTATAAATTTTTTATATTGCTTATTTACTGAGAAAAAAATTAAAAACTAAAAAACGTAAGATGACGTCATCGGACGGCAGAATGTAAAATATTTCTTTGCTTAGCACATTATAGTTTTAAATTTACGAAATGCCAAACCCATGACATGCAACTGTCAAAAAAAAAGACAACTTGTCAACGTTGAATGAATGAATGACGTTGACAATGTTGACACTAGTATTGTTTACCTTTGACAGTAGTACCTTTTTTTTATTAAAACAATGATAAGCAAAGGAATATCGCTGTATTCAGCCGTCCGATGACGTCATTTGGCGCTTACGTCTATTTACAATATAAAGAATTTCAATAATTATTTTATGCATGAAAATGGACAAATTTTGAAACAAGAAAAAATATGGGTCTGTTAATTTTATGTCTATTTTCATATAAAAAAACAATATCGACATGTTAAAAATATGAAATGTTGTCCATTATTGTTCCTTAAGTAAGTAAGTATTAATGTTTTTACCGTGGGAGACGCTTCGACATGAATGGGCCGGCTCTGCTGTGCGGTTTTGCTGCGTGGGTGAGGGTACCAGAAACCCAATCCGGGGGAAAGGGGGGCTGAGTTCTAGCAGTGCACTTGTGACTGCACTGGTGTCGCGGGTGTCCATGAGCGGTGGCAATCGTTTACCTTCAGGTGATCCGTCTGAGCGTCTGCCACCTATCTAACCTTTCAAAAATATCTGGTCATTTGCAGGTTAAGCCTGCGTTCGGTTGCGCTCCGGACGCTCTGGGTGTCCCTCAAAAATATGTAATAGAGTAAGGGAAGAAAAAGATACTTCACCTGTTTTTACGCACATACTTGTGCGCTACTAAACTGTAGCCTCTTTCAAGTTAAAACTAAAACAGCACCTTTTAAATGTGCAGAAATCTTAAAAAAGCGGCAAGTTATTACATATATTTAATATTTTAAAATAATTTAGAAGTGCAAAAATGTGTAGTATAATTACTTAAAATTCATTCTACGATAGTAATATTAAATTTCTCTTGGGCTTCATCTTTATATAATAGTAACTGTTTTGAGTGTATTGTATTTGTATATGTAGGAGGTACATTTTATTTCAATAATTTTATGCATAGTGCCTCTGTCATCCCACCGTAGATGCCCCTGAAAACCAGCGCCTCGGCATTATTATGTCTTGGCATTATGCTGAGGGTCACCTTTTCGGCACAAAAGTTTCTTTTAGTTCTAAGATAAATGTAACTAGTTTTAAGTTGTTGCTGAATAAATATTTTCTATTCTATTCTATAAAGTAAAACAAAAATGCTAACACAATTTCTCTAAAATGGGCAAAGTCCGTCCAAGATCCCGTTGGAAAAATGAGGTCGATAACGCTTGGTGGATGACTGGCGGGAGGTGGCGCAAGACCCACCGAGATGGAGATTATTATTATCGGAGGCCAAGACGCACTATGGGTCGCTGCGCCAACCTAGTTATTTAGTTAACAAAATCAAAATCAAATAATTCTTAATTTGCATAGGCTTGTATACAGCACTTACAAATCGTCATACATTTGAATGATTTAAGACTATTTATAAGTACTTATGTAATAATTTACATGTTAATACATATATATGTTGATACATAAAATATACTAAAAAAAGTAAATAAACATAATGCGATTTTACCACCGGCTTGGAAAGTTGTTTCTGGTCGAGAAGATCCGGCAAGAAACTCGCCAGTTACTCTTTTTAATCGCCAACCTTTTTTACAATGGTATATTATCCTCATACCAAGTCATACAGTCTAATGCAACACAAAATAGAATGGAGCAAATTAAAAGCTAAATATGAGGTAAACCGAAGCGGACCAGTCCCCAAAGGTGGCACCTGTTCACAAGTATAACGTATATGTCAGCCATCATTTCACTCAACCTTAATAGAGGGAATGTAATGACCCGCCACTCCCTCTAATATGGTTGTTGAGTGACAATCTACTAGATTACCTATGCGTAGTCCATTCGATAGATCTGAAGAAGAAATTCACATATTCCGTAATTCCTATCCACATCATATTTTTAGTGTTAAGCGCGCCATCTATTGCCAGCGAGGAATAACAGCTATCCGATAAAAAACATGCTTCAGCTTTGTATGTGTGTGTGGGGACGATACGTACGTACACAAGTTGATATTAATTTAGCTACGATGCAGCAATATAACGATTACGGTTTAGTTGTTAATTGTTGAAATACATCAAAAAATCGCAGTTATTACGTAGATGTCGCGAATCACTCTACACTTAAAATTACTGTCCTGTAGAAGTCGTAATTATTTATTTTCTCGATTCACTGACAACAGAGCCATCTCTTAGCAAGCGTTTAGCAGGATTGCGTGAGCTTCCACCTTAAGATCCACGAATAGCACCCAAAATAAAGATAGGTGCTAAACTGGATCAGGTGCTAAAGTCCGCGCCACCAAAGACGTCCCGTGAAAAGCGCGCTCGAGTCGCCATCAACATTCAAATTTGAGCTGTATGCTAATCATCATCATCATCATCAGCCCATTTAAGTCCTCACTGCTGGGGCACGGGCCTCCCTCAATCACATGAGGGGTAATTACCATACTCACCACGCTTGGCAGACGGGTTGGCGAGGGTTTTGATATAAATGCAGAGTTTTCCTTCTCTGGTGCTGATGATCATGCCAGCAGCTTTACCTTAGTCGCCTTTTACGACACCTCGGTAAGAGCCGTGTGGTCCCGGCAGAGTAGAATAGGCCACCCTCACTCTTTATGCTAATAGACACCAGGAATCTCAAATTTATGTCCCGTGTTTTTAAGCGGTACTTTCGTGGCGCGGACTCTATTTGTACCCACAGAAAATGGAGTCCGCGCCTCTACAGTCCAATCACGGTTATTTGGCGTGTAGCAAAAGACGGAAATAACTCTGCTTCCTTCACAGGTGTCAGTGCTTTTGACATTTTCCCATAAAATAATAATATCCTACCCTCATGTCACTGTCTTTAAGTGCCTTCTGGAGTATGATCGAAACATACGTAGTATCTTCTTAGTTTGTGATTGAAACTGTGATAAAGATTAGGCTGTATGGACGGAATCCAAAGCCGTAAAAACATTATCAAAAAAAAAAAGTGCCTTCTGATCTTGGTCGGCTTAGACAATTTAACACGGGACGTGGCATGTGGACGCGTTCCTCTCTGCCAAAGTACACGAACAAACGTTCGTGTACGTTTATAAAAACAAGATCGGCGCGATCAAACGCCATTTCGAATACGTATCTGTCGCTGAGCGGAACTCATCAAAATGGTTATTGTGAAGTTTTTACTAGCGAACGACGATCAGACAATCTAATTTATCTTTCTTATGATTCATACGTAATCATCTAATAAAATAAATGTTATTTCACGGAATAATAACCTTTTTTATCTACATATTTACGACAGAAATAACCCCAAAAAACAATAGGCGATATCGTGGTACGAATAAACGATGGTGCACGATGTTGATTAGCGTTTGTTTAGTGTTGTGACAGTAATAGAAAGAATGAATAATAAATGTCTCACTATTGCTATCAGTTATTGAAGACTTTGGTTTCTCTAAGATTCCATCATCAGATCCTGAAATATTTTGCAAATATCCTACGCACTGCCTTTAGATGCATATTACATTTTTATTTGAATGACTAACACTGTATGACTGTTTCAAAAATCCAACCCTTTCACCATCCTGGTGACCGCCTAGACCACTAGGCCACCGAGGTATTAAATTGGGTATTACTTTTCCAGTACCTACTTATCTGAATTTTCGCTGCTGTGAGCAAGTGATTCACCTATGTTCGTAAACAAAAATCATCATTTCATTTCATTACTTATAAATAAGCATAGAATAATTATAATTCTATGTAAATAAGCAATTTTACATGCTTTTGTACATGTACCTATTAACAACATTTTTGTATGCAACTAACTCATTCCTAGAATGTCACTCATTTATTCATATCTAGACCATCACTAAACTTCCCTTCCCCACGCGGATTTTGGCAGAATGATTTAAAACTAGGAGCCCAATTCTCGTGCTCGTGACATTTATTTTCATACGACATATATCACTAAATCATAGTTTTTTTGTATGGTTTTCGGGTGATATCCGCCATGTTCTCAAAATATCACAAGCACGAGAATTGGGCTCTAGATCTGCGCTATACCACGTCCCGTGTTAAATTGTCTAAGCTTCTGATCTTGTCGTTCTGTAAATGACGAAGCTATTTATTATGTAGGATAGCTTCGTGCTGTAAGTGGACTTCCCATGATGGGATTAGGCTTAATCACCACGCTTGCCTAATGCGGATTGGTGGTCACAAACCCGAGCTAGAAAAACATACTTTTTGCTCGACCCGGGAATCGAACCCAAGACCCCGATATCACGGCCCACTTAAACCACTAGACCAACAGGAGCCCAATTCTCGTGCTCGTGACATTTTGACAACATGGCGGATATCACCCGAAAACCATACAAAAAAACTATGTTTTAGTGATATATATCGTATGAAAATAAATGTCACGAGCACGAGAATTGGTCTCCAGGGCGTTAAAAAAGTAGTGTCAAATATCAAATCCTTGAGTGACAAATGTTTGAGAATCTGACGAAGTTCACACGTCCAGGAAGGCGTCATGTCATACCAATGGGGTTACCGCAGGAGCCCAATTGGTGAAAGGCTCCGAGCTTTGGCCCTATGTCACTCGCCCACCCATGGACAGATGAGAGAGAGTCCCAGGAGTTTTAGTCGGTATGCCTCTGGCCGGCTTCTCGTTAGGAGAAGCCGTCGCCAGAGGAGAGTCCGACATAACCCATCCGTTTACAGACGGATGGGTATGCGTAACGCATTTCTCCTGAATCAACAAAAAAAAAAGGAGCCCAATTCTCGGGCTCGGGACATTTATTATCATACGACATATATCACTAAAACATCGTTTTTTTGTATGGTTTTCAGGTGATATCCGCCATGTTTTCAAAATATCACGAGCACGAGAATTGGGCTCCAGGGCGGCATCCCAAGTCTATGGGGTTACCATACGTAAGCATAACTGGCGTCACCGTTAATTTTCACGATTTAATGAGCAGTTTTCCAGAAGGTATTTTCTGGTGGTTTCTAAAAGCAACACCAGATGACGCTACTCTCACTATCAATTAAAATTCCTTTTTTGTCTATGATAGTTGTGAAATATTTGATAAACCAACCATCATCATGACATTTACGGTCCTGCCATATTGAACTTTATTTTACCCATAAGAAAAGGGAGATAAAAAGTAAACAAGTAAAATACATATTTTACTTGTTTATGAAAAGTTTAGTTTTGAATCACTCTGTCATTTAAAATGTACATAGCACTAAAAATACATATTAACTGCGAAGTATTAAGATATATAATATAAAAAACCTAAAACTATTTTCCCATAAATTAGGGTCCACATGAAATATCATACCACACCTAACATTTACAGGGACTGATTGCGCCATCTAGCGAATCACTGGGAAATTTATAAATACCTACTGGAAAACTGCTCATTAACAATTAGTCATTATTAATACTAGGGTAGGTATATAAAGAAAACACTTATTCCACGGGTACATCTAATACTCATTTATTATTCTCCCTTGTCTCAATTTGATAATTACATTGATATTACATTCGTATCCTTACATACATCATTCTGTCTCTACCTAACATGGCATAAAGTCAAACGAGTGAACGAGACAGATATTGTGATTCAGCAAAGTTGCAATACAGTTCAGATAAAAGTCTAGATTCTTATGTACACTGTTATTTTTTGTCGTTTACATCCAGAAAACTACATAATAAGTATCGGGAATGAAGTCCATTTAGAAAAAATAATCAGCTGTTCCATACATTATTAGCGGGTGGATATTCTATTTTGTATGGAACAGCTGTTAGATCAACATTCTTTTTGCGCTTATTTTGTTGATCCACTTTTTTTTTTGTAATGGCTGCTATTGCGTTTGCTTATGCCAAACACATTTTTTTAACTCTGCCAATGTCGAGTGATTAACGAGACACGTTTTAAAAGAAAAATTGACCGGCATGAATGAGATTAAATTCTTCAGGATCCAACATGCTAAATGGACTTCATTCAACCTATTATGATGTTTTCGGGATGTCAATGATAAAAAAAACGGTGTATATTTTTTTAATATTATATTTATAACTAAACAAAAGTGTATGATGTGTAATGAATGACAACTAGCCACACGTTGAGCCTTAATTGTTTTTTTAATGTGTAATCTAAATATAGCTGCCTTAGGATTCAATCGTGAGGTGCAAGTTGAATCGGAACTGTATTGCAATCGAAAATTACTACACATTTATTTTACCAATAAAATGTACACGAATTTAAAACTTTCAAATTAAGAGCCATTTTGCGGGTCAGTGGCGCTGCCACCAGTTTTTTTATTGATTATAACGAAAATATGACAATATTTTCATTTATTCGTTTCGTTACAATAATTAAAAAACCGATCGTGGCGACACTGATCCGCAAAAAGGCTCTTAAGTACGCCACAAAAAGAGTTTAAACCAGACTATTATTTTCTTACTCTATGGTTTAAACGTTAATGTCTTGTTTTTCAAGATTAAATAACTTATCTGAAGTTGTTTGAAGATATAATAAATTATGTGAACTCTGTTTCAAAAAATGTAATAAAAACATACATTGGATGAAGATGAGTCAAAATAAGCGGTAAACTTTGTATTAGTTTACAAAAAAGTGAATTTTATTATTTATGCATGTTAGCATGTAAGGTATTTATTATATGGGAAAATAAAATATTTTATAATGTATCTTGCTGCCTGAAATAAATGAATTATTATTAATAAATAAATCATAATTATGTTTTATAATCTTATTATTACATTCGATATATGTACATTATATTGGCAAGACAATTTTCATTCAATCCCATCAATTATTTTATTTACCTTACAACACTATTAACAATAGGTAAATGTACAGTGGAAAAATCCTTATTTTCTGTATTTCAAATATCCACACATGCAGATTTTTTATTCATATTGTTGTATAATAAAATCTTATTTGATAACAAACATTTTTTGGTGGAAGCCAAAAATTAAAATCTCAATAAAAAAAATCGCGTTATCAAATTATAATGGATTGTGTGATAGGCACTTAACTTGCAACTTATGATCAAGTTGACGAATATCTTAAATAGACTTTGAACCATAGATATCATAGTGGTATGTAAGTACCTAGGCTCAAATTTTTTTTGGGAAAATTTTACAAATTCATGTATAACCCTAAGTACACGAAAATAATGATTTACAATTTACCTACAGATGCAGATATCCGAAACAACTGAATTCAATATGATTACCTACATGTACTAAAAACTTTTTTTTGTGAAATGAGGATTATTTTTTCGTCCATTCGTTCAACGTAAAATACGTGTATCCTTTACTTTTATGCAATTCTACAGAAAATACCTAAAACAAGTTTTGAGCTGATTTTTTTAAATCAAAATACTTGTTAAAACATGGTTTTGTCAAAATTAAATGTCACGATTTTGGGATTTTCTGTATTTTTTTTTTATTGTGCTTTTTTAATGAAATTAATCGATACTAATATCTTAATGTAATTCGAGTCCACGTTGTAAACATTTTAACGTGATGGACTCATACGTCATAATTCTTTGGCTATACTACTACTCTAGTATTATATTATTGTTCCAGGACTTTTATACAAATATACTTTTGATATACGTTGAGAAAATGTATTAGTCACTGGAAGCGAACTGCTACATACAAGTATGTGAGAGTGCGATTTTCCCATATTTATCTCGTTTTCCATAGGGTCAATATCCAAAAGTATATTTTTATTAAATGCCATAATATTATGTCAAAAAAATACCGACATAATTGGTGCGTCCATTAAATTATACCAACCATTTAAAGATGATCTCTAAGTAATGTAAAGCAAAGTTATTAGAGATCATCTTGAAATAATTGTTCTATCAGTAATCACAGCTTTACAAAACTACAGTCGAAGATTAAAGTAATATTTAAGATACAAGTCGTCTTAAAGCCAGACTAGATGGTACCTGTTCTAAATTAGTAATTTTATATTACCAACTATTTGTTCCATAGCTTTTCTTATTTAAATTACTTACCTAACTTGAATATCATTGCCTCGACATTGTCTAAGGCCTCGACCAACGTTTAACGCAAATCAGTCTATATTGGAATAATAAGTAGGTGTATTCTGTTTTGATTAAATTCATTCAATCAATTTGAGGAAAAGTATGAGTGGTCAAAAAAAGTTTAACTTTAAAATGCTGAGGCCGGGACCTGATTGACCTCACACTTCCCACACGCCTATCGTCGTTCTGTGTTTGTTTTCTAATGAGTAAAGTAAAGTATCAGCCTATAAACTGTCCCACTGCAGGGCAAAGGCCTCCATCATAGAAATCAAGTCATCGTTACTATGATGGGATTAGGCTTAATCACCACGCTTGCCAAATGCGGATTGGTGATCACAAACCCGAGCTATGTTCAAAAATTCGAAACAGTTTTCGCTCGACTCGGAAATCGAACCCAGGACCCCGAGATCACGGCCCGGTACTTAAACCACTAGACCAACAGGGCGTCTAATGAGTGTTATTGTTAAAAAATGTATGTGATGGTCAATAAAATGTTTCTTTCTTTCTAAAATTGAATTGTGTCGATGATATTAGGTATACCCATAGAACTTATATCAAAATAAATTATCGGTACAGTGTATTCGGCAACTCTGGATCTAGGAAAGTATTTATTATTAGTTCTTGAGGTAACAGACGATATTAGCGCCGCCAAGTGATATATTGTGACGTATTGGAGATTCAAAAATGTGTCTTATTCACCACAATCAGAATTTTCAAAATTCCACAGCTGACGGATTCAATTTAACAAATAAGTAGCAATCTTTTCGAAAGTCGAAAGCTAAAACTGAACTTAGTTTGCGCGCGAATTGAGTTCAGAGTTCACTAAGGTTTGCACGCAAACTAACCTAAACAAACCATAACTGTAATTAAAAAAAAAATATTGTGTTAAAAATGGAATTCTGACGGCAAAAGTTTTTTTTAATGATATTTCATATACATCTTTTTGTAAGGCGTTTTTTGTTTAGCGTAGTGATTACTTGCTCCGGGTGTTTGGCGGTATAGCCTAAAAATATCATGGTAATATTTTTATTATTTGTGTGTGTAAATGCGGCAACCTTTTCGTATTTAATTTAGTGGACGTCTCGTTGTTTACCGACACACGTGATTTCTTAAATTATCTTGCTTTTTGAAACTTTCATAGCATTTTCTGTCAGCAATTGAGTTTTATATGTGTTTGTGTATGTGGGTGAAGGTTTATAGGGTAAGTATATAAAAACTAACTGTCTATTTACATATATTTTATCTATTTACTTATTCATAACCCTATCCTCGGGTGTCAAACAGCGAGGATGGATGTTCCACCTAAACCTCCAGACCCCCCGGATGACCGTCATCCTCCGCTAGTATTTTCTAGCGAGAATGGCCTCCACTTTGGGTCCCCAGTAGGAGACTTAACCCCTAACAATCCCCCCATCAGAAAACAAAAACGTCCAGCTGATAAGCCGGCTACAAATGGGAATAATGATAAGCGGTATCGAAGTGTAAGTGACATCGATTCAGCTCCGTCTCAACAAACGATGTATTCACATCCTAGCCTCTCTGAGTCATACACCTACAGTGAAGCGGACTCTGGTCCCTTCATCGTACATGTATCGAGAGTAGAGCCTGACCCTGCCTCGGGTACCACTATTAGACCACTAAAGTTTGGACAGTTCCTTCACAAAAACAATATTGCAGGCATTGCTAAAGATGGTGTGACAGGTGTTGGACGAAATAGGATTGCGGTACAATTTAATACAGCTACAGAGGCAAACAATTTTACACAATGTAAGTGCTTGACCAGTAACAAATATAAAGCATTTATCCCTACTTACAATGTGACCCGTATGGGCCTTGTACGAGGGGTTCCAAAGATTGGTCAATGGACGAATTTGCAGAAGCAATTGAAATACCAGATGGCTGTGGTATAATACTGAAGGCTAGGAGACTCAACAGGAAAACTACACAGAATGGAAACACAACCTGGTTACCAACCGAAACCGTAGTTATTACATTCTCTGGACAAAAACTCCCCAAAAAAATATTTGCCTTCCATGCCTCCTTAATAGTAGAGACCTACCAATTGCCTACGATACAGTGCCACAACTGCTGCAGATTCGGCCATATCAAAACCCAATGCCGTTCCCAACCTCGATGCTACCGCTGTGCGCAGAACCACCCTGGAGACTCTTGCGAAGTTCTGGAAGTTGCATCAACTTGTCTTCTATGTTCCGGGAACCACTTTGCTATCAGCAAAAGCTGTCCGGAACAGTCTAGACAAAGGGGGATTAAACTGATAATGTCACAGGAAAATATATCATACATTGAAGCTTCTACCCGAGTCCCTTCTTCCAGACGCCCATATAGTGATGTTACCAAAACCAACCATATCCCTTCACTCTCTCAAATGTCCGTCCCTTACTCACCACGTCCCTCACAAATTCCGTCAATGTCCCATTCTTACAAAAAAACTATTACGTCAAGTCCACGTCTTAGAACCCCCCTCTCCAGAGGGTACGATAAGCACGCACATCAGGACATAGTGGCGAATCCGCCCTCATCAATGCCTAATGGCTGTGCCCTTTTAGATTGTTCCCCACTCCCAGAGGATAGGCTGATAGAGACAACGGTAGCGTTGTTGACTATCATTTTATCCAAATTTAATGACGCTCTACCGTCCAACGTTGCTTCTCAACTACAAATTCTCTTTAAAAATATGCCGTTAGATGTCAGGCATCCAACAAAATCTCAAAATAGTGAGTCCGATGACGGACTCTTGCCAGTTTCTTCAATGGAACTGTAAGAGTATCCGTCGTCGAAAAAGCGATTTATTATATCTTTTTAACAAATACTCCGTGGCAGTCGCTGCCATCTCTGAGACATGGCTGGTGCCTGACTCCCTTTTCAGGGTGTCTGGTTATGCATGTCTTAGAGATGACAGGGATGATGGCTACGGAGGATGTTCCCTATTAATTAAAAGAACATATTCTTACTCACAACTCCCAATCGCTACTCACAGTCCATCCTTTAATGTGGTGGCTGCGAGAGTATTAGATATCTCATTTGTTTCTGTTTATATTCCACATCCAACCTTATCCCTTATTCCTGAACTCCTATCAATCCTATCTTCTATCCCCTCTCCTATCCTTGTCCTTGGTGATTTCAACGCTCACCACACTACCTGGGGTTCACATTCCTGTGACACATTTGCATCCCAATTACTGGACCTTTTCGAAGACCTCAATTTGTGCGTATTAAATGACGGCTCTCCAACAAGGAGAGTGTCTCCAATTCAAGATCCTCGATCAGCAGTCGATCTGTCTGTGTGTTCTACCCTACTTTCCTCCCTATGCTCATGGAAAACCCTTGCTCATTCCCATGGTAGTGATCACTTCCCCATCATTATAACCAAACCCCAACATGTCATTCCCGCCATCTCCCCTCCGCCTCTTCTTAAATATAAAGTCAAGCATGCAGACTGGTCTAAATTTAAAGTGGAAATAGACAATCGTTTGACACCTCTCTTGAACTCCCCCCCTACTAATGTCGAAGACATGTTGTCCACACTCATGGAGGCTTTGTCGTCTGCGGCAGACACAAGCGTTCCTATAAAGAAACCGAACCGAAAGGAACTGGCACCTCCACCATGGTGGGACTCCGAATGTTCGGAAGCAGTGGCTCGCAGAAAACAGGCAGAGAAAGACTACAATCTCTCCATGACGGTGGATAACTATGCCAAGTATAAAAAAATAGCGGCACAAACAAGACGCATTTTGGCGAAAAAGAAAAAGAATGGTTGGTTAAACTTTTGTGAAAATCTTTCCCCCAGATCTCCGTCCTCCATTGTTTGGAAAAATATTAGAAGATTCCGCGGGTCCCTTGTCGGTGCCTCCCCATCCTCAAATGCTCCTGAAATTTGGCTCAATGACTTCGCGGACAGACTTACTCCCCCTACCGTCCCATCTGAAAAATCCATCCCATCCCCTTACCCTTCAATCCAGAGCACCGATAGGTTCGACCAACCATTCTCTATGACTGAACTAAAATGCGCTTTAAACGGACTGAGAGATTCGGCCCCAGGAGAAGATGGCATTCCTTATTCGTTCCTTACCCACCTGGGCTCAACAGGGGAACGATACTATCTGGATCTCATTAACACCATTTTCTTAACTGGTAATATACCGGATTCTTGGAAATCCCAGATTGTCATCCCCCTGTTGAAACCAGGTAAAGACCCATCCTCCGCCTCCTCTTATCGCCCTATTGCCCTCTCCTCTACCCTAGCCAAGGTCCTAGAACACATGGTCAAAAACCGACTAGAGTGGATAGTAGAAAACCGAGGTTTGTTAGCCAACAGTCAATTTGGTTTCCGTAAGGCAAGAGGTACCACTGACAGCATAAGTATCCTAACAACAGACATAAGAATCGCGTTTTCAAACCAGGAACACCTAGTGGGGGTATTTTTAGATATCGCGTCCGCCTATGATAATGTCCAACTTCCGGTGCTCAGACAGAAGATGCTTCGCTTGAGTCTTCCAGAGAGGTTAGTTCATTGCGCAACAAACTTGTTGATGGGTAGGTCAATCAAAATAAGATCTTTTAACCATTCACTTGCCCCTAGGAACCTATGGCAGGGCCTCCCACAAGGCTCGGTACTTAGTCCTATTTTGTACAGCATTTACACATACGACCTAGAGCAATGCGTGTCCTGCTTTTGCAATGTATTACAGTATGCTGATGACCTCTGCTTATACGTGTCCGGGAAAATCATTGATAATATCAACGACAGACTAAATTCTGCTCTACACTATTTAAATATTTGGCTTGAGGATCACTGCCTAGACCTATCAGTGTCTAAAAGCAACGTAGTGGTATTCTCAAGGAAAAAAAATATCCCGAATATTAATATTAACTCTGATGGTCAACCTATTTCTGTTAACAATCAAGTAAAGTTCTTAGGAGTCATTCTAGATTCAAGAATGACTGGCACTCCCCATTTCAACTATGTGGCTCAGAAGTCAGAAAAGGGTATTAATATCCTCAGATCTCTTTCAGGAGTCTGGTGGGGTTCTCATCCCTACAGCCAAAAGTTACTGTACAATGCAGTTGTTCGCAGCCATTTTGATTATGCTTCATTCCTGCTTGAGCCCTGCAACAAAGAGGCATTGAATAAGTTAGAGAAGATCCAAATGAAAGCACTCAGAATTATCCTAGGAGCTATGAAGTCTTCTCCGAAGAATGCCTTACAGGTGGAAGCCGTAGACCCCCCACTGGACCTCCGACGTCAATATCTTTCAGATAGGTTTGTATTCAAAACAAGCCAATCTTCTGGTCACCCTCTTCTACCCCGTCTTCAAAACCTATCTGAAATAATTTCACAACCTTCAAATAATTACTGGGCCCATAAAATCCCTCCTTTAATTATTACCAGTTTTAATAAACTTCCAACCTTGACATACCCTGTGTTACAATTCCCAAAGAACCCTCTTTTTAAAATTCCCTTTGACGCATTAATTTATGAGCCACAAATAATATTAGACTTCGGCATTCAGAAGGATGACCCTGTGGCTGACTATAAATTTAATTCTCTTCTGAATAAGGATTGGCCACAGTGGCTACCCATTTATACAGACGCCTCAAAATCCCCTATAGATGATACAGTTGGAAGTGCAGTTATCATCCCAAAATTCCATGTCATATTATGTTTTAAGTCCCCGAAAGAGTCTTCAGTATTTACTGGAGAATCCATTGCAATTTTAGAAGCTGTCAGTTATGTTCTATCCCACAAATTAAACAAATCAATCATTTTCTCAGACTCAAAAAGCTGTTTACATTCAATTCTAAGTAACTTCTTCAGAGCAAAATTTATCTCACCTGTTGTCCTTGATATTAGAAATCGTTTATTTGATTGTCATTTGCAAAGCCTTGATGTAACACTCGTATGGATTCCTGGTCACAGTGGTATTCGAGGCAATGAACAGGCAGATTTTTGGGCTAAGGAAGCTATTCAGCTTGGTTCCCCTCGCCAGCAGAACTTCGCACACGATATTCTACCCCAGGCTTCCAACACCTTGGTGGAAGATTGGCAAGATAGATTTAACGAATCTTCAAGATCTAAGGGTCGTCACTTCGCAAGTATACAGCCGGTGATCCCACGTCGTCCATGGTTTTTCAAAAGAAAAACAATAGAAAAGTCCATTGTATCCACCATCAGTCGCTTGCGAATTGGACATGCCTGCACTCCGGTCTTTTTAAATAAGATACGCGTAAAAGACTCGTCACTCTGCGAATGTGGCCTAGAGGAGGGTACACCGGAACACATTTTCTTCAACTGTCGGAAATACCCAACTTCGTTGTATGACATCCTTCCCTCGAAAATTCCTCGCCCCATCAACTTCCCTTTCCTTCTTACCCTTTCCTCCTCACGTTATATTGAATATTTATGTAACTATATCAAATTGTATAATATAAGATTATAGTAACAGTTTCTATGAATCTCCCAATTAACAAAGTTTGTGTTGTCTAAATGTGTATGTCAGTGTACGTTCTGTTTGTTTTAGGTGATGTTTAATAATAACCCAAACTCAATCATCTGAAGAGAACCAGCTCATTTCTCAACAAATTTTCTAAGGAACGTGTCTCTTTAATCACTTGACATTGGCAGAGTTGTCTCGTAAGAGCAACAGCAAGCCATAAAAAAAAAAAAAAAAAAAAAAATAATTTAGTGACAGGTCCCATTAAAGTCAGGCTTTAGTTTACAAGACATTTTGTGATTTGTTTACACACTTTAACACAGAGTTACAGAAGCATTACACTAGAAGCTTGGAAATATCCACCCATTCTTACAAAACATCAATCAGGACACTTTTGTAAAATTTTAACAATTTGCTCATTCTTGGCAACAGATTTCCAACATTTTGAAGACTAAAATACTTATATAAATCAAAATAGCAAATAGAATAAAGGAAAAGAATGATATTCGCTTCAATTTTAGTCTTCAAAAATTAGATGATAAATAGATGTTGCTAATCCAACATTAAAATTCCTTTTAAAAATATAATTACACATTTATTAATACATATTTATATTTTAAATATTGGCAGTTAGACCACATGAAAATAGACTCCAGAAGTCTGGACCCTGAGTTTTCAGAAATTAGGGAAGAATATTATTTACAAGTTTAAATTACAAATAAAATAAAAATAATCTTGAGGAATGAAAAAAATAGAAAATTAGATACGTCCTCATCAAATATTGACTAAGAGGTATTTATACCACTTCAACAAAGTTTTTGGTAAATATAAAACTAAAAAGGTATGTTTTACACATATACCTAGTTGCTATTTTCTATAATGTAATATTACATTGATCATTTCATAATACCTACTGCATTTTTTTTAATAAAAGAAAGTTTTGATTGGCGTCTTATCATTTACCAAAAACAGAGTCTTCTTTTTAAAATGTGTAATAATATTTTACACAACGACCCAAAACCGACAACCGCACGACGATTACCTGTACACGATTGAACACATCAATTAGCATATTTTTATTTAAATAGTTCCAAAAATTCATAAGTGAAAAGAAGTTACGTTCTTTTTGCCTGCTTTTCCGAACTGATAGCCTCATATTTTGTTATATGGGTAACACAGACCAAGAAAAAAAGTGGGTAACACGTACATATCTCCTTATTTTAGGATTATATGCGAGTTTTTGAGCAAAAGCACTTGATTTTTTGGTTTTTCGACTGAAGAAGTAAAGCGAAAAAGCCAAAAAGTGAAGTGACGTGTTCAAAAAACCCCTACTAATTATGCGTTGTTTTTTTTTCATACAATTAATTATATAATTAATTTATTGTGTTAAATTAATTAATTATATAATTATTTTTTTATAATAAATGTGTAAGCAAAGAAAAACGTAACCTTATTTCACACGAAGTTTAAGTGCATATATTATGCATACGTAGATAGTTCTTATTATTTAGACAAATACATAGTTATAATAAGGTACACCTTTAAATATTAACAATTTTTGGAAATTAATATTTGGTTAGTTTTCAATGAAAATTAATAATCCAACAATTCTAGCTTTTAAAAAGAAATAAAGAAGTGAGTTTTAACTATTATGCTTATTTTTACTGAATTACAGACTATTATGTAATTTAGGGTAATTTACACTTAATATTGCAGTTAAAAATGTGTAACACATGATATTATTTTAATAATATCAGCAATATCACTCTGCTATTTAATTCCTTTTAATGATTTTTTTCATATTTCCATAGGGTGGGAAAATATGTGTAAATTCTAATTTCACATGTACCTAATTTTATATCTAAACGTGACGAGCATTTTTTTATATTTTATGATTTAAAGTACAAAAAAAAAGCATTTTTAACACTTTTAAGTAAATAAACAGGTAGAATTTTCACCAAAAATTCGCGATAGCATTTTTGTAGTTCAATTTTATAAGCTGAGTGAGAACTATAAATTAAAATTAGAGAAACTATAAAAAAAAAGCCTTTTTTCCCATACGACAACAATATGAAAACGCGGGACTAGGTTCGCAATTAGATATTTAAATTATTGTAGCATTACAAAGTGCTTTGCAATAATATTTACTACATTTACGATACAATTTAGTATTTCATACAATAGTACTTTTGTCTAAGCGATTTCATTTTATCACAAAACGTCATTAATACTTCGTACATTCCTACATTTTTAACGAATTCAACAATACATACAAAAATGGTTTTCCTACGTCTCTGAAATCGGTACATTTTATTCAAGGTGTCTAATTTTTTAAACCTAAAAATAATGGTATTGTTTATATATTACCACATTTTATTCCATATCTATTATTAGGTTAAAAATTGAAAGTAAATTCTACGACTATTTTTTTAATTAAAAATAACCGGTTTTTTTTCGTGTAAACTAAGTTATTGACATTAAATAGATATATTTTAACAAAAATATAAACGGAAATAATGTTTGCAAGTAACGATTTACTTTATAAAAAAAAATATAATTTTGAAATTATAGTTAAGATTCTTAACACAGTAAATTTGTGTTAAGAGAGTAAATAATTTTAAAATTGACAATTTTTTTAACTATTTCAAATTAATTATAATCTGATATTTCGATACATTAATATCCCAGTGACTAATAATATATAGGCACAACCTATTTATTATCAACGATAAAAACTTTAAAACAAATTTCTTTGTAACTTTTTCCTTAAAACCCAAATTACAAATACATTCAAGAAATAATTTTTACAATAAAATTGTCCTTTCCAGTTATTAAAATTTTTAATTCCTAATTTTTTTAAAACCTAATTTTTTTTCCATTATTAAATAAAAAACGCTTTTTTTTTTCTCAAAAGAACACCTAACGCAATCGTAAAAAAATGTGTAACTACGAGTACACACATGCCAAAAGATCGACCTAACTCAAATCTGTCCAATATTTCAAGTAAAATAAGCTAAAAAAATACCAACATAAGTTTATTACATAATTCATTTGAGAAAATTAGCCAGATTTGAGTTAGGGCGTTGCCACACTGGGGAATTGCGAGCGTTTTCAAAGCGGCGCGGAGAGGGACGACGCAACGACGTGGTCGCCAGTGTGGCAACTGCCTTAGTCCATACGCTGGCGTCTATTCGTACGACAACAGGTACAATTTAATTGCTTCTACTTTTCATGTTAAAAATTATAGTTCAAGCATATTTTTAACTAAATAAAATAAAGGATAAAAAAATGTGAAAAATCAATTAATTACACTTGTATGTGGTTTCGAGTTACTTCAGAAGTACATTGTGCAACTCACATAAACCACCTTATAAATCGCGGGCTTAAGTTCTTACCTTACTAAAGCTCAAGCCGTCCCGTTCCAATATGCAATGTTAAAAGGGGCAGGCACGAGTTTAGTTCCGGAACTTTTCTTAGACCGCATTTTGAAATAAGGGGGACATCGTTTAATTATTTATAGCCAAATTGATTTTTTTTTATATTGCCAACCTAATAGCTTAATACAGAACTAGTGGCTCGCCCTCACTTCGTTTCGGGACATTAGTTCCACTTTGTACCGATAGATGGCGCTAGGCGTCGATAACATCGCGCAACCGTTTCGTTTTTCTAGCTGAGCGTTGTCGCTGTCGTATGAATAGTATAGATTACCTACACACAAGGCAAAATATTTAAGTAACTTTAGGTTTTGATTTAAATGACAACAAAAAATTATGTAATTTCATAATTTTTAGACGCAAAATTCAAAATGGCTATTTCAAGCCTAAGTACGATTCGATCATGATTATTTGACACGTGGCAAAAGTAAGAACTAACACTGTTTCGTTTACAAGTTTCAATGCTTTTGACATTTTCCCATAGAAAAAATATTTTACAGCGCCCCCATGTCAATGACATTGAAGTGCCTTCTGATCTTGGTCGGTCTTTACGTGAAAATGCCATTTTCAGTGTCTCTTCAGATTTTTACACAAACTGATATGCCTACACAATTTTTATGACACATTCTGAAGTTACAAACAGTGGCGGACACATCAAGCTGTCAAATTTCTTCATTCGATTATAAACCTTATATTGTTACACATTGAAATTCATACATACCTTGAAATTAAACGTACCTCAACCAGCAATGTCACAATTACTCCAAAATCCATTATTATTGTATTAAAATTTACTCATTTACTGACATTGTTTTTAAATCCATTAATTTATCATTCAAAATTCATATGACATTATTATATTCCCATTAGTTTTTTAACTTATGCAAGATGTGGTTATCTCTAATTGTAAGTGCAGTTAAAATTATTAATTCTATGTCACTGTGATAATAATTATGTATTGCTGTTTCTTATGTTGATAATCCAATAAATAAATAAATAAATTGAGTTCGAAATCGATTGAGGAAATTTGACAGTTTTGTATAGTTTGACCTGTCCGCCACTGTACCAAATATACGAGATCAATCTGAGAGAATAGCTCTATGAACTTTGTTACAATATTTCTTCATTTGCGTTTACATTCCTCTAAAAGTCTCAATTCAGTTCCAGCAATATTTACCTTCATTTTAATAAGTTTTAGAATTGTTTCTTTTGTTCTTTATCAAATTTAGACGCATTCGAACAAAAATAAATGTACATACAACCGCACATCAACATATAAAAAACTGTCAAATTCTTCAGTCGATTTTCACCTCAATGTCAAACACGTTGGGTTCAAATCAATTGAGTGAATTTGACAGATAGTGGTAACTTTGATTTGTGGTTGTCTGTACATGTAACAATCATAAAATGCGCGAATACAATATAAAAATAATTTCCACGTTTTAGCATAGGTAATTTACCCACATGAAATAATAGACACAGACAAAAAAGATTTTGTTTAAATGCATCCAAAAATTTAAAAATTGTACACAGGGCGTTATTTTAAATAGATAAAATCCTTACAGTATTTTTATTTATAGTACATCTACAGGGTGTGTCGGTGGACAGTTACATCCTTTTGGAGCCTGGTCGCTTGGACCAAGATCCAGGTATTGGTAATCAAGGGCCAGAATTACTGAGTCATGGTCACAAGTTATCTCAACAATTGTGTTTAAAAGTGATTCAAATTAACAGAAGAAAAATATATTTTTTCCCTTTATAATAATAATTCTCACATCTCATACATTGACCTGATTCCATACTAAGTATCTTAAGCACTTGTGTTACAGATATCAGACAACAGATGAACACAAATATATACTTAAATACATATATTACACCCAGACACCGAACAAACACAAGTGTTCATCGCACGAATGTTTGTCTAGGATGGGGATCGAACCCACGACCTTTGGCGTAAGAGGCAGTGTCACTACCAATTGCGCCATCCGGTCAGTCCGGTCAGTCAAATAAGAAAATATGTAATCAAAAGATTTCTGTTTTAGCACACCCTGTACATGATACTGTTTAAAACTTTGTAAAGTAGGATAAGTAAATGCTTACGCAGTAAATACTGTAAATTAATAAACTGTTAAAATATCACCCTGTATGTATATTTACGAAGTCCTCTTTTCTATTCATTTGTGATCTAACCAAAAAGGAAGGTAATGATTTTAGCAGTCAATGTAAGAATGTAAATATGTTTGTATGTTCCAAGATTCCGCCTAAACTATCCGATTTTAATAAATGAGGTATCAATCGATTCCTTATTACTGTCCAGGTGACATAGGTGTTTGGAGATAGTCATTGTTAATTAACAAAACCTTTGTGGTTAGTAGAGTTTACTTGAAGCCATCTAAGTAATAAGAAGAAAACTGTCAGATGATTTAGGATGTCAATGTAAAATGTTGTTTTTCTATTATATTGAGAAATATATTATTTTTTCCAGAAGTAAATGTTTTATGTTAAAGCCAAATAGCAACTCAAAGCGCACAGGCGCGAACATGGTCCTATCGAAGCCGGATCTTTTCGCTTGGTTTTTTACAGGAGTTATGACATCGGAAAAAGTACTGCTGTACAACAAGTTTTAGATGGGATTTAGAGAAGCAGATGATTAGTAACCAAGCGGAGAGGATTAAAGAAAGAGCAGCGACGTAGTTCGGATGTTGACTGTTGTCAATGAATTCGAGTCATGGTCGGGAGACCCACATAAGTATTGATTAGTAGGGAAATGAAGTGACGCAGGTGTTAGTTGTGGAGGTGGATTATTATTGTTGAAAAAAGTGAAATTGTATGTACTTACAAGGTTTTAATTTTATTGGTTTAGATCATTTAATTAATACATTAATTATATTTTATTTGTTATAATTAGAATTTAGCAGTGGCAGTATTTATTTATAATTATTTTATGTGAAGGGGCGCGAGTTTATGTTTAATTTTTCTAATTGTAATTAATATTGTTACAATGGAGTTATTGTGTACGATTCAGGAGGAACTATACTGTAAAATATGCAAAAATGTAAATAGTTTACGAGAAACCCCGAATGAAGTTTTGTCACAAGTCTTTTTGGAGACACATTTAGAGCATCTGGAGAGACAATGGAATTTGTTTTGCGAAGCACATTATGAAGTAATAAGGAAAACAAATAGAGAGGTATTCAGAAAGTCAGATTATTGTTTGAATGAATGTTATGACAGGACAGAAAACGTGTATCTTGAGCTAAAGATAGAATTAAAAGAGAAGATGTTAAAGATGAGAAACCAAACTGAAACGGATGAAAATCAGATGTATGAGAATATTAAGTTGCCGGAAATAATTATTCCACAATTTTCAGGCGCGTATACAGAATGGAGTAGCTTTAAAGCATTATTTGTATCGCTCATTCATGAAAACAAAGCTTTAAGTGATGTTCATAAATTGCATTATTTAAAAGGATATTTAATAGGAGAAGCTGAAGAGCTTTTGCGTCACATTTCTATCACGGGGGATAATTACAAACTTTGCTGGGATCGGTTAAAGAAACGGTATGACAACAAACGGTTCCTAGCTAATTGTATATTAGGCAGATTGCTAGCGCAGAAAAATATAACGTTAGCGTCGTCCAGTCAAATTAAGGGGATTTTAGACACAACTACTGAATGTTTAAAGGCTTTGGAGAATTTAGGTATCAAGGTGAAAGAATGGGACACTATTGTTATTTATATTATTAGTCAGAAATTAGATACGGAAACAAGGAAACAATGGGAGTGTAATGTGTCAAATAATACAGATTCAGGTCAATTACCGATGTTGACTGATTTTATTGATTTTCTAACTAGACAATTTAGAGCACTTGAATATATTGATATTAAAAATGATACAAATACTAGCGCGCGCACGCTGTCATTTCATGTGAGTAATATTAGTCAATCAATTGACAAAGTTTATTGTAAATTCTGTTCGGGAAAACATAAATTAAATTTTTGCGAGAAGTTTTTGGCAAAAGACTGTAGTTCAAAGCGGAGATTTGTACAAGAGAATGGTATGTGTTTTAATTGTCTCGGACATAATCACTCAGCAAAATATTGTAGAAACCCAACGCGGTGTCGTTTGTGTAAAAAACGTCATTATACACTACTTCATATAGAAGAATTACCGAACATCGTCACGCATTTTGCAGGAATGCAAACGTATCACTGGGATAAAGGCGTAAGGAAGTTTAAGGACATTCAAACAAAACCTAATGAGGAACATTTTAACCAAGAAGTACATGGAAGAAATTGGTCGACAAAAGGCAAATATTATAGAAGAGGTCATTATGCGATTAGATCGCCGATCACCTGTGATGGTTCGGATCGAAGACGCAGTAATTGGTGTGATAACGTGATAGCGGAAAAGAGATTAAAGAATCTAGAAACAAATGAAATAAGAAACGGTAGAAACGGCAGACAAAATTACGAAGAAGTTAGAGTGAAGAGAAATGATAATGCTAGAGAAAACGGAATAAAAAATACTTATTGGGGCATGAGGATGTAATTGAAGATGTGGAGTATAAAACTGAACTGAGTTATGAACATTTTCCTAAGCGGAAATCATAAATGGTTTAGCCATAGCAGAACGATAGGCAATTTATTTTCAGGTTTAAAAGTTTTACTTTACAACTAGTCTTGTTGTAAGAGAATTATTGTTAAGTTTGTGTTAGGAGTATGTAAGTAGGTATATGTGTGTGTGAGAGTGTTTTTTCGGTAGTTTTAGTTGTTTTTGAAGGACATAATGATGTCATGATGTCCTTGGTGGCGGGAATGTTTGGAGATAGTCATTGTTAATTAACAAAACCTTTGTGGTTAGTAGAGTTTACTTGAAGCCATCTAAGTAATAAGAAGAAAACTGTCAGATGATTTAGGATGTCAATGTAAAATGTTGTTTTTCTATTATATTGAGAAATATATTATTTTTTCCAGAAGTAAATGTTTTATGTTAAAGCCAAATAGCAACTCAAAGCGCACAGGCGCGAACAATATATATATATATATATATATATATATATATATATATATATATATATATATATATCCTTATATTTTATTTGAAAATAATAGGCTTTAATAGCACAGTGGGTGCTATACGAAAAAAACCGAAAGATTTTTTTACATATTTTTAAGAATCGAGCCTTACTCATCTTATCTTTGGGAAGTTTGATAAATTTAAAAACAATTAATGTACAGTCAAAGAACGAAAAGGTTCGTCGTCATTCAAATTGATTCGTTTGATATGCTATGAGCACTTACCTTTCGTAAATTTGTCAGAGTAATAACTGTTGCACAGAAAATTATGCTTAACTGTTAGATCAGAAAGTTCAGATTTGCTTGAAGCAACATTGATTCCTTTAGATGTTAAGAAATTTTAAAGAAGGTTGGCAGATCTTTTTAAAACGGTTTGTTGGTATAACTGATTCTTGCCGTGCAAGCGAAAATTTACCTTAAGGCGACGGGTGGCCCTAACTAGCCACGCCAATCGATTTAAATTGATAGCAACTAAACCGGATATCTATTTAACAATTACGAAGTTCGAGTCTCTCGGAAAGAATATATACTGTATGATAGAAAGAATATATATGATAGACTGTATGACTTGGTATGAGGATAATAAACCATTGTAAAAAAGTTGGCGATTAAAAAGAGTACCTAACTGGCGAGTTTCTTGCCGGATCTTCTCGACCAGAAACAACTTTCCGAGCCGGTGGTAGAATCGCATTATGTTTATTTATTTCTTTAGTATATTTTATGTATCAACATATATATGTATTAAAATGTAAATTATACATAAGTACTTATAAATAGTTTTAAGTCATTCAAATGTATGACGATTTGTAAGTGCTGTGTACAAGCCTATGCAAATAAAGAATTATTTGATTGATTGACTATTTATTTATTACTTATAATTAACTTTTTGATCTGTTTTTGCACTTGAAATTTGGATTAACGCCATAAGTGGCCGTTTTTGGCGGTAATTCATAATTCGAGTAGGAAGCGGACCAAAAAGTTAATTCTTAGTATTGAACAAATAGTATAAGTTCTTTTCGAAAATGTTAAAAAGGTATCCGGGTTAGATGCTAACAATTTAAATCAAATGTCGTCGCTAGTGTGCCCTAGTGTGCTAGCGTACACAAGCGACGCCAGTCTATTTTAATTTTTAGCTACTATACCGGATCTATTTTAAGCAATTTCGGGGTTACAACCTCCCGGCAAACACTTATACTATTTATTAAATAACCATGCAAAAATGATGGGTTCAACGCGTACGCCAAAAATTGATTACCGCCAAAAGCGGCCACTTTTAGCGTAAATCAATTTTTCGCGTACAAAAACGAACCCAACATTTGTGCATGGTTATTTAATAAATAGTTTAAGTGTTTGCCGAGAGGTTGTAACCCCGAAATTGTTTAAAATAGATCCGGTTTAGTAGCTAAAAATTAAAATCGATTGTCGTCGCTAGTGTGCCCTACCCGTCACCTTAAGGTGACGAACTTTTTTATTCTCTGTACCGTACAGCCATGCAAAAAAAAAAACAAATACATAAGTAGGTACCTATTTCTTCTTTTTAGACATGTGTAAGATCACAAATACCTAGAAACTTTAAGTTTCACCCCAATACCTAACCCTCTACAAATTTAAATCCTTTTAACCATTTCATTATTTACTCTTTCAGTCAACCGATGATTCCGAGTCGTCGTTCTTGGTGCAAAGGTGGAAGGCGATGACGGGAATCGAACCTAGGACCATGCAAGAGCCCATGCCGTAGAAGCACCAGGAGTAGCCGCCGGTTACATCTCTCACTAGACCTGGAATAAAACATTATTTATTATCCTACTACGGCGAAGCAAAAAGGGGGGTTATTTCTATTATATTCATCTGTTCCCTCGTAACTTATAAACTAGTAATCATATTTGAACAAATGACGTGTCGTTAGAAGCCTCTTGATTGTTTTCTGGTCATAGGCGACATGGCGCCACGTTAAATTGACTACAGTGCCCTCTTGGGGACTTAAGAGTAAGGTACTAATAAAAATTTGCTTGACGGTACCGTGTGGGGTATCAAATGAAAGAGCTTTGTTAGCACATTTCAAATATGTAATTTTATTTACATAACTAACAATATGTTAAATAAAAATAAAGTTTAAAAACTAAAACCTGACTACCAAAAAACACGCTCTAAAAAGTAAGAAACAAGAAAATAGTCTCTGCTGACATTATTAATTTATTATGCCGTATCGCCGTGATCGTATGCTACCTACTGTAGCAAAATGGATATATAATATCGATGTGGCATACGACCACGGCGATACGGCATAATAAATTAATAATGTCAGCAGAGACAAAATTTTTTTTAGTACTTTTTAGAGCGTGTTTTTTTGGTAGTCGGGTTTTAGACACATTTTACCACTTAGGGAGCGTCTCTTGCGCAAAGTATTAAGATTACATAAAAATTATATTAGAAATCTCAACATCATTTTTAAAGACCTATCCATAGATACCCCACAGGTATGGGTTTGATGAAAAAAAAAATTGGGTTTCAGTTCTAAGTATGGGGACCCCCAAATTTTTTTTTCCTATTTTTGTGTAAAAAACGTAATGCGGTATAGCTCTTATAGTTTCGGAAAAAGTGGCTGTGACATACGGACAGACAGAAATGACGAATCTATAAAGGTTCCGTATTTTGCCATTTGGCTACGGAACCCTAAAAAATGATGACAATGATGCTTACCAGCTGTAGGTGGAACAGATACGGCCGCGATGCTCTGGAACATCCTCACCAGGCCGTAGGAGGACGCTATCCTGGCCGTGCCGAACGCGTCAGCCAACAGCACCGGCACCAGCAGGAACCAGCAGCCCAGGCAGAGGCCGTATGCTCCTGAATATTTCAAAATAAATCAAACTCAAACTCAAATAATTCTTTATTTGCATTGGCTTGTACACAGCACTTACAAATCGTCATACATTTGAATGATTTAAAACAGGGATGTTGCGAATATCTGCATCCGCATCCGCATATGCGAAACATCCGCATCGATTTAGGCATCCGCATCCGCATCTGCAACCGCAAAATCGATGCGGAGCTGATGCGGATGCGAATGTGTTGCATGTCAGGACAAGAAAGAATGGGGCGGGACCTGCGAGTGGCGCGTGTCGCGCGCTCGTGCTAATTGACCAATAGAAATCAATTAAGATCAAGATTTTTGTAAAGATCCGCATCCGCGGATGTTTGCCCCCTGGAATCCGCATCCGCATCCTCATCCGCGGATGTGAAAAAATCTGCATCCGCAAAAACCCTGATTTAAAACTATTTATAAGCACTTATGTATAATTTACATGTTAATACATAAATCTGAAAAGCCAGACTACGTAAAATATACTAAAAAATAAATAAATATAATGCGATTCTACCACCGGCTCGGAAAGTTGTTTCTGGTCGAGAAGATCCGGCAAGAAACTCGCCAGTTACTCTTTTTAATCGCCAAACTTTCATACAATGTTGTGTCGACATCAATCAATAGGCAAGTTGCCTCATGTCTGTCATTTATAAAAATAACTTTTAATTCAAATATTATTCTGTACAAGGGTCCGAAATATATTAACTTCAATAAATAAAAATAAGGGATTGCTGTAAAAATTCAACTTAAACCAGTTATATTTTTAATATTTTTTTCTTTTGATTGAAAACACCGTCCGCCATAGTTATACGTCACCATTATTGTAACAACAAAATCAAACGCATTTCGAAGCCATAGTTTTTATTCCAATATTAAGGCTATGACAGTAATGACAGTCACGCATATTGCTTACAATAACAGTGACGTGATTAATAGACCATCACGGCGGACGGCTTTTGTGGCTATATAGCGAAAATATAATTTAAAATATATTGGGAAAAGTGCTTCAAACAAATTTCATAGTCCTCCTATGACGTCACAACTCGGCATGACTTATCAATCATGCTTGATTTGAAAAAAAAGTTGATTTGAAAAAAAGTAAAATCTCTGATCATAAAATGACAAGACAAAATAATGACAGTTAAAGATACTTTGTAAACCTTGCAGGTTTGTACGGAACCCTCGAGTGCGCGAGTCCGACTCGCACTTGGTCGGTTTTTTATTGTTAACTACTAAACCGGATCTATTTTAAACAATTTCGGGGTTGCAACCTCTCGGCAAACACTTATACTATTTATTGAATAACCATGCACAAATGTTGGGTCCATTTTTGATTTCCGCCTAAAGCGGCCATTTTTAGCGTGGATCAATTTTTCGCGTACGAATTTTGGCTCCGCATTTTGTGCATCATCATCAGCAACCCACACTCGTCCACTGCTGGACATAGGTCTCCCCTAATGCACGCACTGCTCCCGATTTTCGGCCACTCTCATCCAGCCCACACCAGCCAGCCTTCGAATGTCATCATCCCATCTTGACGCATCCCATTTTGTGTATGGTTATTTGATAAATAGTATAAGTGTTTGCTGAGAGGTTGTAACCCCGAAATTGTTTAAAATACATCCAATTTAGTAGCTAAAAATTAAAATCGTTTGGCGTCGCAGTGTGCCCTACCCGTCACCTTAAGTACCTACCTTTAATATATTTTATTACCTATATTTGTAAATTGTCTCTTGGTCTAGTGGTTTAAGTACCGGGCCTTGATCTCGGGGTCCTGGGTTCGATTCCCGGGTCGAATGAAAAGTATGTTTCGAATTTTTCGGACATAGCTCGGATTTGTGATCACCAATCCGCATTTGGCAAGCGTGATTAAGCCTAATCCCATCATAGTAGCGATAACTTGATTTCTATGATGGAGGCCTTTGCCCTGCAGTGGGACAGTTTATAGGCTGATAATTTACTTTATTGTACATTTTAATTAAATATAATTTGACACTGTAAGTTATTTTCTTAAACTTATTACTAAACATCTCGGAGTCAGATCAATGTATGTGATGTTGTAAAATATTTATTAAAAAAAATAATAATAATAAAAACAGAATTGGACTGTATTTATAAATTACTGTTTGTTTGCCAAAATAAATAATGTAAAAAGCACGTATAAGATCTTACCTGACGCTATGGCGAGAGCCCACCACGAATTGAAGCTGGGTAAAGTGAGGACCGCAATGCCCGCTACCAGAATACTGAAAACACAATCACAATAAATTTTAGTACCTAAGTAGATGAAATACCGTGTGGTCCCCGGCAGAGTAGAATAGGCCACCCTCACTCTTACTGAGGTGTCGTAAAAGGCGACTAAGGTAAAGCTGCTGGCATGATCATCAGCACCCAGAGAAGGAAAAATCTGCATTCATAACAAAACTCTCGCCAACCCGTCTGCCAAGCGTGGTGAGCATGGCAATTACCCCTCATGTGATTGAGGGAGGCCCGTGCCCCAGCAGTGGGGACTGAAATGGGCTGATGATGATGATGAAGAGATGAAATACATATTTATTGAACAAAAGAACAAAAACACAAGAAAATTAAGACAATTACTGAGAAATCAAAATAAGCTTAAGTAAATAAAAAGAAAAGTCGTGTCGTGTGTCGCAGATGTCCATTGGCGGCGGTAATTCACTTACCATCAGGTAAGCCGTCTGGTCGTTTGTCTGCCATAATGTAAAAAAAAAAGTTAAAACAAAGTAGGTCCCCGTGGCAATGTCCCCAAAATGCTGGCAGCATTACCCCGCTGGATCGCGGTGGAAATTCGCTGAGCGAGGTAATTAGCTGTCAGCCTATGGCTCTCCCGTGACTTCGACTAGGCGCTTAGCTAAGTCACGGAAGTAAGAGAGAGCGTCGGAACTCCACGGGCCCAGTGTTTTAACACCGAAAGCTACAAAGTGGTAGGCACCAGATAGATGCCTGTACTTTGCAGCTTTCAGTCTCTCTGCCGCGTCAGCCGCAGCTCCGGCACTCCTCGTAGTCCCGGGAAGATGAGACGGTGCCAGAGTGTCGACGCAGGTAGCATCCCACACGAGAGCACGTCGCATCTTCCAAGGGATGAGAGACATTCCGTCTGGTCTCTTGCCATCATCACGTAAAATACCGTTTGGCTCCAAGTTTGCCTAAGTAGTAGCGTGGACTAATTATATAATTAATCCATGAAGATTTTCGCATAAGTTACTATGTGAAGAGCGATAGCTCCGGAAAATGGACCTAGTGCGTTTTTTATCGTGACAGAGTCACGCTTCGACAAGAATGGGCTCGCTCGACCGGAGTGAAACCACGGCCTCTCAGAGAACGAAAAGTAAAGACGAGAGAATGGGAGTTTAAAGATTGGCAGCGCACTTTTGACTTCAACAGTGTGTCGACGGCATTGCTTACCATCAGTATCAAGTGATTTGTCACGTTTCATAAAAAATGTCATGATGATTTCACGTAGGTACAGCTGGATAGCTATAGGTATACTGAGCTGAGTAGTGAAACCCTGTGAGCTTGTCCACGGATGATGTGTGCGTCAGCCTACCTGACGATGTAGGCCTTCCGCCGACAGAACAGATGCAGGTCGCACAGGTAGCCCAGGCCAAGGCGCCCGCACAGGTCCAGCACAGCACTGATCGCCACCAGGTGACCTGAAATCAAAGATATAAAGTTAAAGTCTGGCTTATCATATTTTTTTTTAATTTCATATTTATTTACAACTTCCTTTTGTTTTGCGTTGAAACCCTATTTGGTCCTTCCTATTTTCACATTATTTTGTTTTTCCTACCTTCACATGTTTCTGGAACCTTCTTAATGTTTTCACAACCTTCTTTTGTCTTTTCTACTTTCACATGTTTTACATATTTATTTTCCTACTTTTCAATGCTTTGTTCTTCCTAATTCTAGATGTTTTAAAACGTTCTTTTGTCTTTACTTCCTTCACATTTTTTACAACCTTCTATTGCTTCTATTGTATTTTCTACCTTCACGTGTTAGACTGATGCAGTATTTAAGAACTCACCAGCAGCAGACTTCCTGTGTCCCACAGCGACTATGTAAGCTGGTAGATAAGCATAGGGAGACCCGCACGATTTGAGCGGCACCGACACACATATTGTATGGTTTACGACCTTTTGTTTTTCCTATTCTCCCATGTTAGTACAACATTATTTTGTTTTTCCTTCCTTCATATGTTTCTACGACCTTCTTTTATTTTTACGACTTTCATTTGTTTTTCCTACCTCTACATGTTTTACAACATTATTTTGTTTTTCCTTCCTTCATATGTTTTTACGACCTTCTTTTATTTTTACGACTTTCATTTGTTTTTCCTACCTCTACATGTTTTACAACATTATTTTGTTTTTCCTTCCTTCATATTTTTTTACGACTTTCTTTTATTTTTACGACTTTCATTTGTTTTTCCTACCTCTACATGTTTTACAACATTATTTTGTTTTTCCTTCCTTCATATTTTTTTACGACCTTCTTTTATTTTTACGACATTCTTTTGTTTTTCCTACCTTCACATGCTTTACAACTTTCTTTTGTTTTTCCTACCTCCACATGTTTAACAATATTATTTTGTTTTTCCTACCTCCACATGTTTAACAATTTTCTTTTGTTGCAGAACTCACCAGCGGCGGACTTGCTGTGTCCCACAGCCACCGTGTACGCGGGCAGGTAGTACAGCGCGTAGGGGGACCCGCATGACATGAGCGCCACAGACGCGCAGAGCAGGCCGAAGCGCCACGACTTGAGCAAGGACACGTCTAGGTATCTGTGATATGTAAAATTTTTTTTTACAACATCACATACATTGATCTGACTCCGAGTTAGGTAGCTCGAGCACCTGTGTTACGGATATCAGAACCAACAGTGGGATTACAAATATATACATATATATATATATATATATATATTAACAGTGGGAGAGCCACGCTTCGGCATGAATGGGCCGGCTCGACCGGAGTAATACCACGTCCTCACAGAAAACCGGCGTGAAGCAGTGCATGCGCTGTGTTTCGCTGCGTGAGTGAGGGTACCGGAGGCCCAATTCAGGGGAAGGGGGGTTAAAAGGTAAGCAGCGCACTTGTGACACCACTGGTGTTGCAGGCGTCCATGGGCGGCGGTAATCGCTTACCATCAGGTGATCCGTCTGCTCGTCTGCCACCTATATCATAAAAAAAAAAAAATATATAATAATTTTCTTTTGTAAATACATACTTATAATACGTAGAAACACCCAGACCAATACAAACAAACATGTTCATGCACACAAATGTTTGTACTGTGCGGGGATCGAAGCCGCAACCCTTGGACCAAAGGCAGACGGGTCGTCAAAAATATTATAGCCTTTATTTATAATCTTTTACTTATATTTATTACATAAAAATTATATTAGAGATTATCTTGCTTTTTAGCAAAGGCCTCCCCAAGAGCCTTCCACGAGATTCTGTCTGAAATCATGAAAAATCCTCAAATTCCATTGAAACCCAAATCTAAAATATTCAACTCATGTATTTATTTATAAGATCACCAGCAAGATTTACATCATAACTATAATGTATCAATACGGGGATTAACACAGCTTTATTATATTTATGTACTACATATTATGCCTTCAGTATCATTATCTAATTTTGTTTATTATACCTACACATTTCTATTTATTTTCATTGCTATGTGTTGCTTCGTGTTCCACAAGTGTGTAAAATAAAAATTACACACTTGTGGATTATTATTTTAAGATAAGATAATTGTTTATTAGGCACTTTAAATTTTCTTCCTGTTATGTACTAATATTGATTTTTTATTTATTATTATTATTATTATTCCTTGTTTTGTCCTTATTCTTTCTTCCTATTGCATGTTATGTATGTGTGCACGTACGTCGCCCAAGGCTCTGCCTGAAAACCAGCGCTGCAGCGGCTTCGGCCACTGCAGCAAATGCTGAGGTTGGGCCTTGTTGGCTACAGAATTTGTCATACTTGTATTTATGTCACTCATGTTTGATTTGTGTTCTGTGGCCAAAAAAGAACTCTTTATCTTTATTGATACATTATAGTTATAATGCAACGCGAAAATCTAAAAAACTATTTAACAAGATTTACATCAGTACATGATTCAATAATGACACCAGAAAATGTATAAATCAATCTAAACGAAATCTTATTTATAGGTGACAACGGCATGCAATATTGACAACAGTAACGGTAGGTAGTGTTGAAGAATGAATTAAATGACTCAAATCAATTTCACTACAAAGAGAGGTGTTTTGACAACTTTTGGGAAGAACTAATTTCTTAATTGTACTTAAAGAACCACAACTTATATGGACATCAGTATCTTAGACACACACTACACTGGCGAATAATTCTGTTTAAGGGAGAAAAAAATATTTATTGCTTACCGAGTTATTTAGACTAACAAAGATTTAGAAAAAAAAAGAAAAAAAAGAAAAAGAAAAAGTTTATTGAAAAACAACATCAGCATACATATTTAACAAAATTGTTTTCTTATCTATAGGTTAGAACATGCTAAGGTTGTAGTTATCGACTGGCGTTATCTTAAAAACTTTACAGAGATCTCTACACTACATTTAGGTACATTTAATATAAAAAAAAGTTTCCTTTTTCACGGTTTATAACCGGTTTTTTCCAATCTCTAATGTTCTCTCCGGATGTATCATTCGGCTCAAATGGATCTCGAGTTCGAGTGAACCGAATGATCCGAATGAGCCAAATGATCCGAGTGAGCTGAATGATTCGAGTGAGCCGAATGATCTGATGAGCCGAATGATCCGAATGAGCTGAATGATCCGAGTGAGCCGAATGAGAGGAATGAATCAGGGATCTATCTGAGAGTCGATGTTCCATTCACTATTCCGCATCTCTGCACTGATCCAGATGCAAATGTTCCAATCTTTCAAAAGATACGTTTGGCCAGGTCTAATATAGTTATTTATATCTACCTTTTTTATGTGATAGGTGGCATTTATGCCGAAGCGTGGCTCTCCCAAGGTTTTTTGCTTCTCTCTTTAAACTGACCTGGATATCTTCTCTATACACCCTCTCTTCTTGATCTTCTCCTGCGTGTCTTCCTTCTGGACCTCTTGTTCTGGCTTGATGATCACGGGGTCAGTCAGCTTGTTCTGGATGAGGCGGCTGGGTGGTGGTCGGATGTACAGAGATCTGCAAGGGAGGTGCGATAAATAAGTACCTACATATTTATTTATTTATTGAGTAATGCATCATGTACATGTCAACAGATCTTTAAATGTAATGGTAAGTAGATACATGTACCCTGTTAGAGTGTAGCAAGATTAACAGTATATAGTTTCGTCATTAGTGATTAGCTTAATAGATAACAGTATTGAATATAAGTTTGTATATAGCATAGCTCACGATAGCACAAGACAAACCTCTGTGGATTAATGTGCTGTCTTATTATTGTACATGTATAATTTGAAATCATCATCATCATCATCGTCAGCCCATTTAAGTCCCCACTGCTGGGGCACGGGCCTCCCTCAATCACATGAGGGGTAATTGCCATACTCACCACGCTTGGCAGACGGGTTGGCGAGGGTTTTGATATAAATGCAGAGTTTTCCTTCTCTGGGTGCTGATGATCATGCTAGCAGCTTTACCTTAGTCGCCTTTTACGACACCTCGGTAAGAGCGAGGGTGGCCTATTCTACTCTGCCGGGGACCACACGGCGTAATTTGTAATGTCATTTGATAATAAATTAAAAAAAAATCTATCTAAAATGAAATAAATAGTAGCTTATTTATTTTATTTTAAATTATTTATTTTAAAAAGTACACCAACAACATACAGCACTCAAATAGAAAGAGGACCATTCAAATAGAGAGATTAAAATAAGTTGCTTAAGACTTTTTAAAACAATCCCTTACATTTTATTTGTATGTATACGCACTTAAATGTAGTGTGTTTGTTTTATTGGTGGGCGTTAAACGTTTATAACCATTAACTTAACATGTTAAAAGTAAATTAACAATTAACACAGTGATAAAAAAGTTAGAAAGAAAGTTGATAGTTATTTTTAACAAAGTTGTTATCTTTGACTGAGTTGTTATTTTCAACATTGGTTATTTTTAACAAAGTTGTTATTTTTGACTGAGTTGTTATTTTTGACATTTGTTATTTTCAACAAATTGGTTATTTTTAATAAAGTTGTTATTTTTGATTGAGTTGTTATTTTTAACATTTGTTATTTTCAACTAAGTTATTGGTTATTTTTAACAAAGATGTTATTTTTGACTCAGTTGTTATTTATAACATTTGTTATTTTCAATAAATTGGTTATTTTTAACAAAGTTGTTATTTTTGACTGAGTCGTTATTTTTAACTTTTGTTATTTTCAACGAATTGGTTATTTTTAACAAAGTTGTTATTTTTTACTGAGTTGTTATTTTTAACATTTGTTATTTTCAACGAATTGGTTATTTTTAACAAAGTTGTTATTTTTGACTGAGTCGTTATTTTTAACATTTGTTATTTTCAACGAATTGGTTATTTTTAACAAAGTTGTTATTTTTGACTGAGTTGTTATTTTTAACATTTGTTATTTTCATCGAATTGGTTATTTTTAAGAAAGTCGTTATTAACGCATTTTTAAATTTCCATTACACAGTGTTATTATTTATTTACACTTATGTTTACTTTGATGTTTGGCTGTGCCGATATTATTGATATTGGCAAATAATATCTCCACTGACCTGCTGATTTTCCTTCTGCTAGCTTTATAAACGCAGGTGCTGTCCGTAGACAGGTCCTCGACCGAGTGGAGGATGGAGGAAGACCTGGTGGGCCTGAGGCGGAGCCGCGCTACTTCTCTCGGCAGGCCTGGGGGTGAAATATGATGTTAAGATACGACTGCAGTGGCCATCAGGTGATCCGTCTGCTTGTCTGCCCCTAACTCATAAAAAGTGTCTCCTCAACACGGGATTTATGGACAGGTTGGTCTGGGCGAAGGTCAGACGTGTGCCGCTTCATTGTAAATTGACCCCCATGTCACATTGTTGGCGAGGACTCGCTCTTGTTTGACCATGGGAAGCATTGGAGTGCTCTTGACCAATCGAAAAAGTTAATTTTCTCTTTGGGCCAATCAGCGGGGGGAGGAGGGTTTACTTTGCAGCGGTAAAGCTATCGACGTAGTATGTATGTCGCAGACTGTTTCGGTGGCGCAATGGTTAGTGGGTCGCACTTTAAGCGACGGCTGTGCAAGAGGTCCTGGGTTCGATCCCCGGGCCAAAAAATTGTACCTAAGTTTTCGGTAAGAAATTCTTAGGCAGCCCGGAGTCTGGAAGTTGGCGGTCTTGTACCCCCGTGCCTCGGAAAGCACGTTAAGCCGTTGGTCCTGCGCCCAACCCCTCTCTGGTCGTGTCACAGTAGTGTCCCATCGGAATACGAGGGTAAGGGATTAGAGAGTGCACTTGTGTTTGCGCACACACTTGAGCACTATAATACATCCTGCGTACGTGGCTGATCGTTGAGATTGGCCGCCGTAGCCGTAATCGGTTGGAGAATATTATGTATGTCGCAGGCGGATTGTATAATCCGCTGTATTACATTCCGCCTAGCTGTTATCAAAAACAGCGGTTTTGAAATGCGGCGGTTCAACGATTAGCCAGATGGAATGCAGTTGAATAAAAAACGGAATGTATTCAACGTTACGTTATTCGACACGGCCAGCCATAATTTTTTTTTTCTTTGTGAACTCAATCACACGTTCAGCGACGCAATGATTCCGCCAATGTCAAGTGTTTAAAGAGACACGCAGCTTAAAATATTTTGACCGGTAAAAAAGAGATTACAAAACAAACAATAAAAAAAATCGATCAATTTTGAGGTCTTCTGTGTTAGTATCGCCCAGCATCTAAAAAAGCCATAATATAAATAAGAGAGATTAGACACTTTGACAGTTTTGAGTTCCGATTCTTAACACTCGTGGCGCTGCTTGACATAACAACAAAAATGGCGTTGGATACAGAAAATATGTTGCTAAATTACGAAGTTATGACTGAATTAAACAAAGAAAACGTAACAAATATTTTTCAATGTGGAACAGTAAAATTACTATCGACAAAGGACCGAGTCTCAGAGCTTGTAAGTATGTAGTACGATGCGGCTAAACGTGGGCAGCCTTATCGACGACCTGTTTGGAACACTGGTAGTGAACGCTGCCTTTGGTCCAAGGGTTGCGGGTTCGATCAGTACAAACATTACAAACATTTGTGTATATGAACATGTCTGTTTGTATTGGTCTGGGTGTTTGTATGTATTTACAAAAGAAAAGTATTATATGTATATATTTGTAATTCCGCTGTTGATTCTGATATCCGTAACACAGGTGCTTGAGCTACCTATCTCGGAGTCAGATCAATATATGTGATGTTGTGAAATATTTATTGAAGAATGAACTGCCACATTTCAAAACGGCCCTGTCTTTGATAACGGTTAGCCGTAATGTAATACGGTGGAATATACAATCTGACTGCGACATCTATAAGTTCGCACTTGCACACTCGCCATATCCTAGCGACAAAACTAAAGTCCGCCCCACCAAAGAAGTCCCGTGAAAATCGCGCTTGAGTCGCAATTAACATTCAAATTTGGGCTTTATGCATATAAGTACAAGGATTCTCAAAATTTAGTTTCGTTTTTTCAGCGGGACTAATTTATCGGAACCACACTCCCTTCCCGATTCTCGCCAACTCGTTTCTAGTTTCCCTCGCTTCTCGCTCATGGCCGCCGGTGGGACAGCCAATAGGTTGTGATGATGAGAACAAACAACAAATAAATAATACACTTAAAAAATTCACTGTAGGGCTCAATATTGATGAGACTATCGTCGGCTCATGACGATTCAAGCACTTACAAAATTCGTCGTCTTAGCAAGGGGTTCGGATAGCATAAATGGTTAGTGCAGCTACCCGGACTGTGGAAGGTTGTGGGTTCGAGTCCCACCTGAGCCCTACGGTAAATTTTTTTAGTATATTATTTACTTAAGAATAAATTGCAAAGAATTGCTATACCAAACACAATAATAAACAACAAATAGGTGACATACCTACTACACCAAGGACATCCATAACTTCTGAGTCTTCGGAGTCGGAATGCTGTGACTGCATCGGTGGGCGGTTGGCGACCTGCAATCATAAACAGTCACACTGTTACTTTGAACTATTATTATTAGCTTAGTTATTCAATTCCCGGCGAGCTTCGCCGTTCCTATGACATCTTGCTATCTCTGTCGCGCCACAACTCATTGCACTGTTAAGAGTGGGGCGGAGCGTCTTTCAAATTCAATTCGCGGCGAGCTTCGCCGTTCCTCGGACATCTCGCTATCGCGCCATCGCTACCCTTTCGTGCGACTAGAAACGGCACGATAGCTGAATGAAATTAGTAAGAAAATTATGTGCATTATTTTTTAAGTGATATGTGGCAGACGAGCTGACGGATCACCTGATGGTAAGCGATTGCCGCCGCCCATGGACACCCGCGACAACAGTGGTGTCACAAGTGCGCTGCCAAACTTTGCCTTTTCGCCCCGGAGCGGGCTACCGGTACCCTCTCTCACGCAGCGAAACACAGCACAATGTTGCTTCACGCTGGTGAGGCCGTGGTATCACTCTAGTCGAGCGAGCCCATTCATGCCGAAGCGTGGCTCTCCCACGGTCAGATATGCGAATTAAACTTGTTTGATTTTCTTTAAGACATTGTGTTACTAGACACTACATGCTGTGTCTGTTTTCTTCCTAAAACCACCCAGGTTTTGCACCCCCCCCCCCCCCCCCTTCCCTGGCACCCTCACGTTACAGTACTAACTTCGATAAGGCTAGGGTGTATGATCTCGCTGAAGTAGTTGGTGCGCTTGGCCTCCTCTGACAGCAGGCTGTTCTTCTGGTTGAGCGCCACCTCGGAGTCTGGCTCGAACAAGTGCTGCAGTCTGTTGTCTTTTGTCTCCATTTTGCCTGTAAATATTAAAATAATTCGTTAAAATGAGCTGTCAGTTTTTTCAAGAGATAATTGCAGCACTCCAGTATAATAAAGTGATAGTGAGATATCACGTCGGTTTCACCATTTTGTCTCCTTCTCAGGGGTTTATTCTTCGATTCGGAAGTCTTTACAATCGCCACTAGGTAGCGCAGTGGTGCTTGACGGACAGCGCCATCTATCCTACATGGCGCACACTACGAATGTATGCGATAGGTAAAAGCAGGCGTTTCAGTCGCCGTAGGATAGATAGCGCTACACTAGCTTAGAAATAGGTTCAAACTACTTTCAATAGATGGCGTAGTTAGGCAGCTCTGTCCATGACAGACTGGTCTACCTTCAGACATGTGTTCTCCGTGGTTGTGGTGTTGGCAGGGGTGGTGCTCCTCTCTGCCACGGTGGTAAAGGGGGTACAGTATAATGCCTCCTACCTAAGATATGTTGGAATGGTCTACCTTCAGATATATCGTGGAGAAGCGTGGTGTTCTCCGTGGTTGTGGTGGTGGCAGGGGTGGTGCTCCTCTCCGCCACGGTGGGTGGCGCGCGGTACAGGGTGGCCGCCACACACACGTGGAGCATGCCTCCTCCTAAGATAATAAATTAATTATTGGCGGGACCAGCTCATCTAGTATGAAGCTAGGAAATTCAGCACAGAAGAAGAAGCAGGACTTTTCTAGTTCAGAAAAACTGCAAAAAATTTCTCTAGTCCGGTATTAATTAACGTTGTATTCTCTCTCATTCTTTTTACCCGACTACGAAGCAAAAAGGAGGGTTATGATTTTGACCTGTATGTACGAGTATGTATGTATGGTTGTTCATCTGTTCCCTCATAACTTCTAAACTAGTTATCATGTTTGAACAAATGAGATGGTGTCGTTAGAAGCGTCTTCATTGTCTTCTGGTTATAGGCGACATGACGTCACGTTAAATTGACTACAGTGCCATCTAGGGGACTTAGAGTGAGGCACTAAAAAAAAGTCTTCTTTGATGGTACCGGGTGGGGTATCAAATGAAAGAGCTTTTTAGCACATTTCAAATATGTAATTTAATTTACATAACTAAAAATATGTTAAATAAGAATAATGTTTAAAAACCAAAAAGCCGACTACCAAATAACACGCTCAAAAAAGTACGAAACAAGAAAATTGTCTCTGCCGAAATTATTATGCCGTATCGCCGTGGTCGTATGCCACCTACTGTAGCAAAACAGATCCATTATAATAAATAAAATAAAATGAAGTTCAGTAAAACAATTTTCTTGTTTCGTACTTTTTATAATGAAGAAATGAATTTATTGAGAGAAGGGCCAAGAGGCTAATTGGCGACGACGAGCTTGTGGGTAAGAGGCTACAAAGCCTTGAACACCGACGCAAGGTAGCAAGCTTATCGGTCTTCTATCGGATACATTTTGGAGAGTGCGCCGCGGAACTGTACAATGCCATTGGAGCATCTCCGTTCTTCCACTACTCCACCAGGCAGACCCTCAATCGACACCGGTACATGGTAGAAATACCAAAAGTCCGCACAAAGAGGTTTGAATCCTGTTTTCTTATTCGTACTGCGAAACAGTGGAATCAGTTGCCTGAAGAGGTGTTCCCTAGTGGCTACAATTTGGGGTTTTCAAAGCGCGAGTGAATAGGTATCTTATAGGTAATCGTGCTACATCTTAGACCATATTATCACTTACCATCAGGTGAAATATGGTCAAACGCTTACCTATCTACAGTAAAAAAATAAATAAAAAATAATGTCTTGTTTTGGTAGTCGGGTTCTAGTTTACAAACTTTATTTTTTTTAATAAATAAATATTTAATTTATAGGACATGCTCTCGTGTGGGATGCTACCTGCGTCGACACCACATGAATAAGTAATCATGTGGTCGACACTCTGGCATCGTCTCATCTTCCCGGGACTACCAGGAGTGCCGGAGCTGCGGCCGACGCGGCAGACAGACTGAAAGCCGCAAAGTATAGGCATCTATCCGGTACCTAGGTACCACTTTGTAGCTTTCGTTGTTGAAACACTGGGCCCGTGGGTTCCGAAGCTCTCTCTTTCTTTCGTGACTTAGCTAAGCGTTAGTCAAAGTCACGGGTCACGGTATTCGATATACATCGATGTTTTCAATACATCGATGTTTACAATGCGATACATCGAATCGATCCGATGTTTTGAAAAGCTATCGTTATACTCGATGTATCGATGTTTTTTCATAAAAACATCGATATCTATTGAACCTTAACATTTCAGGTCACAAATTCACCCTTGCGCTCTAGTAATAAAAACCGGAAATGGTAAGGTTCATGAAACCGCCAAATCATTGTCTAAGGTAATTTTTTTTTCAAAATCAATGGTTTGTGTAACAGATATCTAAACTGTAAAAAGAAACTGGATTTAGCTCTTTTCATAACCTTCAAATACAAACATTTTCATTCTGAAAAGATGACTTGTTTTGAGAGGCATTTTTGACATGACTTAAGCTTTGCAATATACTTTAGAAAAATTACTCGATGTTTACAAAACATCGACGTTTTCATCCGATACATCGATGCACAGTTTTGATGTATCGAATCGATAAAAACATCGGTGTTTTTTCTAAGTGGACACCCCTCGTCACGGGAGAGCCAAAAGCTGGCAGCTACCTCGCCCAGCGAATTTCCATCGCTGTCCACCGAGGTAATGCTGCCAGCTAAGGACACTGCCGCAGGGACCTACTTTGTTTATAACTTTCCTTTTTAATTACTTTTATCTTAGTTTTAGGTCTCTGTCATGTATTATATTGTATCAATACGGGGATTAACACGATATTTATTATGTGAAACAACATTGTGTACTCACATATTTGGCTCGACGTTTCGGCTACGTTACAGCAGCCGTGGTCACGAGCGGACTAACTCACAGGACTCAGTCCGCTTGTGACCACGGCTGCTGTAACGTAGCCGAAACGTCGAGCCAAATATGTGAGTACACAATGTTGTTTCACATAATAAATATCGTGTTAATCCCCGTATTGATACATTATAGTTATAATGCAACGCGAAAATCTAAAAAACTATTCAGTCATGTATTGTCTTACATATCTTAAGTTTTTGTTCTTTTGTTCAATAACTTGTTTCTTATTTAGAAAACCAACACCGTTACAGGTTTATGGTAAGCTTTTTTTTTATGCACTGCACCATCCTGAGCGTGCTCAGCCAGAAGCCAGACAGCCCCGCGCTGCGGCACTAGGTCCAAGTGCACGTGCGCTTGCCCGGGGTCGCAGCGCGCGGCAGATACCTTAATTAATTGGTTGTGGTTCTACTGACATAGTTTTTAAGTATTTTTGTATACTAATAATATTATGAGCGAAGCCTGAAATAAATTAATTTTATTTTTTGCCATATTTTTGCATTCTAAAATACCAATTGTGTATTTTTGTTATTGTGAATGTGTGTCTTTGAACTTACCCAGCAAAAGCAGTGTACCGTGTAGTCCATACATGTCCACCAACTTTTCTATCAGCATCGGGAACACGAAGCTGCCCGCAGCCGTCCCGCTCACGCATATGCCGTTGGCTAATGCTCTGGAAAAGAACAGCATTAGTCAGTTGTCAGTTCGATTCGAGCAGCCGCCTAGTGCGGACGTGTCAGTTCAATCTCTGTTTAGTCAAGTGCGTTAAAAAGCCGGTAGCGTGTTACCTGTGTTTATCAAAGTACTGGGATACAATGACGATTCCTGGAGTGGTCGAAAGTCCTCCGCCGATACCTGGAACCATAAAACGTTATTTTAAAGTAAGTTTGGTGCGGAACAGCTCGCAGGTAACCACCGCCTGGCAGGAGGTGGTTCCCGGCAAAAGTTGAACAGCAGGTGCAGCGGCCCCGTGTTGATGTTTGACAGCGCACAATGTTTAATTTGACCCTAAAGTCTCATCTGACCCAAAGTGTCATTTAACCCAATTTGACATTTTACCCCAAAATATCATTTGACTCCAAAGTATCATTTGACCCCAGAGTGTGAAGTTACCAGTCATGACCCCGAAGCTGAACAGCAGGTGCAGCAGCCTCGTGCTGAAGTTGGATAGCGCACAATGTTTCATTTGACCCAGAGAGTAATTTAACCCAATTTGTCATTTTACCCCAAAATATCAATGGACCCCGAAGCCCAAAGTACTTATCATTTGACCCCAGAGGGTCAAGGTACCACCCAAGTAGCACGTTTAACAGTATAACTAATCAATCGTGACCTTATGTAAAACTTAAGGTTTATATAAGGCTTTATAGATGTTCAAACTAATGTCTTCCGCTGTATATAGGCATTTCATAAAGCCATCGGTTATACAATAGCACTTTTAAGTAGAATAAAATGCCTAAAGCTTATTAGTAGCATAAACCAAAACTATTATCATGCATTTTCGAACAGTTGTACAGCTTGAAGCTGTTTTTAATGCCATGGGCATCATAAAAGCATCTTAGAAGCAGATATTTGCCTTGAAGCTGACTTTAAAGCATGAATTTGAACTAATATAATGTTTCATAATAGCTTTAAGCATATTTAATTGCCATTGGTTTTTTAAAGACATGATATTATCAGGTATTGGCTTGAGGTTTAGCTCGGCTCGTTAAAAGAATGATCTTGAGCCAATATAATGCTCCATTATAGCTGTAAGCTTTATTTAGTGCTTTTGGATTTGTAGAAACGTTTTTGAATGCTAAATTAATACTTAAAACAGCTGTGCAGCAGTATTTTAATCCATTATAATGCTGGCATGTTTAAACATCACCCGTGCGCTACTATATATCTAATAGTTCACTTGTTTGTTTTTGTAATGCATCAAGCTGTATTACATAAATCCTTTAGGTTTGTAAGTAAGTAACTATCATAAAGAAAAACAATTCGAATGTTATTTTGAGGGTGTACTATGTGATTTATTTTATTAAATTGTGTTTTGAGTAACCATCCAACAAATATAGGAACCTAGTTTTACCGTTAGGGTTATAATATCATCGTAGTAGTATATAACCTATATTGTCTTTAAAAATGGAGAAATCGTGGAAAATAAAAACAGGAACCGGAGGATTTAGGCGAAAAGTTGTAAAGGAATATACAAGAATTATGAATACTTCGGATGAAATAAAAAATAACGAAGATAACTATTTATGTCAAGCGAGTACCAGGGGAAATAATTATAGTTCCGTAGATAAAATAAATATGTACCATCAAAAAAATTAAGCGGATTCTATGAAGAATAAAGACACCCAACTAAACAGGATTGATTCCTCTCCACTTAGCGATCAGTTTTGCATTGGTGAGTTTGATATCCAAAATTTAAGACCTGACAGCTCTGATGAAGATATTGATCAGAATATTATCAAATTTTATTTATTATTATATTTAAAACAAAAATCTGATTACCCATTTGTAAAAATAAATAGGAATAACATTAAAACACTTCATTTACAAAAAAATAAAGTTTCTCAAAATAGGAAGGACAGGTATGTATTAACAACGGACGACAAAATAATTGAAATAAGAAGTATAGTTGAAGGAGTCTATGGAATATATGTTAATGGTTTTGAAATAAACAACAAAAAAATGTATTTACGTCTCCAATACAGTCGTCATATTTGCATATTTATAAAGCAAAAATTGAAGATCCTACTGGTTCTGATGTTATCTTAGCTCCTTTGGATATTCAGTGTAAATTAGTATGTGTGGATCATCATAAATATTTGTACTTTATGCCATTAATGCATACACTCTAATGAAAGACAGTTTATTTATCAATAATTTGTTTTTATTAAAGTAACATTTTTTTTCATTCTCATTACAATAATAATACACTACAACACTAGTACCTAAAAATGTCAAAATAATTTTAAGCATTGTTTTGAGAACATAATTACATATTTTTATGACGTAACGGCAATCCGTTACGCCATGCCAAAATATGTAACTATCGAAGCACAACCAACAAACTTTTGAGCATTTTTTTGAGAAATACAATGTTCTCAAAACAATGCTTAAAATGATTTTGACATTTTTCACAGATTTCTGTTCCACACAAAATTTTGCACATCAGAGGCCTTACCATGAGTTTGAAATACTATCCTCGCTATCCAAAACTATTGCTCTGTCTCTTTCACATGCACCACAATGAAAGGGACAAGGCGATAGTTTTAGATAGCGAGAACAGTTTTTCAAACTCATGGTAAGATTTTTGCCTTCAGTTTCTATATTTTCATCTTCTTTTTTATTTGCGTTATCGTTAAGTTGCCGTAGCCCAGTCTCTTTGTTTTCTTCTTCTTTTTCTTTTATGTCATCTTTTAATATATTATGTTCTTTAGTTTGTTTTGTTGATTGGTTCTCATTTTCATTCTTTTTTCCTGTGTTTGATCGTCTCATTGCAGACATTCTTAAGCTTTTCATGGCTTTTCTTTGTGTTGAATGTTTCGTAATAGTCTTAAAAAACTTTTCATTATCTTGATAGGTATATGTTGGATCCCATGTATGTACCATTGAATAAAAAAATATTAAAACATTTTTGTAACCTTTGATGGCAACTTTTGACTGATCCCCTCTACTTCCACCCGCCCACGAGCATAGACAAAGAAATTCTCTAGTAAACAGAATGTCTTATAATTTGTATGCACAAGTAATTCCTGCTCCATTTACGTTATTGCTTATAAACGATAATTTTTGTCGTAGTTTATTTTGCTGTTTTTTATCTGCCAATAACTGGTCCAGCAAAATGAGCTCTCTTTGGTTGCTAATAGGCTTTATTGAAAAAGTTTTACGATCTTCGGACTGTACCTCTGCCAATAAGGTGACATATTGTACGCCAGTTTTCTCTTTCATAACTAAATTTCTGTAGTAATATTTTGCAACAAAACAGATTGTGCTGCCAATTCCTGAGCTAGTTTTTTTGATTGCAGAGAGTTTTATTCTGAATATTAATCATATTGTCTACTTTTTCAGATATAATTCTCTGATTAAGAAAAAATTGATCAAATGATACATTTTCTGCGTTAAGTATCTGCACATAGTTATCACTGTCGTTAGCTACCGTAGCAGAATTGACGTCTACAGTAGCTGCTACGTCACCATAATTGAATGTCAAGTTTTCTTTATTTTCTTCTCCAGATTTCTGAAATTAAAATTGTTATGTTACTTTTTTATGTGATAGGAGGCAGACGAGCAGACGTATTACCTAGAGGTAAGCAATAACCATCGCTCATGAACACTCCCAAGAACATTGGAGTCATTTGACAACCCGTTTGGAACAGTGGTAGTGAACGCTGCCTTTGGTCCAAGGGTGGCGGGTTCGATCCCCACACAGTACAAACATTTGTGTGTATGAACATTTCTGTTTGTATTGGTCTTGGTGTTTGTATGTAGGTATTATAAGTATGTATTTATAAAAGAAAAGTAATATATGTATATATTTGTAATTCCGCTGTTGATTCTGATACCCGTAACACAGGTGCTTGAGCTACCTATCTCGGAGTCGGATCAATGTATGTGATGTTGTGAAAAATATTTATTTATTTATTTATAAGTACGCTACCGGCTACCGACCTTTTAAAGTTCCCTCCCCAAATTGTGCCAAATAAACTATTACCGTCTTTATTTACTCTACTCAAATTACTTTAAGTATTTGGAAATATTGTTTTAAGAAGATAAACATCAATAAAAACACGGAGAATTCAAATTTTCCGGCAAATGCGAAATGTGAGACGAAACCTTTAAGGCGACGGGTAGCCTTTTAAAGATCCGCCCTTCCAATTGGGCCTCTGGCATCTTCACTCACTACATATGAATAAAAAGGATATTTTATTTTCCTAAACGTTTAATCATTCAAAATGGATTATAAACAGTGTTTCCAACGTACCAACGTACAAAGTAGGTACCAACTGTTCTAAATGTTCCAGCATTCAACAAGAAGATTAAACGCCAGGAATAGGTTCTTTCATTTAGCTTACTGATCCCTAAAGTATTTGAATTATAAGTTCACATTAGGGATCTATGGACATTACGTGAACATTAAAAAAGCTAATATCCAACATAAGGCACTACAAATAATTTAACAACGTTCTTTCTATGACTTCTGGCTTAATAACTAATCACTTGTGAGTATTAGTACAATGAACGGCATTACAAAGCTAGTGTAAGGGTTCACGAAGCTGTTTTATATAGACACCATTTTGTAAATATTTAATAACCTAAAATAGCAAAAAATCTATTCATGAAACAAAGTAATTGGCCTTAAAATAACGAAACATGTGCCTATAACATCGTGAAAAGTATTATTATAATATAAATAGTAATATAAATAGTTAAAAAAAACGTTTTTAGACAAAAAAACAAATTATGTTTTATTTTGACACGTACCAAAATAATAACTTAATATCATAACATCTTTAAAATAAAGGCGCGTTATAATTTTGAATGAAAACCATATAGATAATTACAGTAAACTGCCCGTCGCAGTAATTTAAAAGCAAGAATAAAAAAATAATAGTAGATTTTACTTACCCACAAATAAATCCAAAACAGGTTTTATGATTTGACACTCATTCACCATTACTGTTTTTTTACGACGGATAAAGTTTAATGAAGTTTTAGCGATTATCATTATTTTTGCCGAGAGAATAAGTATGTTTTTCCAATAACAAAAGACATGTAAAAATTCTTGTCGTGAATATTTGTAGAACTGAAATAAAGCCCTTACTCGTGTGGCATACCACTGAAATACCCATGTAATTCTTTTATCGTGCGAAAAACCTCCTAATGATTCACAGTAAAGCAATTACAATGCGGTTAACGTTTTATTTCTCACAATAATGCTGAATTAATGCTTTTAAAATGCTAGTGGCATGTTGCTTGACCACAATGCAGCTTATATGATGTGTTTTTAATGCTGTTAACTGACCATTTGTGAACTTTTTACCAGCTTGAAGCTGTTTAATTTGTGCCCAAATTAGCATTAACTCGACACGATAAGATCTTATAATGCTAATTTTGGAAAGCCATTTAAAGAGCACAAGCACGCAGGTGAGCCTATAGAAAACTGTTATAGGGCTAAAGTGTGTTACTTGGGCAGTCATGACCCCGAAGCTTAACAGCAAGTGCAGCAGCCCCGTGCTGAAGTTGGACAGCGCAGAGTGTTTAATTTGATCAAAAAGCCTCATAACCCAATTTGTATTTTTTCCCCAGAATATCATTTGACCCCAGAGCGAAGTTACCAGTCATGACCCCGAAGCTGAACAGCAGGTGCAGCAGTCCCGTACTGATGTTGGATAGCGCACAATGTTTGATTTGACCCCAAAGTCTCATCTGACCCAAAGTGTAATTTAGCCCAATTTGTCATTTCACCCCAAAATATCAATTGACCCCAAAGTATGTATTTCACTCCCTCGGTGGCGTAGTGGTGAGTGGGTCGCACTCTAAAGCGACGGCTGCGCGAGAGGTCCCGGGTTCGACCCCCGGTTCGGGCCAAAAATGTGTACCTGAGTTTTCGGTACGAAATTCTTAGTGTCAGCCCGGAGTCTGGAAGTTGGCGGTCTTGTACCCCCGTGTCTCGGAAAGCACGTTAAGCCGTTGGTCCTGCGCCCAATCCCTCTCTGGTCGTGTCACGCTGGTGTCCTATCGGAATATGAGGGTAAGAGAATAGAGAGTCAAGTGCACTCTCTCTCATATTGTTTACGCACACACTTGAGCACTAATAATATATCCTGCGTATGTAGCTGATCGCTGAGATTGGCTGCCGTAGCCGTAATCGGTTGGAGCATATTATCATTTGACCCCAGAGTGTAAAGTTACCAGTCATGACCCCGAAGCTGAACAGCAGGTGCAACAGCCCCGTGCTGAAGTAGGAGAGGGCCAGCCCGGTGGCGCAGAACAGCCCGCCGATGAACACCACAAGCCGGCAGGAGTACTTCTCGCAGAGAGCCGACGATAGTGGAGCTGGGGGGAGAAGAGTAGATTCAGTTAGTGTTTGAGGGTACGAAAGTATTGTGGGAGAGCCACGCTTTGGTATGAATGAGCCGGCTCCACCGGAATGATCTGATAATCTCTGTTTCTGTTGTAAGTAACTTGTATGTGAAATATGTATTTTGTTAGGTATCCGCAGAATATCAGCGTCGAGGCTCTGTGTCTCGACAAATAGCTGAGCGGGGACCTTTTTGGCGCCACTTAGAATTTAGATAACTAGGTTAGGATTAAATTAATAAGTAATGTATAGATCTATATTTTGTTATCTGTATTTTTGGTGCCAAATAAACATTTTTCTATTTTCTATTTCTATTTCTAAAATCTCACAGAAAATCGGCCTGAAGCAGCACTGTGCTGTGTGTCGCTGCGTGACCGAAGGCAAATCCGGGGGAAAGGGGGTTTTAAGGTTGGCAGCGCACTTGTGACTCCACTGGTGTCGCGTGTGTCTATGGGCGGCGGCAATCACTTACCATCAGGCGATCCGTCTGCTCGCCACTGAGATACCATGCCAGTCGATATTCTATTACGTAAGCGGCAGTCTTCTTCTCGTTTGAGTGCCTCTTCAGTTCTGAAGGTTGGCCGTCAGCTTTCCAAAATCCTCTCTGTTCATTGCGAGACGAAACAGCCGTTCCACAGATGCGATGCCAGTCCACTCCCTTATATTACGCAGCCACGACTTTTTCCTTCTTCCAACGCGTCGCCTCCCCTCTATTTTACCCATTCATGATGAGTTGAGCAACTTGTACCTCTCATGCCTATTTACGTGACCTAGTTATATATTCGATTTTCCGCTTTTTAATGGCATTCATAAAGCAACGCCCTGATGGTCTAGTGGGTTAAGTACCGGGCCGTGATCTCGGGGTCCTGGGTTCGATTCCCGGGTCGAGCGAAAAGTATGTTTCGAATTTTTCGAACATAACTCGGGTTTGTCATCACCAATCCGCATTTGGCAAGCGTGGTGATTAAGTCTAATCCCATCATAGTAGCGATAACTTGATTTCTATGATGGAGGCCTTTGCCCTGCAGTGGAGGCTGATACTTTACGTAAATGGAACGAACGAAACGCTCAAATAACTCATTCCCAATAGTTACTACGAGGTGTGTATGCTTCGAATTACGACAAATACGGGGAGGATAGTGGTAATTGCTCAGTGCGTAGGATAGGTACCTAATCGTAGCGCGTAGCCAGAACTCGTACCAAGATCGTAGATGCACGTAGGACATTTTTTTTAAATTCTTTATTTATTTGGGGGCCTTTGATTAAAAATACATGCCAGCCCCATCGTAACTTAATATACAGACATGTTTGCGTCCTTATGTTATAGTTGCGCGAGCGGGAAAATTCAGTGGTTCAAAAACATTTCTGCTAAATATTTTGCAGCTTGCGAATTAGGAACGGTTAAGATACTTATGAATGCGCCCATCTCATACAAATTTATGTTACATTTTTGAATCAGTGAGTTTCACACTTGCTCATATTTTTTACATTCTATCAGTAAATGTTGAACATCATCTCATATCAGCACATATGGTGCCACAAATTTCACAATTAGGGGAGGAAACTTTTTTCATGAGGTAAGCGAGTTTGTTAGACGGATAATGTTCAGACCTCAATCTATGTAAAACAACAATATGTCTCCTACTTAATTTAGATACTATTTAAAAACCATTGGATGCGAGGGAGCTGACACTGTATAGTTTTAAACCAAATTCCTTTTTCTGTACTTTTTCACGTAGGACATTGTTACTAGCAGATTGCGAGCGTATTCAAAGAGGAGCGGCGTCGCAGAGAAAACGCCAAGTGTGCGCGTTCATTAAAAAAAAACAATGTCGTTAATTGCTGACGCCGGTACTAACACATGCTCATGTGTTCCTAGTACTAAACCATTCCATAAGACATCCTAACTTGTCTAACCATCCTAACTGCTGCCAAAAAATCTCCTGGGATCTCTACACGCTTCGCGGAGCAACCACACTGTTCCAAAGATATCCTCTCATATAGTTACTTACCCAAAGCTAAACACAGCGTGGATAAGGCTGCCGGGATCCAAGAGGCCACAGACTCCGAGGAGTCGGGGAAAGTCTCCATGATCTCCACGTAGAGCACGCCGTATGACTTGAACAGCCCGGCCACCCAGAACTGCACCATGAACGCGCCGAACACCACCACCCAGCCGTACCCGCCGTCCGGGGGACTCAAACTATGGACAAGTGTATCTGTTAGATTAGAACTTCATTTGACTACACATCATCATCATCGTCATCATCGTCAGCCCATTTAAGTCCCCACTGCTGGGGCACGGGCCTCCTTCAATCACATGAGGGGTAATTGCCATACTCACCACTCTTGGCAGACGGGTTGGTGAGGGTTTTGATATAAATGCAGTTTTCCTTCTCTGGGTGCTGATGATCATACCAGCAGCTTTACCTTAGTCGCCTTTTACGACACCTCGGTAATAGTGAGGGTGGTCTATAGTGACTACACATATCTATTAAAATAGACAGCAAATACTCGTCGTCTATCCACTACCTGTCTACTTACAATGAATACTGCGGTATTTTTAATAATGTCGCACGGAGGGACATCAGCAATTTGGAACGCCTTATGGTGACTGGTAAAATCGAACGTACAAAAGACCAAGAGGCAGAAGTCCCAAACGATGGTCGGACCAAATAGAAGAAGAACTAAATATACCTGTCAGTGAAGCACTCTACCAAGCTACAGAACAGGACCGGTGGAGACAACTGGTTGACGGAATAAAACGGAGTCACGGTCCTCAGCAGTGAGGGACCGACTGAAGAGAGAGATCTATTAAAATAAAATTACGTAGGCTCAGAAATGCACAGAGAATCAAAGAATTTATCATGCTTGGCACCTAAATACATATATATCATTGCGACACAAAGTGTGCAACACCATTCGGAAACACAAAAGTGATAGATGTAGAGTATGATAAGAGCATGTGTGCAGATGTGTGTTTTCAATCAGTGCGTCCTACCCGTCATGACATACGGAGACGAAACGTGGACACTTACGGTACGGCTGGTCCACAAGTTATAGGTCGCTCAGCGGGCTATGGAACGAGCAATGCTCGGCGTCTCTCTCCGAGATCGAATCCGAAATGAGGTGATCCGGCAGAGAACCAAAGTAATCCACATTGCTTACCGGATTAGCAAGCTTAAATGGCAGTGTGCTGGCCATATTAGTCGCAGAACTGACAACCGATGGGGTAAACGAGTTCTAGAGTGGAGACCGCGTCTTGGCAAACGTAATGTAGGGCGCCCTCTGGCTAGGTGGAGGGACGATCTGCGCAGGAAGGCTGGCAGGAGCTGGATGCGAGACGCCATAGTTAGATCACGGTGGCGAACAATTGGAGAGACCTACGTCCAGCAGTGGACTGCGATAGGCTGATGATGATGACGATAATGTGTGCAGAAGGGTAGGTGGAGCAAAGACGTTTTTGAATGGAGACCAAGAGAAATAAAGAGGACTATTGAAAGACAAACTGCCAGATGATTCGACGATATCAAAGCTCAAGCTTGCAGCTTGGTCCAGGAAGATCGTCGACAGACCAAGTGGAAGGAGATTGGAGAGGCATATGCTCTGCAGTAACCAAATACAGCTACTCTGTATGGATTATGACTGAGGCCGTACTTACTCGGTGGATTCAGGCGGAGGCCGCAGCTTCCTGGAGGCGGCCAGCAGGGGGCGCGCCGTGACCGATGAGAGGGTCAGGAGGGAATCCTCCTCCTGCTCCGTGGGCGACATCGCTGACAGGTACGCGCCTACCTGCTGTGAAGGCAGAAGGATTCTGTTTATTTAACTTTACATCAAACTCTTAAGGCGACGGGTAGCCCTCACTAGCGACACCAATGGATTTAAATTGTTAGCTACTAAACCGGATCTATTTTAAACAATTTCGGAGCGGGAGTCTCTAAGCAAACATTTATACTATTTATTTAATAATTGTGCACTACTTTTTGATATGTTTTTTATATGTGGCCGTTTTTGGCCGTTTTCAAATTTCGAGTTAAAAAGCAGATCCAAAAGTTATGTATAAGTATTTATTATTCAATAAATAGTATACCTAAGTGTTTTCCGGGAGGCTGCAGCTTTGAAATTGTTAATAATGTTAGCGGTACCCCCACCCAAGCCGCTACGGACAGCAAGAAGCCCATAAATAGACGAGCCGATCGGACAGCAGGACATTTGCTTGTCGGCGCTCAGAGCGCACGGATCTAGGAATCAGTCATGCGAGACATTATTTCAGTCAGTCTTTATTCGAGTCATTGTTTCAATCATTGTTGGATGAGTCATTCATTGTCTAAGCTATGTTCAGATTATTGTTTAGTCCGTTATTAACTTTATTTATGTAAAAGTCATAGCAAGTGTGCAATCGCAGTTTCAGTGGTTTCAAATGATATTTGTTGGAGTTATAAACGTTTTCTCATATTTTGTTGTTCTTGTAAAATGATTAAGTCCAAATTAAAACCGTTCGTTCAAATTGTCTTTTTTTTAGTCATTTCCACTTCTGAACCTAAAAATAATATATCCGGTTTAATTGCTAAAAATAAAAATCAATTGACGTCTCTAGTGTGCCCTACCTTTCAACTTAAGAAAATTAAACCTAAAGCTAAGCTAAAAATAGTAAAAAGAAAAATTAAATCAAAGTAGGTCGCAGTGTCCCCAAAATGATGGCAGCATTATCCCGCTGGATCAAACTTCATCTACATTTCTATGTCAATTAAGCCATGGAACAGTGTCTCCCTCTGTCACAGTGCTACTGCGCCAACCTCTGCCTACCTTTAAAGCGACGCTGCGTATGGGGTCCAGGTTCGATCCCCGGGTCGGGCCAAAATTCGTACCTGGGCTTTTCTGTTAATTTATAAGAAATTCTCAGTGTCAGCCCGGAGTCTGGAAGTTGGCGGTCTTGTACCCCGGAAAGCACGTTAAGCCGTTGTTCCTGCGCCCGATCCCTCTCCTGTCGTGTCCCATCGGAATATGGGGCAAGGGAATAGAGAGTGCACTTGTGCACTATAATATATCCTGCGTAAGTGGCTGATCGTTGAGATTGACCGCCTTAGCCGAAATCGGTTGGAGGATATTATTATTTATTATTGTTGCTGCGCCAACCTAGGTACATTAGGCGCCAACTGTGCCGACATGGGGGGGTTGTCCACCCACAGTGTCTTCCACTGTAAGTACCTATATCTGTGTAGTGGCCCCTATAAAATTAGATTCCCATAACTAGTCCAAGGCACCATTGCTCCATCTCATCCTAGCGTGTATTTCTCGGTTGCATCCAAAGCTGTCGCTCTGGAGCCCGAGACACGCTCAGACCATGACTCAAGATTTGGGCAGTCTGGTAATTACAATGAAGCGCCGCCGTCTGGCCTTCGCAACCCTTTAACAGGGGGACCAGACCAACTGCATAATGTATCAAAGTCCAGGCTACCATGAAGGTAACTAACTCCCAGGAAACTGAGATCGCATCCAAAGCGGATGGGAGAGGGGGGGGGGGGGGGGGTGGGGGTGTAAATACTTACACTGGCCAGCGGCAGCTCTAGCAGCAAGCTGACGGGCCGCTCTCGCTGCTCAGGGGGCGCCGACTGCACCGACATGAGCGAGCCGCCCTTGTCCGGGGACAGAACCGCCTGCAGATAATATTGGCAACATTAGGCTATTGTATAATCAATTTACCGTGGGAGAGCCACGCTTCGGCATGAATGGGCCGGCTCGACCGGAGTGATACCACGGCCTCACAGAAAACCGGCGTGAAGCAGCACTGTGCTGTGTTTCGCTGTGTGAGTGAGGGTACCGGAGGCGCAATCCGGGGGAAAGGGGGGTTTAAAGGTTAGCAGCGCACTTGTGACTGGTGTCGCGGGTGTCTATGGGCGGCGGCAGTCGACGAGTAGACGGATCGCTTGATGGTAGACATCAGGCGATCTGTCTGCTCGTCTGCCACCTATTATATAAAAAAGAGCTCCCCGTCTCTCCAGAAGTGTCCTGCTGCTTAATAAGTCAAGATGCTCTATTTATCCTTACTAATATTATAAAGGCGAAAGTTTGTTTGGATGGATGTATGGATGTTTGTTCCTCTTTCACGCAAAAACTACTAAACGGATTTTAATGAAACTTTACAGTAATGTAGCTTATAGATCAGAATAACACATAGGCTATAATTTATAAAGATATTGTGTGAACGCAGACGAAGTCGCGGGCAAAAGCTAGTTTATTATAATAATTTAATGTTATCTATTATATACCCACAGACAAGCGTCCCGTAGCACTCACTCAGCTGGTCTCACTGAAAACCAACGTCCATGGCCTTTGTCTCGGCCGTGTCTTAAGCTGAGTGAGGGCCATTTATACTAGACGTCATAACACAATATTCATTTGGCACTGCCTGGATATGATTGAATATAATTATTTTTGTTTTTTTTTTTTGTATTTTTTTTATATGTATTTTAATTGTTTTCTGTTTGTGCCAATTTGTGTTTAGAACCGATGTATGCCCTGTGTTGTGAAGTTGTGATGTATAGACATCCTATATAAATAATAGCGGCCGCCCGCGACTCCGTCCGCGTGGAAAAGTAACTTTTTACCCCCCTTTCAACCCCTTACAACCCCCTTTTCGCAATAAAAAGTAGCCTATGTCCTTTCTCAGGGTCTAGATTATCTGTATACCAAATTTCATTTAAATCCGTTGAGTAGTTTTGGCGTGAAAGAGTAGCAGACAGACAGACAGACAGAGTTACTTTCGCATTTATAATATTAGTATGGATAAATGTTTTTCTTTCTTTCTCTAACGGGGCTTCCTAGGTGGAGTAAAAAAACTCACTAAAAAACCTCACGTGATTAATGGACGGCCTCTTTGAGGTAGTTACCTCTGTGATGATATCTGACGGCAGGTCGATGGAGCAGGACAGCGGGGCGCTGGCGGGCGGCGCGGAGGTTCCCAGGATGTCGCTGTCCAGCTTCGACAGTTCCTGGAACAAGAGCTCGTCATCAGCTATGACCAGGAAGCATACGTACTTATGTCTTGACCTTGGGCGTAGCCAGCCATGGGCTCATGTTGGGGCAGTCATGGGCTCAAGGTGGGGCAGTCATGGGCTTAGGGGTAGGGTAGTCATGGGCTGAGGGTGGGGCAGTCATGGGCCCAGGGTGGGGCAGTCACGGGCTCAGGGTGGGCCAGTCGTGGCTTCAGGGTGGGGCAGTTATGGGATCAGGGCGGAGCAGTCATGGGCTCAGGGTGGGGCAGTCATAGGCTCAGTGTGGGGCAGTCATGGGCTAATGGTGGGGCAGTCATGGACTTAGGGTGGGACAGTCATGGGCTCATGGTGGGGCAGTCATTGACTTAGGGTGGGACAGTCATGGGCTCATGGTGGGGCAGTCATGGACTTAGGGTGGGGCAGTCATGGGCTCATGGTGGGGCAGTCATGGGCTTAGGGTGGGGCAGTCATGGGCTCATGGTGGCGCAGTTATGGACTTAGGGTGGGGCAGTCATGGACTTAGGGTGGGGCAGTCATGGACTTAGGGTGGGGCAGTCATGGGCTCATGGTGGGGCAGTCATGGGCTTAGGGTGGGGCAGTTATGGGCTCATGGTGGGGCAGTCATGGACTTAGACTGGGGCAGCCTGCTTGCCTGGACAAACGTATTCTTATTCCATAACACCACAACGTCAAAGGTCAATACAAGATGATTTAATAACAGTTTTAAAAGTATGTATAGAGTGTAAACATTTCCTTCATCTGATTGCGTAAACCGGCCATTTGTTCAGTTTCAGCGGCTGAAACCTTACAGTGCTTGCGTAATGATGACGTCACGAGTTGAGAGTCGACAAAATACCTATGTTGGTTTGAATTGAATAGAGATGATATTGTTGGCATTTGGTAGGGACTGTTTCATATGGCAAAGGTCATGGGTTCTCACTGTAGACATTTTGAGATGAACACTTGTGTGTCGCTGCTATGATGGGATTAGGCTTAATCACGCTTGCCAAATGAGGATTGGTGATCACAAACCTACTTTTCGCTCGACCCAGAAATCGAACCCAGGACCCAAAGATCACGGCCCGTTACTTAAACGACTAGGCCAAACATTTTTTAATGTTGCTTGTCTTGCCTGAGATCTAAAAATTTTAATTGGTTAATTAAATTGTGATTTTCATTTCAGCGGTTCTGTTGCATATTTTTCCAAATAATGTAAGTCAGACTTTAAAGTAAGTTTAAGTGGAAAATATTCCATTAAGGGTAGGGCACACCAGCGACTCCAATCGATTTTAATTATTAGCTACTAAACTGGATCTGATTTAAACAATTTCAGGGTTACAATCTCTCGGCAAACACTTATACTGTTTATTAAATAACCATTCACAAATGTTGGGTCCGTTTTTGTACGTAAAAAAAATATTGATGCTAAAAGTGGCAGCTTTTGGCGTGAATCATTTTTTCGCGAACGCGTTCGACCCAACATTTGTGCATGGTTATTTAATAAATAGTATACTTAAGTGTTTGCCTCTAGGTAAACACTTATACTATTTATTCAACCATATTTATTTATTCACTTATACAATTTCGGGGTTACAACCTCTAGGTTGTAACCCAACGCGTACGTGAAAAATTGATTCACGCTAAAAGTGGCCGCTTTTGGCGGTAATCAATTTTTCGCGTACAAAAACGGACCCAACATTTGTGCATGGTTATTTAATAAATAGTATCAGTGTTTGCCGAGAGGTTGTAACCCCGATATTGTTTAAAATAGATCCGGGTTAGTAGCTAATAATTAATATCGATGGCCTGTCGCTAGTGTGCCCAACCCGTCATCTTAAGTAGACGTGCAGCACGCGTAGACTAATTTTAGTACTATTATTAACCTAGTAAATCGATATAGGTAATACTTCCCTTGAGCCATGGCTGTCATATCTAATTCAGGCTATCTATGACAACGCCGCCGCTAATAGAATCTGATCAACCGCAGGAATAGAAAATCAATAGATATGGTGGTATATTCCAAGGTTCAATTCATTATCTCCAGTCATTCGTTCATAAATTGGATGGATGGCGCAATTGTTAGTGACCCTGCCTCGTGCCAAGAGAGGTCGCCTGGTCCCAGGATTTTGTCCCATTAAAATAAGAATGCATTAAGGTGACGGGTACGGCACACTAGCGACGCTAATCGATTTTAATTTTTAGCTACTATACCGGATCTATTTTAAACAATTTCGGAGTTACAACCATGCCAAATGTGAGGCAGGTCGATACAAGTATTAAGATGAACAATGGATCTATTCAAATCATTAATTCCACAGTTTTTCTCGGTATAAATATAGATGCGAAATTGCAGTGGAGTCCCCATATTGCTGCCTTGGCAGGAAGACTAAGTTCCGCTGCATATGCAATAAGAAAAATTAGGCGTCTGACTGATATCGAAACGGCAAGACTGGTCTATTTCAGCTATTTCCACAGTGTGATGTCATATGGTCTACTGTTGTGGGGGTCTGCTGCTGACATACAAACTATTTTTGTATTACAGAAAAGGGCCATCCGCGTTATATACAGCCTTAGATCACGTGACTCACTTAGAGAAATATTTAAAGAAATAAATATTTTAACCGTGGCTTCCCAATTTATCCTCGACTGCATTATGTATGTACGTAAGAACTTGCACACTTTTCCAAAAAAGTCCGATAGTCATAGTCTTAACACCATAAATAAACATAGGCTTGCCGTCCCGGTCCTCAGACTTCATAAAAGCGGTAATTCGTTTGTTGGCTTAAGTATTAAGATATTTAATAAGCTACCACAAAATGTCATTAACCTATCACTGGATAAGTTTAAGTCTCATATTAAAACCTGCCTAATGAAGAAAAGTTACTATAGTGTACAAGACTATCTAAATGATAAGGATTCTTGGTCAAGTTAATTGATTAATATTTTGAGTTGTTATTCATAGTAGTCTATTAACTTTCATAATTGTATTTTTTTTTTCTCGATTGAAACTGTAACATCATCAATATTTGAAAAGAGTAACTACTGAGTTTCTTGCTGGTGTCTTCTCAGTAGAAATCGACATTCCGAACCAGCGGTAGATATTATGCACCTATTTTGACATTCATAGGTGTTCTGTGTGGACCTAAATAGAATAAAGATTTTTTTATCTTTATCTTTTTTTATCTTTAACCTCTCGGCAAACACTTATACTATTTACTAAATAACCATGCATAAATGATGGGTCCAACGCGTACGCAAAAAATTGCTTCAAGACCAAAAGCGGCCAATTTTGGCGTTGATCAATTTTTTGCGTACAATAACGGCACTAACAATATGTTTTACCAACAATAGATCTATATTTTTTTATTTTAAAGCTAAAATGGCAGAATGGGGTGTTGGAATCGCTGACCATGACCCAGGATTCGGGATGTCTGGTAATTACAATGAAGCTACTGCCGTCTGACCTTCGCAACCCTTAGACAGGGGAACCAGGCCAACTAGATCACGGTTACTCGTTCAGAATCGATCATTAATAGCCCAATCCGGGGGAAAGGGGGTTTAAAGGTTGTGACTCTACTGGTGTCGCGGGTGTCTATGGGCGGCGGCAATCGCAATCCGTCTCCTCGTCTGCGACCTATCACATAAAAAATGAAAAAAAATGTCTTACAATTTTGAGAAACTACCCGAGGCGTGTAGTACCTAGCAATACGCACATACTTTACCGTGGGAGAGCTACGCTTCGGCATAAATGGTCTGGCTCGGCCGGAGTGATACCACGGCCTCACAGAAATCTAGTGTGAAGCAGCACCGGAGGCCCAATCCTGAGGAATGGGGAGTTTAAAGGTTGGCAGCGCACTTGAGACTCCACTGTTGTCGCGGGTGTCCATGGGCGACGGTAATCGCTTACCATCAGGTGATCTGTCTGCTCGTCTGCTACCTATCACTCCGGCCGAGCCGGCCCATTCATGCTGAAACGTAGCTCTCCCACGGCCAAATTGTAGAAGAAATGTTGTTCAGAATGGTTGGTAGAAAAAGGAATGTAGGTAAAATGTTTGGACGCAGGGCTTTGGACGCAACCGGCAATCACTCGCTGAGATGAGATGATATTTTGTTCGAGTTAATTGGTACGGTCGACTCCGTTATTCTGCCGTCCTCTAGCAATAATATGGCTATAGTCCACAAACTAAGTAGAAGATATGCTATATAATAGTACTCTTTGCTATAGTCGGATTTTTAATAAGATAAAATAAACTGACAGATGCAAATGTCAAATCCCCATAAACCATTGTAAAAAAGTTGGCGATTAAAAAGAGTAGGTAACTGGCGAGTTTCTTGCCGGATCTTCTCGACCAGAAACAACTTTCCGAGCCGGTGGTAGAATCGCATTATGTATATTTACTTTTTTTAGTATATTTTATGTATCAACATATACATGTATTAACATGTAAATTATTACATAAGTACTTATAAATAGTTTTAAATCATTCAAATGTATGACGATTTGTAAGTGATGTGTACATGCCTATGCAAATAAAGAATTAAGTATTTGATTGATTGATTGATTGACATACATTTACACATTTTGCAAATGTATGGGAATGACACATTGACATAATTCTGTCAGTTTACTTCGTCTAATTAGAAATCCGACTAGATGACGAGCATTTTAAATGTAAGCTAATGTTTGACTGACGACACCGTCCCGCGACGCGCCCATTTTGGCTTTAGTCTCAAACCGCACGAATAGATGGCGTTGTCACATTCAGCGACGCTAACATTTCAACATCGCGATGACGAAATTTTTTTCCGAACTTACAATACCTTACACTTCTTAATTTGTAGTTAATAATAATAATAATAATAAATTTATTTTTGAAATCCTAGTGGTCTGGTCTATCATCGACCGACATACGGGGTTATTATTAAATTAACTGCCTTCGATAAATTTATTGCATTCTATGTAGGTACTATTTAGAGCATTGAGAAATAATTTAATACTTAATATCTATCTATTGTATTAAAAAAAAAACGAGTTTACAGAAAGACAGAAAACGAAATAATTGTTTTATTAAGGTGACGGGTAGGGCACACTAGCGACGCCAATAGATTTTATTTTTTAGCTACTAAACCGGATCTATTTTAAACAACTTCGGGGTTACAACCTCTCGGCAAACACTTACACTTTTTGTACGCGAAAAATTGATTACCGCCATAAGCGGCGACTTTAAGCGTCAATCAATTTTTCGCCTACAAAAACGGACCGGACGGAACGGACGGTTGTAACCCCGAAATTGTTTAAAATAGATCCGGTTTAGTAGCTAACAATTTAAATCAATTGGAGTCGCTAGTTAGGGCTACCCGTCGCCTTATGAACACAAATAAGTTTAGTTCTTCCCCTTCGATTAGTCTTTCATTAATAACAAAGATACCTGGCCCAAAACTCAACTGGTAGAGAATGTCTTTTGCCTATTATATAAAATGTAATTCGGTTTTTTAAGCCGTGTGGTCCCCGGCAGAGTAGAATAGGCCATCCTCACTCTTACCGAAGTGTCGTAAAAGGCGACTAAGGTAAAGCTGCTGGCATGATCTTCAGCACCCAGAGAAGGAAAACTCTGCATTTATATCAAAACCCTCGCCAACCCGTCTGCCAGGCGTGGTGAGTATGGCAATTACCCCTCATGTGATTGAGGGAGGCCCGTGCCCCAGCAGTGGGGACTTAATTGGGCTGACGAAGACGATGAATTCGGTTTTAGTTAAGAAATTTTAAGGTTATTTCACTTTGGTTACTAATCTCACAAAACAAAACACGACTCGCAGATAACGATATAATCCCTTAGTTATCCCAGGAACAAAACAAATAGATTAATAATTTGGGAAAGATGGTTAGATTCAGATATTTTTCTATTCTGAATTATGTTTACATAACAGCATTATAAATAGGACAGTTATAATAATAATATAATATATAGTTAGGAATTAACAACATGTTATAGGTACATATAAAATTTTAAATGTGGGAGAGCCACGCTTGGGCATGAATGGGCCGGCTCGACCGGAGTGATACCACTGCCTCACAGAAGACCGGCGTGAGGTTACCGGAGGCCCAATGTGGGGGGAAGGGGAAAAGGTTGGCAGCGCACTTGTGACTCCACTGGTGTTGCGGGTGTCCATGGGCGGCGGAATTGCTTACCATCAGGTGATCCGTCTGCTCGTCTGCCACCTATCATATAAAAAAAAACGCCCTTTTGGTCTAGTTGTTTAAGTACCCGACCGTCATCTCGGGGACCTAGGTTCGATCCCGAGTCGAGCGAAAAGTATGTTTCGAATTTTTTGAACATAGGTAGCTCGGGTGAACACCAATCCGCATTAGACAAGCGTGGTGATTAAGCCTAACCCAATCATAGTAGCGATAACTTGATATCGATGATGGAGGCCTTTGCCCTGCAGTGGGACAGTATATAGGCTGATACATTACTACATATATAAGTACAACCTGTGCGGATAAAGAATGGGATTAGAGTCAGTCTATACTCGCACTCGCGAGTGCGAGTATAGACGCAAATAGTGTGCGAGCGAGAAGTGAATGGATGCGCCGCCATTTCTGATCCCATTCTTTATCCGAGCAGGTTTTAGTTATAATGTACACAGTACAAACATTTGTGTATTATGAACATGTCTGTTTGTATTGGTTAGGGTGTTTTCAATGTATTATAATAAATATGTATTTACGATAGAAAAGTATTATACATATATGTCTACGATACACAGTTATTTATTTACTGTTTACATTCCGAAAACCACATATTTAGGTATCGCGAATAATGTCCATTTAGCATGTTAGATCAAAAATATAAGCCAAAAAAAAAATCAGCTGTTCCATACATTATCGCCGGGTGGAAATTTAATTTTGTATGGAATAGTTGATTTTATTTTCGCTTATTTTGTTGATCTAACATGCTAAATGGTATTTATTGACGATACCTATTATGTTGTTTTTTGGATGTAAACTTAGATTTAATATAAGGATGTAGACTTATGTACTAAGACGCTAAAAATAACGATGTTATTTTTGTAATTCCACTGTTGATTCTGATATCCGTAACACAGGTGCTCGAGCTACCTATCTCGGAGTCAGATCAATGTACCTATGTGATGTTTTGAAATATTTATTTATTTGACGACCCGATTGGAACAGTGGTAGTGAACGCTACCTCTGATACAAGGGTTGCGGGTTCGATCCCCGCACAGTACAAACATTTGTGTGCATGAACATGTTTGTTTGTATTGGTCTGGGTGTTTGCTATGTATTATAAGTATGTATTTACAAAAGAAAAGTATTATATGTACATATATATTTGACTGACCGGATGGCGCAATTGGTAGTGACCCTGCCTCTTACGCCAAAGGTCGTGGGTTCGATCCCCACCCTGGACAGACATTCGTGCGATGAACACTTGTGTTGGTTCGGTGTCTGGGTGTAATATATGTATTTAAGTATATATTTGTGTTCCTCTGTTGTCTGATATCTGTAACACAAGTGCTTAAGCTACTTAGTACGGAATCGGGTCAACGTATGAGATGTTGTGAGAATTATATATTTGTAATCCCACTGTTGATTCTGATATCCGTAACACAGGTGCTTGAGCTACCTATCTCGGAGTCAGATCAATGTATGTGATATGAAATATTTATTTATTTATTCAATATGTGGCTATCTGTTCCTAAACGCTCTGTTGTCTGATATTGATTGAACTTAATTTCAACAGTAAACAAGAACATTACCAATTCCCTTACCATCCCTGGCATTGACTTTCAAATTGCAGCATTCACGTGAACCATCAATAATTCAAGCCTGCTATTATCTTTGAAGACCAAAATACCCGTTACGATATCCAAGGACAAATTAATATTGTTAGCCACAGTGTAGGAAAGATGTCGACGAATGAGATCAAGAATCAAAGAATAAGAATATTTTTATTTGCATAGAATATGGTACATAATGTTTTTTTTTTATTAATTGATGGCTGCTACTATGTCTTGCGACACTTTTATAATTTTGCCAATGTCGAGTGATGTGAAGTGAGTGATTAAAGAGACACGCGTTTTTTGGAAGATTGACCGGTGTGGTGAGTGGATTTTATTTAATGAGTTTGACATCACCTAAATCAAAACAAACATACACATGGACAATACAGACAAAGAAGAAACATGTAAACGTATGGACAAAATATAATTTATTAAAAATAGTAAGAGGGAGATTCATTCAAAGTCTAATATTATATTTGTTAATATATATACATAAATAATTTTATAACAGAGGAAAAGGATAAATACATAATGTTGTTAGGACATAATTATACAATTCATTTTTTTTTAATTTTGACGACCCATTTGGAACAGTGGTAGTGAACGCTGCCTCTGGTGCAAGGGTTGCGGGTTCGATCCCCGCACAGTGCAAACATTTGTGTGCATGAACATATCTGTTTGTATTGGTCTGGGTGTTATTTATGTATTATAAGTATGTGTTTACAAAAGAAAAGTATTATATGTATATAATTGTAATCCCACTGTTGATTCTGATATCCGTAACACAGGTGCTTGAGCTACCTATCTCGGAGTCAGATCAATGTATGTGATGTTGTGAAATATTTATTATTATTTATTTTATTTTAATATGGCTCTACCCGAAGATGATTCGCCAATGTCAAGTAACCTATTGAGAATAAGTAGGTAGTCAACAGTCGAAGTCAGTCAAAGTCACAGTCACTCAATAAAACGCCGGTGTTTTACGTTTTATCGACCTACGGATTCAGCGGATATCACTCTAAAAGCAATCGCGGGTTTTAACTATTAGATCCAAGCAAGATGAGACAACTCACTCGCTCGACACACAATAGCAGTGTTAAAAACGATATAATTCAATGATTTTATTATTAGGATCACTTTGCGGCACTTCACTGCACAAACAAACACCAAATTTGTACACTAAAACCCACTAGACACTAATTTAAACCCTTTGAATTGTATCAGCCCACACGGCTTGTTTTAGCCCTACCCACCGACTCTATACAATTTTAATATTTTACCAAATTTGGTATGCATAGTTTTGAGTCATGAGTTGGCAAATGGCAAATATTAAAAACAATATTTTACAAATCTAATCTATTTCTTCTTTGAATTTGAGTACTTTTAAAAAAAATGGTGTCTAAGGAGTAGAAATGTTTATCTTTGAGCCATCTAAACAATCTTCTTTTAAATATAATACAATTTGGATCAAGAAACCCCTTTCCACTTCCGAACAAGACAGCGTTGCCATCCGCATACCATCCAGACCATGGCGGCGCGCACCAAGAGGTTTGGCTCCTCGTTCCTGCCCCGAGCCATCAAGACATGGAGCCCAATCTCGGTCTCGTGACATTTCTTTTCATACGACACATATCACTAAAACATAATTTTTTTGTATGATTTTCAAGTGATATCCGTTGTTTTTGAAATGTCACAAACCCGAGAATTGGGCTCATGGAATGCCCTCCCAGCTCATGTGTTTCCTCCTTCATACAATCCGGGGTCTTTTAGGCGGGGCGTGAAGCGGCATCTCAGCAGGCCATCAGGGTGAGGATGGCAGACTACAGGTACTATGTTAGTTCTTTTGTGGATATTATTGTTCCTACTGTGTACAGTATACTGTGGCATGAGGCCCCATAACGGCCTTCAAAAATACCATGGCAGACATCAATACTCAATACAAATGTCATTGGAACTCATTAACATTTCATTGCCTACTGTATCGATTTCAGAATACGGCTGAAGCTGAAAACAAAGGGTTATTGATTGTATGAGATTTGAGTGTGAGTATGATAGATGGCAGACGAGCAGACGGATCACCTGATGGTAAGAAGGTAGAGAAGGAGCAATGGTAGCTCTGTTTTTTATGTGAGAGGTGGCAAACGAGGAAACGGATCACCTGATGGTAAGCGATTGCCGCCGTCACAAGTGCGCTGCCAACCTCTAAACCCCCTTACCCCCGGATTGGGCCTCTAGTACCCTCACTCACGCAGCGATACACAGGCACAGTGCTTCACGCCGGTTTTCTGTGAGGGTATCACTCCGGTCGAGCTGGCCTATTCATGCCGAAGCGTGGCTCTCCCACGGTCAAATGTAGTTTGGGACCAGGGCAGAGTATGTGCCGCTGTCTCAATTAATTTATTTGTGCAATAAAGAGTATCTAGGTATCTCCAAAATGTAGTATCTCCGAAATGATGTAATCCGACAGAGAACCAGAGTCACCGACATAGCCCACCGAATTAGCAAACTGAAGTGGCAGTGGGCTGGTCATATTAGCCGCAGAACTGACAGCCGTTGGAGCCGTAATGTCCTTGAGTGGAGACCGCGACTCGGTAAGCGTAGTGTAGGACGCCCTGCGACAAGATGGGATGATGACATTCGAAGGCTGGCTGGTGTGGGCTGGATGAGAGTGGCCGAAAATCGGGAGCAGTGGCGTGCATTAGGGGAGACCTATGTCCAGCAGTGGACGAGTGTGGGTTGCTGATGAGGTATCTCCAATGCCAGTGTTTTCATGAATGAACACACGGTCAACTTAATTTACTTAAGCTGAAGGGGGGGAGGAGGGAGGCCAAGGCCAAACATACATTTTGTGTGAGTCATTCACTCGGGGCGAGATCGTGCGTGATTCACCTTCTTTGCTAGAAGCCATCTTTTATTCATATTATTCCGTCTATCTAATTCACTGGACGAATTTCATATACCTACCCAAGTAGTGGCCCGCCCTGACATTATTTCGGGATTTAATTTAACTAATTAGTTTCTAAATTGTACTAATAGATGGCGTTGAGTGTGGTTTATGTAACACTTGCTCGTACCTATCTCGGAGTCGGATCAATGAATGTGATGTTGTGAAATATATAGGTTTTGTTTTATAATTCTCACAACATCTCATACGTTGACCTGATTCCGTACTAAGTAGCTTAAGCACTTGTGTTACAGATATCAGACGACAGCGGAACACAAATATATACTTAAATACATATATTACACCCAGACACCGAACAAACACAACTGTTCATCGCACGAATGTTTGTCCAGGGTGGGGATCGAACCCACGACCTTTGGCGTAAGAGGCAGGGTCACTACCAATTGCGCCATCCGGTCAGTCAATAGTCATAGGTATGTATGTATTAGTGCATGCTTGGATTGAATCTGACAACCTCCAGTTCGGGTGCTCGTTCATATCCACTGACCTACCATCGCTCTCCTTGGCCAGAACAGCCTTGTCTCACTGTGACGATTTCCTTGCTATTGTTAGGGTGCAAATTGTATGGTTGCTTTTGTACAAATTCAGTTCAAACGAACAAAGCAACCCTGAATGTTACTATTAGGACGGATCTAGGTCAAATTTATGTAATTCAAAAGAACTATCCTTGTTAGTCCGTTTAAAAAAGTACCCACCTAAAGCCACAGTTAAATATGCTCATTTGTAGCATGATTAAAAAGCGTGCCAAATATGAGCATGCTTAATGTATTGTCCACATTTGCTATTACCTAAATTAACATAAGGTATACAATTTAGTGGCCGTGTGGTCCCCGGCAGAGTAGAATAGGCCACCCTCACTCTTACCGAGGTGTCGTAAAAGGCGACAAAGGTAAAGCTGCTGGCATGATCTTCAGCACCCAGAGAAGGAAAACTCTGCATTTACATCAAAACCCTCGCCAACCCGTCTGCCAAGCGTGGTGAGTATGGCAATTAGGGGAAGTACGTCCAAAATGACATGGTGTTTTATTAATCATCAGAAACTTTAATATTATCCATAATAGGAAGATATTTTTTCCTTACAACTTTGCTTATATTAATTGGTTATAAGAAATCATATAGGTTTTGTCAGAAAAATCTACACTTGCAAAAATATTTAGTATTAAGTGAAGTTAAAGAAAAATCCATTTTGTCCATACCGTATGGACAAAACGACATGGGCCGTATGGACTAAATGAAATACACAGCCAAAGTCCATCTAGCCACTCCTGGCCAGCTTTACACTTATCTTTATTAAAACTGTGCGTAAATCCACTCTTTTCAGGCAATTCAAAAGTCAAAGTCAGAAGCCAACCCATTTTTTTCTCTTTTACAGCTTCAATAGCTTTTTTCATCGCTTCTGGACTCCATGATTGCCGATTGCTAATTATTGTCCTCGTATGATTCCATGGCATATTTGCATTCTGTCATTTAAAAAGATTTATGTAGATTTACTTAATAATTATTTTTATTACCACCATCTCTATGGCCAAAGAGATATGTCGTTTTGTCCATAGTGGTTGTATGTCATTTTGTACAAAAATATTACAAATTAAAGAATAATCTTGATCAATTTTTCATTTACTGTCTTAATTACGGAAGTGGCCAGTTTTACCAATTATGAAAATTATTGTTCATGAATTCGTCTCATAAAATTGTCCCTAAAGTTTTAATTGCCTACTTATAAAAAGTATCTTATTCGCCACAATCAATATAAATATTCGCTAGTATCGTCGCAGTGTCACCTTAATTCGATAGGCAGACGAGTTTTTTGAGTCCAAAACAAGTCATTTTCCGCTCGACATCATCATATCATCATTTCAGCCGACAAACGCCCCCTGTTGGACATAAGTCTCCCCCAATGATCTCCCCAGAGATCGGTCCTGTGCCGCCCGCATCCAAGGGATTCCCGCGACCTTCACCAGATTGTCGGTCCACCTTGTGGGGGGCCTGCCACAGATTCGACTTCCTATACGTGGCCTCCACTCGAGGATCTTTCTGCCCCATCGGCCGTCTGTTCTCCTTGCAATAGACCCTGCCCATTGCCACTTGAGGCATGCAATTCTTTGGGCTGTCTTTGACCTAGGTTCTCCTGCGAATCTCATCATTCCTCATACGATCACGCAAGGAGATTCCGACATTTTCTGCTCGTCATATAGCTATTCATTTAATATTTATCTTTAAAAACTAAATAACCATTACAGCACAAGAAGACTTCCAACCCACAACCAGCGAATTAGTGAAAAACAAACTCATTTCACTTGCCAAAGACACAGTCCACGCGATCACATCAAACACCAAACGTTTAGAAATATAAAACTATGAAACAGTAAAATAACAAAAGAAAATTTACCGAAAAACAACCGACTAATGATAAATTTCCTTCCAACCTCGAAACACAATACGGTATATGACATTCAAAAGACCTCTCAATGATAGAAACATCGCGGCATCGTTGAGAGAATCACTTGATTCTCATTTAAACTACCTGAGATATCACAACTTTAAAATCACAAACCCAAAACGCTCCATACAAATGGCTACTTAGATGTGACGTCACACCTAAGTATTTTGTACAATTTCGGGGTTACAACCTCTTGGCAAACACTTATACTATTTATTAAATAACCATGCACAAATGCGGACCCAACATTTGTACGCGAAAAATTGATTCACGCTAAAAGTGGCCGCTTTTGGCGGTAATCAATTTTTCGCGGACAAAAACGGACCCAACATTTGTGCATGGTTATTTAATAAATAGTATAAGTGTTTGCCGAGAAGTTGTAACCCCGAAATTGTTTAAAATTGATCCGGTTTAGTAGCTAACTATTAAAAACGAATAGTGTTACTAGTTAGGGCTACCCGTCGCCTTAAATCTTTAAATGCAAACATAGGGACGTAAAGCGAAAGCGACATTATCTCACAATAGATTATAAATTTATTTTACAAAATAAGTTCCATGCTGGCAGCCTGGCAGCCATTGATATTATCTGTAAGTAGGTCTGCCCGTTCGGGGTCGTCGGTCCCGCCTGGCACGGAAGGAATCGATACCTAGCTAGACTCACTCGCTGGCTAGACAACACTCGCTCATTCTGGATTGATTTAAGTAATGGTATAAAGATGCAAAGATAAATGAATATTATATATGTCTTTGATTATTTACATAATCAAAGGGTTTTGTATAATCTGCCTGCCCGCATCTGTTCAATTATTTATTTCTTCTTTGCTATCTCAATCTAAATTTTATGCATGCGACTGTTGCATAGATATGGAACAGATGCGCAATAATGTTATGGTCATTATACTTTTGTTGCACTTAAAATAAAGTATGAAAACTTAAAAACTAATACCTAGGATTAAGATGTTATACTAACAAAATATGATTTCTTGACTTAAAATTAATGATTACCATTACAGGATGTGCACAACGAATCGAAACGAAAGATGTTACAAATGATGTGTTTTTTTTTTTCAGAAATTACTTACATCGGTAGGTAGAGACAGCCTCACTATAATATTAGATAGATAGATACACTTTATTGCACAAAATTTACAGATCTTAGCCTAAGTTATTATACTAAAACAATGTAGGCGGTCTTATCGCTAATAGCGATCTCTTCCAGACAACCTCAGGGTAGAGGAAAAGTATAGCGAATTAAGAAAAGGGGTAAGGCAGTGCAAGTCAGAAAAAGAGAAAAAAAAAGACATTGTATAAATACGAGTATGGTATATACATACATACATTATATTAAATAAATATATACTAGCTATAAATACTAATACATACTAGTACATTACAAAATAAATAAACATACATACTAACAGGTAATATTACCACAATCTGTCAAATTTCTTCAATTGATATTGAACCCAGCGTGTTTGACATTAAGACACAGATTAAGGTAAGACTCGACTGAAGTTACAGGAGGCCCAATCTGGGGGAAAGGGAAGTTTAAAGGTTGATTGCGCACTTGTGCCTCCACTGGTGTCGCGGGATTCCATGGGCGGCGGCAATCGCTTGCCATCAGGAGCCCAATTCTCGGGCTCGTGACATTTCCTTTCATACGATATATATCACTAAAACATAGTTTTTTTGTATGATTTTCAAGTGATATCCGCCATGTTTTTGAAATGTCACAAACCCGAGAATTGGGCTCCAGGTGATCCGTGTGCTCATATGCCTCCTATCCTATTTAGTTATTAAATAAATATATATTTCACAACATCACATACATTAATCTGACTCCGAGATAGGTAGCTCAAGCACCTGTGTTACGGATATCAGAATCAACAGTGGGATTACAAATATATACATATAAACATATAAACTTTTCTTTTGTAAAAACATACTTATAATACATAGATATATAACACCCAGACCAATACAAACAGATATGTTCATGCACACAAATGTTTGTACTGTGCGGGGATCGAACCCGCAACCCTTGCACCAGAGGCAGCGTTCACTACCACTGTTCCAAACGGGTCGTCGAAATACATTGTTTGAGTCGTATTACATTGTTTGAGCTCCGCATTTTCCTCGAAATTAGCAATAAATGATTAATTAGTATCATGTCAAATTCTCTTATTATAATTTACCTATTATGATACAAGTTTCTTTCCTCAACTTGTCTGGAAGAAATCGCTGAATACCTAGAACGATAAGGTCAGCTTTTTTTTATTTAAGACAATATACAATTACAACTAGTATACTCGGTACCAACAATACTTAATGTGCAATCAGCACCGCTGTCTACAGATTAGGTACATGAGAAAAGAGCAATAGAGAAAACGCAGGTACGTACAATACAGCTTGGTTCGTATATCAAAACATAACGCGTATCGGAATCAACGCGCATCCTGATTCCCAAGTAAAAACCTGTTACTAAACAGTAACACTAAGGATAGTCTTGGAACAAAATTCGTGCCGGCCCCTTTTAACATTACGTGTTGGAACGGGATGACATGAGCTTTAGGTATGGTGATAACTTTATATCGCGATTTAGAATAAGGTGGAATAAGACTTCGGTTAAATTACCAAAGTAGCTACTAATAATTTCGTGCTTTGAGTTATGTGTAATAAAGAATAGACATCCATTTCTTATTGTCTGTGTTTTATTGTCCAGCCAGATCATAATACAATTTATCCATCCAAATCGAAAATAAATATTATGTAATTAGTATATAACTGACTCATACATTACATAAACAAATGTTGAACGCTATTTATTTGTTATCTAAATAAAAATCATCATTACGTGAACGCCATACAATAACAGTCATGCCGTGCGGCATGCCAAATGCCATGTTGCTTTTACTTTCTAACTCAACCACTAGATGGCGTTGCTAGATTCAGCGACGCCAACATTTTAACATCGCGATGACGAGATTTTTTTCCAAACAATGACTACCCCTCCATACAATTCGAAAGTTACTCTGGTTTCCCTTCAAAACGTATAAATCTTTCGCCTTTTACTAAAGATTTCCGTGGAGGGGAACACTCAAATGAGTCTAAACTTATTTTTGACGCCCTGTTCTGCTGGACAGGGTTAATTATATTTACTGCGCGTTCTGTATGTGCAAATCGTTCGTGCTAATCTGCACTCACAGCGGCGGCCTTATTCTATGTAGCGATTTCTTCCAGACAGTGCTTTTTTATACTATATGTAATAAGATCATAAATAAATACACTTCTGTATTTTTTTTACAAAAACCGTTTTTAAGGATTTTTGTATGGTGATGGTGGTAATGTACATATTAAAGTATTAATAAAAACAGTCTTTTTTTCTTAAAATTTATTGGAAGTCCTTCAATTTTTTCACTACTAGGTAGGTAAATCATATAAAGGTATTAGAAGAATAGTGTATTAGATAAGCTCGAGATTTTACAAAATATAGATATTTTATCAAAATATAGGTAAATATGTGCCAATAGCAAAAATTCTCAATTATAAAAAAATATAGTTTAGCCGGTTTTATGGTCATTCAAAGATTCATGGGCAATGTATTATAAAAGTATGAAATTATTAAAAAAATATTATATCATTGATTAACCTATACAATTTGCACCAACTATTATTATAATAGAACCATTGACATACACGAAACTTGGATATAGCTACCATACAAAATTCAAATGAAATGCATACAAAATACTTGCGTGTGACGTCACATCTCAGTAGCCATTTGTATGGAGCTTTTTGGGTTTGCCCAAAATAATGTGATTTTAAAGTTGTGATATCGCAGGTAGTTTTTTTTATGTGAAAGGTGGCAGACGAGCAGACGGATCATCTGATGGTAAACGATTGCCGCCGCCCATGGACACCCGCGACACCAGTGGAGTCACAAATGCGCTGCCAACCTTTAAACCCCCATTCCCCCGGAAATGAGAATCAAGTAATTCTTTCAACGATGTTTCTATCATTGAGAGGTCTTTTGATTACAAAAATAAAAAAAGTGTGTCAATTATCGTATTGTGTACTTGTCAATCAAGTCCAGGTGGTTTGTTTTGTTGGTTCAAAGTAATAACAAATAAGATATTTTAGATTATTGTAGATACCCTATTAGCATGGGGTAAAATCCAAGTTTCAATACCTACTTATAGTGCGAGCCTAGTTAATATGCAATCCCGGAAGGAAGTCAATAAAACAAGAAGGTATTTTAACTTTTAAGACTTTGTAAGCAAGTAATGGTAAATAAAATATTTATAGCATTAATTTATTTCATCATCATAAACTTTATTTGCATAAGTACATGGTATATACAGATGTGCATAGAATAAAGTGTCCACATGTCTTGCCAATTAAATTGGCATGCAAATCTTAACAAAGAGTTATCAATAAAATAAAATACAAACAAAATTTTAATAGTTAAATACATTTTAAGCTATGTCAGATAAAGAAATAATAATTATCAAAGTCAAAAGTTAAACGGAATAATAATTTACTTAATTAAAGACATGTTACGTTTGAAATCTACGGTCGATCAGTTCTTTTATATCGTATAAAATATATTTAGAGACATATTTTTAATATCTTGAGGGATTTTATCATAGATTTTTATACACATGCTTACACAATTCCTTTTGTATTTCTCTGTTTCGACTTCTAATAGATCACCTTTTTGCGACTACGATGGCTATAGGACGCTGCCTCTCTCCCAACCCTAAGTTACGTGCCCGACAGGGTCCATAACATAGTTGTAACATTTTTGTAACATCCTTATGTAAATTATAGTTTGGCAATAAACTATTGAGTATGATTGATCTTTCGGGACTTTTCTTCCCTAACATTAAGTAAGACGTAGAACAAATGATTGGCAAAGAATGCACTTACCTGGTTAAATATAAACTCCCGTGGCAGCGACATGGTCCCGTAAAAATATCAGGAGGGGCTGGCAGACTTCGGGAGCAAGGAAAGTGATCTTCAGATTCAGTCGATTCTAACTTCACGATATCACGTTTCAGGATACATACGGCCTCAGCCGTATTATTCATTTGTTTTTTATAATTAATATCTCGTGTCGACGCCGTTTTAATATCTTTTTCTAACGTTTACCGAAAAAAACCCTTTTTAATTACGAAGGAGTTTTATACTTTCACTTATCGCGTAGTTGGCCGCGAATTATTACGGGTTGATCACCAACATTGTTATATGGTTAATAAAAAAGGTTAATGTGCCCGGAAATTCCTTATTTGGCACTCCAATGAGATTAGTATTGCAATTATTATTTTCTCGCGGCGTACAGGGCGGGCGCCTGGCCGAACAGATTAGCAACGAGTGGCAGTGACGTGAAGTTTGCCAGCTTTGCGCACTAAGGAAAATCGATAGCTCTTTGGACTACGTAGCAAGTCATATTCTCTTGTTGGTATGACTGTTTTTAATATTCAAGCATGAACGTAGTTAGTTCAATAGTGCCAACTACCTCTAATTAAATTGGCAAATAGTTTTGTAACTTATTCGAACACCTATGTACAATTACTCGGTCGCTCTTAGAAGTACTAACAATTAACTATCTAAGTTGTATGCTACTAACACCTAAGGATCACTGTGTTCAGATAAATAAACATTTTTATTTATATATATTTTTTAATTTATTCTTTAGGTTTTCTAACGCAATTTTGAATACAAAAAAATTGCGCAAATTATTAGTCGTGATTACTAAATACTTGCATGTTGGTACTATATTATAGATACGACCCGAATTTTTCAGATTCATTTTTCTTTTTTTTTTTTTGCCTTCGTGCAATTTTGTAAGAATGCAGTAACTATTGCACAATACCTACTTTTTCCATTTGATTCCATAACATTCCGACTTGATCACGGAAGCAAAAGTTGCATCTATCAACTACCTATTCTATAGGTAGGTACCACAGTAGGTGCCGAGGAGGTAGCGTAGGGCGAAGGTGGCTTAGTGGATAAGACGCGAGTGCGCCTTCATGGTAGGTCGTATGTTCTAATACCTTTTCAAATCATCCTTTACATGACATTTGGTCACTTTCTTCTAATTGTAATTTGTGCCAGGTCGGCGGAATGGGAAAACATCGTGAGGGACCAGCTCGAAGCTTCTAAAACCTAGCGTATCACACAATTCTCATGAGTTTTGTAATTGTAATGTTGAGTACACAGATGACACCCCCCAATCTGTGCTCTAGTGTGTTAATCCGCTTTTCGATTGGTTTCGCGGCAAGCGCTAGAGAAGACCAGAGGGCCTATTCCCAAACACTCAACATTGAAGCAGTCAGGTGTGACTCACTTCGCGATCCAGCGGAGTTGTTCACTTACTGTTTATTCTGTGGTAGTGGGAGAGATTTGGGGTTAGGGGGAAACTCGCCCTTCCCAGAATTTTAGGATATTTTTAGCTGGCCACTGTTCTAGCCTAACCAATATTTTAGGTTTTGTACAGTTCAGTACCTATGTATTACAGCCACAAAAATATTGGTTTGGTTAGGTTAGAACAATGGCCAGCAAAAACATCCTACAATTCTGGGAAGAGTTTTAATAGGGCGAGTTTCCCCCTACCCGGAGATTTGTTTCGAATGCATGAAACCACTAAATTCGAATTCAATGTAGAGCGCACGAGAATTGGCCCTCAGAGCTTCTTGACATCTGAAACCCTCCGTGTCTACAAAAGGGACGGGGATAAAAATTCGGTCGAGAATTCAGTTTTGTTGTAAGCCCTTCGGTACCGGAGGCTTTTCAGTAACCATACGGGACAACCAGGTATTGTCCTTTGTGCAGAAGAGACAAGGTTGAAAACCAATGAAATAAATGATGTTTAGTTGTCTGGTTAAGGGTTAGTGCTCGCCAATCACTCCTCGCCTTCAGAGCTCTGTTTAGACTTTATCTCTTAAAATCGTTAAATGAAACAACTTTGTGATTTTCTCATACCATAATTGTTTAATTCCCTAAACATTTTATTTCATTATTTTGTGATACAATAAACCTCTAGCATTCTATAACATGCGATGTTACTGACATTTACAGATAATGTACAAGTTACCGCCCTTCACCGCTCACACGTAGCCATATAATATTTACTGGGTATCATTTAAAGCGACACCGAGACGACACTGACCTATAAAATTGACGAATAGGAGATATTTAAAAAAAAAGTAAGCAACAAATACTGTTTGTCGGGGAACTTCCCATATCCATAATGCTTATTTGGCTAGTGGATCTTCTGAGATAAAGCTAAGCCTCCAATTGTCCTCCAGTCACAAATATACATGCTATAAATTGCATACGCCCTGAAGATCTAAGCCTTATGGCATATGAAATAGCGCTCAAAATAAATAACCATCAACTCATGATTGCTAATTTCAATATATTGTTGAATGAAGAATATAATTTAATTATACCGGATGAAAAAATATATCTCAAAATGTGGAATATTATAAAAATGGCGGCACCTCTTCATACTCTATCTTAATACTATTTTTTCACAATAACATCTCTTAGCTAAAAACAACAAAATACATTAAACTTTAAATTAAAATCTTCACCTCTAGATTCTATCTATAATACGGTGAATGTAAAAAACGTACCGCCATTTTTCTAATCATCTCATTTTTTTTTTGTTTTAATCAACAAATATTGTAGCAAACGAAATATGTTAAGTAAATAATGCGTTTAAGACGTCACGTCCCGGTTAAGAAAGGTCGTGGGTTCGAAACTCACCTTTACAATCATCAGGATATTTTAAAGTGTATTATTTATTTAATATTTAATGAACTAGTTTCCTTACATTCCAACTACAATATAATTATGATGATAACACAACCTAAATAATTATTATTTTATGCGAATATAAAGACCTGTCAATTTGACATTTTACGGTGGGTGGCAGCTGTCATTATAAACGGTAAAAGGCGATAAAAATTTACACTAATTTATTCTAAAATCTATAATAATATTAACTATATAGTCAAATATTAAAAGCAGAGATGAATTTTTTACAAACCTTTTCATTATAATAGGCACTTATGGAAGGTGTGTTGGCAGTGACTTGAATACACTTCCGGACAAAAAAACTGGGTCATAGGAGAATGGCATTATGTACAGTATTTATAGGCCGTTTTGACTGTAAAATTAAATTGACAAAAGGGACTGGCGTTGCAAATGTCGCCACAACATTCCAAATAAACATTAAAATTTACAAATACCTAAGAAGACTGCATCTCGTTGTACTCCGTTTATACTCCTTTCGCTTTAGAATAAATATGGGTGACAGATGTCAAGATCTATACATTTTTCACGCTAGTCTCTTTCTAACGTGTGACTCTGTCCTGCTGTCACCGATAAAATGATAAAGCGAAATGAGTGTAGGATTCGGCGGGTAAGGTTAAAACAAGCCGCATGGGCTGATGCAATTCAAAGGTTTTAAATTAGTGTCTAGTGGTTTTTAGTGTTCAAATTTGGTGTTTAAGTGCCGCAAAGTGATCCTAATAATAAGAATCGTTGGATTGTATCGTTTTTAACACTGCTATTGTGTGTCGAGTGAGTTGTCTCGTGACAACTTGCTTGGACCAAATAGTCTTAAAACCTGCGATTGCTTTTAGAGTGGTATCCGCTGAATCCGTAGGTCGATAAAACGAAAAACACCGGCGTTTTATTGAGTGACTGTGACTTTGACTGACTTCGACTGTTGACTACCACTTATTCTCAATAAGTTACTTTTTTATTTTTCTACCTTCCGATCGATTATGTGTCCTCGTGGGAGTGTCTAAATCTGTCTCACTATAGCTGATTAAATATAGCTTGAAACGCGGGAGACTAGAAGGGGGAATTATCGTGCTCTTGACGTTGAAGTCGAATATAGGGATTTCATACATTCGTCCATAATTTGCAACAAATTGCATGTAAAAACTGCCTAATGTAGAAAGGCTACTATAAAGTAGATGATTATTTGAATTATAAGGATTCCTGGACATGTTGATCTCTTCGCCTGTCCTCTAATGTATAGTTTCATAATTTTACTTTGACGATTTATCTAAACGATAACGATTATAAGAATTGTATATCATACTGTCACTGTAATCATAATTTGTATAGGAATGAAAATTGTAATTACCATTATTATTTGAAAAGAGTAACTACTGATTGTTCTTGGTAGAAATTGACAATACGAATCAGCGGTATATTACATAAAATTTGACATTCATAAATGTTCTTTATGGACTTAAATTGAATAAAGAAATTTATTGTTTATTTATTTATCCATACAACTCCATAATTCGACTTAAATGTCGAGTGCACGAGAATTGGGCTCCATGATGGAGTCATGCGTTAGAAAGACCCTAAAATAAGAATTGTACAGAATTTGCTATTTCTTGACAGCTGTCAGTTGTCACAAACATCAAGCTACTCTCCGGATGGTCTAAGTTTGCTTTCTAGGCTCATCATCTCAACTTATTATTTGCGTTTGCGTACAAAGCCACCGATTTGGAACCCGGGGTACGTTTGCTGTACCTAGCAACACCTATTTGCCAACATCAACGATCGGCCAAAACAACCTTGTCACACTGAATTGTGTCAACTTGTCATACTGAATTGTGTCAACTTTTAATGTCCAAATTTTAAGGCCCAGTTTTACTGTCCGAAAGTGTACTTTTAAATATTTTACACAGGGTTCACACAAAACGATATTATTGTTTTACTTTTTAAATATTAAATTGATGACAGATGTTCTATAGATATTAAAAGAAAATTGACTTAGAACAGTTAAAATCTCAAACACATACTGCCAACTGTTAAATACGCTATGACAACCACGTTCGAATACTCAAAGCTTCTTTACTTCAATAGCTGCTCACACATATTGTTGTCTCTGTCATAAAGTTATTCTAGAAAGGGATAACACGATGTTCGAGCAGCACTCGAAACTAAGAAGCAAAGTATTCAAGCGTTTGACAATCAGGCACATAATTTTTTTGTAGCTAGCGTCTTAGCACTCCAAATCAAATTGTCTATTGACTGACCAAGACAATGCTCGAGAGATGACATCGTGGCAGTCTTCAAATCGCGACTTTTTGTATGTCCTGCCAACAAAGCGTGAATTCTTAACTTGAAAATACGACTTTTTAGCATTATCGGTACATTTGTCTAATCTGATAGATCATGAAGACATAGATTCAGCCGTATAGCCGGCCGTCTCTACATAGTTTTGGGACATCCTTTATTTTATATGCTTTACTTAAATTTCTCCCGACAAAAGTATTAAAATCCCAAAAAAAAAATTATTGCTCCCAACTAGTACTAGATTTGATCTGGCAACCCTAATCGGGAATGTCACTTCAAATTTTTAATTATGTAGACCAAACTGACAGATGTCAATGTCCTTTCCCCGTACATTTTTGCTACTTTTAAGAGGATTCTGGCAGTATGAGTCAACACTCCGCATGGGCTGATGCAATTCAAAGGTTATAAATTAGGATCTAATGGTTTTTAGTGAACAAATTTGGTGTTCATTTGTGAAGTGAAGTGCCGCGAACTGATCCTGATAAGAATCGTTGAATTGTATCGTTTTTAACACCGCTAAAAGTTGTCCGTGACAACTCACTCCATACACAGATATGGAGTGAGTTGTCACGGACAACTTGCTTGGACCTAATAGTCTTAAAATCCGCGATTGTGTTTAGATTGGTATCTGCAGAATCCGTAGGTCGATAAAACGTAATATTGAGTGACTGTGACTTTGCCCCACTTATTCTAAACAAGTTACTTGACATTGGCAAGATATCTTCGGGTAGAGCATAATATAAAAAAAAACACTTGACAGACGCTAAATGTATAGGAACTTCACATTTGCATGTGTCGGTTTAATCCACATAATTTAAAATCAGAGTATAATGTTTATTACACTATTGGGAAGACGGGGATATTGAACCCCCAAGCCCTCCCCACACGGCCCAGGTTGGTAAAATAGCAAATACGTTAAATTAATTATGTTAAAATCTGTTAAGGTAATTTTTCGACCTCGACGGACAGCATGTGGGGGGTGTTTTGAAGTGTTAAGAAGCTAGCCATTTGTAAATAAAGTCTGTACAGAAAATATGAAGTTAAATGTGTGAACGCTTATTATCTTTGTACTAATATTTTGTAATAAAATACTCTCAAGAAGTTGAAACTAAACCTTATTTTGCCTGTGAACAAAAAAACATGCACTTTGAAAGCCTATTTTATTAAGTTTCCGCTAGATGGCGCAATACTAAGTTTTTGGCTGTTTTTGCCCTATCGCATAATACGTTACGTAATAAAAAGAGATTTTATTATCTTAATAAAATAGACCACAAAAATACTTTTACGAAATATTGAAATAAGTTAAGATGTGTATGTGATATTTTAAAAAATCTGTTTGTTTTTTATAGTAGGTATACATTTTAATAATAATATACACTCGCGAGCAACCAAATTGACTCAGCGCCTAATTTTCATACAAACATACTAACTTCAGAGGCCTATAAATATGAATGTATATGTGCTTTAGTGATACTTTTAATGTCAATCGATGTCAAAAATGTTCTTCTTTTAGTTAGTCGTTTAACAATCATTAAAATAAAAAAAAAATAAAAAAAAAATCCTCCATGCCAATTATCTTCAAATTAGGATTGAGCTAGTTTTTTGTCTTCCTCCATGCAATAGTATGGGATGCGAAAATCAACCACATTTTCCTATTTTAATTGAAAAATCGGAACGTTTCTTTAATCTGTTAAATAATTAATGAAAACTTGAACACTTTTAAAATCGATTTACAATTTATCACTGAAGCACAGATACTTTCATATTTACAGGCCTCTGAAGTTAGTATGTTCGTATGAAAATTAGGTCCTGAGTCGATTTGTTTGCTCGCGAGTGTAGTCAAAAGATTTTGTGACTAATAATAAAAATGTGTCGAAACTTGGATAAAGAGACACTATAGGAAACAAAACATGAAATTAAGACACGAAGGCTTTATCTCACCCTCACTCACGCAGCCCATTGCTGATTCACGCCGGCTTTCTGTGAGGCCATGTTATCACTCCGGTCGAGCCGGCCCATTCATACCGAAAGCGAAAATATATGTTTTTGACTTAGCTTATTTCTTATAGTGTCACCCTTTCAAATACATCAACACTTATTGTAACATTTTTTTTATATTGGGGACTCCTGAGCAAAAGGGTTAAATCTTGTCATAAATTCTGTCACACAAGAAAAATAGGAAAAGAAAAGAATATAGGTATGCAGGTACGGCTGTACCACGTTTATAAGTTACATCGGCAAAATTCATCTACGCAGAAAGAAGAGCACGTTAAATCCGATTCATTACGATTGCGAAAGCACTTGAAATACAGACTGTATTGCGTTACGTTTAGATTAAATACAATAAATCCAGAGAGGAATGCTATCTCTCTCTTAGCCGCACTCGCACCGAACATGGCGCTGACGCATCAACCAATAAGAAATTGTAATTTTTGGCGCGCGTAAATGGAGCGTTGTGATTGGTTGAGATTTTGCCGCAGTTTTCGTAAGACTTCTGCGCAGATACATTGGTGCGTGTAACTTATAGAATTGGTAAAACTGTACATCTTTAAAAATGTGTAACACGTGTAAGCGTGTATTTTTTTTTTTTGTTAAAATAAAGGTTACCTTAACATATACATAGGGAAAAATGCTGTTTCGTGCACTTATTATTAACATTTAAATGAGTGAATCAAGGGAAAGATTTAGACTGACAAGCATATTTGATGATAAGGTAATAAATACAAAAAATAAAGTAATTCTTAAATTATTTATTGTATAACCCTTATTTTAACAAAACATAATATATTTCAATTTATACAACGATTTAGCAAACAAACATTATGATCTTTGTAGCTCATACGATAAGCTCTATTCTCTATGAGCGAAAAAGACATCATAGACAATTTTACTTTCCGCTTGATAGAATCTATGACAAAACTCTGCTCCTCTGAATTTTTAAAAACTAAAAACAATTTTAACTCTCTACTTTATAAGTTTATATCTTCTAAGCTTTACACTAAACGTAAAATTATTCATAACATAATGATAACTAAATCAAAGAGCAATAATAATATATACTACGAGTTCAAGTTAAAAAAAAATAGAACAAACAATTTTTCTTTTCCACCAAAATGGTAAAATCCATGTGTCCCTGAATGTCTTTGACGAGAAAAAACAACACACTCTATAATCTATATTCTTTATATTTGCTACGGTCCATAGACACAAATAAAATTGTCCAATTAAATTACCATTTAAAACTATAGCCTGTCGCGAAAAGCATGAAACAGTATAACAATATTATCGGCATTAGCAGAAATAATCTCAGCTTAAAAACGAAGTATTTTTAAATTTTCTTATATAACGCGACATATTAGGACATAATATTTATATCTATCCACCATAACAGGATGCATTTCACTATTAAATCTAAAGAATACCCATAGAACACTTAATATGTGCATTTTTTTTTAAATGTACACCTTTTTATAAATCATAATGTACAATCATAATGTACAGTACGATTATTTTTTTTTCATTTATTTATATAATTAATAACTAAAAACTAGGTAGGATAAATGGACAGCCTTATAAAATTAGGCTTCATCTTAAAATGGTGGAGTGATTTTTAATTCCCATTCTATAACCACATTCACTATGAAAGCTTACGTAAACATCTATTGACCAGGGTGTATTATCTGTTTACTGGACTGTACAAATTAAATAGAAATCTAAAATTCATAAACATCATGCATTTTATGAATTATTCCTTATTTGGAAACCCCTGCCATAGAGTATGATTAACGGTTTTTTTTTATTATTTAATGAGAATTTAAAAATCATTCCACCTCAAATACTACTTTACGGTGCAAGAGTTATTCAATTGACGTTCTTCCATTTCACTCCAATGGTTAAAATTAGAAAGAGAGGCAACACACCCGAACTCAAAGCGACTCCTTGTACTACTAGTACATAAACGGGCCGGAATATTGTGTATCTCAGAACACCCAGGCCCGAGCCAATTTGGAAGTCAATATCCTTAATTGACCCGTCGGAATCGTTTACACTTGTCAATTTATAAATTTAAAACAATCAATTGAAAAACTCGACTATTTCTTTATTATTATTAATATTAATAAACTTACAATATTCACATAATGTAGTTACCGTTTTTATAACGAAATATCTATTATTATTATTATAATACACATTTTTTTTTCATTTTATCATTGTTAACAATTAAAATTATCATTTATTTTTTGTTATTTTTCCACTCGAAATTTTTTCAAAATGCAAGTATGAATGGTAATATCACATACTATTTATTAAATTTAAAAAATCTATACATAAAAAGTAATTTACTCAGTTGGAAACAATAAACACCTTTTGTACAGCCAGCAAGAACGAGCGAATATTTTTTATAGAAATATAAAAAAATGTATTCAAACAGTTATTTCCGCAAAAACTTCGCTTTCAATAGATTAAAATAATAAAAAATAAAGAGACAATATTCGACAAAAAAAAAACAATCTACTTACGTTTTAATTGACTTCAAAAACAAGCATTGATGTTTTTTATTGTTTGTCGGTTTTGCTGGCTGTCCACCATATTTTTTAATGCCCATTTCTAAATCGATTTTGGATTCTTTAAACATTTTTTAATTATTTTTTTTCGTAGAGAAAAAGAGGCAAACGAAGGGGTCACCGGATGGTAAGTAATCACCGCCGGGTGTCAACTTTATATACACCAGAAGGAATACAGATATATGCCTCCGTAACAGAATAAGAAATTCCCCTTCTTCCCTCCATGTTGAAGCAGGAAGGAGGGGTTTCAAATTTCATAAAAACCGTGCGAAGTAATTTATCCAGGGTTTCTTTTTATTCCACACCACAATACTAAAGTTACTTTTTAGGGTTCCGTGTTGTTGAATGGCAAAAAAGCTGAACCATTTGCTTTCGTCATGTCGGTTTGTCTTTCTGTCTGTCCGTCCGTATGTCACAGCCACTTTGTTAATTATAGTAATTTTCTTTCATACACATTGTAAAACCTCTTGTATCCTGAGGGAGGTATGGATCTCTGTGTGGTAGGTAAGGGGTTGTCCATTAATCACGTGAGGCTAGAAAAGGGGGGGGGGGGGAGGGGGTTGATAAAAATCACGAAAATAACACAAGGGGGGGGGGGGTGTAGTAAGATATCACGTGTATTTTTAAGATATCATGTACTAAAAATATACGTGATGTTGCGAATGGGGGGGGGTTAGTCCTAAACCTCACTACGTATCACCAAGGGGGAGGGGGGGCTTAAAAATGCTAAAAAAATCACGTGATTAATGGACGGCCCCTAAGGAGCATTCCCACTGTTTTTTTATATAAATATAATCAGCGCTACGAAAAAATAACACACTAATTCGGCCAATTGGTCAAGAGCCAGTTGGCCGTCTAAGGAGAGACGAGGTCGAAAAGGATTTGCTTGGATGACTGGCAGGTGGCGCAGGACCGAACTAGACAGTCTCCGTCTATACCATCTTATTATAAATCGCGATCTAAAGTTAATACGGTACTAAAGCTCAAGCCATCCTGTTCCAATACTCAATTTTGTTTAAATTAATAATGAAACTATCACGTTTAACCATAATTAATTGTAAGAGAAAGTTTTAAAAAAATAATAATAATTATTCTCACAACATCTCATAGGTTGACCTGATTCCGTACTAAGTAGCTTAAGCACTTGTGTTACAGATACCAGACAACAGAGGAACACAAATATATACTTAAATACATATATTACACCCAGACACTGAACAAACACAACTGTTCATCGCACGAATGTTTGACCAGGGTGGGGATCGAACCCACGACCTTTGGCGTAAGAGGTAGGGTCACAACCAATTGCGCCATCCGGTCAGTTCAAAATTAATTTTCGAATAGGAAAACAGACAAGTTGTTACAACTTTAAATTTATTTACGTCAAACTACAGTATGAGTCTTGAAATCCGTGGATTCCTTCGCTAAAGCAAAAATAAAAAGTTAAAAAAAAAAATCTAGAGTGGAAGGAAAATGGACAAGTCGTTACAATATTAAAATTTGGACGCCTTATCGAAATTTGAATAAATAAAATTGTCCCCAAGAGACTTTCGAAATTCACTTTTTAAATAGTCACTTGAAAGTTGTAAACCCATGGAACTAGAAGTCAGCGGAATGTGCCATTTTCGGAAAAAAACATCACACAGAGTGTGAAAGAGATCCAACCGTCCCCGATGCAGATTCTATACGAGTGCGGTAGAGAAAGGACGTCGCCCGACACGTCATCACCCTAGTACTAACTTCGCGCAGTTTTCTATGCTGCCGTTTTCTAGCTACAATGCCGTTAAGTACCAGAGAATAATGGACTTAAAGAGCGCTCTTTAAGGCCGTTTTTGTGTGGTTTTGGTACTTAACGGCATTATAGCTAAAGATCGGCAATATGAAACGGCATATTCTGTTTAGGTTGCATGTCTATGTTGAAACCCTATTGCAAAAAAGAAGGAAAAAAAATCCAATATTTCTTAAGTTTTCTATGCTGCCGTTTTCTAGCTATAATGCCGTTAAGTACCAGAGAATAATGGACTTAAAGAGCGCTCTTTAAGGACCGTTTTTTATGTGGTTTTGGTACTTAACGGCATTATAGCTAAAGATCGGCAATATGAAACGGCATATTCTGTTTAGTTTGCAAGTTGAAACCCTATTGCAAAAAAAGAAGAAAAAATAAATCCAACAATCGAATACAAAAACGGGCAAGTCGTTACAATATCAAACAATTCGACGATAAGCTACGCCGGGATGCACTTACTTGGTGGAGTTTTTCCTCTGCACCGGTTTGTCTGTGGCGGCCTTGACTTTGGTCGGTTTCTCGGCGGGCTTCTTGTCCTTGGCCGCGAGGGCAGGCGCGCCGGGCGCCGGTTTGTCGGTCTGCGCGGGCGCAGGCTTGGGCTTGGGCTTGTTGGCGCGCGCGGCGGCGGCGTAGTTGATGGGTTTGAGTCCCGGCGGGGACGGCGACGTCTCCTCCACCGGCGTCGGTTGGGGCTGCAAGTAATAGATAAGTAAAGTTTTACCAATCATCGTCATCGTCAGCCCATTTAAGTCCCCACTGCTGAGGCACGGGCCTCCCTCAATCACATGAGGGGTAATTGCCATACTCACCACGCTTGGCAGACGGGTTGGCGAGGGGTTTGATATAAATGCAGAGTTTTCCTTCTCTGGGTGCTGATGATCATGCCAGCAGCTTTACCTTAGTCGCCTTTTACGACACCTCGGTAAGAGCGAGGGTGGCCAAGTTTTACCAATATTATAAGTTAAGTCTTAAGTATTTATTCCATAAGAAACAATATACATTGTATTGGAAATCACATCTTAAACCTTTTTTTTTTTTACATTATGGCACACCTGATGGAAAGTGATCACCGCTGCCCATAGACATCTGCAACACCTGAGGTATCACATATGCGATTTATATCTTAAATCTAATATTTATAAATTAATAAAACAAAGCACAAATCCTAGTTACTGAGATAAAGAAATATATTATTATTATGTTACAACAAAAAAGGTATTGGTCAAAAATCTTCGAAAATTGCGTTACGTAATACTTGAACGCTGCGATTATTTTTAAATGGATTGGTAATTTATTGAAGAGCCTCGCCGCTTGATACTTTACACTGTGCCTAACTATTTGCAATTTTTCACGTACAAATGTTGAGTCCGCATTTGCGCATGGTTAATTAATAAATAGTATTAGTGTTTGCCGAGAGGTTGTAACCCTGAAATTGTTTAAAATAGATCCGGTTTAGTAGCTAACAATTAAAAACGAATGGTGTCGCTAGTTAGGGCTACCCGTCGCCTCAAGACTAAAAATCAAAAAATAAAAAGTCGATTAGGTTTCTAAAGAAAATATTCTCGATTATTTAAAGCATCGATTAGATTTAAATAGTGCGCCTCACTTTTAATGTCTAAATAGAACTGTCCAATTCACTTTCAGATACTGAATGGACTATAATTGTGTTTAACAAATTTTGTTTAGCAGATATTTAAATCAAAGGTTGTGCAAGTCGTTATTATTATTATTATGTCTTCCGTTTAAAAAGTAGCACACATACTACGCACACATCACCAACACACCAATAAAGTTAATTTCGACTATGTAATAAGAACTACAGTCCCGCATGTTTATTTCAATTTTACGTAAAATGTAACCATCGGTGTTGAGTTTACAATGGACAACATTTCAAAATTGCTAAGCTCTGAAACAAAAAATACCAATTCTTTGTTTACTTTTCCGCTGCTCGAATATATATTTATTCATTTTTTATATTGCTTATTTACTGAGACAAAAAAATAAAAACTAAAAAACGTAAGATGACGTCATAGGACGGCAGAATGTAAAATATTTCTTTGCTTAGCACAATATAGTTTTAAATTTACGAAATGCCAAACCCATGACATGTAACTGTCAAAAAAAAAGACAACTTGTCAACGTTGAATGTATGAATGACGTTGACAATGTTGACACTAGTATTATTTACCTTTGACAGTAGTACCTTTTTTTTATTAAAACAATGATAAGCAAAGGAATATCGCTGTATTCAGCCGTCCGATGACGTCATTTGGCGCATACGTCTATTTAGAATATAAAGAATTTCAATAATTATTTTATGCATGAAAATGGGCAAATTTTGAAAAAAGAAAAAATATGGGTCTGTTTATTTCATGTCTATTTTCATATAAAAAAACAATATGGACATGTTAAAAATATGTAATGTTGTCCATTGTTAAGTTTCTTTTTTGATATAAGTTTTAGCTTAAGTTTATTGTAAACTTGTTTGTGGTTCATTAAATAAATTTTAAAAAAAAGTCACCCTAAAATGTTAGTTCCGTGTTTCGCCGCAGGACTTTTTCATGGCGCTAACTCTCTACCAATGTAACATGGCGTACCTTAGGCCATGATGTGGTCCCCGGCAGAGTAGAATAGGCCACCCTCACTCTTACTGAGGTGTCGTAAAAGGCGACTAAGGTAAAGCTGCTGGCATGATCATCAGCGCCCAGAGAAGGAAAACTCTGCATTTATAACAAAACCCTCGCCAACCCGTCTGCCAAGCGTGGTGAGTATGGCAATTACCCCTCATGTGATTGAGGGAGGCCCGTGCCCCAGCAGTGGGGACTTAAATGGGCTAATGATGATGATGATGATGATGATGATGTACCTTAGGCAAATCTACAGGTTGTGACTCGTGCACGGCGACGTCGCTCCGGGCGGGTTTGGGCGTTTCCTTCTTCTTGGGCTGCACCTTGGGCTCCGACTTCACCGCTAGCGGTTTAGCCTTCGGTTTCGTTTCTACCTGCAAAGGCAAACATTTACAAATTAGCATTTTAAGGCGACGGGTAGCGCAAACTAGCGACACCAATCGATTTAAATTGTTAGCTACTAAAAAGGATATATTTTAAACAATTTCCGAGCGGGTGTATCTAAGCAAACATTTATACTATTTATCTAATAGTTGTGCACTACTTTTTGATCTGCTTTTGCACTCGAAATTTGGATTAACGCCTAAAGTGGTCGTTTTTAGCGGTAATTCAAATTTCCAGTTCAAAAGCAGACCAAAAAGTTAAGTATAAGTATTCAATATATTTATTGAATACTCATACTTAACTTTTTAATGTTGTATAAGTGTTTTCTGAGAGTCTGAAGCGAAATTGTTAAAAAGATATCCGGTTTAATGGACAACATTTCAAATTTTTAACATGTCCATATTGTTTTTTTATATGAAAGTAGACATAAAATGAACAGACCCATATTTTTCTTTTTTCAAAATTTGTCCATTTTCATGCATAAAATAATTATTGAAATTCTTTTTATTCTAAATAGACGTAAGCGCCAAATGACGTCATCGGACGGCTGAATACAGCGATATTCCTTTGCTTATCATTGTTTTAATAAAAAAAAAGGTACTACTGTCAAAGGTAAATAATACTAGTGTCAACATTGTCAACGTCATTCATTCATTCAACGTTGACAAGTTGTCTTTTTTTTGACAGTTGCATGTCATGGGTTTGGCATTTCGTAAATTTAAAACTATAATGTGCTAGGCAAAGAAATATTTTACATTCTGCCGTCCGATGACGTCATCTTACGTTTTTAGTTTTTAATTTTTTCTCAGTAAATAAGCAATATAAAAAATTAATAAATATATATTCTCGCAGCGGAAAAGTAAATAAAGAAATGGTATTTTTTGTTTCAGAGCTTAGCAATTTTGAAATGTTGTCCATTAGCATTTTAAGGCGACGGGTAGCGCAAACTAGCGGCACCAATCGATTTAAATTGTTAGCTACTAAAAATGATATATTTTAAACAATTTCCAAACGGGTGTATCTAAGCAAACATTTATACTATTTATCTAATAGTTGTGCACTACTTTTTGATCTGCTTTTGCACTTGAAATTTGGATTAACGCCTAATGTGGTCGTTTTTAGCGGTAATTCAAATTTCCAGTACAAAAGCAGACCAAAAAGTTAAGTATAAGTATTCAATAAATAGTATAAGTGTTTTCTTAGAGTCTGAAGCTCAAAATTGTTAAAAAGATATCCGGTTTAGTTGTTAACAATGTTAATCGATTGGTGTCGCTAGTGTGCCGTACCCGTCACCTTAACTCTAAATTGCTATATCGCCTTCCACTAATGAACGCAGGCTTTTTTAAAGTGACAAAAGGCAAACGACCAGACGAATAGCCGTAAGCTGTACTGCCTCGGTGGCGCAGTGGTTAGTAGGTCGCACTTTAAAGCGACGGCTGTTACAATGGCTAACTATTATTTTGGCAAATAAAAGTATTCTTATTTATATGAGGTTCCCGAAAGACATTTGCGTTGCGTATGATAAGTCCAAGAGTTCTCAGCGATTGCTTGGTGATGTCGTCCAATGTGTGGAATGAAATTCAGTTTGTTATCCAACGTAACACCTAAGTCCCTCTGACAGACTCTGACGTAGTATAGAGGTGGATTTTATTTGAAAACTTTATATGATAACACTTCTTAGAGTTTAAAAGAACGCCATTGTCGATACACCATTCACTATCTAAATCGTCTTGTAAGAGAACGGCGTCGTTTTTTGGAGTTAATTATTCTAATCAATTTTTAAGTCGTCAGCAAACAAATATGTATGGAATCGAGTTCTTGAAGCATTGGGTTACATCATTGATGACGGTATTAAAGAGTATTGGACCTAAATGTAAGCCCTGAGGGAAACTTGAGTATATTGCATGATTAGAAGACTCAAAACCCCTCACAACAACATAAAACATTTGGTCAACAAGTTGTGATTTGAACCAGTTAATAAGAGGTCCACAGACCCCGTACACGGTAAGCTTGTGTATAAGCAAGGTGTGGTGGACACAGTCAAAGGCCTTGCTAAAGTCCGTATATACACCTACCTGACCTCCAGTATCAATAACCTCGGTCGGAAGTGCTGTACTTCAACAAAAGGCATTAAATTAGTGGTGATGGATCTCGACTTCACGAAGCCGTGTTGGTGACATACTTGCTCAGCACAATGATTTGCAAACAGTTTTGGACAAATGCTTTCTATATTTTATAAGTATGTGCTAACAAAAGAAAAGTATCTATATTATATATAGCTTTATATGTATATTTGTAATTCACAGGAGCTTGAGCTACCTATCTCAATCATATCTAAAGTTATATCAATGTATGTGATTTTGTGAAATATTTTTTTATTATTTACAAATAGATTCATAACATAGCCCAAAGGATTGCATGCCTCAAGTGGCAATGGGCAGGGCACATAGCGAGGAGAACAGACGGCCGTTGGGGCGGAAAGGTCCTCGAGTGGAGGCCACGTACAGGAAGTCGCAGCCGTGGTGCTCCCCACAAGGTGGACCGACGATCTGGTGAAGATCGCGGGAATCCATTGGATGCGGGCAGCATAGAACCGATCTGTGTGGAGAACATTGGGGGAGGCCTATGTCCAGCAGTGGACGTCTATTGGCTGAAATGGTGATGATGAGATTCATAAGAACACAGACCTTGGCGGGGGGTTTCTTGGCGTCCTTGGGCTTGGCGTCCTTGGTGTCCTTGGGCTTGAGGTCCTTCGGCCTCGAGTCCGCGGACACGTCCGCTGCACTCGCCGAGGGGGGCTCCACTGGACTCGATGATTCTGCAACAAATATTAGTCACCATAAAATTATCAACACAGTAAAAAGTAATGTTACGATCACGGTACCCCTCTGTAAGTGGAAATAGTGCTTATCTCAAATGTATAAAATCTATATATTGACTGCCTCCCTTTATGAGATCGGGGGCAGACGGGCAGAACGATCACCTGATGGTAAATAGGGGCTATCGCGTGTGAAATATCCGCTAGATGGCGTGCCTGTGAAGCGAGGTCCAAATTCATCATCATTGGCTGATTTATTCGTTGAGTGACAATTTGACATATCACGTCTAAAAATACCCTATTACCTTGTAGATGGACCTCAGGCCTATAGTACGCCATCTTGCGGATTTTTCACACGCGATAGCCCCCATTGGATGTCTAGGACCAATATGTCTATAGTCGGTTATAATATGGTTATAGTCGGGCCGCTCTAAAAAGCCCGATTTGACACTTTTTTTTCGGTTTTGCATTTATCCTTGTTAAGAGGAACACATTTAGCGAATCATAAAGAACAACTTTTATAAATATAACTTTATGTCAAAATGTCAAAGGCACCTAATTGTCTAATTGTTTGTCTTTTATTACTTAAAATAACGCCCTTGGTCGTAACGCCCTGTTGGTCGAGTGGTTTAAGTACCGGGCCGTGATCTCGGGGTCCTGGGTTCGATTCCTGGGTCGAGCGTACAGTTTGTTTCGTATTTTTCGAACATAGCTCGGGTTTGTGATCACCAATCCGCATTTGGCAAGCGTGGTGATTAAGCCTAATCCCATCATAGTAGCGGTGACTTGATTTCTATGATGGAGGCCTTTGCCCTGCAGTGGGACAGTATATAGGCTGATACTTTACTTTTACTTAAAATAATTTAATAATCAAAAGAAAACGTAAAATTTCCACTCTGTATTACGCTTTTACAAAGTTACGCCGTTCGAAACGTTTTAATAGTGACGTAATGGGTAATACTCACCCCGTATTTTTTTTAAATATACTAGTTATTTGTCACTTAAATGTTTTGATATTTTGAAAATAAATATTTTTGAATATGGGAAACTCCACTAAGATTTTTATGTAATTCGATTAATTTTGACATTGGTAAACCCCCGCTGCTGTCTATTAGGTCATCTTTCGTACTTGTGCGCATAGATTATGTTTCTCCGTGTATTTATTATTTTTTGTAGTAGTACGCCATCTAGCGGATTATTCACACGCGAAAACCTTCATTGTCAGTCTCAGCTCGAAGTCTGGACGTTGGCGGTCCTGTGGGTACAAACCCCCGTGCCTCGGAAAGCACGTTAAGCTGTCGGTCCTGCGCTTGACTTCTCAACGGCAACGCCGGAAATATCAGTCGACGTGTTTAGCTGCTCTTTGACTGAATTTACAAAGGCTACTTTATTATAATTTGTTATAGCACAAAATAAATTAGGTTAAAAAAGTAATCTACACTAATATCCTCCAACCGATTACGGCTACGGCGGCCAATCTCAACGATCAGCCACGTACGCAGGATATATTATAGTGCTCAAGTGTGTGCGCAAACACAAGTGCACTCTCTGTTCCCTTACCCTCATATTCCGATGGGACACTACTGTGACACGACCAGAGAGGGATTGGGCGCAGGACCAACGGCTTAACGTGCTTTCCGAGGCACGGGGGTACAAGACTGCCAACTTCCAGACTCCGGGCTGCCACTAAGAATTTCTTACCGAAAACTTAGGTACAAATTTTTGGCCCGACCCGGGACCTCTTGCGCAGCCGTCGCTTTAAAGTGCGACCCACTAACCACTGCGCCACCGAGGCAGTCGAGGCAATCTACACTATCGCATTGGGGAAACCTGTAATGTTAGTTGTAAGATTTTGAATAAATAAATAAATCTACAAAAGCTACCTTCTGTGTTGGTGTTGGAGAGCATGTCCGGCGTCAGCGACGTAGGCTCGCGCGCGGGCGCGGCTGGTGGCGCGGCATCTGGACTTTCTGCTTTCTCTTCTGTAACGTAATAATAAATAAATAATAATAATAAAATCTTTATTCAATGTTATGGCAGTCGCTGAAAACCAGCGTCGGGGTTGGTCTCTTGGATCAGCGCCGACTAATGCTGAGTGGCCGCCTGTTTGGCGCATACAGGGATAATGTAACTTGACGGATACGAAAGTGTGATAAATACCTAGAACATATATATTTGAATCTATTGTACCTAATTAGTAACAACGAAAACTTAATAATTCCCAATCCCAATTATTTTTAATGATTGAAATATTTACAATGAATTTAAAATGTACCTAATCCAATTACTCCCTATGACATTATACTTATTTTAAAGATTTGACAGTTTATACCCAGAGAACATAATATTTGCATTAAACAATTATTGTTAATGTACTAAATTGCGTAATCACTGTTATCTATCAAGCTAATCACTAATGACGAAACTAGTATGCTGTTAATCTTGCTACACCCTAACAGGGTACATGTATCTACTTACCATTACATTTAAAGATCTGTTGACATTGTACATGATGCATTACTCAATAAATAAATAAATAATGTTGTCCTACTTTTCGTTAATGGTTGTTTTGTATTGTGCCAAATAAAGTTTCAATCATTCATTCTTTCATTCATTAATTCACTAAAGTGCTTACATTACAATAACAGTGGCTGGAGTCTCAATCATTCATTCTTTCATTCATTAATTCACTAAAGTGCTTACATTACAATAACAGTGGCTGGAGTCTCCTTTTAAGCTTTTTTTTATATGAGGGTGGCACACGAGCAGACGGATCACCTGATGGTAAACAATTCCGCCGCCCATGGACACCCGCAACACCAGTGGAGCCACAAGTGCGCTGCCAACCTTTTCCCCTCCCCCCCCATTGGGCCTCCGGTAGCTTATAGGAAGCTTGTGCCAGGAGACTCCGCTCTTCAACATAAGCTATTATTAATAGTGTTACAATAATATGAGAAACATTTTATTACTCTTTATCACCATTCTATGCTCAAATACAAGAGCCCAATTCTCGTGCTCGCGACATTTTTTTGGACCTCCGCGGCAAGTCGGCGTTAACGCTTACACTGAACACTCTGAATAAATTAGCACAACGAATTGACCTATTTCATTCCTCTTTGAGTGAATTCACACGGATGTTATTGTATGTTTTATGTTATGGTTAAAATGCAAAAGGATTGTTTTATAAGTTATATTATATCATATAAATAGGATTTCAAGTAATAATTTCTGTATAAATAGGTACTTATATAATAGTTAATTTTAGTGGGGGTTGCTTGTCTATTGCATTGGGTCTCAGCCTGTAGAAATAGATTAAGTTCAGTAAATAAATAAATAAAAAAATTTTTGAAAACATGGCGGATATCACATGAAAACCATACAAAAAATTGGAGCCCAATTCTCGTGCTCGTAATATTTATTTTCATACGACATATATCACTAAAACACAGTTTTTTTGTATGGTTTTATAGGTGATATCCGCCATGTTTTAAAAATATCACGAGCACGAGAATTGGGCTCACTATGTTTTAGAGATATATGTCGTAAGAAAATAAATGACACAAGCACAAGAACGGGCTCCAAATCAGAAAGTAAGTGAAGTGACAAAAAAAAACAAACTAAGAAGTGGAATCAAATAAAGCAACAAGACAATGAAACATGCACCGTGTGTGTAACGTGAACAAATAAATAGATATTTCACTAAAATAAATAAATATAAAATAACAAGAAATAAATGTATATGTAAGTCTAGAACAAAGAAAATGAAATGAATGGGATGGTCGCCTTAATATTTTGTAGTTTGGTATGATATGTATATTTAATTTTATTTGAAACTTTGGTTGCATGGACCTCTTGCCAGAGCCTCGCTCTCCTCTACCATGGTGACCACTGAAAACCAGCGTCGTGGCGATAACTATCACCACGGCACATGCTGAGTGGAAGCCTATTTGGCACACTATTTTCATTTTAATTTTAGTTGTTTAGTTATTTTAAGTTTGAATTGAAATATCTTTTGTGTCAAATAAATGTTTTTTCTTTCTTTCTTTCTTTCTTTCACTACATCACATACATTGATCTGAATCCGAGATGGGTAGCTCAAGCAATAGGTAGGTCAAAAATTTTCGACTAATTTCGAAGTTGTAGAACCAATGTTGTTCAGAATGGTTGGTAGAACACGTGGTTAAAGGGATGTGAAAGTCCACAGATACAACCTGCATATATCGATATATTTGAAAAATATCGATACGATAAATATCGATATATTTTTTTTTCATTTGCCCATCCCTATCCGGAACACATCTTTCGGCAGAGAGTTCCATTCCCTTCTGTAAGCAGACCTCACCTGGCGGAGGGTCCGGCCTGGGCACGCGAGCGGTAGCGGTGACGCCAGTAGGCACGAACTCTGCCGCCAGAGGGTTGAGGGTGGATCGCGACACTGTCTCTTCTAGCGACAGGGGATTGCCGTTACTCGTCCTGAAACACAATCATCATCATCATCACCAGCCCATTTAAGTCCCCACTGCTGGGGCACGGGCCTCCCTCAATCAGATGAGGGGTAAATGCCATACTCACCACGCTTGGCAGACGGGTTGGCGAGGGTTTTGATATAAATACAGAGTTTTCCTTCTCTGGGTGCTGATGATCATGCCAGCAGCTTTACCTTAGTCGCCTTTTACGACACCTCGGTAAGAGTGAGGGTGGCCTATTCTACTCTGCCGGGGACCACACGGCCAATAAAAAACGCATTTAAAAATCAGTCAAAAATTTTAAAAATTAAAAAACACCCGACGGCGGCCATCTTGGAATTTAAATTTGTCACAATAAATATATTCAGCTACTCAAGTCCTTATAAATGATACCCATATTGTGGGAGTTGTGTTAAAACATACAATCCATATCCATGTGACGGCGGCCATCTTGAATCTTTAATGGGTCTTTAATAGGGGCAATTGTCCAACCTAATTTCATTAATATTCCGATTCGATAGGATGATTAAAATAAAAAAATCTATAATAATTAAAACATTTTTTTATTTTAATCATCCTATCGAATCGGAATATTAAAATATATTTTTTTTATATTTTATTTCTTTTTCACTATATAGCCTTAAATCGTTAAAATTATAACTATAACAATAATAATTATTCTAGTAGCTATATTATAATTATATTATTGTTGTTTAAATATGTGTTTAGAAATCTATAACAAAATACCCGAAAGTTTGAAAATGTCAAATAAATAGCCCCTTATTTGAAAGAAAATTGCATGCATGGCTGCTGGATAAAAGTTTTTATAATATTAAAGAGTTAATTGTGTAACTGTTCAACCCTCTTACTAAATATTTACATGCCAACACATTTGGCGAAACATGTGAATCTATTTTAAGTAATTTTACTGTTAACATCATTTAATGTACCGTGTTTCGATTAAATAAACTGAATTGAATTGAATTGATGATCATGATGAACATCTATTGTTTGCGGTCAATGAACCCAAATAGCTGTACCTACTATCGTTGATCATATAGTTTTTTAGATTTCGCGTTGTATTATAACTATAATGTTTCAATACGGGGATTAACACGATATTTATTATGTCAAACAACATTGTGTACTCACATATTTCAATCGGGAGGATGGATTTAAAATATCATCGACATGGAATCCAGTAATTAACAAGTGCAAACCCCGTGCTAGGCCGTTACTAACGCAAACTACTAAGTTAAAAATGACGAAGTCGATTCGACTAAATTAGTACCTACGTAAAAATAAATAATGTTAAAAATAATAATAAAATGTTATCAATTAATAATGTAATGTAATAAATTAATAATGTAATGTAATAAATTAATAATGTAATGTAATAAATTAATAATGTAATTAATTCATAATTTAATGTAAATGTATGTAGTAACATTGACTTGTGTAGTAACGGACCAGGCTATTGAATTAGGTTAAAACCTGTAATGATAGTATTTAGGTATGTTTTAAATAAATAAATAAACAAACACCGATACTGTTAGTGTAGTGTGTCGGAGTAGCTTCACTGACAATTCATCTAGTGGCGAATTAATATCGGAAAATGTGAGGGTGTCCGAAGATTCACAGCCCGGCCCCAGCAGACGACGCCGTGCTCCGCCAAATGAAAGGCTATTATAAAATAGACGATTTTTTGAATGACAATAATTTAGGGACATATTAGTAACGCAAAAATTGTACTATATTTTAAGTTAATGGTGACATTTTGTAAAACATTTTTTTTTTAAAAGAGTAACTGCTGAGTTTTTTGCTGGTGTCTTCTTGGCAGAAAACTACATTCCGAACCAGTGGTAAACATGTTGACATTCATAAGTGTTCTGTATGGACCTAAATTGAATAAACAAATTTCATTTCATTTCAACGTAGCCGAAACGTCGAGCCAAATATGTGAGTACACAATGTTGTTACACATAATAAATATCGTGTTAATCCCCGTATTGATACATTATAGTTATCATTGATCATGTCCGATCTCGGATCATTGATCATGATCGGACTAGGTTGAGCTATTTGGGGTCAGTCGGGCTAACATGCCATCGCGAGATATGTCACGGAAGAGATACGACAAATTTGTCGATATCGACTAATGTCTTTTTCTCTAACATGCGCATCACGATCGACGAATTTCTCGTGGTAAACAAAGGATTGTGTAGACAAACCAGTGTTGCCCTTTAAAATATACATTTGTTTCCTATATAGCTACACTGGGTTCGTTCATTCAATTAACCACGAGAGACGGGGTAGACAAAATGGACAACATTTCAAAATTTCTAAGCTCTGAAAGAAAAAATACCAATTCTTTGTTTACTTTTCCGCTGCTCGAATATATATTTATTCATTTTTTATATTGCTTATTTACTGAGAAAAAAATTAAAAACTAAAAAACGTAAGATGACGTCATCGGACGGCAGAATGTAAAATATTTCTTTGCTTAGCACATCATAGTTTTAAATTTAAGTAATGCCAAACTCATGACATGTAACTGTCAAAAAAAAGACAACTTGTTAACGTTGAATGTATGAATGACGTTGACAATGTTGACGCTAGTATTATTTACCTTTGACAGTAGTACCTTTTTTTTATTAAAACAATGATAAGCAAAGGAATATCGCTGTATTCAGCCGTCCGATGACGTCATTTGGCGCTTACGTCTATTTAGAATAAAAAGAATTTCAATAATTATTTTATGCATGAAAAAGGACAAATTTTGAAAAAAGAAAAAATATGGGTCTGTTCATTTTATGTCTACTTTCATATAAAAAAACAATATGGACATGTTAAAAATATGAAATGTTGTCCATTATGTCGCGGTGCGCATGTTAGGCCAACAGGCATCGTGCAACCGAGGGGTCGCATGAAGATGTATCGGTGTGAGATGTCGTGTCTGGGTGTATCGAACTCACGTGGGCTGGTCGTGGCCGTTGTGCGCGCGGTGGCGCTGCTCGCGCTGCTCGTCCTCCAGCATGGCCTCTATGCACTGCTCCATCAGCGCCTCCTCCTCCAACTGCTGCATCACCTGGGACCACGCAGTCGCACACTCAAATAAATATTATTCTAAATGTGGGAGAGCCACGCTGTCGTGTGGTCCCCGGCAGAGTAGAATAGGCCACCCTCACTCTTACCGACAGGGGCGTAGCTACCGCCGTATCTGCCGTATCAATTATACGGGGCCCCCGGGCCACAGGGCCCCCAGAGTATGTAAGGAAAAAAAAATTATAATTTATTTTATTTTACAATTTTTTCCCGCCTTAAGCGTGCGTTCAAAAGATCAAAACTTTTTATTTGTAAAATGATTAAATTTTGTTATATAAATATTTCTCTTAACATTTTTTTTTCTTTTGTGAAATACTTTACCCCCATATAAGGGCCTCCAAATATTTTTTTTATACGGGGCCCCGACAAGGCACGCTACGCCACTGCTTACCGAGGTGCGTAAAAGGCGACTAAGGTAAAGCTGCTGGCATGATCATCAGCACCCAGAGAAGGAAAACTCTGCATTTACATCAAAACCCTCGCCAACCCGTCTGCCAAGCGTGGTGAGTATGGCAATTACCCCTCATGTGATTGAGGGAGGCCCGTGCCCCAGCAGTGGGGACTTAAATGGGCTGATGATGATGATGATTAGAGCCACGCTTAGGCATGAAAGGGCCGGCTCGACCGGAGTGATACCACTGCCTCACAGAAGACCGGCGTGCAGTAGCGCCTGCGCTGTGTTTCGCCGTGTGAGTGAGGTTACCGGAGGCCCAATGGGGGGGAAGGGGGAAAAGGTTGGCAGCGCACTTGTGACTCCATTGGTGTTGGGGGTGTCCATGGGTTGCGGAATTGCTTACCATCATGTGATCCGTCTGCTCGTCTGCCACCTCTCATATAAATAAAAAAGTTATAGTTATAGTGTTTTTTTTTTATAGAAAGGCCAATTAGGATGACCTCACTCCGCCTGATGGTAAGCCGCCGTGAAATCCCAAATATGAGGCTGACAGCCACAAATAGGGTATTTGACTAAGTTCGAGATTTTACAAAATATAAATATTTTATCAAAATACAGGTAAAAATGTGCCAATAACAAAAAATCTCAATTAAAAATACAACGTCCAGCCCATTTTATGGTCATTCAAAGATTCAAAGGCAAGTCCATTTTAAAAGTATGAAATTATTAAAAAAAAATAATACCATTGAATAACCCATACAATTTGCACCAACTATTATAAAAGAACCATTGACATAAACGAAACATTTGATATAGCTACCATACAAAATTCAAATGAAATGCATACAAAATACTTAGGTGTGACGTCACATCTTAGTAGCCATTTGTATGGAGCGTTTTGGGTTTGCCCAAAATAATGTGATTTTAAAGTTGTGATATCTCAGGTGGTTTAAATGAGAATCGAGTAATTCTTTGAACGATGTTTCTATCAGTGAGAGGTCTTTTGATTGCAAAAATAAAAAAAAAATTGTCGTATACCGTATTACCCCTCATGTGATTGAGGGAGGCCCGTGCCCCAGCAGTGGGGACTTAAATCGGCTGACGATTGTCCACATACCTGTTTGTCGAACTCTTCCTCGTTCTCCATCCACATGTAGTCTTCGAAGTCGTCGTGCGCGGGCGCCGGCGCCGGCGCGACGCCGTACGGCGCGGGCGGGTAGAACGCTCCAGCCATCACGTACCCTGGAAACATCGCAGTTGTATTAGAATAGTTATTTACGGGATTGCTACCAGGGGTGTTAGGGAGCTCCGTAACCGTAACCGAAACTATCGGATATCCGATATAAAAAATCATCCGTAACCGTAACCGAATCCGAAATGAAAGTTTCGGATAGTATCGGATAGGTGTTTTTGATCTAAAACATCTAAAATTTAGATAATACTCAATATAATATAATTATTTATATTTATTTTTATTTTAAATAGCTGTAATAATTACTCACAGACTGATTGTGATTCCTGCCAATAACGAAATAAAACTACTTTATTACCTATTAGTATTTTACTTTTAAAATTCCTTAAAAATATAATATCCGTAACCGAAACTAACGGATAATCCGAAATAATTTATTATCCGTATCCGTAACCGTATCCGGTATAATAATCATTCCTATATCCGTATCCAATCCGTAACCGAAATTTCATATCCATAACATCCCTAATTGCTACCATGTCGTACCTTATTTTTGTGTAAGAACCGTAAAACTAAACAAAGTGTCGTTTCGCGGGCAGATACTGTGAGTGTTGTGTGTCGAGAACAGGTGCGAATAAATAGTGAGTTAGGAAACAGTGGTACCGGAGGTGAACGCAGTAAAAGACTAAGAAGGAGGGTAGACCGATATGTCTGCCAATAACATCTTACCCGCAGAATCTTCAGTTACTCCGTGACCATGGCGCTTGCAACAGCGCCGAAATATCGGATACTCAAAAATAAGGTACGACATGGTAGCAAACCCGTAAATAACTATTCTAATGTTAGTGACCATGAAAGTTTAAAACAATATATCGCAGTTGTAGGTACAGTTGTTCCTATTTCTCCCGTACCATCAAGAAATGAAACTCGTTGCCGGCGCACAGTGGATCGTTTCGTACAACTTAAACGTTGGAAATTCTGATTTGGTGTTAATTACGTGTATTAAATGATTTCCTGCATGTATGTTTGAACAGGGTTATTCGATACGTCATCATCAGCAACCCACACTCGTCCACTGCTGGACATAGGTCTCCCCTAATGCACGCACTGCTCCCGATTTTCGGGCCACTATTATCCAGCCCACACCAGCCAACCTTCGAATGTCATCATCCCATCTTGTCGCAGGGCGTCCAACACTACGCTTACCGAGTCGCGGTCTCCACTCAAGGACTTTACGGCTCCGACGGCTGTCAGTTCTGCGGCTAATATGACCAGCCCATTCGATACGTATTGATGATTATTCAGAGCATTAGGGCTTATTAGCTAATGATGCGGCAGAATAAAGGTGAGATGAGCGATGGTTTTAAATGCCATGTACTTAATTAGAAACTCATTAGTAATTTGAAAGTGCTTTGCAAATTACGTGTTATTAGTGGGTTGGGTATTCGGCAAATATCAATATTATTTATTTGTAAAAACAAGAAAAAGTCAATTAAAAGTATAAAATAACAATCAAACATATTTGGAAAATACAATAAAAATACTTAAATAATGTACAAATAGGTTTATTTACAACTGTTTTAGTAGTTACTTACTTATCTACAACCTGTGTGGATAAAGAATGGGATCAGAAATGGCGGCGCATCTATTCACTTCTCGCTCGCACACTATTTGCGTCTATACTCGCACTCGTGGGGTGCGAGTATAGACGCAAATAGTGTGCGAGCGAGAAGTGAATAGATGCGCCGCCATTTCCGATCCCATTCTTTATCTGCACAGGTTGTACCTACATCTACTGACATTAACATACCAAGAGAGGTGTATTTTATTAATCGGAATCATCGGAATCCTGATATTGAGTGCTATGAGCAGCTGTGTAGTCAACATTGTGCAATGATGTTGACGTGGAAACGGTGGAGTCAGGAGGCAGTTGTGGTGAAACAAGAAAATCTACCACTTCAGAAGGAAGGGAACCTAGTATTATTAATGCCTGCTAATTTCCATTTTTTCTCAATTTTCATCGAAAATAGCTTTATGAACGAATGAATGAATGAATATACTTTTATTGCACTCAAAATAAAGTATGAAAACTTAAAAACTAGATATTACAGGATGTGTACAACGAAGGCGGCCTTATCACTATGAGCGATCTCTTCCAGGCAACCTTTGGATAAAGGACACTTGATGAAGGTGTAGGGCGGTGCAATCTTAAATATTTATATACTTACACAGAAAGTTTAAATGCAAATACATAAATAAAATATGAATATACTAATACATACAATATATATAATATATATGATTAATAAATAGATAAATATAGCAAATAACATATTAACAATGGATCCCAAAGCAGACGAATGATTCTCAGAGGACAGGAAGAGATGGGTGAGAGGTAGTGGGAACAGTGGTCTCAAAGGTTCAGGAAATGTGATTTAATTTGGGCTTTATTTTTAATATTTATTTTCTCCTTCAGTGGCTTTAAGATGCTATCTTCATGTTTAGTCATATTAGATTGAGACATTACAAACTGCAGAATTCTTTCATTTCAACCTGCCTTGCTTACAGAACCTCAAACTTTAAATAGTTCCGTCAGGGAAATCAAAACTGTCTCTCCTAAAAAAAATCAAAAAAATATGATGCGAATGGACAACATTTCAAAATTGCTAAGCTCTAAAAGAAAAAATACCAATTCTTTGTTTACTTTTCCGCTGCTCGAATATATATTTATTCATTTTTTATATTGCTTATTTACTGAGAAAAAAATTAAAAACTAAAAAACGTAAGATGACGTCATCGGACGGCAGAATGTAAAATATTTCTTTGCTTAGCACATTATAGTTTTAAATTTACGAAATGCCAAACCCATGACATGTAACTGTCAAAAAAAAGACAACTTGTCAACGTTGAATGTATGAATGACGTTGACAATGTTGACACTAGTATTCTTTACCTTTGACAGTAGTACCTTTTTTTTATTAAAACAATGATAAGCAAAGGAATATCGCTGTATTCAGCCGTCCGATGACGTCATTTGGCGCTTACGTCTATTTAGAATAAAAAGGATTTCAATAATTATTTTATGCATGAAAATGGACAAATTTTGAAAAAAGAAAAAATAGGGGTCTGTTCATTTTATGTCTACTTTCATATAAAAAAACAATATGGACATGTTAAAAATATGAAATGTTGTCCATTCGTGCGAAGTCAAATAATAACTGCTATCAAATTAGGAGGGTTGGAGCTTTTAAAATTAACTAGATTTTATCGGGTTACAAAGATAAACTCATATTTAGAATCTCCGTTAAAGTTAAAAATTAGGATTTTTAAAGGCATCAAAAGGTTAAATTATGTTTTTTTTACTGGATTAAGAAATTATTTAACAAATCTGAAAACTCAATAAATAAAAAATATATACCTTCATTATTATTCTCCATTTTTTTTTAACTCACACACTTATAACTCATAAAAATTGATCACAGCACAGAGACGCATAAATTGCAAATGTAATTATTTTTTCATGTTGCCTAGATGGGGGAAGGTCATTAGTAATGTTATTTTTGAGGTGCCTGGTTATCTGTAAATCATTAAGACTAGAAAAAAACCGGCCAAGTGCGAGTCTGACTCGCGCACCGAGGGTTCCGCCGGTATCTTTTGATTGCGTTAACTTTTGTTTGATTTTTTCACAGCTTAAAGGGACAGTAGACCTAGGTATTTGGTATAAATTTCAATTTGATACCTTTATTCGTTCGTGAGAAATAAAGTAGTAAATTTCATTTTATTAAAATATTTTTATTATTTTATATAACTAAAAAAATGTGATTTTCGCAATTTTTCCTATATTTGCATTATATGACAATGCTTCATGCCAAATTTCAAGATTATGAGTTTACGGGAAGTACCCTGTAGGTTTTGATTCCTTTGCGAGTGTCGAAAATTTGATGAAAATATCGATATAATCGGCTGTATCTTTTTATTGCGTTGGCTTAGAAGTTTGATTTTTTCACAGCTTCAAGGGACAGTAGACCTGAGTAATTGATATAAATTTCAGCTTCATACCTCCACGCGTTCCTGAGAAAAAGGGTCTTGACAGACGGACGGACGGACGGACAACAAAGTGATCCTATAAGGGTTCCGTTTTTTCCTTTTGAGGTATGGAACCCTAAAAAACGTTATTAAGTAATGACTTTCCAACGTCTATCTTGTATGAAACGATCCGCTGTGCGGCGCATGGATTTCCTCCTTCCAACAATATGGATTCCTTCAAACAAAGCGTGAAGGAGCATCTCGCGGGCCAGTATGGCGGTGCCAACGGAGGTGATGCCTGACATCGCTTCCGTTGTAATTGCAACGTGGGCTCTTCTCATGCTTACCATCAGGCTGAGGAGAGCCAATATACTGTGTCACTTTAAAAAAAAGGCTGACCGACCCACGTTTATTCCCCCGATCCTCAGACTTCATAAAATCGGTAATTCATTTGTTGGCTTAAGTATTAAGATATTTAATAAGCTACCACAAAATGTCATTAACCTATCACTGGATAAGTTTAAGTCTCATATTAAAACCTGCCTAATGAAGATTTTTTTTTTTCTCTTCTCAATTGAAACTCTGTAACATCATCAATATTTGAAAAGAGTAACTACTGAGTTTTTTGCTGGTGTCTTTTCAGTAGAAATCGACATTCCGAACCAGCGGTAGATATTATGTACCTATTTTGACGTTCAAAAGTGTTCTGTGTAGACCTAAATTGAATAAATATTTTTTAATCTTATCTTTATCTTTATAAGTTACATCGGCAAAATTCGTCTACGCAGAAGAGCAAGTTAAATCAGATTGATTAAGATTGCGAAAGCAGTTGAAATACAGTCTTTATTGCGTTACGTTAAGATTAAATACAATAAATCCAGAGAGGAATGCTATCTTTGTCCTCACCGCACTCGAACATGGCGCTAACGCATTATCCAATAAGAAATTGCAATTTTTGGTGCGCGTAAATGGAGCGTTGTAATTGGTTAAGAGTTTTCGAAAAGAAGACTCCTGCTCGCTCAGGTACATAGGAAAGGGGAGTTTAAAGGCTGGCGGTGCACTTGTAACTCCACTGGTGCTGTGTGGCGCCCATTGGACACCCCCATGAGCGACGGCAATCGCTTACCATCAGCTTATCCGTCTGCTCGTCTGCCACCTATGTCACTATATTCTCCACGTTCACGTAATCTTCTTTCGCCGCATCATTATCCTTTCTGTATGACCCAAAGGTTGACTGGTAGCGAATGCCTCTTGGCATTAAGTTCGCATATTTTATAAACTTTTTGTGCAATAAAGTTTTAAATAAAAATAAATAAATATTCATTTTCCATAGATCACATTCCACTATAACCTTTGCACCACAGGGCATTAGCATTGCTAATGATAGCTCCCTATCTTACCGGGTATGTGTCCGCGAGGTATGTGCAGGGGGTACACCGGGGGTCGGTGGATGCCCGCGTCGCCGCTACCAACCACTCCGCCTCCGACGCCGCTGTCGATGATCACGCCGTTAGGCTGGAACGGATAAATAAATAGATACAACCTGTGCGGATAAAGAATGGGATCAGGAATGGCGACGCATCTATTCACTTCTCGCTCGCACACTATTTGCGTCTATACTCGCACCCCACGAGTGCGAGTATAGACGCAAATAGTACCTACCCCACGAGTGCGAGTATAGACGCAAATAGTGTGCGAGCGAGAAGTGAATAGATGCGCCGCCATTTCTGATTCCATTCTTTATCCGCACAGGTTGTAATAGTCAAATCTTGGTCAAGAGGTGGTGTTGGTTAAAGGACAACCAGACCAATGTCATCAAGAATCATTAGGAGCATTAAGTTAACATGGGCAGCTTTAAGTACTTCAAGCTTAAATAGGCTATTTGACAAAATTCTGAAAACTATCTTAGGGTATTCATTTGTTTATAAGTAGCCCTAAAAAAATTCTTTTATGTTTTTATTTTAGATATTTTAATAAAAAAAAACAAAAAAGACAATGCAATATTCAAATAAAAACGCGTCTTTTAGCAATATGGCGGCCAGTACAAATTTTTGGCCCAACCGGGGAATCGAACCCGGGACCTCTTGCGCAGCCGTCGCTTTATAGTGCGACCCACTAACCACGAAGTTTATATATATTACAAATGACCAATGTCATTACGCCGTGTGGTCCCCGGCAGAGTAGAATAGGCCACCCTTACTCTTACCGAGGTGTCGTAAAAGGCGACTAAGGTAAAGCTGCTGGCATGATCATCGCCAACCCGTCTGCCAAGCGTGGTGAGTATGGCAAAATTACCCCTCATGTGATTGAGGGAGGCCCGTGCCCCAGCAGTGGGGACTAAAATGGGCTGAAGATGACGATGAATGTCAACACACCTGCCACTGTCCGTTCTCCTCGTTGCCATAATAAGCTCCAACGTTGGCCGATGTCTCTGGTATTTTCATAGTTGACGTTCCTTACGATACTTGTGAGAACTAGTTGCGTTCAGTGTATTCTGCTGGTACAGCTAGGCACTTGTTTCATAAGTAATACAATGTTCCTTGTGTGTTTTTCGGTGTCTATCTTCATTTCTGGTGTTCTCCACAGCTGGAATAATTAAAAATAATCTCTTTACTAATATAAAAAAATATAAATTGAAAATTTTAAAAACCCCCGACGGCGGCCATCTTTGATTTGAAATTTGTCACAATAAATAGACATATTCTGCTACTCAAGAGCTCTTTTATGTGATATCCATATTGTGGGAGTTGTGTTAAAACATACAATCCATATCTTAGTGACGGCGGCCATCTTGGATCGATTTTTATCCAACATACCAAAGAACATTACAAAGAACCTTATTCATCTTTCAAACAAAAAATAAAATCAAAATCGGTTCATTTGTTCGGGAGCTACAATGCCATAGACAGACACACATACAGACACGTCAAACTTATAACACTCCCCTCGTTTTTGCGTCGGGGGTTAATAAGGATAGAGTGAGACAAAGTAAAATATGGGAAAAGACCAAAGTCACTGATATATGTGCCAAAATAGACAACCAAAATTGAAGATGGATAGGCCACATGATATGTGACCCCCAAGAGAAATGGTGCAAAATTGTCAGGGACCTGTACCCCAGAGTTGGAAAGTGAATTAGAGGACATCAAAGAACTAGATGGTAAGACCTCAAACTGACTGCTGGACACAACTGGAGAAGGGTGGCCAGGAACAGGACCCAATGGAAAATGTTAGGAGGAGGCCTAAGCCAAGAGGCAAACTGAGCTTTGAGACATATTATAATAAAAACTTGCATAGGCTATATTTTAAGTATCTATGTAATAAGTTCAAAATAAAAAGGCTTTTTATTTATTTTAATATAAAATGAGATATCAGAAAATATTATGTTATATGTATAATCAAATCAATGCATTTGAATTCAACAGCCTTTTTTATCAGATTTTTTTTTGTACATATTAATTCATTAATTTATTTACATAATTGATTATAGGTATTATTATTTTGTATTCTAATTTAATAATTTTTATAATTTAATTTATTTGTTTAATATAGATCATTTGATTTATTTTATACTCTCATCATTGTTTTCTGTTTGTCCTTTTTGGCAAAAGCTCCCTTCACAGCCCTCATACATATTTACAATTTATAAAAAGGTAATTTCTACAAATACTGGCAACGCTTATATATGATCCGAAAACAAATGCTTGCGCAATGTAATGGACACCTACTGCAATCTATTGGTATAAAGTGAAACTAATTTCCGGACCACTAGTTTTCTAGTACATAACAATTTGATTTACAAATTGTCATGCTCTTGATCCACGAGAACCTGCCTGCAGATTCTCTTATCCACGTTTATGTTACAGTAAAAACTCATAACCAGTCAAAACCACTTATGACTGCATAAATCAGGCAAAAATGTTTTTGAAGGCATTGCTTCATTCAAAAACAGTTCTGACCGATTTTTGTATTCAAAAGTGGTTTAGACTAGACTAATCTAAGTCAAAAATTACACACACAGAGAGATAGAAACTGAACAAACACAAGTGTTGATGTGACTCTAATGTTTGTCCATTGTGGGAATAGAAACGCCCTGTGGCTAGGGGCGTTTAAGAATACTGCCAAGGTTTTCCCAGCCTGTCGTAAGAAGCGACTAAACGGGCTTACGGCGTACGTGAGCGTATCCACTGCTGGGGAGCGGCTAGCTCAGCATACTTGGACACTTATCATTGTTCAAGTAATAAGGACCATTCAATTTCTGCAAAATGGTGAGATTATAATTATGACTCATCACATGGAGAGAAGAGAGTCTAAGTGCGGTAAAGGGACCAGCTTTCATTTCAGGCATTACATTTATTTATGTGATTTTTCTAAAAGGATTAGAAAAATCACATAAATGTATGTTTCATTTGCAATGATTAAGCCCAGGACACAGCACATGGGCACAACACATTAGTCACAGCATCGTTGAAGTCAATAAAAATGTTATTTTATTCATTTTAAAATTCAAAACATGTAATCATATTCTATGCCCTTGAATGTAGACCATGCTGCACCACTGAATGCATTTACTCGGACAATAGTTCCCACCCACCAGATTTTGAACCTTATGTGTGATGGCATAAGAGCGAAAAACCAATGAAATGTTTCATTGACTTATATCCGATTAAGGGTTAATTTGAGTGTTTAAACCAAAGAATATTCAATTTGCTTGCCATACACCACAATATTTAATAGGTAAAATCAAATTTGAGACATTGTCACAAAAATGTTATTTTTTAATTTTAAAATTCAAAACATATTAAACATATTCTATGCCCTTGAAAGTGAACCATGCTGCAACACTGAATGTTATTTTGAGTGTGTTGTAGCAAAGAATATACAATATGCATGCAATAGACCACTATATTTAATAAGTAAAATCAAATTTGAGATATTGTCACAAAGGAAGGAACAAACTAATTGTACAGTGAATAAATACTACCTTTACAATGTCACCAGAAACAATGAAGGTGCCAACAGTACACCCTGAACTACCAATAGGTAGAGTTTCATCAACAAACATTCAACTACAATCTAGGTAAAAGATATCAGCATAGAAACATGAGAAACATGATTAGTCTTATGTAAAAGCATTATGTAGTTGGAGGTAACTAACAAAACATCATCATCATCAGAGATTGCTAAGCAACGAAAATGTTAATGTTATAAAAAATGTTGATGGTATTTTCATTGCTTAGTCATCAAAATTGACATTGAATTATAATGATAGATCATTTCCTAATATGTAATTAAAATGTTTTCTATGTGAAAATTGTTTTTAACTACATTGTACAACATTTACGATAAGATACCAAAGAGATAACAAAAATCTTCGCCTTTCGTGTTTTAAAAACATCGAAACGTTCATAGCGTCAGGCTAGTTGTAAATAAAATGAATCACCGACCAAACAAACACACGAAAAATATCTGATTCTAAATGTTATAAAACCAGATGTCAACAAAATGTTACCGTATATTAATCAACTTTCTACTTCAGCGCAAAACTTTCTATGCAAGGTCACACGGAAACTAGCACAACTTCGTAGAAATTCTCATTTTCGAAATAGGGATCGACAAGTGCATAGGCCAAACTTATAAATAGATCACCTACAATCAAAAATAATAATGCACCAATTAACTTCCGAACCCAACTAACTATTTAATAATGATCAGCATAAATCGCAGTCCAAATTTTACGAATAAAATAGACGTGTTTGCAACTAGAAATATTGCAACTTTATTAAAAAAATTAATCTAACCAGCACGTGTCCAAAATCCCTCTTTATTGCATATTCTTAAAGGAAAATATACTCACTCGTTAGACGCGCTAAATGCGCTTTTAGGGCATAAAACAGTCCTTTGTTGTGCCCTATGCTTATTTAGATGATTTTCACGCACTTTTAATTTCTTAAATTAGCACTATAACCTATAACTCCACAAAACCACACACACGACGACCGAGCCTCCGTGGCGCAAATGGCTACCAATCCGAAGCTCGTACGAGGCAGGGGGCAAAGGAACTCAGAAAATGAGTCAACTTCACGCAGATCTGCAAGCCGGCGTTTTTATTTGATTTCCAAATGATTTTCTACAAATTAATGTTGTATTTAAATAAATAATTACCTTTTCTAAGCGACAATCATACTCTTGTAAATTTTGCTGAGCCAAAATGGTTGTCAAGGTGACAATTCTTTGTTCAAAATGTTTTTGGAAATCAACGTAATCGAGGTGGGTAGTTGTCATTGTTTGTTTTGCGGTAAATGTGTGCGCTAAAAATCATGTTTTTAATAACACATTACAAAACTACCTACCTAATACCTTTATTCATTAGTTAACAATCCATTTGAAATCCCAGTATTTTTTGTTTATCTAATTTAATTTTCTTCTTACAAATAATTCGGCCCAATCAAGATCTATAATCTGAAAAACCAAGATCTCATTGCCAATATTGCCACTATTAACAAAAAAAAGGACAATGACATCTGACATGACATCTAGAGATGTGCATGAATGAACGATAATGATTAATTAATTTCTTTTTACATTAGAATATGCCGACTCGCAACTTTGCACTGCTGTTGCGTAAGGTGAAAGGTTTTCAATTAATATCTTTTTTTTTTTTACATAATTTGGTTTTTTTTGGGCAGTGAAGTGCCGTAAAATCTTTCAGAAAACATTCGATTATTACTGAAAATATTCAATTGATTTCAATGATTGTTTCTTATGTTATATCTCTATGTTGCTGTCACTCAATATGTCAACAAAACATTTTTTCCATCTGTTTTCCGTACCTACCTATTTGTTTCCTAATTCCTTTCCCTAACAGTGAGAAAAGTCCATAAAACCGCGAAAAGTACGCATTTCTCTAAAATATATACGATAGAGTGCAATGCTAGGCTATTACGAAAACATTACGAACCCAGTATTTAGTCTAAATCGTCTGTAAATTGTTATAAAAAAGCCGAAATGAGTGCCCCGTATGCTGAGCTGGAACATCCTCTTGAAGATGTGGCACTGCTCTGCCGAGGGTGCTTGGCAGAGTCTGGGGAGATGAAGGACATGGTGGAGTGGGGGCTCACCGATGACTTCTGCAGGTTTACCGATGTCCAGGTAACCATTTTCCCATAGTAAAATTTACCAGAAATATGATGATTTCATTAAGTGTTTTATGACCCATTTTGCCCAGCAGTTTCACACGAAAAGGTCACAATGTAAGCACTAACACGAATGTTTTTTTTGTATTATCCCGTCAACTACCACAATTAACATATCATTGTTGAAGTTCTAATACCACGTAACTCATTTCAAGCAACTTTTCAGGAAAGCAAAAAAACTGATGGGAGACTTACGTGCTATTTGCATTAGAATTTAATTGTTGACTTCTGTTCTGTTACCTTTTCAACATTTAAAAGGTTTTTGATGGTGGCAACTGAATTCTGATTGATAAAACGATCCGTTTTCTAGGTCTCTAACGAATGGTGTCAACTATAATGTATCAATACGGGGATTATCACAATATTTATTATGTGAAACAACATTGTGTACTCACATATTTGGCTCTACAAATGGCATCAAAATGTCATAACCACCACCAGCAAATTAGTAAAAAAATAAAAAACTAAATTGTGACTTACACGATCATCTCAAAGCGTAGGTCATTTTATGACTTTTGTACTGTTACTTTTTCATGATTTTAAAGGTTTTTATTGGTCGTGTCTTGTTTCTGTTTGGGCGAAATGACGCGTCTTCGATTGATTCTCTAGCAAATGGCATTAAAATGTCAAAACCACCAGAAAATTACTTACGTGGAGGTACAATATGAGGTATACCTGTTGCATTTCTAACCGAAAATCTTGGTTGCAAATTTTAGCCCAAAATAGGGATTGAACGAGTGTACTCTTTTCTTGAAACTGTCATAGGTCTTTCATAGTAGAATTGTTTGAGGTACAAAAGTGAAGTATCAGCCTATATTACTGTCCCACTGCAGGGCAAAGGCCTCCATGCTTGCCTAATACGGATTGGTGATCACAAACCCGAGCTATGTTAAGATAATTCGAAACATACTTTTCTGCAAATTAATGTTGTATTTCAATAAATAATTACCTTTTGTAAGCGACAATCATACTCTTGTAAATTTTGCTGAGCCAATATGGATGTCAAGGTGACGAATTCTTTGTTCAAAATATTTTTATGGCAATCAACCAATATAATCGAGGTGGCTAGTTGACATCATTGGTTGACATTATTTGTTTTGCGTTAAATGTGTGCGCTTTACAAAACTAACTACTTCACAAAACTACATTCATTCGTTAATCAACAATCCATATTTAAGGGTATATGTTCAAACAAAAGAAAAGTATTATATATATTTATTTGAGTCTGAATTTAACATTTACACGTCTATGTTCCAGGTAGACACTTCAGATGGCCTGTCTCAGCTGCTGTGCATCTCATGCGAGGACGCTCTTGTGAAGTGCAAGGAGTTCCGGAAGCAATGCTGGACCTCTGACATGCTGATCCGGTCTATCGCTAAGGTAAAGTTGAACTGAGTTTTCTAAGTTGAAATGGCGCGACGGTGCTTTTGTTTGTGACCCCTGCCTCATACACCAAAGGTTTTGAGTTCGATTACCACTCTAGACAAGCGTTTGTGTGATGAGCACTGGTTTATTCAGTGTCTGGGTGTGAGTCTTTCGGCATGAATGGACCTTACAGAAAACCGGCGTGAAGCTGCACTGTGCTGTGTTTCCCTGCGTAAGTGAGGGTACCCGATGCCCAATCCGGAGGGTTCAAAGGTTGGCAGCGCACTTCTTCTTCTTCTTCGTGCGGGCTTTTTCGCAATCAGGCAGCAGTTGTGCCCATTCGCGTGTGGAGGGTGAAGTCAGCCGAGTTCATCAAGGTAACCTATCAACGCCTTGTTGTTGCTGAAGATTTGGAGACTGCCTGGGTTTCAGGCAGTCTCCAGGCCAGGTAGTGTGCCCGGTTGTTGGCCACCCCAATGCACTCTAAATGTACATGAGCGCACACTTCTGACTCCACTAGTGTCGCGGATGTCCACGGGCGCGGCTACAATCGCTTACCATCAGGTGATCCTTCCTCAAAAAAAATGTGTTATAGTTGAAATTCCTCTTTAGTCTGATATCATTTATAAAAAAAAATGTAATTTCAAATATAATAGTGATACTTTGAGATTTAGATTTTATCTATTTGTTGTTAATGTTACAGAGAAAAAAAGAAGAACGCATATCGACACCGGCGAAGCCCAGTGTAGAAGACGATTCTCAAAATACTACCACAGAAGTGGAGGTACCGCTTGAAACCAGAGTATCTGGAGTGTTATACGACAGCCAACTTGTAATTATGATCTCCGCCACAGACTCTGATTCAAAGATATTCCTATCATGCCCACACAACAATTGCACTCACAAGTTTATGAAGAAAAAGGATCTACTATGCCACCTTTCTAAAATGCACTATGTAAATATCAAAAACTTTACCATTGATCTCCAATATTACTGCTGCTATCAGAAATGTGCTTACCACGTCAATTCCCAAAGTAAGAAATGGTTCTCCGGTAGAAAATATCTAAATCAACATTATAATAAAGTACACAAATCTAAAACATTCAGCTGTGACATTTGCGGTCTCAAATTTGCAACGGGATCAGACTTCAAACGTCACCTCAAGACGTGCAATATGACATTTCCATGTAACGAGTGCAATAATATTTACGATACAAACGAGAAGCTCCTAGTTCATTTAATGAGGAGACATCCGGAGCTTCATAAACAATATAAGGATGAAAAGAAGGCGAACAAACGAAAGGCTATTGTTGAAACTGAAACGAAGAAACCTAAAGTAGAAGACAAGTTGGATTACATCTGTGACAGCCCTAAGAGGTCATTTGCAACACAAACGTTAAAACCTGAAGAGAATATTAAAAATGATGTGACATTATTACCTTGGTTTCCTCAGAAATCAGATTATAAGACGGATGAGATATCAACACAGACAGTCTTTGAAGATCTCTTAAGTTTGAAATCGCAGAACAGTGAGGACGAGTCATTATTTTTCTCAGAAACAGTTTCTCTATCTGATATTCAAACTCAGACATTCCCCGTTGAATTTGGACTAAGCAGGTCTAATAAGGAGACTTTGACAAATGAAACGCAATCACCAGATTTGAGCATAAAGGAGACACAGACATGTTTCTGCCTGTATGATTCACCCAAAGTGAGTTATAAGCTATTCGACAGTGTGTCCTCTAGTCCTGCTAGTATTAATCTCACGTCGACACAGACCCAAACGATGAACAAAGGGGATGTATTAATAGGCTCCAACACGATAGAAACACAAACATGCTTCGACGATGAAACGAGTAAAGATGATATTTGATTTTGGAGATACGAATAAGTAGTTGGTACCGACTAAACTAGCTCCCTGCTCACTTTAAGGTCTCGAAGCTGATGGCTGCGAAGACGTCTCAAAAGGTGGCTCCAAAGGTGCTGGACAGGAACAAGCCTTGTGGTGAGGGGCTGTCTTCAGAGACCTTCACTGTAAATGACGCACAGGTTGGTTTCGGCAGCAAGTTCCTAACCAGTAATCGGTCGCTGGTGGTCCCTGGAAGAATCCAAAGTGAATATAATGAATGAGTGAATATAGTGAATAAAAGAAATAAAATTTTAGTTTATAATTATATTTAAAGATAATATTTTGAAAATTTTAAAATTCTTTGTAGGGACCTACTAAAAATATACGTGATGTTGGAAAGGGAAGGGGGGGGGGGGGAGTCTTTAATCTCACTATATATCACGAAGGCGGAGGGGGGGCTTAAAAAATTATAAAAAAAAACACATGATTATTGAACAGCCCCTTATCAACAACTTATCAATAACTTAAATTTCATGTATTGAAATGGGATTACTAAGTTATTAATACAGTGAGCTGTTTTCCAGTAGGTATTTCGGATAGTTTCTAAAAGAAATACAAGATGACGCTACTCTCTAATCAATCGAAGTTTCTCTCTATTCACTCACTATCAATTAAAGTTTGTTTAAAGTTTTATTTTTTAGTATTCTCACTATTAATTAAAGTTTATTTTTTGTCTATAATAGGAAATATTTGATAAGCCAACCATCATCATGATATTTACTGTCCAGCCATATTTAATTTTATTTTACCCATAAGAAAATAGAGATAAAAAGAAAAAAAAGTAAAATATGACGTCTGTCCATTTTGCATCACTCTCTGTAAGTGATTTAAAAAAATGTACATTTCACTGATAAAATACATACATGTTAAGTACGAATTTTTAATATATTTAATGCAATAAGTAAACCTAAAACAATTTTCCCATAAATTAGGGACCATATACCATGTCGATACACCCCACGTACGAATAACCTAAATAAATATAAACTACCAAAGAGTTGCTTGGCAATGTTTGGTTCCAGCGCATATTGTAATGCATTAAAAATACATAACCATTTACCAAACGCACTCAGAAGTGAAACTAATATCAACACGTTTAAAAGAAAACTGAGGGTACTACTTATTGACAAATGTTATTATAATATGCACGAATTTTTCAGCGACAATTTATCACTTACATGATTTTCATTATAAAAATTTTAAATTAATAAAATAAATAAATACATTACCATTAAAATTAATATTATTAATCCATTTCACGTTCATAGGCTATGCCCAAAAGGGTAACATGATGTACAGGAATATAATTGTAACACCTTAACTTCATTAATGAATGCAATAAACGTAATTGACTATTGACTATTGTCTTCCATGTACATCCTTGTACCTAACATTTACAGGGACTGATTGCGTCATCTAGCGAAACACTTGGAAATGTATAAATACCTATTGGAAAACTGCTCATTGTATTGTTCAGAGACAAGTAGACCAAAATTGCAAAACCAAGTGTTATTAATCCATCGTTCGATATAAAAACGAACAGTGACGTATCGTATCGTTATAGGCGCTTATTGGTGCGGGCAGCTACGGTACCCTTCTTATACGTTAGAAAGTGTTAACCGATAGTCACCGATAGTCATCTCATCGGTTAGCCAACTACACAGGACGCTATTGTGCACAAGTGTGAATTAGACATTTAAGTGATTTCATAAAAGAACAGTCGGTCACAAGTTTGGTTACACAACCTGTACGCACCCTTAGTAAAATACCGACCTAACTCAAAATTTTAATAGAGATGCTAAGTGAAAATAGTATCGGCTAAAATCTAGGGATGAAAGGTCATCGAACAACAATTTTGAGTTAAGTGAATAGGTACACTCACATATGAACACGAGATGAAATTTGAAGTGCGTTATTTACTCAAGACTACTCAAGAATAAATTGCAAAGAATTGCTATAATAATATCAACAATTTTGAGTTAGGTCGGTATTTTACTAAGGGTGATGTCAATCAATGTTATTAGTTTTAAACATAAAATACAAAATATTTATTAATCTTCTAATCGCATCTCGTATCGGAGGCCAAGACTCATTTTGGGTCACTGAGCCATCGTAGTAAGTAAGTAATCTTCTAATAAAGTGAGATTTTGATGAGGTAAGACCGATTCGCGAACGCGAGGCTGTCTGTAAGTATAAGTATAAGAATTAAGGTGACGGGTAGGGCACACTAGCGACGCCAATCGATTTTAAGTTTTAGCTACTAACTATTTTAAACAATATCGGGGTAACAATTTCTCGGCAAACACCTGTACTATTTATTTAATACTTAAAGTTAACTGTTTGGTCTGCTTTTGCACTCGAATTTTGGAGTACCGCTAAAAGTGGCCGCTTTTGGCGTGAATCAATTTTTCGCGTACAAAAACGGACCCAATAATTGTGCATGGTTATTTAATAAATAGTATAAGTGTTTGCTGAGAGGTTGTAACCCCGAAATTGTTCAAATAGATACGGTTTAGTAGCTAAAATTTAAAATCGTTTAGCGTCGCTAGTGTGCCCTACCCGTCACCTTAAGGGGTTTAAGTATGTGAAAAGCAAAAATTTACTCTATCATGTACCTATTTTCAGAAAGTTTTGTACTGAATGTATTGATATTATGTATTACAGAACAGTCAACTTTTAAATCCTTTTGAAACATACGAATTAAATAATAAAGCTTTAAATGTTCTTCCTAAATTATTAGGTGACGGGTAGGGCACACTAGCGACGCCAATCGATTTTAATTTCTAGCTACTAAACCGGATCTATTTTAAACAATTACGGGGTTACAACCTCTCGGCAAACACTTATACTATTTATTAAATAACCATGCACAAATGTTGGGTCCGTTTTTGTACGCGAAAAATTTATTCACGCCAAAAGCGGCCACTTTTGGCAGTAATCTAAAATGCGAGTGCAAAAGCAGACCCAACAGTTAACTCATCATCCTCCTGCTCTTTTCCCAGGTTATCTGGGGTAGGCGCAGTATGTTTTTTCTTTTCCATACGTCCCTGTCATTCGTCATCGAATCATCCACCCCTTTTTCCATCATGCTATTCTTCACACAATCCATCCATCTCTTTTTCGGCCATCCTCTGTTCCTCCGCCCACTTACATTTAAAATCATCACTTTTTTGGTTACATGTTCTTCCCCTCTTCTCATGACATGGCCATACCAGGAAAGACAAATGCCTTCAATTTATCAATGATGGGGGCCTCTTTCATACTTCCTCTAATATACTCATTCCTTATGTCTATCCCTTCACGCCACACATCCACCTTAACATTCTCATCTCTGTCGCATGCAATCGTCTTTTATCCGTCTTCTTAACGGCCCAGCATTCTGATCCATACGGGGCAACAGGTCTAATGACTTGACCAAACAGTTAACTATAAGTATTAAATAATAAGTATTTTTATTTTATTTTATTTATTGATTTATTATTGCAGTACCTGTGGCTTACAGAAATGATTCCAACACGCACACATGCTTAAATTTTACATAAATAATACATTTGAATTAAATTTAAAAACAAACAATAAAAAGCACATGCATAAATCAAATAATTGTCAAACGATATTCAAATAGTCAAGGGTGTACTAATATTAATAAATGTCAAAGGAAAAAAAATCAATCTAAGTAAAATGTCAAAAGGATTATAATAATATGTCAATCAAAATGTTATCGTTTTATAGTTTTTTAGATTTTCGAGTTGCATTATAACTATAATGTATCAATACGGGGATTAACACGATATTTATTATGTGATACAACATTGTGTACTCAAATATTTGGCTCGACGTTTCGGCTACGTTACAGCAGCCGTGGTCACGAGCCTCCGGACTCCGGACAGTCCGCTCGTTAACGTAACTATAAAATTGATTGGCGTCGCTAGTGTGCCCTACACATCATCTTAAAACGGTGTTTTAGCTCTGTAAAGAGTGGTGGTAAGCTCATTGGATAAGAGCGTGCTCCTTCCGAGGTCGTAAGTTCGAATCCGAGCGTAATTCAATGGGACTATTTCGCTTGATCGTGATGTAAAATGTAATAGCATAAAAATAAGCTGGACAAAATAAATTGTATGTACAAACCGTGCGGATAAAGAATGGGATCAGAAATGGCGGCGCATCTATTCACTTCTCGCTCGCACACATATTTGCGTCTATACTCGCACTCGTGGGGTGCGAGTATAGACGCGAGTATAGACGCAAATAGTTGTATATGATAAAAATAACAGGTTGTATATGATAAAAATAAAACTAATTAAATTGTGTGTTAAATGTATATCTGTCATCAGTTAGTTTTATTAAGCTGGCACCTATTTATGTCATGGAGGAAATTACTAATATATTGATATTCCTATATTTTAAGAGCACTTTTGATGTCAAGCTTAAATGTTATTTATTAAATGTTTGGAAATTATGAATTCTATTTCATTTGTGATTCCAATGAGGGTTTTCTCGTGTGAAAAATCCGCTAGATGGAGTGAGGTCCATATACGATGTGATTGGTTATTTTTAAACGTGATCTGTCAAAATGTCAATTTGACAAAGTAAACAACCAATGCGGTTGATGTTGGACCTCAGTCCAACAGTACGCCATCTAGCGGATTTTTCACACGCGAAAACCCTAATTGAGGTGAAGCATCGAAGAAACTAGCGTCGATATTTTCCCTTATGAATTCACTGTCGTACAGTAACCTTAATTTTTATTATTTCCGCCTAAAGTGGCCACTTTTAGCAATTACTAAAATTATGCTTACTTGAAGGAAGAAATAATTTTGTCTCAATAAAATATTAAGGCAACGGGTAGCCCTAACTAGCGACACCAATCGATTTAAATTGTTAGCTACTAAACCGGAACTATTTTAAACAATTTTAGGGTTACAACCTCTCTGCAAACACTATGTTGGGTCCGTTTTTGAACGCGAAAAATTGAATCACGCCAAAAGCCGCTTTTGGCGGAAATTCACATTTCGAGTACAAAAGCAGACCCAAAAGTTAAGTATTTAATAAATAGTGTGTTTTTAAAAATGTTTCATAATCGCCACATTTAATGCAAATCTGCTAGTTTCGTCGATGCGCCACCTTCCGTCTAATGAACGAAGTATGAAACACGGTCACTACCACAGACGGTAGACGAAGATACAACGGTCACCACGAAGCTGTACAACCTGTGCGGATAAAGAATGGGGATTTGCGTCTATACTCACACCCCACGAGTGCGAGTATAGACGCAGTTAGTGTGCGAGCGAGAAGTGAATAGATGCGCCGCCATTTCTGATTCCATTCTTTATCCGCACAGGTCTATTTCAGGATCTATTTCTTCGTGACGGTCACGGACACAGACTAGATTAGATACTTCGACCCTCAGAACAATAACTAAAGCAATAGAAGCCCTACTAAAATAAAAGCTACGTACAACTATCTTATTCACATCTGATGATACTTGCACGAGAGTGAGCGAAACAAATACACCGCTTGGTTTTTATTATTTTCGAATGAGTCACGAGTTAAAATGTCAAATGGTTCTACTTGGTTGTAATAATTAATAATGCTACTAAATCAAAAGTACGTACCTGCGCCATGATCTTTTTTGTAAAGTCAGACCGATTGATAATGGTCGCATTGTTGTTACGGTCATGCGTCGCGTCGTGGACGGTTTTGGCTGGTGACAACCTTCTGAATTACGAATGTCCAGATGTATATGCATCCGTTTCTTACAAATTTACAATGTCATAAGAGAAAATAGTACAGTCAACTCCAAAAATATGACGCTTTAGGACGTTGTCACAATATATAATATAAGAAAGTCGACCTCTACTTTCTTATAGGTAAGTATTGTGACAAGGTCCTAAAGTGTATAGGTACATATTTTCGGAGTTGACTGTACAAACTGCTGTATTCTGTTGCTATTTTAGTACGGTTTCTATTGCTTTAGTTATTGTTCTGAGCTTCCAAATGCGCCATCGGCCATTTATTTTAACTATTCGTAGATTATATTCCATGAACGCCAACGCCTTCTGTTAGAAATTCACCAACACTTTTAACGTTGACGTTAATATCGAAAACACTACCGCCGGCGGGCTAACCCTTCGGCGATATAGTCTAAATCGAATCAATCCTAGGATTTCAACGGCAAGAAGAATAAAAAACAAATGTATAGATATTGAGTTTATAATTTTAATACAAATTTATTCTTATAAAAATATTGCCCTATTTAACAATATAATATGTACAATAAATTATTATACATATGTATAGTCTGGTCAAAATAATAAGCCACGATTGCCACTTCAACAAAATTCTACAACATAACGTTGTAAGAACGGACATTGAATTTATCAAATCTTTCTATGTTAAAAAAGCACAATATCATAGTTTTTTTTTAATTTATGTTTGCATTAATTTATTGCAATAAAGACAAAAAAGATAATTTCACGATTTACTTTATCTGTTAAACTCTTTTCTAGAGAATTGAACGTTAATATAATGTTGTATATGTCAATGCATTTTCTTTTAAACCTCTAGGGAAGGTACCCCATATAATCGAACGAATACAATGTTAATCGTGTAGGAATATTCATCTGTGGGCCTCCAGTGTTTATGTTGCCTACTAATTTTCTGCCTGACTGTACCAGCCCACGGAAATGAATATCGTGAGGAAGTTTTGAAAGATTGAGTGAGTTGAGAGGAAGGAAGGCGAAATGACAAGTTTAAGTAAAGGTAAAAACACAGTGTATATTACCGGAGAAATAATTTACAAAAGGATAGAAAAACATAAAATAATTAAATAATTCGCGAGAAAAAATTAGTGCAGAAGAAATGTCAAAAGTGAAGTGACGGAAAAATTTAAATAAAAATAATCTTTAAAACATTTTCGGCCAGTGCCGCAAAGAGGCCGCATAGCGCGCCCTCACACAACCACAAATATAAGTCACATTTTGATTAAAATAAACGTGTTATTCTCTTGCTTACAAAGCACATAAGATAAAGCGTCGTGATTTCCAAGAAAAAGAAATAAACTGGCCGCGGATTGATATCTATACCCGAAACTGGAATTCAAGACCAAAAAAGTTACTACAATGTTGCTACTGCAATAAAATGATCGTACAATAGTATATACCTATTTTCTATAAACATGCGCTGACATAATTTATTTATTGGTAATTTTGATTCTATAATTTAAAGAACTAGTTTTATCGACTTATTTTTACATAAATACAAGACGCTTTAATAAAAACTTGATCATCAGTAATGTTTGGTAGAAAAGTTGGTAATACGCTTGTGTCCCTTCAGGTGTATATAACATTTGGTACAACATCTGAACTTACATGTTGTTGTTTCGTGCAGTGAGGTGCCGCAGCGATATTTATATTAGGAATCTTTGAATTACATTGTTTTAAACACTGCTATTATGTAATAAATAAGTTGTCACGTGAACAACTTGCTAGGACCTATGAGAGTCTTAAAACCTGCGATTTCGTTAAGTAGTCTCGGCAGAATCCATAGGTCGAACGCTAAACGCCCCTGTTTTATTGAGTAGGTAACTGCGACTTTCGACTGACTTCGACTGTTAACTACCCACTTTGTCAAAACATCAAAAATAAAAAAAGAATTAAGTAAAAACTTTTCCATACTATCTTAATACTATGCCACATTTTCGTGGGTGTTAATGGGTGATTCTATTTGTTTAATTTCTTTACAATAAAATTTTGTCAATGTTGGTTGACTTGAAAATATAGTTTGTAATTAAGTTTCTATTTTTTGAGAAAATCCTCATTATGAATTGTGCCAGCCTATACTAAGAAAAGAAGCATACACAAAAAAGGTTGACCAAACCTGAAAACTTGATTTGACAATGACATAAGTGACATTGATAGATTTGATAGTGACGTATCTGTCGTAGTTTTTTTGGTCTTTAATTCCAGTTTCGAGTATAGTAGATCGGTACCTGCTCTCCTCTTTCTTTTCAACAATTTTTATTCACATTTCTCCAAATAAAAGTACTAATAACTTCTTTTCCATTATTTTTCGTTTATTAATTAGTATTCGATTCACGTTTGTTTGAAGTAAAGTAATGTATCAGCCAGTAGAAATAAAGTCATCACTACTATGACGGGATTAGGCTCCATCACCACGCATGCCAAATGCGGATTGGTGATCACAAACCCGAGCTATGTTCGAAAAATTCGAATCATACTTTTCGCTCGACCCGGGAATCGAACCCAGGACCCCGAGATCACTACCCGGTGTTAAACCACTAGACCAACAGGGTGTTGTTTGAAGTACAACCTATGCGGATATAGAATGGGATCAGAAATGGCGGCGCATCTAATCACTTCTCGCTCGCACACTATTTGCGTCTATACTCGCACCCGGGGTGCAATCCACGAATGAATTACAACCTGTGCGGATTAAGAATGGGATCAGAAATGGCGGCGCATCTATTCACTTCTCGCTCGCACACTATTTGCGTCTATACTCGCACCCGGGGTGCAATCCACGAATGAATTACAACCTGTGCGGATAAGAATGGGATCAGAAATGGCGGCGCATCTATTCACTTCTCGCTCGCACACTATTTGCGTCTATACTCGCACCCGGGGTGCAATCCACGAATGAATTACAACCTGTGCGGATAAAGAATGGGATCAGAAATGGCGGCGCATCTATTCACTTCTCGCTCGCACACTATTTGCGTCTATACTCGCACCCGGGGTGCAATCCACGAATGAATTACAACCTGTGCGGATTAAGAATGGGATCAGAAATGGCGGCGCATCTATTCACTTCTCGCTCGCACACTATTTGCGTCTATACTCGCACTAGTGGGTGTGCGAGCGAGAAGTGATTAGATGCGCCGCCATTTCTGATGCCATTTTTTATCCGCACAGGTGATAATTCATTCGTGGATTGCTAACTGTTAGCCGAAGGATGCGCATTCCCGAAGCGCAGTTCGCTACAGGCCTACATCGTCGCCTACTAACGCCCTGTTGGTCTAGTGGTTTAAGTACCGGATCATGATCTCGGGGTCCTGGGTTCGATTCCCGGGTCGAGCGAAAAGTATGTTTCGAATTTTTCGAACATAGCTCGGGTTTGTGATCACCAATCCGCATTTGGCAAGCGTGGTGATTAAGCCTAATCCCATCATCGTAGCGATAACTTGATTTCTATGATGGAGGCCTTTGCCCTGCAGTGGGACAGTTTATAGGCTGATACTACATCGTCGCGCCGAGGGTCTGAGAGCCCCTCTCAGCGTGCATAAGGTTCATTTTCACTGGGTCATCACAAAAAATCTTTGTGTCTTTTTTTATATAAATTGTATAAGCCGGTGATTCCCTCCCGGTGATTCTACCTCAATGGTTCCCACAGAATACCAGCGCCATGGCCATCCGCCGTGACAAAGCAGCTGAGTGGTAACCATTTTGGTAACACGTCACGGCAAAGTGTCTCTTTCTTTTATATTTTCTTGTACTACTATGTTTGTGATGTGTTTACCAAATAAAATTTTATTCATTCATTCATTCATTTCTTCAAAAAAAAGGATATTATTACTCTGGTTGTCTGGAAGAGATCGCTATTAGCAATAAGACCGCCTACATTGTTTTAGTATAATACCATTGACTGCCTCGCTGGCGCAGTGGTTAGTGGGTCGCACTTTAAAGCGACGGCTGCGCAAGAGGTCCCGAGTTCTATCCCCGGGTCGGGTCAAAAATTTGTACCCAAGTTTTCGGTACGAAATTCTTAGTGTCAGCCCGGAGTCTGGAAGTTGGCGGTCTTGTACCCCCGCGCCTCGGAAAGCACGTTAAGCCGTTGGTCCTGCGCCCAATCCCTCTGGTCGTGTCATAGTAGTGTCCCATCGGAATATGAGGGTAAGGGAATAGAGAGTGCACTTGTGTTTGCGCACACACTGGCTGCCGTAGCCGTTATCGGTTGGAGGATTAAGTATAATACCATAGACTAAGATTTGTAAATTTTGTGCAATAGATCTTACAGATCTTAGTCTAAGGTATTATACTTAATTCTCCAACCGATCACGGCTACGACGCCCAATCTCAACGATCAGCCACGTATGCAGGATTTATTATAGTGCTCAGGTGTGTGCGAAAAAACACAAGTGTATCTATCTATCTCATCATCATCATCATCATCATCAGCCCATTTAAGTCCCCACTGCTGGGGCACGGGCCTCCCTCCATCAAATGGGGGGTAATTGCCATACTCACCACGCTTGGCAGACGGGTTGGCGAGGGTTTTGATATAAATGCAGAGTTTTCCTTCTCTGGGTGCTGATGATCATGCCAGCAGCTTTACCTTAGTCGCCTTTTACGACACCTCGGTAAGAGTGAGGGTGGCCTATTCTACTCTCCCGGGGACCATACGGCTAATACTCTCGGCTCTATCTATCTACTCAGGGCTTAGTCCTGGGGCTGGTCGCTGGGCTGTGGCTGCTTCTTCTTATTGTTCGGCAGTTTGAGATGGACCGAGCTGACGTGCAGCTTCAGCGAGTTCGACTGGCTGAACGTCTTGGCGCAGAACTGGCAAGCGTAGGGCTTCGCCCCCGTGTGCACCTGCCAACAAGATACATAGTTCAGTTGTAGATCAGATAAAGTGCGACAAGGCATAAAAGTGACATTGATAGGGTGGCACTGTACTTCTTTATGTATTAATATTTAAATTTAAATACCCTACCAATTTAAATTTAAATATGGTTGTATCGAACTGTTTATAGAGAAAGAATAGAATAGAAGAATAGAAAGAGGCAGAGTAGAATAGGCCACCCTCACTCTTACCGAGGTGTCGTAAAAGGCGACTAAGGTAAAGCTGCCGGCATGATCATCAGCACGCAGAGAAGGAAAACTCTGCATTTATATCTAAACCCTTGCCAACCCGTCTGCCAAGCGTGGTGAGTATGGCAATTACCCCTCATGTGATTGAGGGAGGCCCGTGTCCCAGCAGTGGGGACTTAAATGGGCTGATGATGATGATGATGATGAACTGTTTATGGATAAGCCCGTTCATGATTAAAATGTGTTAAATATTTAACGCTAAAATAATAATTTATTTATTTTAAGCCCGGGATCATAGTCAGAATCCCGGGGCATGCCCATATTAATATCTATGTTTGCGGTCAATGAACCCAAATAGCTCTACGTACTCCGATCATTGGTCATATAGCAATATCGGAGACAAACTACGAAGAAGATACGTACTACTTACTATTGGACAGCTGCGTATCTTATACATATCGGGAAATTAAGCGATGTAAAAATGCAGTGACATCTATCGAGCGCCCCCAACAACTACTTAATAGTTGGTCATGTTTTGCAAACATTGTAAGATTTGTTAGCAGAACTTGTTTGCCAGCATTTGGCAAACGCCAATTTGTAGTAATACTAAATGTATGCCGAGCATGCCTGTTTGTGTTTGTAGTCGGCATGTGCTTGCTGTTTTTAGCAAACAATAATCTCTACACTCACCCGGCAATGCCTGTTCAAAGCAGGTTTCTGGTTGAACCGCTCCACCGTAGTGGATCCTCTCGTGTATCCAGTGTTGGTTTTATTGTATCATCTTCTGGTTGTATTGTACACTCACCCGGCAGTGCCCGCTCAGAGCAGGTTTCTGACTAACGCGCTTGCCATATACCGCGCAACAGTCTCCGCTAGTATATGTGTCATATAGAAACATCGGACACAAACTACGAAGAAGACAGAAGAAGATACGTACCACAGGACACAATATATACGTACTACTATTCGACAGCAGGCACATCTTATAGAAATCCGGGAACACAAACGCTTGCGCGATGTAAAAATGCACAGTGACATCTATCGAGCGCCCCCAACAACTACTTAAGAGTCGTCTCCTCACCCGGCAGTGCCTGTTGAGCGCAGGTTTCTGGCTAACGCGCTTGCCACATACCGCGCAACATCATAGCAACATTGGAACCTAAACAAGCAAGAAGATACAACTATTGGACCGCAGGCGTATCTTATAGAAATCCAGGAACACAAACGCTTGCGCGATGTAAAAATGCACAGTGACATCTATCGAACGCCCCCAACAACTACTTAAGAGTAATCTGCTCACCCGGCAGTGCCTGTTGAGCGCCGGTTTCTGGCTGAAGCGCTTGCCGCACACGGCGCAGCAGTAGGGCCGCTCGCCGGAGTGGATCCTCTCGTGTATGCGCTTCTGGTTGTTGTCGGCGAAGCGCTTGGGGCAGTGCGCGCAGGCGTACGGCTTCTCGCCCGTGTGCGTGCGCTGGTGGTACGTGAGCGACGCGTTCGACTGGGGATACACGTTTACTCCGTAAAATACAGGGTCTCATCATCTTGTGTAGCCATGACCTGGACCCTTTTGGGCCCAGACATGTTACATTCCGTTTGAATGTCAAACGGATTCTCCACTGAGCTTCCTTCCTAGTGGTAAATATAATCTAATTTTTTGAATAAATATAAATGCATCATTTTCATTTTTGTTAAGTACTGCTAATTGATAAACGCTTGAACTACTAAATCATTTGTTTCTGTAGGCGATGTTATTGGTATTGCTGTGTGTACACGTTCTTAGGTTTCAATCTAGCTCTAAGTATATTGTTCTTAAGTTTGTATTTTTATCGATTGTCACCTGTTGTGTATGCCTTAAATTAAATAAATAAATAAATCTTCCTGCCCTTTTCTCAGGTTATCTGGGTTCGGCGCAGTATGTCTTCCTTTTCCATATGTCCCTGTCTTTCGTCATCGAATCATCCACCCCTTTTTCCCATCATGTCATTCGTCACACAAACCATACATCTCGAATCATCCACCCCTTTTCCCATCATGTCATTCTTCACACAATCCGGATGGATGAATGATTTTCACACAATCCATCCATCTCGAATCTTCCACCCTTTTTCTCATCATATCATTCTTCACACAAACCGGATGGATTTCGGATGGATGGATGATTCGAGATGGATATCTCGAATCATCTAACCCTTTTCCCATCATGCCATTCTTCACAAAAACCATCCATCTCGAATCATCCACCCCTTTTCCCATCATGTCATTCTTCACACAATCTATCCATCTCTTTTTCGGCCGTCCTCTGTTCCTCCACCCACTTACATTTATATTCATCAAAATACAGGGTATATAGGTAGACATTTACATCTCTTTAACCAAGTGTTCCACTTACCATTCTGAACAATATTTTGTTCAACGACTCTTGAAAATTCGTTGAAATTTTTTGTGTGTTATTATTTACAAAAAAGTTTTCCAAAATTGTATGAAAATATAGATAGATAGATAGATACACTTTATTGCACAAAATTTACAGATCTTAGCCTAAGTTATTATACTAAAACAATGTAGGCGGTCTTATCGCTAATAGCGATCTCTTCCAGACAACCTCAGGGTAGAGGAAAATATTTTGTTTCAAAAGTCAAAACTGCTCTAGAACACTGTTTTAGCTAACAAAGGTCTGTTAAACGTTTTTGAATAAAGTCATAGAGTAGGTATAATAAATATCGTTCAAAATGGTTGGTAGCACACATAGTTAAAGCGATGTAAATATTCAGAGATACATACTGTATTGAGGAGGGCTAATAGTAAATTTATAGCTATTTCTAGTGGCGTAGCTAAGAGGGGCAGTAGGTTTAAGAGATTACAACTCTATCTCGTCAATTTTTCACATACAATAGTACCCATTGAATTAGGTTATGGTTATTATTGAACAAGGTTATGATTATTATTGAATGAGGTTATGGTAATTATTGAATGACGTTATGGTTATTATAGAATAAGGTTATTGTTATTAATGAATAAGGTTATGGTTATTATCAAATAAGGTTATCATTGAATGTGGTGATGGTTATTATCAAATAAGGTAATGGTTATTATCGAATAAAGTTATGGTCATTATTGAATGAGGTTATAGTTATTATTGAATAAGGTAAGGGTTATTATCGAATAAGGTAATGGTTATTATCGAATAAACTTATGGTCATTATTGAATGAGGTTATGGTTATTATTGAATAAGGTAAGAGTTATTATCGAATAAGGTTATGGTTAGTATCGAATAAAGTTATGGTCCTTATTGAATGAGGTAATGGTTATTATCGAATAAAGTTATGGTTTTTATCGAATAAGGTAATGGTGAGTAAATTTTATTATCAATAATTATACAAAAATATATACATTTAACAGTGGCGAAGAGTCCATACAACCCGATTCCCGTCGGCTTCCCTTACGAAAAATCGAATCTATGGGCCAACGATATTTTTATCTGTTAAATTCACTTAGTGTCACACTTACATAGTTCAAATAGTTTGAATTATAGACTTAACGCCTACAAAATTTGATGAGCAACGCAAATAATGCAGGTGGCAAGCCGGTAAAATACCGAGTTACTTCTTCATACTAAAAATTCTCATACTGAGCATCTGTCCTTTTCATTTATGTGTATAGATCGTCATGTTCCGTCTCGTTTTAGCACGTGCAAATTTACTAAGAAATAACTCGATGCCTATCGGCTTGTTATAGAGATAGGATAATTAGCAACGCACAGATGCAAGCGAGAAAGAAGAAAAATTATAATGATTCCCAATTAAGAATGAATGTAGCACGGTATTAAATCATGACAGGAGCGTACTATATTTTTATTTCCCTTGCTTTTTAGTTTTTATTTAATGGCGGATAATGCTAATTGTAAACAACTTGTTGCTTTCGTTTTGTCGAATTTTATTTGTTTTGGTGTTGAATTGTGGTGAATTGGATTAATTTTTGTATTGTGTGTTGTGCTGAAGTCATCTTAATGTCGGTCGTCGGTTAAAAATGTCATTAATACTGATATATTGTTGTCGCACAGATTATTTGCTATCGAACAAGACTTCGTTCTCTAAGTTTTGAAAACAAAACACATGTAGTAAAATTAGGCCGCGCCAATCAAAATATTTTTTTTTCGACTTTTACATATGACGGTGGGATAGCCACGCATCGGCATGAATGGGCCGGTTCGATCGTAGTGGTACCACGACCTCACAGAAAACCGGCGTGAAGCAGCACTGTACTGTGTTTCGCTGCGTGAGTGGGGGTACCGGAGGTCCAAGTCGGGGGAAAGTGGGGTTTAAAGGTTGGCAGCGCACTTGTGACTCCAATGATGAGGGTATCCATGGGCATGCTGAGCATTTTGGTAAGTTATATTCCGGCTTCCCTTTTAAAAATATTCACCCTTCGCCACTGACATTTAAGGATATGCCTACCTACCCATATAAATCCTAAACGTTTAATAAAAGTGATACCGAATAAATGTACATATTTACAAAAAGAAATTGCCTGCCCCACTGATGTTGTCCAACGTGCCCAGAATGCTAGCGGTGTTGCCTCGTTGAAATTCCAACCCTATTGAATGAGGTAATGGTTATTATCGAATAATAATAATAATTAAAAAAATATATATTTATTTTCGTTAACAAAGTTTGAATTAAGTAGTTAGTGGATGGAGTCGCCCTTTAAGCTGAAAAGCCTGTGTTTGGAAACCCCGCTCTTCCTTATTCTATTAAAATTGCGACTGTGTGTGACGTGTGCGTGCGTGCGTGCGTGCGTGCGTGCGTGCGTGCGTGCGTGCGTGCGTGCGTGCGTGCGTGCGTGCGTGCGTGCGTGCGTGCGTGCGTGCGTGCGTGCGTGCGTGCGTGCGTGCGTGCGTGCGTGCGTGCGTGCGTGCGTGCGTGTGTGTGTGTGTGTGTGTGTATGCGCGCGTGCGTGTGATATGTGTGTTGTGTTTGGCTTGTGTCCATGTGTGTGAGCTATAAGTTGCGGTTTAATACAGATTCTATTTCATCATATGTTTTTAACTGAACCCATTCTTCTAAGAGCTTTTTTGCAGTTACGTAGTTTGTGGCATGTATATTTAATTCTTTATTATTTTTATTAAAAAGAATAAGGTAATGGTTATTATCGAATAAAGTTATGGTCATTATTGAATGAGGTTATGGTTATTACTGAATAAGGTTGTATTGTAATGGTTCTGCTTACCGTGCACTTCTTGCCGCAGACCTCGCAGACGATGTTCTTGTTGTACTTCAGGCCCAGGTGCACGCGCGCCACGTGCACTCGCAGCTTCGCCCGGCTCGCGAACGTGGCGCCGCACTGCAATTTTAAATGTACATTACTGCAATAAGCCTAGGTCACCTGGACAGAAATAAGGAATCGATTGAGACCTCATTCATCGAAATCAGCTGAGCAGTTTAGACAGAATCTTGGACATACAAACATATTTACATAATTACTTACGTACATAGACTTTTTTGTGTGGCCGTGTGGTCCCCGGCAGAGTAGAATAGGCCACCCTCACTCTTACCGAGGTGTCGTAAAAGGCGACTAAGGTAAAGCTGCTCGCATGATCATCAGCACCCAGAGAAGGAAAACTCTGCATTTATATCAAAACCCTCGCCAACCCGTCTGCCAAGCGTGGTGAGTATGGCAATTACCCCTCATGTGATTGAGGGAGGCCCGTGCCCCAGCAGTGGGGACTTAAATGGGCTGACGATGACGATAGACTTTTTTTACTGTGTGATATGTGGAAGACGAGCAGACGGATCACCGGATGGTAAACGATTGCCGCCGCCCATGGACACCCGCGACACCAATGGAGTCAAAACCTTCAACCCCTCTTCCCACCGGATTGGGCCTCCGGTACCCGCACTCACACAGCGAAACCCAACACAGTGCTATTTCGCGCCGGTTTTATGTGAGGCCGTGGTATCACTCCGGTCGAGCCGACGAATCATTCATGCTGAAGCGTGGCTCTCCCACGTGGTGGTAAATCTTAAGATTTTATTTTCCATAAACTATTTTACTGTTTAATAATAGCATTTGGTAAATAAGAGATCTGTAAAATGTTTTGGTAAATGAGAGATTTTTTTCCTGAATATATATATTTTTCCTCTTGTTTAATGTTTGTGGGAATTTTATTATAAATTAAAATAGATATGAAGGGTACAGGAGAAGAAAGATCATTGACAGTTGAGGTTTTTTTGAGAAAACTGTTGTTTATTTCATTATCTCAAAGTCATTATTTAAAAACATTATAAAAAAAAATGTGTTATAAAATAGAATAATATTAATTCTGATTTTAGCTAAATTAGAAATATAATGTAAGATTTTTTTATTCAAATTAAATTACATATCATTTATTTCAACCAAATTACAGGTCATATACAAAATAGAAAATAGAATAATTAATTATAGCAATACAATATTTGACATTCATACATTGTAATAAGTATATAAATGTGAAGTTAAATTAAATTCATAGGGGATTATAAATGTCAAGTTAAATAGAAATAAAAAAAAAATGTCAGTTCCATTAAAGTTGGTTATACAATTAAAATTATCATAAAAATGTTAAGTATGTTAAGTTTTATCCAAAGTGTTAAAATTACAAAAAAGGATTACGATCTTTCTTCCCCTGTATTCTTCATACATGGTGTATCTGTGAACATTTACATCCCTTTAACCAGTTGTTCTACCAACCATTCTGAGCAATATTTGTTCTAGGACTTTTCGAAATTCGTCGAAATTTTTTTCGACTTCCCATACAAAACATACATATCTGTTTGTATTGGTCTGGGTGTTATCTATGTATTATAAGTTTATATTTACAAAAGAAAAGTATTATGTGAATATATTTGTAATCCCGCTGTTGGTTCTGATATCCGTAACACAGGTGCTTGAGCTACCTATCTCGTAGTCAGATCAATGTAAGTGATGTTGTGAAATATTTATTATTATTAAAAATGACTGAGTCACGTGACCGACTTTGTATGAAAAGCTGAATTTCTTTAATGCGAATTTCCAAAAGTCATAGAACAAATGTTGTTCATAATGGTTGATAGAACACGTGGTTAAAGGGATGTTAATGTTCACAGATACACCCTGTATGTAATATGGACCTGATTTATAAATTTCTAAATCCGGTTCTGGGAATGTTAATTTATTTTTACGTCTTCGATCGAAATACTTGGGGTTCTCTACGACAAACTACGACAGACCTGATCACAAGGCAGATGCGCCTGCGGCGCGGCGGCGTCCGGCGGGATGGGCGCGCGCGCGTGTCGCGGCGCGGCGTGCGCGAGCACGTGTGCGCGCAGCGACGTGTTCGCTGGGATCGTGACGTCACACGCCAAGCAACGCACTCTGGAATACAAGTGGAATAGAAAAGAAAACCTAATTATAAAAACTTTTCTTATAGAAGTAATAGAAACAGAACAGCTGTTTTATAAATTTCAAGATTTTGACAATTTCAATTTTTTTTTAATTTCTCTAATAGTTTCTAAAAGTATTCAAAAGTATGATTATGTACAATGGCGGACAGGTCAAGCTATACAAAACTGTCAAATTTCCTCAATCGATTTCGAACTCAATTCGTAACACTATAAGATTTATAATCGCATGAAGAAATTTGACAGTTTTGTATAGCTTGATGTGTCCGCCACTGTACTACGCCGCACAGACCAAATTAGCAGCGACCTACATGCAGCGCGCCTGACCGATGGACCGTCTTCGTGCACCGTCGACACACTAGCAAACACCTTTTAATGTGTTCATAAGATTAAACGTTATATATAAACTATGTAATTGACATCAATAAACAGATTTCAACCGTCTATGTTGGGCCTCATTTCTACCGCTGCAGCCAAGACATCTTTAGCCGTCACTATGACCAGTCGAGTGAGCCTGCTCGACTGGCAGCGGTCCCCTCCTACCTACCGTCCTGACTCTTCCCGCTTGCTACTGCTCTGGGCGACCCCAGAGCAAAATCTCTTCACCTTATCTATATATGTATTTATTCTCATGATTAGGCAGGACTAGAGCTCTAGTAGTAACCTAAGTTACTTAAGGTGACGGGTAGGGCATACTAGCGACGCCAAACGATTTTAATGTTTAGCTACTAAGCCGGATCTATTTCAAACAATTATACTATTTATTAAATAACCATGCACAACCATTGGGTCCAACGCGTACGCGAACAATTGATTTAGCGGCCACTTTTGGCGTGAATCAATTTTTCGCGTACAAAAACGGATCCAAAATTTATGCATGGTTATTTATTTAATAAATAGTAAAAATGTTTGCCTAGAGGTTGTAAACCCGAAATTGTTTAAAATAAATCCGGTTTAAAATAGATTCGGTTTAGTATTAAAATCGATTGGCGTCGCTAAAGTGCCGTCGCCCTAAATTTGGTTGCCGAGTTGGTCTGTGCGACGTAGCTCGTACAGATTAAAACACAATGTTCAATTTTTTTTATTTATTTCTACATTTTACAACTGTATTTAAATTGAGTGTCATAAAAACCTTGCCGGATTGTTCTTGACACGGTTACACATGAGTGTCGCTTATTTAAGTAAATAAAAAAATATATTATATTAATAATAATAAAGTATGAATAGAACAAAACTTATACGTTTGCGTAGGTACCTATGCCGAGCCATCTCGCTCGCATTGAGCTGCCCAGAGCAACTCATAAAAAATGGCAACATACAGGGTAATACGCATAGTGTATTCAATTATAGATAATTAGGCCGGTAATGAAAAAAAAACAACCTGTATTGTATATAGATAAGGATAACAGAAAGAGAAAACATACCCATTTTCGTTTCCTAAAGCGTGTTTAATAGAAGTGATTATATGTCGCTGCCACGCCGTGACCGACATGAACTGTATGTTGCACTCTACGCAAAATATCTTCTTATCAACCAGTTCATCCGTACACTTCTGAAATAAAACAATCAGGATAATTAAAACAATTGGGCCCAAGATGCCTCCTTGAGAGACTCCTAAGCTAGTCTTTTTTATTTCGCCATTCTAAAAGCTTCAAGCGGATTTCAAGTTTAAACGCCTAGTTTTTATGAACTATTTGATATTTTATTGCACCTCACAATGATTCATTTTAGATTCTAATCGATTTTAGGAAAGTATTGTTACTGATACAGTGTCTAAAGCTTTGGAGAGATCGAGAAAAAAATTATCATCAATAAAATGTAATGTCCATGCTTGCGTATATATCTACTGTGGCTCCGTGGTGTATGTAACTTGTTTGTTATGAATAAACCAGTGTATAACCGACTCTCGACTTTGTTGCTCGTTCCTTTCCCCGCGCCATACTTACAAACTAAACAATATTGTAAAAGGTAAAGGCGACGGGTGGCCCTAACTAGCGACGTCAATCTAAATTTAAATTTAAATTGATAGCAACTAAACCGGATATCTTTATAACAATGGACAACATTTCAAAATTGCTAAGATCTGAAACAAAAAATACCATTTCTTTATTTACTTTTCCGCTGCGCAAATATATATTTATTAATTTTTTATATTGGTTATTTACTGAGAAAAAAATTAAAAAACTAAAAAACGTAAGATGACGTCATCGGACGGCAGAATGTAAAATATTTCTTTGCTTAGCACATTATAGTTTTAAATTTACGTAATGCCAAACTCATGACATGTAACTGTCAAAAAAAAAGACAACTTGTCAACGTTGAATGTATGAATGACGTTGACAATGTTGACACTAGTATTATTTACCTTTGACAGTAGTACCTTTTTTTTTATTAAAACAATGATAAGCAAAGGAATATCGCTGTATTCAGCCGTCCGATGACGTCATTTGGCGCTTACGTCTATTTAGAATAAAAAGAATTTCAATAATTATTTTATGCATGAAAATGGACAAATTTTGAAAAAAGAAAAAATATGGGTCTGTTCATTTTATGTCTACTTTCATATAAAAAAACAATATGGGCATGTTAAAAATTTGAAATGTTGTCCATTTCGAATTTCGAGCCTCTCGGAAAGAATATATACAATTTTTTTTTAAATATTAGACTTATAATTTCGTTTCGGTTCGGTTCAAACCACATTCGGCTCATGCCAAGTTTCATCGAGAATTAACTAATCAGAAATTTACTCAGAGATGGTGAACGAAATTATTTTATTCTTATTCTTAAATGTTATATATATATATATAATGTTATATGTAAGTGCTGTGTACAAGCCTAAGCAAATAAAGAATTATTTTGATTGATTGATTTGGATTGATATAAAGCATGTATTGATACCTCATCGTGCCTCCTATGCGCTTTGGTCTTGTGCATCAGCAGGCCGTGCCTCCCCACGAAGCTGTCCCCGCACTCGCTGCACACGTGCTCCGTCGGGTGCCGCTTGCGCAGGTGTGTGAGGTATGACGTGGGCTTCCTGAAAATAATATATTTGTCGGAAGGTCATGAGTATAGTTGCTATATTGATAGTGACGCACCAACGACGAAAATCCTGATTGTCGTCGTTTGGCAGAGTCTAGAAGGTTGAAGCGAATGTTCACCGTGTCACTTTTACGTCGTGAGTCGTCGAGTGAAGTCGTGCTCTAGGAACTGCTGTGTATCACTATCAGTTTAGATTTTAAAGTCAGCCTACCGCAGTAATTATTGATCGGGAGTGAAAGTGTTTTCAATTATTAATGGACAACATTTCATATTTTTAACATGTCCATATTGTTTTTTTATATGAAAATAGACATAAAATGAACAGACCCATATTTTTTCTTTTTTCAAAATTTGTCCATTTTCATGTATAAAATAATCATTGAAATTCTTTATATTCTAAATAGACGTAAGCGCCAAATGACGTCATCGGACGGCTGAATACAGCGATATTCCTTTGCTTATCATTGTTTTACTAAAAAAAAGGTACTACTGTCAAAGGTAAATAATACTAGTGTCAACATTGTCAACGTCATTCATTCAACGTTGACAAGTTGTCTTTTTTTTGACAGTTGCATGTCATGGGCTTGGCATTTCGTAAATTTAAAACTATAATGTGCTAAGCAAAGAAATATTTTACATTCTGCCGTCCGATGACGTCATCTTACGTTTTTTAGTTTTAAATTTTTTTCTCAGTAAATAATCAATATAAAAAATGAATAAATATATATTCGAGCAGCGGAAAAGGAAATAAAGAATTGGTATTTTTTGTTTCAGAGCTTAGCAATTTTGAAATGTTGTCCATTTTTAAGGTGTAATTTCGTATTTGTAACAATAAAATTAGTGACAAATCGGTGTAACACATCATTTTATTGCCTGTGACCCATTTTGTAAGCCCACAATGTCTGAAAATAGCGGCGAACCGCCACCATTATCCGACATATTTATTTTATTTATTTTCCCATCTTCTTCAATGGAGAAAAATACACTTTCATAAAAAGGGCGACGGTAACTCAGCGGTTCAGAATGCACTTTCCATACGGGGAGTTCGAATCTGGATTTCAGAAATCTTTGTGCGTATTTCTACTATAAGCTCGGCGGTGAGGTAACCTGAATTTCGGACAATTCACACTACTGCCTCACAGAAGAACGGCGTGAAGCAGCGCCTGCGCTGTGTTTCGCCGTGTGAGTGAGGTTACCTGAGGCCTAATGGGGGGGAAGGGGAAAAGGTTGGCAGCGCACTTAATTGCTTACCATGAGGTGAACCGTCTACTCGTCTGCCACTACTCATATAAAAAAAAAATTTTGAAACGTGCCATCTTGGATCAATTTCATCCGTTCGGGAGCTACGTTGCCACGGACAGACAAACACACACACACACACACATATAGAAACGTCAAACTTATAACACCCCGTCCATTTTTCGTCGGGGGTTAAAAAACCAGTTCAATGGACTGCAATGGACAACATTTCATATTTTTAACATGTCCATATTGTTTTTTTATATGAAAATAGACATAAAATGAACGGACCCATATTTTTTCTTTTTTCAAAATTTGTCCATTTTCATGCATAAAATAATTATTAAAATTATTTATAGTCTAAATAGACGTAAGCGCCAAATGACGTCATCGGACGGCTGAATACAGCGATATTCCTTTGCTTATCATTGTTTTAATAAAAAAAAGGTACTACTGTCAAAGGTAAATAATACTAGTGTCAACATTGTCAACGTCATTCATTCATTCAACGTTGACAAGTTGTCTTTTTTTTGACAGTTGCATGTCGTGGGTTTGGCATTTCGTAAATTTAAAACTATAATGTGCTAAGCAAAGAAATATTTTACATTCTGCCGTCCGATGACGTCATCTTACGTTTTTTAGTTTTTAATTTTTTTCTCAGTAAATAAGCAATATAAAAAATTAATAAATATATATTCGCGCAGTGGAAAAGTAAATAAAGAAATGGTATTTTTTGTTTCAGAGCTTAGCAATTTTGAAATGTTGTCCATTACGATACCCGTACTTTGGGAGTGAATTCCAAAAAATCTTATCAAGGAAATGATTCAGGGTCCTATGTGGCTTATTTAAGGCGACGGGTAGGGCACACTAGCGACGCCAATTGATTTTAATTGTCAGCTACCAAAACAAATATATTTTCAATTATTTCGAGGCTTCAGTCTCTCGGCGAACACTTATACTATTTATTTAATAACCATTCCCAAACGTTGGGTCTGTTTTTGTACTAAAAAAAAATGATTCACGCTAAAAGTGATTGCTCTTGGCGGTAATCTAAAATTCGAGTGCAAAAGCAGTAATACAGCTAAATATAATTATTAAATAAATAGAAAGAAAGAAAGAAAATATTTATTATTATAGACATCACAACACAGAACATATAGCAATTATAAACAGAACACAATTTGGTACAAACAGATAAAAAAAACATAAAACAATTAAAAATACATAAAAATAAAACAAAAGGAAAAAAAAACAAAACTCAATCATGTCCAGACAGTGCCAAATGAATATAATGATGTGTTATGACTTCTAGTATAAATGGCCCTCACTCAGCTTATGTCACAGCCCAGACAAAGGCCATGACGCTGGTTTTCAGTGAGACCAGCTGAATGAGTGCCACGGACGCTTGTCTAGTGTGTTTTGTGTACCTAACGTGTATGTGTAATGTGGGTATATATATCTACTAAGAAGAAAATATCAAATATCAAATAGTATAGGTGTTTACCGAGAGACTGAAACCCCGCAATTGTTTAAAATAGCTCTGATTTATTAGCTATCAATTAAAATCCTCGTTCCTGCCCCGAGCCATCAAGGCATGGAATGCCCTCCCAGCTCATGTGTTTCCTCCGTCATACAATCCGGGGTCTTTTAGGCGGGGCGTGAAGCGGCATCTCAGCAGGCCATCAGGGTGAGGATGGCAGACTCAATGGGTACTTTGACAGTTCTTTTGTGCCTGTCAACCTCATATTTGGATTTCACGGCCGCTTACCATCAGGCAGAGTGAGGTCACCCTGATAGGCCTTTCTTTAAAAAAAAATAGTTTATTGCTCTCTTATTGCACCGTTTAAGTACATACAATTTTAACAGTTTATACAGAATATATGAAGACATGAGATCTTGGCCGTGTGGTCCCCGGCAGAGTAGAATAGGCCACCCTCACTCTTACCGAGGTGTCGTAAAAGGCGACTAAGGTAAAGCTGCTGGCATGATCATCAGCACCCAGAGAAGGAAAACTCTGCATTTATATCAAAACCCTCGCCAACCCGTCTGCCAAGCGTGGTGAGTATGGCAATTACCCCTCATGTGATTGAGGGAGGCCCGTGCCCCAGCAGTGGGGACTTAAATGGGCTGATGATGATGATATGAAGACAATTGGAAATAACTCAGCTTATGCTGGCATGAGCGGCTGGCACCCATTCAGCGCTGGTCTTCAGTTATTTCCACTTCTCTAAGGTCTTAGCGAGAATTTTGGTCTTGAGGGCTAAGGATTAAAATACAGATGCAAATAGTTAACAAAGTATTTTGAAATAAGGTGAGAAAAAAAAACCTGATAATTAACAAAAAAAGAAAAGACTAATCATGAGTGGTATGTCTGTGTGTGTGGTCTGTGTGCCTTGTCCTCCGTAATGTACTCCTGTTTGAGTTGGAACCGTACATACCTAAACTTTTGTCCGCACAGTTGGCATTCGTACGTGTGTCCATTATGCCACTTCTCATGCTCCCGGGCTTGGTTCCTGCAATCATATAAATAAATAAATATTTCACAACATCACATACATTGATCTGACTCCGAGATAGGTAGCTCAAGCACCTGTGTTACGGATATCAGAATCAACAGTGGGATTACAAATATATACATATAATTTATTTTATTTTTATTTATTATTATTACATTACATATGACTATGTGACTAGGTATGTGGTAACATTACACAATCAAAAGAACATATGCGCCTTGGTAGGCATCGCAAATTGGCATACAGAGGAGCAGACATTTCTTATTTTATTTACTTGGTATTTGCTTTTGATATGTATTCTTCTATGTAATATTTGGAATTTGCAATTTATTTATAATCCACGTGTACTTATTTTTTCTTATAATTTATCCTGTAAATATTCGTTCACTGAGTAGTAGCATTTATGAGTAAGTAAATCTTTTAATAAATGAATAAACTTATTGTAATAATTTTCGTTTTTTATGTAGTTTGGCTATTTATTATATAATTTAATACTTTTCATTTGTAAATACATACTTATAATACATAGCAAACACCTGGGTGTTACCAATACAAACAGATATGTTCATGCACACAAATGTTTGTACTGCGCGGGGATCGAACCCGCAACCCTTGTATCAGAGGCAGGGTTCACTACCACTGTTCCAATATAATAGGAGAACGTTTTTCAAAACAAGTCAAATAGCCAATTGCATGCTAAGACGAGAATGATGAGTGAGGAGTGATGAGTGTGATGACTCACGCGGTATGCGCCATGTGGTCGCACCTGTTGCAGCGGTACTGGCGCGCGTGCGCAGCGGCGGCGTGAGTGCGCAAATGCCGCGCGGTGCGGTAGCGCATGCGGCAAATGTCGCACGCGAACGCGCCGCTGCGCTGCACGATATTAACATAAATAGATAGATAATAAATTAATAATATTTCACAACATCACATACATTGATCTGACTCCGAGATAGGTAGCTCAAGCACCTGTGTTACGGACATCAGAACCAACAGCGGAATTACAAATCTATAATATAAAAATGCATCGCAAAATGTGTTGGTAAGCGCATAACTCAACAACGCCTGGACCAATTTGGCCAAATCTTTTTTTTAAATGTTCGTTGAAGTCCAAGGATGGTTCTTACGGCGAGAAAAAGTCGAATAATTGTCGGGAAACCCCTAAAAACAGCCCATTTCTTTTTCACATACAAACGTTTTCTAACTAAAACGTAGAATCAATTTGAGTTTTATTGCTGTTACATATATAAAGTTCATATTTGTTGCCACATTACAATTTTTTTTGACAGGACGAAGTCTGTCGGGTCAGCTAGTATATACATATAATACTTTTCTTTTTGTAAACACATACATAGAAACACCCAGACCAATACAAACAGACATGTTCATGCACACAAATGTTTGTAATGTGCGGGGATCGAACCCGCAACCCTTGGGCCAAAGGCAGCGTTCACTACCACTGTTCCATACGGGTCGTCGAAATAATAATTCTCACAACATCTCATACGTTGACCTGACCTCGTACTAAGTAGCTTAAGCACTTGTGTTACAGATATCAGACAACATAGGAACACAAATATATACTTAAATACATATATTACACCCAGACACCGAACAAACACAAGTGTTCATGGCACGAATATTTGTCCAGGGTGGGGATCGAACCCACGACTTTTGGCGTAAGAGGCAGGGTCACTATCGATTGCGCCTTCCGGTCAGTCAAATTGACTACAGCGCCCTCTAGGGGACTTAGATTAAGAAACTAAAAAAAAGAATTTTGCTTGGTATCAAATGAAAGAGCTTTTTAGCACATTTCAAATATGTAATTTACATAACTAAAAATATGTCAAACAAAAATAAAGTTTAAAAACTAAAACCCGACTACCAAAAAAACACGCTCTAAAAAGTACGAAACAAGAAAATACGGTACATGACTATTTTTTTTTTATTTTTGCAATCAAAAGGCCTCTCAATGATAGAAACATCGTTGAAAAAATCACTTGATTCTCATTTAAACCACCTGAGATATCACAACTTTAAAATCACATTACTTTGGGCAAACCCAAAACGCTCCCTACAAATGGCTACTAAGATGTGACGTCACACCTAAGTATTTTGTATGCATTTCATTAGAATTTTGTATGGTAGCTATATCAAATGTTTCGTTTATGTCAATGGTTCTATTATAATAATTGGTGCAAATTGTATGGGTTATTTAATGGTATAATTATTTTTTAATAATTTCATAGTTTTAAAATGGACTTGCCCATGAATCTTTGAATGGCCATAAAACCGGCTAGACGTAATATTTTTAATTGAGAATTTTTGCTATTGGCACATATTGACCTATATTTTGATAAAATATTTATATTTTGTAAAACCTTGAGCTTAGTCATATACCCTATTGTCTCTGCTGAAATTATTATGCCGTATCGCCGTGGTCGTATGCCACCTACTGTAGCAAAACAGATTCATTATAATAATAAAATAAGTACAGTCAATTTGGGTAACTTTGAATGAGCAGTTTTCTAGTAGGTATTTATAAATTTCCCAGTGATTCGCTAGATGGCGCAATCAGTCCCTGTAAATGTTAGGTGTGGTATGATATTTCATGTGGACCCTAATTTATGGGAAAATTGTTTTAGGCTTTTTACATTAACTATCATAATACTTCGCAGTTAATATGTATTTTTATTATTATAAACAAGTAAAATATGTATTTTACTTGTTTACTTTTTATCTCTATTTTCTTATGGGTAAAATAAATTTAAATATGGCAGGACCGTAAATGTAATGATGATGGTTGGTTTATCAAATATTTCCTATCTATCTTAGACAAAAAAAGGAACTTTTAATTGATAGTGAGAGTAGCGTCATCTGGTGTTGCTTTTAGAAACCACCCAAAAATACCTACTGGAAAACTGCTCATTACCTTGTAACTTTGAATAAAACTGGTTTAAAGATTTTTTATTATATTGGAATTCCTATACAATTTAAAACGGTATCTAAAGGCCGATCCATTCAAGGAATAAAATATAAAATCTTTAAACCAGTTTTATTCAAAGTTACAAGGTAATTCAAAGTTACCCAAATTGACTGTACTTTATTTTTAAAATTATGACAATGTTGTAACTGTACATATGTGTTAAATAAATAATTATGTTTCACAACATCACATACATAGATCTGACTCCGAGATAGGTAGCTCAAGTACCTGTGCTACGGATATCAGAATCAACAGTGGAATTACATAATATATATACATTTAATACTTTTCATTTGTAAATACATGCTTATAATACAGAGACAACACCCAGACCAATACAAACATACATATTCATGCACACAAAAGTTTGTACTGGGCGGAGATCGAACCCGCAACCCTTGGACCAAAGGCAACATTCACTACTCCTGATCCAAACGGGTCGTCAAAAATAAGTTTATAGAAATCAGTGAAATAGCTTTTTTTTTAATTGATTAGCTTCACACTGAACTCTTTTTTTTTATTGTAGATAGGTAAGCGTTTGACCATATTTCACCTGATGGTAAGTAATATGGTCTAAGATGTAGCACGATTACCTAGAAGATACCTATTCACTCGCGCTTTGAAAACCCCCAAATTGTAGCCTCTAGGGAACACCTCCTCAGGCAGCTGATTCCATTGTTTCGCAGTTCGAATAAGGAAACAGGATTCAAACCTCTTTGTGCGGACTTTTGGTATTTCTACCATGTACCGGTGTCGATTGAAGGTCTGCCTGGTGGAGTAGTGGAAGAACGGAGATGCTCCAATGGCATTGTACAGTTCCGTGGCGCACTCTCTCAAAAGTTGAAAAGAAGTGGACCTACAATGGAGCGAGCATACTCAGAAAAAAAAATATTTTAAGAGTTTCGTACACACCTCATCATGCTTCTCCTTATGATTCTGGAAGGCCCTCGCGTCCACGAAGCCCTTGTAGCAAAGACTACACTTGTAGGGAGAGTTGATGTAGTTGAGGGATTTCGCTCGCTCCAACAGGTGCGCGAGTTGCTCTTCCTTTGTGAGGATTATTTCGCTCACGTCCGCCTTGAGGACTGAAAATTAAATATAGATTGCTATTCTCTATAGAACTTTTAGATTAAGGTGACGGGTAGGGCAAACTTTTAGCTACTAAATCGGATCTATTTTAAACAATTTCGGGGTTACAACCTCTCGGCAAACACTTATACTATTTATTACAAATGTTGGGTCCGTTTTTGTACGCGAAAAATTGATTCACGCTAAAAGTGGCCGCTTTTGGCGGTAATCAAATTTTTCGCGTACGCGTTGGACCCAACATTTGTGAATAAATAGTATAAGAGTTTTTGGTCTGCTTTTGCACTCAAATTTTGGATTACCGCCAAACGTGGTCTTTTGGCGTGAATCAATTTTTCACGTCCAAAAACGGTCCCAACATTTGTGCATGGTTATTTAATAAATAGTATAAGAGTTTTTCTGTAAAGAAATTCTCAGTGTCAGCCCGGAGTCTGGAAGTTGGCGGTCTTGTATCCCCGTGCCACGGAAAGCACGTTAAGCCGTTCGTCCTGCGCCCGATTCCTCTGCGGTCGTGTCACGCTGGTGACCCATCGGATTATTAGGGTGAGGGAATAGAGAGTGCGCTTATGTTTGCGCACACACTTGAGCACTATAATATATCCTGCGTACATGGCTGATCGTTAAGCTTGGCCGCCGTAGCCGTTGGAGGATATTATTTTATTTTATTCTACAGTAAATAGCTAAATAATTTCCCTCACCGCCCCCAATTCCCTTGATCTCTCCATCCCGCTTCCTCACCTTCGCGTACTCTCTCTCCGCTCTTCTGTTGGCGCTGATCGTCAGCAGCGGGACGTCGTCCTCGGACTCCGAGGCGCTGTGATCTTGTGTGTGTTGGTCTGTTTCCTCTAACAAATAAAAAATATATTATTTATTTATTGCATTGCATACATGTTACAATAGGGTATATGACTAAGCTCAAGATTTTACAAAATATAAATATTTTATCAAAATATAGGTCAACATGTGCCAATGCCAAAAATTCTCAATTAAAAATACATAAATTTATTATATCATACATAAATTTTTTAATAATTTCATACTTTTAACATGGGCAAGTCCATTTTAAAAGTATGAAATTATTAAATAATAATTATACCATTGAATAACCCATACAATTAGCAACAATTATTATAATAGAACCATTGACATAAACGAAACATTTGATATAGCTACCATACAAAATTCATATGAAATGCATACAAAATACTTAGGTGTGACGTCACATCTAAGTAGCCATTTGTATGGAGCGTTTTGGGTTTGCCCAAAACAATGTGATTTTAAAGTTGTGATATCTCAGGTAGTTTAAATGAGAGTCAAGTGATTCTTTCAACGATGTTTCTATCATTGAGAGGTCTTTTGAATGCAAAAATAAAAAAAAATAGTCATATACCGTATTGCAGTCTTAAAACTAATGCGTACTGCATTTGCGTTTACCATCAGATGGGTCGCAAGCTCTTCTGCCTATTATAAGTAATAAAAAAATATTAAAGTTTGAAACAATACATATATTTTTTCTTTTATGGTCACTAACATTAGAATAGTTATTTACGAGATTTATTTACGCTTGCAACAGTGCCGAAATATCGGAAACTCTAATATAAGGTACATTCTAATTTTTAAATGATAAAAGTATAAAATAAGATACCCACCACAAGACTGCTCACAATATACTCGTATACTCAACACGACATGCAAACCAATAGCCACACCAGATATACAAAATAAAATAGTTTATATAAAAAATGTTATGTATTGTTGTTATATATTATATATGTGGCCCGTGTTGTTCCCGGCAGAGTAGAATAGGCCACCCTCACTCTAACCGAGGTGTCGTAAAAGGCGACTAAGGTAAAGCTGGTGGCACGATCATCAGCACCCAGAGAAGGAAAACTCTGCATTTATATCAAAACCCTCGCCAACCCGTCTGCCAAGCGTGGTGAGTATGGCAACTACCCCTCATGTGATTGAGGGAGGCCCGTGCCCCAGCAGTGGGGACTTAAATGGGCTGACGATGATGATGATGATGATGAGTTTTTACTTTGCCTTGAAATATTTTACGATTCTGAGATTTTTAACAGTCGCCTTTTACGACACTTCGGTAAGAGTGAGGGTGGCCTATTCTACTCTGCCGGGACCACACGGCTCCTTCAACGAAATCAACAACTTAATACTTATTTCCTTCATACCTGTCAACTCTGGGGCTTCTTCTCTCTCCTTTATTGCCTCCTCTCTCTCCTCTATTGCCTCTTCTCTCTCCTCTATTGCCTCTTTTCTCTCTTGCACAGCCTCTCTTTCTCTCTTTACAGGATATTGCTCTATCTTGACTGGGACCTCAAAGGTGAAATCCACCTCGAGATCCACACAATCTATGGGAGTGACCTCCAGTAATGGTTTGCAGGTGGATGTGTCTATCATACATACGGATTTCTCTGTAATCTGAAAGGTTTTTTTTAATTGAACTGTAAAAATCTATTTTGAATTACAAATTATTAATAATAAAACTTGATAGATAGATAGATAGATAGATAGATATTCTTTATTGCACAAAAATAAAATACAAGCATGATACAACAGTAACAGACAGTACAATAAGGCGGTCTTATCGCTTGTAGCGATTTCTTCCAGACAACCTTTGGGTAGAGGAAAGAAATATCGTATTCGTAATAATAAGGGAAGGCAGTGCAAAGTAGTTTAACAAATGAAATTGAGAATGGCAGAAATATACATTATTTTATATATTAATAATATTATAACTTGCAATAAATAATCAACCTCTCGCATAACAACCACTTAACCCAAACATCATAATATTTTTCTATGTAGGTCGCTCAGCGGGCTATGGAACGAGCAATGCTCGGTGTCTCTCTCCGAGATCGAATCCGAAATGAGGTGATCCGGCAGAGAACCAAAGTCATCCACATTGCTCACCGGATTAGCAAGCTTAAGTGGCAGTGGGCTGGCCATATTAGCCGCAGAACCGACAACCGACGGGGTAAACGAGTTCTAGAGTGGAGACCACGTCTTGGCAAACGTAATGTAGGGCGCCCTTGGCTAGGAGGGGGGACGGTCTGCGCAGGATGGCTGGCAAGAGCTGGATGCGAGAAGCCATGGATAGATCACGGTGGCGAACAATTGGAGAGGCCTACGTCCAGCAGTGGACTGCGATAGGCTGATGATGATGATGATATGTTTATTACATATTTATGTAATAAACATATGTGTTTGTGAAATTGTAAATAATAATAAAATAACAAAACTTACCTCTAGCCCACTGTTGATTATCTGCCTGAGAAGCTCATCAGCCCTCACCGACCTCTCCACAAAGGTTTGACTCCTCTTCAGCAAGTGGTGACAGATATAGCATGCCAGGACCGGTCTCCCATCTTCATTTTGCAGCTGAGTATTTTTAAAAAAACTTTATAAAAATAAATACTAATCTAATCCCAGTTGCATTCAAAGTATCCAGGGGTAGTGGTGGGCGTTAAAAGTTATAACCATTAAATGAACATGTTAAAATAAATTTTAACAGAAATAAATTTTACCTTTATATTAACTGAGAATACACTTACCATTATATTTGTCATTTTTTCATAGATTTCCTGCAATTCTGTATTAGCTATTGTGTACATACGTACGCCAACAGCTAAACACATCCTACAAGCCACTAAAGTACTCATTTCCATTCAATTTAATTGAGGAATTGATAAAAGAAAGGCGAAACTTTGAAGGCATACAAGAATTTGTTTTTAAGACGAAATAGCACTAAAAGTTTTTTATATATCTGTTTCAACGTGCCTGTAAGTATATTTACAGTTGTTTCTGCATTATAACAACCTTAGCAGTAGCTTTAATAAATTTATTGATCACAAATTCACAACAATAACATACAAACAAACAACATCGAGAAAAACGTCAGTCAGTCGGCGTTGGGCCGCCATTGCTGTCAATGTCAGTTTTTATTTTTTTACATGGCAACTTTGTTACTAGAGATTGTTGAGAGTGAGAGCGCAATGAAAAGTAAGGGTCTGATTGAGGTCCTCTAAAATAATCCTTCACTTTTTTAAAGCCCTCAACACATTAACCGAGCGGAAACAAAGCTCTTCGCGAATCTTATATTATTATGAACGAAACGCGTGGAAAAATTGTCATACTTGACATTTGTGATTTGGTAATGAAACTAAACGTAGAACTGTTGATGGAGTGTTCCATTGCATTAAACTTTTTGTAATTGTAAAAGACGGCTATGATAAAAGTATGTTTATACGGGGATTTAGTAATCAACAATTTAACGCAACGTAATAGGAAATTAGGAAATATTATCAAATTCAGATTGAGAAACGGAATCGGCCCGGCACGGCTGTCACTTGATTGAAAAAAAAGTTGTGTGAACGAAAACGATCTATTTATTATTGTTTTGTTCCAATTAATTGCTTCAAATTACGTGATTACCGTAAATAATTAGTGCAAGATAAGTTGTATCGAGTCCGTCGAAGTTCTATCTACGTTTCCCAACTTTTAAATCCCGTTTTCCTTTTATAAATGTTGTGATGTCGGCAGATTTATCGTAGACTATCAACAATAACAAAATTTTACATCCTCTGAGATGCTTCCTATACTTATGTATAATAACATGGAAGGGGGATCGAGTTCGTTGAATAACACCCCTAATTCTTCCTTCGGGAGTGTGTATGACGAAAATATTATTCTAAACTGTGTTAGGAATAGGAAAAAAGTTACAGAGTTAGCTAACTGTCCAGTATGTAGTTGTACTATAAGACAAGGGGAGTTAGAGTCCCACCTTTCTCTGGAAGTGGAGAGGCTGCAGAAGCTATCTAACGGTGGGTCGAAGAGGAAACTCAGTACTAACTCGTCGAGTTTGGCAGTGCCGGGTTCGAGCACAAGCGGCGATGTCCCTGATGACCAGGAAGTGGATGTTTCTGGATGTCCAGGGAGCGATGTGTATCAGGTAAGCTTTAGAATATTATAATGTATCAATACGGGGATTAACACGATATTTATTATGTGAAACAACATTGTGTACTCACATATTTGGCTCGACGTTTCGGCTACGTTACAGCAGCCGTGGTCACGAGCGGACTGGCCGAGCACGGCGTCGTCTGCTGGGGCCGGGCTGTGAATCTTCGGACACCCTCACATTTTTTGATATTAATTCGCCACTAGATGAATTGTCAGTGAAACTACTCCGACACACTACACTAGCAGTATCGGTGTTTGTTTGCGTTAGTAACAGCCTAGCACGGGGTTTGCACTTGTTAATTACTGGATTCCATGTCGATGATATTTTAAATCCATCCTCCCCATTGAAAGTCTTATACTTCTTGATCTCAATTGCTTCACGTACTATCCTGGTATGATAATGACGATCAAATACAAATATGTGAGTACACAATGTTGTTTCACATAATAAATATCATGTTAATCCCCGTATTGATACATTGTAGTTATAATGCAACGTGAAAATCTTTAGAATATTGTCACAAGTATTGTGTTACTTCTATGTTTAATGCTCAACACTTCTGTACTTAATGCTCAACATTCTTTTGCTGAAACAATTTTTAGTTTAAGAGGTGAGCATGAGTTTTATATATAGCCACTGCGACCAGTAGGAGATCTATTGTGGCAGCAGTGAGTAGCTTAAGAGGTATTACCCACTACAATGTTTAAGCATAGAACATTAATTGGAGTTCTAAGTCATCTTTACACCTGAAAGATCATTACAGCAATAGATTGTATCCCTATTTCCTATGTAGACTTCAATAATGTATCTGAAGTATTAATGACCGAAAAGTACCCATTGCACAAAAAAAGAGGCTCTCCTCTTTTACCAGTTTTTTTTGCTGATAATTTTCTCAGTAGAATATTACATTTTGACATTCCTAAGTGTTCAACATCTTATACATTGATAAAAGATGTTAAGGCGACAGGTAGCCCTAACTAGCGACACCAATCGATTTTAATTTTGAGCTACTGAACCGGATCTATTTTAAACAATATCAGGGCTACAGCCTCTCGGCAAACACTTATACTATTTATTAAATAACCATGCACAAATGTTGGGTCCAACGCATATGCGCAAAATTGATTCACACCATAGGCGGCCACTTTTGGCGTAATCAATTTTTCGCGTACAAAAGCCGACCCAACATTTGTGCATGGCTAAAAATTAAAATCGATTGGCGTCGTTATCGCCGGCAGAGTAGAATAGGCCACCCTCACTCTTACCGAGGTGTCGTATAAGGCGACTAAGGTAAAGCTGCTGGCATGATCATCAGCACACAAAGAAGGAAAACTCTGCATTTATATCAAAACCCTCGCCAACCCGTCTGCCAAGCGTGGTTAGTATGGCAATTACCCCTCATGTGATTGAGGGAGGCCCGTGCCCCAGCAGTGGGGACTTAAATGGGCTGATGATGAACCTCTCGGCAAACACTTATTATTATTTTTTTTTATTTTATATATCCTTTTGGACTGACTGAGAGATATTTGTTTATATAAATTCTCTCAGCTCAGTGTGCGTATCGGCAAAGGCCTCTTCCAATGTCTTCCACTGTTTGCGGTCTTGGGCGACCCGTCTCCAATTCGAGCCTGCAGTGAGCTTCAGCTCATCCTCCCAGCGCATATGTTGACGTCCTCGACGTCTTTTACCATCTTTAGGGTAACAGTTAGTTACAATTTGGCTCCACTTTTCCAAACTGGACCTCAACATATGGCCGGTCCATCTCCATTTTTGCAGGTCTATTGTTTCCAGGATGTCATTTACTTTAGTTTTCGCTCTCAGTTTGACATTGCCTTCTTATTCCTGTCATGCTTCTTTCCATACTTTTTGGCATTTCCCTAATTTCTCTCTATGATATTTCGTGAGGGCCCATGTTTCGGCAAACACTTATACTATTTATTAAATAACCATGCACAAATGTTGGGTTCGTTTTTGTACGCGAAAAATTGATTCACGCCAAAAGTGGCCGCTTTTGGCCGAATGTGACAGGAATTTTAAGCCATCCCTAGTAACTACTAGCTAAGATGACAATTTGTTCTTGTATAGATGTGTCACTAAACAATTTCAGCGAGTCCACTCCAACCGCCTACGCCGGCTCCGCGCGCGACGACGCAGCACGCCCCCGCCCCAGCAGGGCGAGTGCCCCGTCTGCAACACCACGCTGCCCACGTCGCGGCTTCAGCGGCACGCGTTGAGATGCCTCAAGCGGACCGGGGCGGTCTTAGATGAGGACGTGCCAGATACCAGCTCGGAGGAGGGCAGCATTGATGTCGAGGTAATTCATTTGATGTTGAACCTGAGTGCCCCGTCTGCTATGCTACGCTGCCTCAAGCGGATCGGGGCGGTGTTAGATGAGGACGTGCCCGACACCAGCTCGGAGGAGGGCAGCAGCACTGATCAAATCAATATCAATCAATCAATCGAGGTAATTAGGAATTAGGAGGTATATTGAGGTAATTAAATGATGTCGAGGTTATTCATTAGATGTTGTGCCCCATCGGGAACACCCATTGTCTCTTGTCATGAAACAAAGGGGGCGGAGTGCCCTCGACCAATCCAAATAGTTTATGTTCTGTTTATAATCTACCAACCGATTACGGCTACGGCGGCCAATCTCAACGATCAGCCACCTACGCAGGATGTATTTCTGTGCGCAAACACAAGTGCACCCTCTATTCCCTTACCCTCATATTCCGATGGGACACCAGTGTGACACGACCGGAGAGGGATTGGGCGCAAGACCAACGGCTTAACGTGCTTTCCAAGGCACGGGGGTACAAGACCGCCAACTTCCAGACTCCGGGCTGACACTAAAATTCTTAGTGTGTTTACCGAAAAGTTAGGTACACATTTTTGGCCCAACCGAACCCGGGACCTCTTGCGCAGCCGTCGTTTTATAGTGCGACCCACTAACCACTACGCCACCGAGGCAGTCATTCTGTTTGGACGGATGTCAACCGTCGATGTATACATACCAATTAGAATGACGTTCACTGTTAGAACCGTGCGACTGCGCGAACTCCAAAAAGAACATTTTCGATTGGTCAAGCGCATTCCGCTCTACGAAAAAAAGTCCCCCGGAGAAACACGCAACTAAAATTTGAGAGTATGTGTTTGAGCATAAAGCTTAATTTTGAATGTGGACGCCCCTAGCACACCTCCGCTGCGAAACTTCAGTTGTGAATCCGCTGCGATAAGAGTAGTTTGAAACCTTTGAAATGCATCAATCCATGCGGCTTGTTTTAGCCCTACCCGCCGAATCGAAAAAAATAATAGTTTAGCTTTTAATTTTTGTCGCTTTCCACAAACACGCGCGAAAAGAACGTGGCATCGCAACAAAATGGCGGCTGGAGTGCGGCAGTGTGGCTAACGTCGAAGTATGTCGACGAAACCGCGTGGGGAAAGAGATAGAATATAGTTAATATAGTTAATTGTTATTATTTTAGTTGCTATATTTATCTATTAATAATCATATATATGATATATATTGTATGTATTAGCATAAACATAAACATTTATTTATTTGCCAAAATACACATTGATACATGGTCTTACAAATGGTATCGTAGTCACGGTATCCAGCCTGCCAGCAAGCGTGCAAATAATAATAATAAGTATAATATTAACATATTTTTCTATTGAACTAAACAAGGATTACAAATTTTAATATACTTTCTTTACAAAGTTTAACACTACGTTTTTAGTATATTCATATTTTATTTATGTATTTGCATTTAAACTTTCTGTGTAAGTATATAAATATTTAATATTGCACCGCTCTACACCTTCATCAAGTGTCCTTTATCCAAAGGTTGCCTGAAAGAGATCGCTCATAGTGATAAGGCCGCCTTCGTTGTACACATCCTGTAATATCTAGTTTTTAAGTTTTCATACTTTATTTTGAGTGCAATAAAAGTATATTCATTCATTCATTCAAATCTATGCGTTAGAACAGGCAGTTCTCCTACATACGGACAAGACATCGCGAAATTAATGCGGTTCCGCTGTTATGGTTTCGCATCGGAGGTGTGCTAAATGGCGACTCGAGCGCGTTCTCATTGGTGGCGCGGACTCCACAGGTGAATGAAGTGTAACCTTTGTATCGCAGAACGACGAGCCGGAGCGGGAGGGCGGCGCGTTCGGCGCGGAGTACTCGTGGTGCGGCTCGTGGCGCGTGCGCGCCGGAGCCCTGGCCGGGGCGGAGCGCGCCGCCACGTGCGTGCGCCGCGCCAGCCACGACCAGGCGCTGGTGAGCACCATCTGTATATCTCTCTCTCTAATAGGGTATATGACTAAGCTCGAGATAGTTGATATTTTATAGCAATCTTATGCGATTTATTCTTAAGTAAATAACACACTTAAAAATTTCATCTCGTGTTCAGGCGGGACTCGAACCCACACCTTCCACAATCCGGGTGAATGTACTTACAAATTTCGTCGACTTAGTAACGCGTTCAGTGGTATAATTGGTAGTCATTCACCCGGATTGTGGAAGGTGTGGGTTCGAGTCCCGCCTGAACACGAGATGAAATTTTTAAGTGTGTTATTTACTTAAGCTCGAGATTTTACAAAATAAAAATATTTTATCAAAATATAGGTAAATATGTGCCAATAGCAAAAAATCTCAATTAAAAATATAAAGTCTAGTCGGTTTTATGGTCATTCAAAGATTCATGGGCAAGTCCATTTTAAAAGTATGAAATTATTAAAAAATAATTAAACCATTGAATAACCCATATAATTTACACCAACTATTATAATGGAACCATTGACATTAACGAAACATTTGATATAGCTATTATACAAAATTCAATTGAAATGCATACAAAATACTGTCGTGTGACGTCACATCTCAGTAGCCATTTGTATGGAGCGCTTTGGGTTTGCCCAAAATAATGTGATTTTAAAGTTGTGATATCTCAGTTAGTTTAAATGTAAATCAAGTAATTCTTTCAACGATGTTTCTATCATTGAGAGGTCTTTTGATTACAAAAATGAAAAAAAAATAGTCAAATACCGTATTTAAGAGCGACGCTCTTGTCGGTGGAGTAGTCTCCATTCCTCTCTCGACTACACGATACAAGGACAGAGATTAATAACTTGTAGGGAGTCAAGAATTGTGCGCGGTGGAGTGCAATAGTCCCAGAGACACGCAATATCCGCGCACATCTCCCACGATTCGGCCAGTATAACCATAGTGTTGGTATGGCCATGGGAGGTGGTGGGTTGTCCTCTCTTGACTCTGCTAGCACCTTTAATTCCTTGTACGACGTGACATTGGTTTTTACCTTAAGTTGTTGGACGTAATGGGGTATGGGAAAAAAAATTAAACAGGTTCATTTGTATTTCATAACATATTGTAATATTTTTAAAATTTAAAACCACTGGATCAAGGATATTTTCAATAAAATAGCGTTGACCTTCATTTGACCTTAAATACGCTAGCTATTCAGACAGGTTGTATTCAGAAGATTTACATATAGGTGACAACAATGTCTCAGTGACTTATTCACCCGGACCAAGCAACAGATGGCGCTAGTTGTGTTGTATTCAGAAGATAACATTAGTATAACTTCGTGGGGACAACAATGTCTCAGTGATTTATTCACCCGGAGTACCCGGACCAAGTAACAGATGGCGCTATCTGTTACTTAGTCCAGGTGAATAAGTTAATTGAATTAGTAACCGGGTGAATTAGACGTTTATTTGCAGTGTGACGCCAAAACTGAGACATTGGCCTGTCTTTATTTTGTTTTACCGTAATGTTACCACATAGTGATTTAAAATTTTGAGGAGCTGCCAAAAAATTAGACACTAAAAAGCTTGAAAGAAAAATTTCTTTTCAAAAACCACGAACTAAAAATTGTTAAATAATATTTCTAACACTTTATACACTTCAAATAACTCGAGAAAAGGTTTTACCGAAGTCGGCGCCTAATCCCTGTTGGATGTTTGAATGTTGTATTATATTACAAGTTAGTATTGGGCGCCGACTTCGGTAACACCTTTTCTCGAGTGTACTGTTATAAAATGTTATTTGAAGTGTATAAAGTGTTAGAAATATAATTTTACACTTTTTTACTTCGTGGTTTTTGAAGGCGATTTTTTTTCACAGATTTTTTTTATAATGCAGTGAATGAATTGTAAATATACCCTAGGTGGTGGACGGTGATGAAGACACCGAGCTGTACGGCCCTCCCCAGTATTCACCTTCCAGGATAGCTCTTGATGTAAGCATAAAAATTACGTTTTTTTTATGGACTTATTCAACCGGATTGATACCACAATGGACCCCCTTTTTTTTATGATTTCAGGCTGAAATAAATCCCCACGAGAACCCCCAGGAGCAGGCCGAGGAGGAGCCGAGCCCCCGAGGAGCCTGAGCAAGAGTACAAAGCGCCCAAAGCCAACGGGCTGGTGGAGGCTAGTGCTGAGGTGAGACAGAAAACATGATCTCGGCTTTTACCCAGTTGCGGCTAAAGCTATCGCTTTAGAGCCAGGACCTCCAGTGATCAGCTGATCAGAATGCTGTGCTGTTTCGCTGCGTGAGTGAGGGTACCGGAGGCGCAATCCGGGGGGAAGGGGGTGTAAAGGTTGGCAGCGCACTTGTGACTCCAATGGTGTCGTGGGTGTCCATAGGTGGCGGTCGCTTCGCTTACCATCAGGCGATCCGTCTGCTCGTCTGTTACCTATATCATAAATAAAACTCCTTTCCCCGGTTTGGGCCTCCGGTACCCTCACTCACGCCAAATAAATAGGCGTGTCTGAAGTGTGAGGTCAATCAGGTCCCGGCCTCAGTTGTGAGGTGAATCAGGTGCCGGCTTCAGCTGTGAGGTCAATCAGGTCCCGGCATCACTTGTGAGTCAATGAGGTCCCGGCCTCAGCTGTGAGGTCAATCAGGTCCCGGCCTCAGCTGTGAGGTCAATCAGGTCCCGGCCTCAGCTGTGAGGTCAATCAGGTCCCGGCCTCAGCTGTGAGGTCAATCAGGTCCCAGGCCTCAGCTGTGAGGTCAATCAGGTCCCGGCCTCAGTTGTGAGGTCAATCAGGCCCCGGCCTCAGCTGTGAGGTCAATCAGGTCCCGGCCTCAACTATATGGTAACCCCTGTGCTTACAAAACATGGAAACTCTGATAGTTCCTCAAAAATCCACTTGTCACTACTTTCTTGACGCAAATCTCTTTTCAATAGGCCAAAATATATTAAGCTGCGTGTCTCTTTAAACACTTGACATTGGCGGAATCGAAAAGTGTGGACGAGTCCACAAGAAAAAATTACCTCCTTTTTTTAAGATTCATAAAGCGCTACTAACTATACTTCAGAATATGTAATGTTATTAAAATAACTTATTTTCTTCTCCCAGACCAGAATCCTGGCTTTGAAAGCGAAGATAAAAGGAATTAGAAATGAAACACAACGGGGCTTCTGAGGTGAGACATAATATTTTATTTTATTTTACAGTTTTAGGGAATCTTACAGCTAACCCACTGATAGAACTGAGTTTAAACATAATTCCTCTTATTACAAAAACGGCTCTGATACCGCTTTTAATCCTAAACTAGCAAGTTCATGATTATGACGGAATAATGTTAGTTCTTAAATTTTTATTACATATCCTCGACTAACCATAGACAACTTAGTACCGCAGGATAGTGTCAAAACTGATTGAATCATTCAATCATTCGTTCAGTGACATTTCATTTTACATAACCTTATTGTGTTGTCTAAAGTAAAAATTCTAATGAATGGTTTTTAAGCAACAATAAATTAAAATATTTACCTAAGTATGGTTTCCAAGTAATATGCATAGGAATTGCATTTTTTTTTTTGGGATTAAATGCAAAAAAATAAATATGTCTACTTTCTCACTAATAACTTTGGTGTAAAACGGAATGAACTGTGACAGGGATAAGTTGTCATGGTTACTGAATCGATATTTTGAGGTTATTATTTAAGTACTCATTTTAAACTAGGGGTCCAGGTGGTTTCAACTTGAGTATTATAGTTGACATACTAAATAATGTTAAACTTAGTTTTGTAATAATGTTTATTCTAGTTCTTTAGTTATTCCCAGTATTAATCCCACCACTTATTTTAAGCCACGATTTGGAATAAGAGGGAATAAGGCCAATTACAAGTTTCTACTTCTAAAAATAAAAATACATTAAAAAAGAAAAAAAATACAGTAATAAAATGTTCTATCCGCACAAGTTACCTACTCGTTATTATTAAAAAACTCGTCACACAGAAATCTCTTTAGTTGTGCAACACTGTCGTTAAAGAGGTCTATATCAAGATTATGAGAGAGCTTGTTAGATTTGAAAGAAAGAAAGAAAATATTTATTATTATAGACATCACAACACAGAACTTATAGCAGTTGTAAACAGAACACAATTTGGCACAAACAGAAAACAAAACATAAAACAATTAAAAATACATATAAATAAAACAAAAGAAAAAAAAAACAAAACTATATTCAATCATGTCCAGACAGTGCCAAATGAATATTATGGTGTGTTATGACTTCTAGTATAAATGGCCCTCACTCAGCTTATGTCACAGCCCAGACAAAGGCCATGACGCTGGTTTTCAGTGAGACCAGCTGAATGAGTGCCACGGACGCTTGTCTAGTGTATTTGCTACGTTATTATATGTACAGTGGCGGACACATCAAGCTATATAAAACTGTCAAATTTCTTCGTTCGATTATAAACCCTTATATTGTTACACATTGAGTTCGAAATCGATTGAGGAAATTTGACAGTTTTGTATAGCTTGACTTGTCCGACACTGTACACAATGTGTGAACTATTCGCTGTGAAACCTTAATGGTGATGTGGCTAAGGTTCAACGCCCAAGCGCACAGGGTTCTGGGTTCGACTTTCGGTTTGGTCAATTTAGCAAATAAAATTTACGAAATTTTCATAGGTGCATGCAGTGTGTTTTTGTCTTGATTTTCTTGTAATAAACCGTCAGTTTTTGTATTTCTTATCATCCCCATTTAAACGTACATTGCGAATTTGAATAATACAATTGAAGTTTTCTGATAGATGGCAGATGAGCAGACGGATCACCTGACGGTAAGGCAAGCAATTGTCTTTGCCCATCGACTCCCGCAACACTAGTGGAGTCACAAGTGTGCTGCCAACCTTTTCAATCGGATAAATGAAAATTAAAAATTATTTATTCAGTTTAAGTCCATACAGAACGCTTATGAATGTTAAATATGTAATCAGGGTCATTACACTTCGTACTTTTTTTCTCAAATATGATGGAGCTTGTAAAAAGCAGATGTAGCTTTAAAAAGCAATAAGCAGATGGTTCGGCGTTGTTTCGGTAGATGTCACTATGAATTTTTACATCGCGCTAGTAAAACGTGTTTCCGAAACAACGACCTCAAACCGCCTGCCCAAATTATCAATTTTAATAAAGTTTGTCAAATAAACCAGATATCTAGAAAGTATTGAGAATTTTGTTATATTGCAAATTTTTTTTTTCTGATATTTTATCTAATTCTCGAAGGTTGCCGTACAACATGGCCATTGAGTATTGGTCGTTTTCCTCTAGATGGCGCTAGCACTGGCTAGCAGACTGATGCCTCTATCTCAGTATATAATTTACTCTATGTATGTAATCTACCGCTGATTCGGAACGTCGATTTCCACTTAGATATTTGTTTCAGGCCAAATGCCTGATATGTCTGGGGCCGCACGTCTCGCCGGCCGTGTCCATACAGTGCTGGCATGTCTACTGTGAGGTAACAGCTTCATATTAGTTCACTCATTGTATATTATTCATTCATTCTTATAAAAAAAAGAAATATTTTTTTTTACATAGCTTAAAAAACTATACAGGGTGTATCTGTGAATATTTACATCCCTTTAACCACGTGCTCTATCAACCATTCTGAACAACATTTGTTCTAGGACTTTTGGAAATTCGCATAAAAAAAAATTCAACTTCTCATACAAAGTCGGTCACGTGACTTGGTCATTTTGTATGGGGAGTCGAAAAAATTTTCGACTAATTTCGAAAAGTCGTAGAACATGTTGTTCAGAATGGTTGACAGAACACGTGTTTAAAGGGATGTAAATGTCCACAGATAGGTAGGGTGTAACTATCTAGGGTATATCGTCGGTGAAGTTCCAACACACGTGCCGGTTTTGACATTTCGATGCCATTCGCTTGAAAATCCATAGACGCGTCCATATCGCCCAATCAGAATCAAGATACGACCACCAATCAAAACCTTTAAAATTACGAAAAAGTAACAGCACGGAAGTTATGAAATGTTAATGGTTGTCTGGAAGAGATCGCTATTAGCGATAAGACCGCCTACATTGTTTTAGTATAATAACTTAGGCTAAGATTTGTAAATTTTGTGCAATAAAGTGTATCTATCTATCTATCTACGCTTTGAGATGACCATGTAAGTCATATTTTTTATTGGTACCGGTTAAGACTTTTTATACCATTCCTTAGAGACTTGGAAGATGGATCTTTTTATTTTTCAATCAGAATTCAGTTACGTCCATCCAAAACCTTTTAAATGTTGAATAGGTAACAGAACGCAAGTCAACAATTGAATACTAATGGAAACAGCGCGTAAGTCTCGGATCGGTTTTTTCAGGTCACGAAAACTTTAATATTTTTTATAAAAAAAAGTAGACAAAGTAAATTTCTGGGAGTTTTACTCTTGCAATCAGAATGAAAAGCTTCGTCGATTTCAATAATAATAACAGGATGACACTTTTTTGTCGCGCGGAGGCCGCGTACAGGAAGTCGCAGCCGTGGCGCCCCCCACAAGGTGGACCGACGATCTGGTGAAGATCGCGGGAATCCATTGGATGCGGGCGGCGCAGGACCGATCTGTGTGGAGAACATTGGGGGAGGCCTATGTCCAGCAGTGGACGTCTATTGGCTAAAATAATATAATAATATAATATAATAATATAATATAATAATAAGTTTTTATTGAAAAACCACGAGAACAATATAAATACTTATAATCTACTTATACTAAGGTAACTAATTTTAAGTTTGTTGCCTGAATTAGGAATATCCTGTATCTCAGGCAAAAACGAAAGAAAGAAAAGGACAAAAGGAGCTTATCAATTTTAACAATAAAACATTAAATTATACTAACACTTAATCCAAATTTAAAAATAAATAAACCTGACTGACAATGATTCATGAATAACCTAGTTAACAATTTGATGACTCTGAAATTTACATGACACACATACCTTCACACTTAGAAACGTTTATCTAGCAATACTACGAAACACCTTACAAAGTCTTGAAAAATGATGATGACCTATTTTATTTAGTTAACAAAAATATTAAAATAAAAAATTGTATGGACTTTTTAAAATTTTATTTAGACATTTGTCATTAGTATAAATACTCAGGGAGACAAGTACCTTTGCCGGCCGGCACTTGAACCAAAATCCTTTATGATTTTATTTATATTCGCAGGTTTGCTGGCTGCAGTCCCTGAAAGCGAAGAAGATATGCCCCCAGTGCAACGCTATCACCACGTCGCAGCATCTCAGGAGGATATACATGTAAAATACCCTAACCAGTAAAACAGTGACCGCCGACAAAGTACCACTAGAACAATTTTCGACCTTAATGCATTGGAATAGAGTTTTTAAATGGTACCAACCGTGTATTTGATCGGGTGTACAATGGGGGCTATTTCGTATTATGGCTTACTGTTGGACTGAGGCCCGATCACGGAAGTTTGGTACTTATGCTGTTTTGACATTTTCTTATAGAAAAAAACGACTTACAGCGCCCTCTGTCAATGTAACTGAAGCTGATACTGCGATCTCACTAGCGCCGCCTATCGATTTGTATGAATTGTGACGAATATAGGATATTGTTGCAAAAAATGGATACATAATGAGATTCTAAAAAAATATTTGTGATTTTTCAAGATATATCTGGCACAAATTATTCCTCTACAAGTAACTTAATTTTTAATTTCCGCCTAAAGTGGCCACTTTTAGCAATTCTCGAAAATTTGGTTACTTCTAAACAGATTTTTTGTGCCTGATATATCTTGAAAAAATCAAAAATACTTTTTTTTTAAATCTCATTGCCCATATTCTGCGACAATATCCCATATTCGTCACAATTAATATAAACCGATAGGCGGCGCTAGTGAGATCGCGGTATTGCCTGAAGTGCCTTAAAAAAGGCACTTCAGGCGATACCGCGATATGGCTCCACCCGAAGATAATTTGCCAATGTCAAGTAACTTATTGAGAATATATAGGTAGTGTCAACAGTCGAAGTCAGTCAAAGTCACAGTCACTCAACAAAACGCTGGTGTTTTGCGTTTTATCGACCTACAGATTCAGCGGATATCACTCTAAAAGCAATCGCGGGTTTTAAGACTATTTGGTCCAAGCAAGTTGTCACGAGACAACGCACTCGACACACAATAGCAGTGTTAAAAACGATACAATCCAAAGATTCTTATTATTAGGATCACTTTGCGGCACTTCACTGCACAAATAAACACCAAATTTGTACACTAAAAACCACTAGACACTAATTTACTGACGACCCGATTGGAACAGTGGTAGTGAACGCTGCCTGTGATCCAAGGGTTGCGGGTTCGATCCCCGCACAGTACAAACATATGTGTGCATAAACATGTCTGTTTGTATTGGTCTGGGTGTTTGCTATGTATTATAAGTATGTATTTACAAAAGAAAAGTATTATATGTATATATTTGTAATCCCACTGTTGATTCTGATATCTGTAACACAGGTGCTCGAGCAGTATCTCGGAGTCAAATCAATGTGTGTGATGTTCTGAAATATTTATTTAAAACCTGTGAATTGCATCAGCCCGCGCGGCTTGTTTTAGACCTACTCGCCGAATCCTGAAGTGCCTTCTGATCGTGGTCGCACTGTAACAGCATCAATAGGTTTTCGTTCGTCAAATTGACATTCGACATCACGTTCAGAAATAACCAATAAACTTTACCCCCCATTGTACACACGTCATCACATGGAGTTACCCATGTTGGACTTTAAACCAATCTTATTTCTTAGACACAAGTGCAATTTTTGTAACTCGACCTGACGGCATCTATTTATAGGTACTTCAGATTTGACTGCCTCGGTGGCGCAATGGTTAGTGGGTCGCACTTTAAAGCGACGGCTGCGCCTGGCGTCCCGGGTTCGATCCCCGGGTCGGGTCAAAATTTGTACCCGAGTTTTTCTGTTAAGAAATTCTCAGTGGCAGCCCGGAGTCTGGAAGTTGGCGGTCTTGTACCCCCGTGTCTCGGAAAGCACGTTAAGCCGTTGGTCCTGCGCCTAATCCCTCTTCGGTCGTGTCACACTGGTGTCCCATCGAAATAAGAGGGTACGGGAATAGAGGGTGCGCTTGTGTCTGCGCAATACTTGTGCACTATATGTCCTGCGTCGATGGCTGATCGCTGAGATTGGCCGCCATGACCGAAATATCGGTTTGGAGGACATTATAGGTACTACACTTGTGTGTAAAATACATCTTTTTATAAGCCATTTTTAAGTCCGGGTAATACATTATAGACCAGGTAAAATGTGACGCACAGACAGACTGATTTATATCACATTTGTTTATTATATTGAAAGAAAGTTTTAATATTTTTTCTTATAAGTTATTCTCATAAATAATCTATACAGAGCTCTGATTGAAACAGATTGAATTTAATAATTTAAGGTGACGGGTAGGGCACACTAGCGACGCCAATAGATTCTAATGTTTAGCTACTAAACCGGATCTATTTTAAACAATTTCAGGGTTACAACCCCTCGGAAAACACTTATACTTATTAAATAACCATGCACACATGTTGGGTCTGTTTTTGTACGTGAAAAATTGATTCACGCTAAAAGTGGCCGCTTTTGGCGGTAATCCAAAATTCGAGTGCACAAGCAGACCCAAAAGTAAAGTTATAAGTATTTAAAAAATAGTATAAGTGTTTGCCGAGAGGTTGTAACCCCGAAATTGTTTAAAAGAGATCCGGTATAGTAGCTAAAAATTAAAATCGATTGGCGTCTCTAGTGTGCCCTACCTGTCACCTTATCTAAAATTATGTCCCATCGACCCTCCGGCTATATTACCAGAACGACAGTAAAAACAGAAGATTTTCGTCTAAAATTGTTTTTTTTTAATTATTGGCTAAAAAAAAGACACATTTTACATACGACTCACTTCCCGAACTCCTAAATTATTATTTTTATGATATAGGTGGCAAACGAGCTGAAGGATCATCTGATGGTAAGCGATTACCGCCGTCCATGGACACCTGCAACACCAGTGGTGTCACAAGTGCTCTGCTTACCTTTTAAGAATAAGAATAAAATAATTTATTCAGCGCCAAACATACACAAAAAAATAAAAATATAACGAAATGGACATTAGAATAGCACTGAAATGGGCTCCACTCAGCATGTGTCACAGTGTCTAAAGGACACCCCGACGCTGGTCTTCCGTGGAGTCCAAGGAACTAAGGGGCGTCACTGTGCGTGCTGACGTCATAAAGTACATAAGTACCTACATTTAACCTTATTTAAATTAATTAAGACTAGACACAATCCAGACTATTATTACCTTACCCTATGGTTACTACTAAAGAAACAGCAATACTATTTGTAGGGCTACAGCCTTAACTGATTACTCCGAATGTAACATAAAACATTGCACTCATACATATAAAACACAACATAAAATAAAAAATAATAACAATAAATACACAGCTTAACTATTTATAGTAATTTCTGGACAGATAAAAGATGTGACTTAAATTTGATTTTAAAAATATTAATACTTTTAACCACCCTTCCCCTGGATTGGGCCTCCGGCACCCTCACTCACACAGCGCTTGCACTGCTTCACGCCGGTTTTCTGTGTGGACGTGGTATTACTCCGGTCGAGCCGGCCTAGTGTTGTAAAAGAACGGAGTCTTTTAGTCCTCATTTTAAGAACTCACGACTTCTGAGTCTTGAGTTCTTTTGAGTCTTTTCAGTTCTATCAGTCCTAAAATTTCTTGAGTCGTTAGATTTATTTTAAGTCCTTTCGATTTTTTTCAGTTTTTTGAGCTCTTTGAGTCCTTTGAGTTGTTTCAAGTCAAATACGAATACAAAATCATTTATTGCATGTCACATGAAAATAGGTTGTTACAAATAGGGATAGATACAATGTGACATCTTGTAAGGGCATAGCAACATAACAAAGGGCCCACTAAATTCCTGCGTCCTACGTAAATTATAGAATATTATTAACAATAACAATATTTAAATTTTACATACACATAAAATTCTAAATTAACAATGAAATCGCTTTTTCTATTCTAATCTATTCTATTTTTATAACATTAAAGTCTTATGAGTCATGAGTTAAACAGCAGGACTGCAGTCCATTTAAAAGACTTGTGTCATGAAGCGCTTTGAGTTCTTTGAGTCGCGAACTATAAAGTTGAAGACTGCACCCCAATCATAAAGGCTCGCATAATATTATGGAGTATTTGAGTTGTTCAAATAGATGACTGCAGTCTTAATAAAATCATTTAGTAAGTTCGAATAAACAATAAATCAGGCTAAAAGAGAGATGTCTATCATCGTATCATTTTTAACCGACTTCAAAAAAGCTCTTTTCGTAAGATTGAGCTCATTTTTAAAAGGACTCAGTTGAGAGTTATTTTCGTAAGACTGGATTCTTTTTTAAAAGACTAAGTCGCTAATTGTTTTTAGGAAAGCTAAGTTTTCCTTGTCTTGAGTTCTTTTTGTAAAGAGTGAGCTCTTTTAAAAGACTCAGTCTCTAGTTCTCTTTGGCAAGTCTAAGTCTATTTTAAGAAGACTAAAAACTCCGAGACACTTGGACTTAAAATTTATCCATTTTTAACTTGAGTCTTAAAAAGAACTCGGAGTCTCAAATTTAGGACTAAAAGACTCAGTTCTTTTACAACACTAACCGGCCCATTCATGGCGAAGCGTGGCTCTCCCACTGTTACCGTGTCCCGGCCCTACCACAAGTAAAATAAAAACTATAAGTAGACGATGATACTATGAGTAGAGAGAGAAAAATAAAGTTTAAATACTAAAACCCGACTACCCAAAAAACAAGCTCTAAAAAGTACGAAACAAGAAAATAGTCTCTGCTAAAATGATTATGCCGTATCGCCGTGGTCGTATGCCACATTGATTTTATTTTATTATTATAATGAATCTGTTTTGCTACAGTAGGTGGCATGCGAGCACGGCGATACGGCATAATAATTTCAGCCGAGACTATTTTCTTGTTTCGTACTTTTTAGAGCGTGTTTTTTTCGGTAGTCGGGTTTTAGTTTTTAAACTTTATTTTTATTTAACATATTTTTAGTTGTGTAAATAAAACTACATATTTGAAATGTGCTCAAGATGCTCTTTCATATGATACCCCATCGGCGCGGTAAGCGGTATCGTCAAGCAAATTATTTTCGTCCATTCAGAGTACAGACAGCTACACTTTGGGTTGTACAATAGTTAAATGTGGGAGAGCCACGCTTAGGCATAAATGGGCCGGCTCGACCGGAGTGATACCACTGCCTCACAGAAGAGCGGCGTGAAGCAGCGCCTGCGCTGTGTTTCGCCGTGTGAGTGAGGTTACCGGAGGCCCAATGGGGGGAAGGGGAAAAGATTGGCAGCGTACTTGTGACTCCACTGGTGTTGCGGGTGTCCATGGCCGGTGGAATTGCTTTACCATCAGGTGATCCGTCTGCTCGTCTGCCACCTCTCATATAAAAAAAAACAATCTGTAGTCACATTTCTTTCTAGGATCCTCTTCCAAGTGACGTTGGTCAACTAACATGTTGATGTCTATACTTGAGTGAAAATTTCTTGAAATAATTTGTATACGGAATTTTATTTAAGGCGACATCGATACAACGACGATACTAGCGCCGCCAAGTGATTAATATTGATTGTGGCGAATAGGAGACATTTTTAAAAAGTAAGCAACAAATAAGGAAAGTATTAACAATTTTTGAGACAAATTTATGTAATAATTTATTTATCTAAAACTTTATTGCACAAATTTTGATACAATGAGGCGAACTTTATGCCAAGAAGCATTCTCTACCAGTCAACCTTTGAATAATGACTTCCTACAAGTAATAATATTCTTCATAATTGATAAAAGTGGCCTCTTTAATACTGAAAAGTATTTGTTGCAATTTTTTTTAATGTCTTCTATTAGCCACATTCAATATAAATCACTTAGCGGCGGCCTTAAGGTGACGGGTAGGGCACACTACCGGCGCCAATCGATTTTAATTTTTAGCTACTAAACCGGATCCATTTTATACAATTCCGGGGTTACTACAACCTATAACAATGCACAAATGTTACCGTTTTTGTACGCGAAAAATTGATTCACGCCAAAAGAAGTAATCTAAAATTCGAGTGCAAAAGCAGACTGTTTGGTCTGCTTTAACTAAAAGTAAGTATTAAATAAATAGTATAGGTGTTTGCCAAGAGGTTGTAACCCCGAAATTGTTTAAAATAGATCCGGTTTAGTAGCTAAAAATTAAAATCGATTGGCGTCGCTGGTGTGCCCTACCCGTCACCTTAACGAAAGTTTTTGCTAAGTACTAAGATTCAGTATGGTAAATATGATTTATTTTATAAATAACGTAAGTAGTTTTTAAGTCTGCCTTCTGTGAAGATGTACAATAAATAGAAGTTATGTAAAATGTAGCTGTAAGGGGAATTTGTAAATAAAAAGTATTTTTTTCAGTGTATCTTGAGTTTTATTCATTGGACAATGAATAGGCTTTACATAATAATAATAATAATCAGATTCTAAACACTTGCAGGATAGTCCGCAAATTTTTACAGCCTGAATCGGATTCTGACATCATAACAACATAATACTTTTCCTCTACAACTTAGCTTGGCCAAAAGCCCGCAATTTTGTTAGCGTACCCCAAAATGGGAGAATATATTTATATATTTCAAACATAATAATCAGTAAAACAGCTGTGTTAATTGACATTGATAGATAGATAGATCATCATCAGCCCATTTAAGTCCCCACTGCTGGGGAACGGGCCTCCCTCCATCACATGACGGGCAATTGCCATACTCACCACGCCTGGCAGACGGGTTGGCGAGGGTTTTGATATAAATGCAGAGTTTTCCTTCTCTGGGTGCTGATGATCATGCCAGCAGCTTTACCTTAGTCGCGTTTTACGACACCTCGGTAAGAGTGAGGGTGGCCTATTCTACTCTGCCGGGGACCACACGGCGAGACGACCATTTTGGTAACATTAAATTTATATTTATGTTAATATTATATTAGTCTCAAGTTTAAAGCTCCAAATAAATATTTTTCTTTTCTTCTGTTATCTTTAATATATGCCGGATAGTCTTACAGACAGCCATACAATCTCCAAATACACATAATCCATCAAATCCACGAATTGTATGAAAACGAATTGTACGCCAGGTTGGGAAATGGAATGAAAAATTGCACTGCGCAGTGGAAGAGTACTGGGCCCATAACCAGTTGGCAGAGTGGCAGCAGCAGCAGATTTGTGTATTAACAAATAAGCGTTTATGTTTTAAATTTGTATTTAAGTTCTTTGATGGCCATAAGCCCACGTCACATCGACAGCAAAGAGTAGTATTATATCGACAGCCTAACAGGAGAACAGTCCATAGACAAATGCATAGAGCAGCATGTTTCGTTTACACTTCCAACAGCATTAACCCCTGTAGGGTGTGCTCCCCACACTTCTAAGAGATGATAAGATAGAGTATGATATGCTATGCTATGGGGGACTCCGAGGAGTGATAAATGAAACCGGCTTGTTAGGTTGCTAATACAAGACTGATTTTAATGCTCAAGTAAAGTTGATTTGCTGGCGTATGCAAACGCGTTAATTAGGTCAATTGAAATGCAGTAAAATTATCTATATACAAAATTATGAAAATGTACGTAGGTACGTTAGCTCGTACATCTTGGCCACCAAGGAAAAGAAAATGTAGGTACCTAACTGAATAGTTGATAAAATAAAATGATTAATGTATAACTCAATTAAATACCAGGGCCGTACTCTAACGTGGGTACATACTTACATTAAATGTTGTAAAATTATTAAATAATAAGCGATAAAATATTCAATTTCAAAAAAAAACATAAAAGTTGATAAATTGATAGTCAATGAATATTCCTGGATTACACTTGGCTTAGGCCCATGCATTTCAGTACACCCAGTATCGTTTTAGATACTGAACTAAATCTGTTTAAAATAAAAAATTGCCATCCAGGATTAAGTTATTTGTACAAAAAACTACAGGAAATATATTATCCGATATTGCCGTACCCAACACGCACAATATTCAAAAGGCGATTTCGGACAAAATCCATAAATATTCTGAACTAAAAGAGGAAATTACTAGAATATGGAAACTACAAAAAGTATATACAGGTTGTACAACCTGTGCGGATAAAGAATGGGATCAGAAATGGCGCATCTATTCATTTCTCGCTCGTACACTATTTGCGTCTATACTTGCACCCCACGAGTGCGAGTTTAGATGCAAATAGTGTGCGAGCGAGAAGTGAATAGATGCGCCGCCATTTCTGATCCCATTCTTTATCCGCAAGGGTTGTATCTGTGAACATTTACATCCCTTTAACGATGTGTTCTACTAACCATTATGAACAACATTTGTTCTATCACTGTTGGAAATCTCATGAAAAAATGTCAACTTTTCATACAAAGTCGGTCACGTGACTTTGTCATTTTGTATGGGGAGTCGAAATTTTTTTTGATGAATTTCGAAAAGTCGTTGAACAAATGTTGTTCGGAATGGTTGGTAGAACACGTGGTTAAAGGGATGTAAATGTTCACAAATACACCCTGTATAGTCCCTTTAGTGCTCTCAAGTACCTACAGGAGTAATTCCCAAATATCTCTCCCAGTGTATCCGTCTACTTGGTCTCCCCGAAAATTCTTATATTACTATGCAGAAGGCGGCCATCCTCAACACATGCTGCATAATCCGCCGATTCCTACAGGACGACTGCAATTGTAACTTAAATGCGGCGAGAAAAGGACAAGTTACTTGGCCCTAGTTGATGCCCGTGGCTAGTCTCTATAATACCAGCTACAAGCTGAGAACAGAAATACAAAGATAAATAATAATAATACCTACAATTCGTTTTGAATTAGTCCGCTTGTGACAACTGAAATGAAAAATATTTATTTGGAGCAAACTATTGCAGATCTTATAGCATACATATCTGCACTTTTTTTTTTTTATATGAGAGGTGGCAGACGAGCAGACGGATCACCTGATGGTAAGCAATTCCGCCGCCCATGGACACCCGCAACACCAGTGGAGTCACAAAAGCGCTGCCAACCTTTTCCACTTCCCCCCATTAGACCTCCGGTAACCTCACTCACACAGCGAAACACAGCGCAGACGCTGCTTCACGCCGGTCTTCTGTGAGGCAGTGGTATCACTCCGGTCGAGCCGACCCATTCATGCCAAAGCGTGGCTCTCCCATATTTAAACTTTTTTTATTATAGATGGCAGACGAGCAGACGGATCGCCTGATGGTAAGCGATTACCGCCGCCCATGGGCACCCGCGACACCAGTGGAGTCACTAGTGCGCTGCTAACCTTTGAACTCCCCTTTCCCCCGGATTAGGCCTCCAGTACCCTCGCTCACGCAGAGAAACAGCACAATGCTGCTTTACACCGGTTTTCTGTGAGGCCGTGGTATCACTGGTCGAGCTGGAGTGCCTCCTGATAGTAGTTGCACTGTACCTTTGAATAGATTCTCTATTCAAAGCACTTGTACCAAGTATTGACATCATTTAAGCGGTATCAAATAATACAACCTGGATATATAGGTAAGTACATATTAGCATCGATACCACATACTAAGTAGAAGATACTACGTATATCGATACGTTATCGTAGATTCGTATGTTCTCAGTTTGTGTACATAAGTTGCTGATTATTTATTTTTGATTGAACCGATTGAACGGATTATTTCTCTTTGGGCCGGCTTATCTAACACATACTTATTATCTTCTACCACAAACTTGTAAGTAGAAGATACTACGTATTCTTCCTCTTAGTTTGTGTCTAACACAAAATAGCATAGGTGCACAAAAGCGCGCGGAATTTGAATTTCCCGCTTGCGGTAGGTGACGTTTTTTAATTTTAGGCCATAGACAATATTGAATAGTAGAATGAAAGACGGGTTCTCACAAATATTAGTAAAATTAACTTTGGGTTAAATAAAGTAAACATATAATCTAGGATTAAATTACATAGAAGTGTAGTTTCTGCAAGCAAATCTAAATTATAGTTTTATACTTTTTTAAATAGGTACCTTTTAATCGTTTGTTTCAGCACTAACAAGTGTTTCAACACCATCACCTCCGTCCGGCTGTAAAATAGTGAATTTTCTTCAAATTAAAAGAAAAAAAAACCAAGGAACGAATGGTAATGTGGGCTTTTGTCTGTAAACTGCGTCAAGAAAGTCGTGACACCGATTTATTTATTTTGTACAGCCAAAGTTACAGTTCTGATATGTACCAAAATAACAGCGTTTTTTTCAGGCGGCGACGGTGGTTTTTTAAGGAAGTAACGAAATTCCCACATTTTATAACTAATACCTACCATAATACCTTATGACGTAAGCGGCAGTGGCGCCATCAATTATTTTCACGACTTAATTGACAGAGTATAGGAATTAAACACTCCGCGTGGGCTGATGCAATTCAAAGGTTTGAAATTTGTATCTACTTAGTGGTTTTTAGTGAAGTTTTATTTGTGCAGTGAAGTGCCACGAAGTGATCCTAATAATAGGTCCTAATATTATATCTTAAGATCCTAATATATCTTCGCATAGACTCTATGCTCCATGCTTTCTATGCCATAGAGCGACAGTACAAAAAAGGTAATATGTCTGAAAAAAAACAACTTAAAAACAGGTGGCCCATAATAAACAAAATTTGAACCTGCATATCTGCAACAGTCAAAGGAGGCTCGTCTCCCCTTAGTACAGTTTCACCATCCAGCTTCTTAAGGTTCGGTAGACGACGACCAGCTTCTGAACGCCACGCTTCTAGTTCACAGCCATCGTAGAGAGGATTACCCACAAATAACAAGTCTTCAAGGTGCGGCAATTCCTAAAAAAAGAACGTTAGACAATAATATAAATAATCCCGAATCTGCTTGAGAAATGTCTTTCCTATAATCTGCTTTTGTCTGATAATAATTAATACAGCTGAATACTATGACTATGACAAGAGATAATAATGAATTGAGAATGTTTATAGGTATACAAAATCGCTTAAAACTATAGTCTTAGTAGAGCTAAAATCTTTACAGAAACACAACTTTTTGTTTCATCAAAAAATACAAAATTAAAATTTCGCAGGCGCGCGCTATCATTGTGACGTCACCGCAAATCTCACTGTTTTTGAAATGATGTAGGTATCTAGGGAAATACACGTCATGTATTATCGTAATAATATTTTCAGTTATGTTTTTTATTTTCAATAGAGTTGATGGAGATACGGGCGATGCATTACACGCGAGTGGACTGAGCTAGTGATGTGAAGTGCTGGGACGGCGATGACGTCTTTTTACAACCCGTATATCAAATAACTTGGAAACTACACGACGTATCGTAGTATTTTTTAATCATATTATTTATTTTCAACCGAGTTTAAGGAGAGCCAAAAATAAAATGAGTGAACATTCTCCATTACAGGGCTTAGCTTCTAATTTAAATCTAAGTTTTCTTAACTCAAAGAAAAAACTTAAATCATTCTTGTGATTAAGATTTAGAATTTACCTGTAGTTTATTGAACTCGCTCCATTCCTTCACTAAGTTATTGCTCATATACAACACTTTCAGGTTTCTAAGCACATGAATGCCTTTTAGTTTCTCGATCAAGTTGTATGACACCCACAACTCTTCTAGTGTATCTCCGACAGATTCCTAGGGGAATATTATTTATCATGAAGGAAATGAGAGCGTAAGTAGGTATTCTTAAAACCTTAAAAATGTTGATGAGGTATTTACCATTCCAGCAAAAGATTTTATATAATTTCTTCCCAACGACAAAATTCGTAATTTTTTCATCCCATTGATACCCGTCACCTTTTCAATGATGTTTGTAGAAAGACTTAATTTTCTGAAATTATTACCAGTACAAGTAAAATACAAATTTTAAACGAATGAATTTCTTGGCTTGCTAGACGCATTATAATTCCCTAAGTCCAGATTAGACCCACAAACAGACAAAAGATAAAAGTTATCTAATTTGGCCTAACTCACTCGCAATTAGTAAGCGCAGATAACGAATTGTCCATCTTTTCAATCGGTGGCCATTGAAAAACCAAACTGACTTCTGTAGCTGTAGCGGAATTTTGTCCTGTTTTGTCCTCCCATCGTTTAATAGCCTCTTTTATGGTCGTAGCCTTGGGAGCTGCCATAAAGAATATTTTAATAAAGTTGTAACTAAGTATGGAGAAAATTAAGTATCTAAGTATTATTGATGTACTTGGCAACAGAATATTGATCAAATAATGTAGAGTTAATGTGAAAATCTCGATAAACAAAAAAAAACTAGATTGTTTTCGGTAATAAAATTCACAAATGACAAAAAAAAACGCAATTTTACAAAGAGAATCATCTTTTATAAGCTAGGGTTAAATTATTTACTTAACTATTGGTTAACCACAAACTGCATTTTTGAACGGATATATCAGTACCATAGACAATGAAATGCTGATAAAATAAAAATAGATCGACCAACCCGCGACGCCTTTGCAGTTTCACGAAATGGCGTCATAGCTTGCTTTCGCATTTTATAGCCAGTCACGCCCCAGTATTTTTTTGTATTCTAGAGGAATTCCAGCATATTTTCCTGAAAATAGCTACAAGGTGGGGTAATGTCATCCTATTTTGACATTTTTTGAAAACTCTAACTTTTTAATTTTTTCTTTTTTCTACTTCTTTTTTTTAATTAAAAAAAAAACAAACGCCAATCTATTCTTGTTTGAAGTGAAAAAATAATTATTTTTGGAGGCAAATTGTATTTCTAGCTAAGCAAGTAAGTAATTTTCATCTAATTATTAGTGAATTTATCGTAGATTTATGTAAGCCACGCGGCCATATTCTAAGGTTTTCGTCGGCGCCAGGAAATCGATAATTTCGTAACTTTTTCTGAACATTGACTCCACAGCCTGAGCTTTTATATTTTTTTAATAAAAAGTAATTTTTGACATTCGTCTTTCCCGCTGTTGAATGTATTTTTCGAAATAATTTAAATTAATGGCCTTATTTTATGTTTGCATCATGAAATCTTAACATGCCGCTCAGAAGAGCATTTCCTCGCTGAACGCAGAATTGCATAAATCTTGAAGCTCTAATTGACACATTCCACCTGATAATCTGAAAGTAATTATTGTTTCTCTTCGTAACTATTCATTATACCATAAAATAATGAGACAATTTTGCCCAATATAATTTATGCTTAGCTCTACTGAGCGAATTCTGAAGAAGCCTGTAAAAATACCATTAAGATACATGACTTCATAGGTTATGTTATGTATATTGTAATCTGTAAACAATGCATCATTATCACCCTTTAAAAAAATCCAATTTTAAATTTTTTACTAATATAAATATAATTAAATATTGTTAATTTAATGTAGATACTTAGTAGTATGTTGAGCACACAAGTAAGTATGTCTAGTAGACATCGGGGTGATTTTAATTTTCTGATCCTGCTTGTTTGAGCTGGATGAAATGAAAATTACACAAATGCTCGTCTAGAGTGGTAGTTGCTCCTACAAACCTTGGAGTGTGAGGCAGTGTCAAAGCATAGTGATTACATTCTCTTTGGTGTCACTATTGGTCGGTTGGTTGCGGGTTCGATCCCCGCACAGTTTGTGTGCATGAACATGTTTGTTTGTATTGGTCTGGGTGTTTTCTATGTATTATAAGTATGTATTTACAAAAGAAAAGTATTATATGTATATATTTGTAATCCCACTGTTGATTCTGATATCCGTAACACAGGTGCTTGAGCTACCTATCTCGGAGTCTGATCAATGTATGTGGTGATGTGAAATATTTATTATTATTATATTTACTATCTAATGTTTTTTTCCTGCTTGACAACCCATTTGGATCAGTGGTAGTGAACGCTGCCTCTGGTGCAGGGATTTTGGGTTCGATCCCTGCACAGTACAAACATTTTTGTGCATGAACATGTCTGTATTGATCTGGGTGTTTTCTATGTTTTATAAGTGTGTAGTTACCAAAAAAAAAGTATTTGTAATTCCACTGTTTGTTCTGATATCCATAACACAGGTGCTTGAGCTACCTATCTCGAAATCAGATCAATGTATGTGATGTTGTGAAATATTTATTTATTTATTTTATTTGCAACTTTTAGTTTCAGTGAAAAAAATCCTCAAAAATTTGTTTGATCTGAAACTTAAAATAATTTTCTGACAATATCAAATCTTTTGTATTATACAGAAACGGATGGATAAAAAATCTTACAAGCTATGTTTATTGTATCAGTCAGCCTATAAACTGTCCCACTGCAGGGCAAAGGCCTCCATTATAGAAATTTAGTTATCGCTACTATGATAGGGTTAGGCTTAATCATCACGTTTGCCTGATGCAGATTGGTGGTCACAAACCCGAGCTATGTTCGAAAAATTCGAAACATACTTTTCGCTCGACCCGGGTATCGAACCCAGGTCCCGGAGATAAAACCACTAGACCAACAGGGAATATTTATTTGGAAGGTTTTTACAGTTGATTTTTTTTTGTAACACAAATAATAATTAATACTAGTGCTGCTTCACGCCGGTTTTCTATGAGGCTGTGGTAACACTCCGGTCGAGCCGGTCGATTCATGCCGAAGCGTGGCTCTCCCACGGTTGAATTTAAAAATTAAGATTAGTATTAGTTTTAAAATTAATAATTATGTTTTTTTTTGTACAGATTTGAGAAAAGATGGCGAAACCAGTTCGTATGGTGAATGTGGTGCCTTTGTCCCAAGTCAAGGTTAAGGTATTTATTACAGCCAAAGTCACTGAAACATAAAATCACTTTCTTTGTCCCTATCTCATTTTCTTTATCTCATAGGTGGCAGACGAGCAGACGGATCACCTGATGGTAAGCGATTGCCGCCGCCCATGGACACCCGCGACAACGGTGAAATCACAAGTGCGCTGCCAACCTTTAAACCCCCCTTTCCCCTGGATTGGGCCTCCGGTACCCTCACTCACGCAGCTTAACAGCGCAATGCTGGTTCTCTGTGAGGCCGTGTTATCATCACTCCGGTCGAATTTAAAGCCGATGTTACGACCGAATCGGAGTCTCCCTCTGTTTCACACGCGCTGTGTGCCTCCTTTGTTTGGATGCGACAGGAATATTCTTATTCGTTACGGGGCGGCTTCAAATTAAGCCAACTGTTTTTAATTTAAACAATCAGAAAATCTTTGCATGTCCAAATAAACGATTTTCTCATTGTTTAAATTGTACATGTTGCTTGTACATGCCGCTTTTGGCGGTAATCAAATTTTCGCGTACAAAAACGGACCCAACACTTGTGCATGGTTATTTAACAAATAGTATAAGTGTTTGCCGAGAGGTTGTTACCCCGAAATTGTGTGAAATAGATCCGGTTTAATAGCTAAAAGCCTTATGGTCCCCGGCAGAGTAGAATAGGCCACCCTCACTCTTACCGAGGTGTCGTAAAAGGCGACTAAGGTAAAGCTGCTGGCATGATCATCAGCACCCAGAGAAGGAAAACTCTGCATTTATATCAAAACCCTCGCCAACCCGTCTGCCAAGCGTGGTGAGTATGGCAATTACCCCTCATGTGATTGAGGGAGGCCCGTGCCCCAGCAGTGGGGACTTAAATGGGCTGACGATGATGATGATGAATAGCTAAAAATTACAATCGATTGGCGTCGCTAGTGTGCCCTACCCGTCACCTTATTGTAAAAAGCTTTTATTATTATTTATTTTATTATACACTGTTATTTTTTTATCGTATATACATTCTAAATGGACTTCATTCACGATGCCTATTATGAGGTTTTCGGGATGTTAACGATAAAAAAATAACAGTGTATAATAAATAATAATAAAAGCTTTTTACAATAAGGTGACGGGTAGGGCACACTAGCGACGCCAATCGATTGTAATTTTTAGCTATTCATCATCATCATCGTCAGCCCATTTAAGTCCCCACTGCTGGGGCACGGGCCTCCCTCAATCACATCAGGTGTAATTGCCATACTCACCACGCTTGGCAGACGGGTTGGCGAGGGTTTTGATATAAATGCAGAGTTTTCCTTCTCTGGGTGCTGATGATCACGCCAGCAGCTTTACCTTAGTCGCCTTTTACGACACCTCGGTAACTGTGTATACTTGAGGTGTAATCTCGTTGGTCCGCCAGGTGGAGGTGTTGTCGGACGACGACGAGGAGGCGGTGGCGTGCCGCGCTTGCTCGAAGACGTTCGCGCGGCCCGCGGCGCTCGGCAACCACGTGCGCATGGAGCACTTCGAGCTGTTCGCGCGCGGCGACCCCAACGCCTGGACCGCCGTCTGCGACGAGGTGAGAACCCATAACCTCCCATCCCCACACCAACACTATCGTTATACTGGCCGAATCGTGGGAGATGTGCGCGGATATTGCGTGTCCTTGCGACTATTGCACTCCACCGCGCACAATGGACAACATTTCATATTTTTAACATGTCCATATTGTTTTTTTATATGAAAATAGACATAAAATTAACAGACCCATATTTTTTCTTTTTTCAAAATTTGCCCATTTTCATGCAAAAAATAATTATTGAAATTCTTTATATTCTAAATAGACGTAAGCGCCAAATGACGTCATCGGACGGCTGAATACAGCGATATTCCTTTGCTTATCATTGTTTTAATAAAAAAAAAGGTACTACTGTCAAAGGTAAATAATACTTGTGTCAACATTGTCAACGTCATTCATTCATTCAACGTTGACAAGTTGTCTTTTTTTTGACAGTTGCATGTCATGGGTTTGGCATTTCGTAAATTTAAAACTATAATGTGCTTAAAGCAAAGAAATATTTTACATTCTGCCGTCCGATGACATCATCTTACATTTTTTAATTTTTTTCTCAGTAAATAAGCAATATATAAAAGGAATAAATATATATTCGAACAGCGGAAAAGTAAACAAAGAATTGGTATTTTTTGTTTCCGAGCTTAGCAATTTTGAAATGTTGTCCATTGTTGACTCCCTACAAGTTATTAGTCTCTGTCCTTGTCCCTAGACCGTCGTTTGCGACGAGGTGACAACCCACCACCATCCATGGCCATACCAACTCTATTGGTTATACTGACCGATTCGTGGGAGATGTGCGCGGATATTGCGTGTCCTTGCGACTCTTGCACTCCACCGCGCACTATTGTTGACTCCCTAGAAGTAATTAGTCTCTGTCCTTGTCCCTGGACCGCCGTATGCGACGAGGTGACAACCCACCACCATCCATGGCCATACCAACTCTATGGTTATACTGACCGATTCGTGGGAGATGTGCGCGGATATTGCGTGTCCTTGCGACTCTTGCACTCCACCGCGCACTATTGTTGACTCCCTAGAAGTAATTAGTCTCTGTCCTTGTCCCTGGACCGCCGTATGCGACGAGGTGACAACCCACCACCATCCATGGCCATACCAACTCTATGGTTATACTGACCGATTCGTGGGAGATGTGCGCGGATATTGCGTGTCCTTGCGACTCTTGCACTCCACCGCGCACTATTGTTGACTCCCTAGAAGTAATTAGTCTCTGTCCTTGTCCCTGGACCGCCGTATGCGACGAGGTGACAACCCACCACCATCCATGGCCATACCAACTCTATGGTTATACTGACCGATTCGTGGGAGATGTGCGCGGATATTGCGTGTCCTTGCGACTCTTGCACTCCACCGCGCACTATTGTTGACTCCCTAGAAGTAATTAGTCTCTGTCCTTGTCCCTGGACCGCCGTATGCGACGAGGTGACAACCCACCACCATCCATGGCCATACCAACTCTATGGTTATACTGACCGATTCGTGGGAGATGTGCGCGGATATTGCGTGTCCTTGCGACTCTTGCACTCCACCGCGCACTATTGTTGACTCCCTAGAAGTAATTAGTCTCTGTCCTTGTCCCTGGACCGCCGTATGCGACGAGGTGACAACCCACCACCATCCATGGCCATACCAACTCTATGGTTATACTGACCGATTCGTGGGAGATGTGCGCGGATATTGCGTGTCCTTGCGACTCTTGCACTCCACCGCGCACTATTGTTGACTCCCTAGAAGTAATTAGTCTCTGTCCTTGTCCCTGGACCGCCGTATGCGACGAGGTGACAACCCACCACCATCCATGGCCATACCAACTCTATGGTTATACTGACCGATTCGTGGGAGATGTGCGCGGATATTGCGTGTCCTTGCGACTCTTGCACTCCACCGCGCACTATTGTTGACTCCCTAGAAGTAATTAGTCTCTGTCCTTGTCCCTGGACCGCCGTATGCGACGAGGTGACAACCCACCACCATCCATGGCCATACCAACTCTATGGTTATACTGACCGATTCGTGGGAGATGTGCGCGGATATTGCGTGTCCTTGCGACTCTTGCACTCCACCGCGCACTATTGTTGACTCCCTAGAAGTAATTAGTCTCTGTCCTTGTCCCTGGACCGCCGTATGCGACGAGGTGACAACCCACCACCATCCATGGCCATACCAACTCTATGGTTATACTGACCGATTCGTGGGAGATGTGCGCGGATATTGCGTGTCCTTGCGACTCTTGCACTCCACCGCGCACTATTGTTGACTCCCTAGAAGTAATTAGTCTCTGTCCTTGTCCCTGGACCGCCGTATGCGACGAGGTGACAACCCACCACCATCCATGGCCATACCAACTCTATGGTTATACTGACCGATTCGTGGGAGATGTGCGCGGATATTGCGTGTCCTTGGGACTATTGCACCCCACCGCGCACAATTTGACAAAATTCTGAAAACTATCTAAGGGTATTCATTTGTTTATAAGGAGCCCTAAAAATACTTTTATGTTTTTATTTTAGATATTTTAATAAAAAAGCGAAAAAGAAAAAGCATATGCCGCAAAAACGCGTCTTTTAGCAATATGGCGGCCAGTGACGTAGATTGTCCATAAATAAACATTGAGCTTGTTGGTGTTTCAGTGTTTCAATCATAGACTTTTTTTTGTTTATTTCTTCCTATGAAGGAAAGGCAAACAACCATAGTCAGTAGACTTACCTACGCGTAATCTACGTCACGGGCCGTTTTTAGTCACGTGACCCCAGTTTAAAAAATAACAATTTTAGAAGACGAATTTTGATGAGGCAGGCTTGTCCACATCGCCAAACCGAAGCACCAATTGCTTACAGTAGAATAATTGTTTTTTTTTGTTCCCCCAGCCATCCCAGCCAAAGAGACGCAAGCTCATCCACATCGCCAAACCGAAGCCCCAGGAGGACGCGGAGGAGATTAAGCAGAAGACGCAGGAGATGCTGTCGTCCATGACGGCGGGCAACCTCATGAGCCTGGCCTCCAACGACGTCAGCTACATCATCATCAAGGTAATTAGATAGGTACAATCACAGGCATTGACTGCTCCTGCATTCATAATAGGGTATTTCACTAAGCTCGAGATTTTACAAAATATAAATATTTTATCAAAATATAGGTAAATATCTGCCAATAGGTTAAAATCGCAATTAAAAATATCGTCCTAGCCGATTTTCATGCTTTACACGCGAAATGAACATAGGCTTGCCTGTCCCAAATCTAAGACTTCATAAAATTGGAAGTTCATTTGTAGGATTGAGCATAAGAATGTTTAATAAGTTACCTCAAAATATTATTGATTTACCGGTACATAAGTTTAAGTTGCATGTAAAAAACTGCCTAATGCAGAAAGGCTACTATAAAGTAGAGGATTATTTGAATGATAAGGATTCCTGGACATGTTGATCTCTTCGCCTGTCCTCTAATGTATAATTCATTTCATAATTTTTCATTGACGTTTATCTAAACGATATTGATTATAAGCATTGTATATCATACTGTCACTGTAATCATAATTTGTATAAGAATGAAAATTGTAATTACCATAATATTTGACATTCATAAATGTTCTTTATTGAATAAAGACATTTTTGATTTTGAATGTATAAAAATTGATCTATATTGATTATTCAATAATTGACAAGATGCTAACCACCTACTATTGTACACCTCGTCCTGCAGTTTATTAGTCTCGATTAAGTAACTACTACTCTTTGTGACCTATGAGGGGAACCTAAGTAGTCATGCTCACTCAAATGTCTCTGAGGTGGTGGCGCTATGTGGCGGGTCATTGCATTCCCTCTAATATGGTTGAGTGAAATGATGGCTGACACGTACGTCATACTTGTGAACAGGTGCCACCTTTGGGGACTGGTCTGCTTCGGTTTACCTCATAATATTTATTTTATTATTATTTCCTTTATTTTATTTTGTGTAACAATTAAACTGTATGGCTTGGTATGATGATGACACAACATTGTATGAAAGTTTGGCGATTAAAAAGAGTAACTGGCGAGTTTCTTGCCGGATCTTCTCGACCAGAAACAACTTTCCGAGCCGGTGGTAGAATCGCATTATGTTTATTTATTTCTTTAGTATATTTTATGTATCAACATATTATGTATTAACATGTAAATTATACATAAGTACTTATAAATAGTTTTAAGTCATTAAAATGTATGACGATTTGTAAGTGCTGTATACAAGCCTATGCAAATAAAGAATTATTTGATTTGAGTGCGATTAAGAGAGAGATGGCATTCCTCTCTGGTTTTATTGTATTAATCTTAACGTAACGCAATAAAGTCTGTATTTGAACTGCTTTCGTAATCGTAATCAATTCCCTGCGGCCGAATTCTTACATCGAACCACTCGCAAGCGATTGTCATTCCATTCTCATCATCTCGATGGATGGCGTCTAGTAGGTACTGTGCGTTTCTCCCGGAACTTTCTACCACGTACCTCAGTTCTGTGGAACGGTTTGGCTGCAGGAGTATTTCCCGACGGCTACGACTTAGGGATCTTCAAGAGAAGAGCGTACTCTTTTTAAAAAAAAAGGCATGCAACACATTAGCGATCTCTCTGATTTCGCAGATGTTCATGGGCGGCGATGATTACTTTCCATCAGGTGACTCGCTTGCTCGTTTGTCCGCCTCTAGCATAAAAAAAAAATCGGATTAAACTTGCTCTTCTGCGTCTACGAATTTTGCCGAAGTAACTTATAAAATTTGGTACATCTGTAACATATTATGTGAAATAAACTATTTGTATTTGTTCCAGGAGGAAGGCACGGAGGCGCAGGAGAGTAAGAAGAAGCGGCCGCGCCTGATCAAGGTGAACCCCCCGAAAGAGCCGCCCAAGAGGAAGGAGCCGCAGCCCATCACGTGAGTCTATCATCCTGTATTATTTTTTGTGGGATAGGTGGCAGACGATCATCTTTCCTGGTATGGCCATGTTCGCATTACTTTGCTCCCTATATAAAACGCACGGGTCATTGGCGTCTAGCGCGGTGACAGGTAAACCAGTAAGCATATGTTTCCCGCGCTAACCGCTAGATGGCGCTGTGCATAAATAGATCACGCTAGTAATATTATTTTTAGATTGTATAAGGTCTCCGGCGTTAAGGTTGAAAATACACAATTCTCTTAGATCAGGCTACATGGTGGTTTCAATTCGTGCCATTACCCATAATAGCAGTTCCAGTACAGCTTTAGGGCTTAATAGGTCATTTATCCAGCCATGTAATGAGAAGAGGGGAAGAATATGTAACCAAAAGAGTGATGAGTATAATTGTAAGTGGGTGGTGTAAATATTTTTTTACCTTCAATGTATACGATTTTGATAATTAAATTATATCTTTTTAAACTCGCCGAGTTTTACTGAGTGGTTTCATTTGTTTTTCGTACTGTCAAGATGAGTGAATCTAATGAAGAAATTCGATACATGTAGAAAACGTGAAAGTGATGTTGGGGCTTGGGGCAAATGAAATCGGATAAATACAGCAACACGGGTTTTATTCTTCTTTCACAATCTTAGATATTAAGCCTTATTAATCTTCTTATTTTAATTAATTTGAACTCTTCTCGCGCGCGTCTTTCGTCTTACTTCTCCATCTTTTTTCTCTCCCTTTCACACTCATCATTCCCTCTCACTCACTCGTCTGCGTTCCTTTCCATTCTTTAATATTCACATACTCCTTATCTCACATACAGCAATCCTACATACATTTTAAAATTTTACTACAAAAAAGGTAAAAATGCAACGCAAGCCGCGAAAAAAAATTGCAATTGTCGTAAATAAGTAAATAATGCAGTTTTTCACAGCGAAATGTTTTATTTTAGTTTTAAGTACACCTTAAACAAGCCTTGTTAATAGGAAGTGGAAGAGGCAGACAGTGTTACCAACAGACAAAAAAATAAAAAATAGTGGTGGGATTACATTATCATTTTTAACAGCAATGTTTATGGACCTAGTGCAGTGTCTGTGAGAGTAGCACAAATTTGGTTTAAGCGTTTTCAATCCGGAAATTTTGATGTCAAAGATGCACTTCGCTCTGGAGCCCAATTCTCGGGTTCGTGATATTTTGAGAACATGGCGGATATCACCCGAAAACCATACAAAAAAACTATGTTTTAGTGATATATGTCGTATGATAATAAATGTCACGAGCACGAGAATTGGGCTCCTGGTCGCCCTATTACGGATAAAATGGATGCCATTTTTGTAAAAGTGGAGTATGATCGACATATCAGTAGTTACGACGTAGCTGGGAATTGACCACAAAACAGTTTTGGAGCATTTGAAAAAAAGCTGGTTACACAATAAATCTCGATATTTGGGTACCTCATGAGCTCACCGAAAGAAACCTAATGAACCGTGTACTCATTTGTGCTTCTTTATTACGACGTAACGAAACCGAATCATTTTTGAAGAAGCTGATAACTGGTGATGAAAAGTGGATCACGTACGACAAGAACGTGCGAAAAAGGTCGTGGTCAAAGGCCGGTCAGGCTTCACAGGCTGTGGCGAAACCCGGGTTAACTCGCAATAAGGTGATGTTGTGTGTGTAGTGGATTTGGAAGGGCATTATTCATTATGAGGTGTTACCACCAGGTAGGACTATCGATTCTGAACTCTACTGCGAACAACTTATGAGATTAAAACAAGAAGTTGAGAGAAAACGGCTGGAATTGACCAACAGAGGGGTGTGGTGTTTCATCATGATAACTGCTAGACCTCACACATCTATAGCCACTCAGCAAAAATGAAGAGAGTTAGGCTGGGAGGTGTTAATGCATCCGCCGTATAGTCCTGACCTTGCACCTTCAGATTTCCACCTGTTTCGGTCTCATCAGAATTCTTTAGGCGGTGTTAGGTTAACATCACGAGAGGACTGCCAAATCCACATTTCGCGGTATTTTTATGAAAGGTCCCTAAATTTTTAAAGCAATATGGGATCATGTCCTATCTACAAGATGGCAAAAGGTTATCGAACAAAATGATACATACATACTTTAGTTAAATGTAAATAAACTATATTAAAAAATGTTAAGAAAATGCGAAGAAACTTTTTCCCCAACCTAATATAAACTCAATCAATAAATATAAATAAGGGATTGCTGTTAAATTTAACTTAAACCCGTTATATATTTTTTCTTTTGATTCAAAACGCCGTCCGCCAAGATCCTACGTCACCATTATTGTAAACAGCAAAACGGCAAACGTCAGTTTCAAGTTATTCGTAGTTTTTTATGTCAGTCACGCGTATTGCTTACAATAACAGTGACGTCACGGCACAGATAATACGGTACATGACTATTTTTTTTTATTTTTGCAATCAAAAGACCTCTCAATGATAGAAACATCGTTGAAAAAATCACTTGATTCTCATTTAAACCACCTGAGATATCACAATTTAAAATCACATTATTTTGGGCAAACCCAAAACGCTCCCTACAAATGGGCTACTAAAATGTGACGTCACACTTGAGTATTTTGTATGCATTTCATTTGAATTTTGTATGGTAGCTATATCAAATGTTTCGTTTATGTCAATGGTTTTATTATAATAATTGGTGCAAATTGTATGGGTTATTTAATGGTATAATTATTTTTTAATAATTTCATAGTTTTAAAATGGACTTGCCCATGAATCTTTGAATGATCATAAAACCGGCTAGACGTAATATTTTTAATTGAGAATTTTTGCTATTGGCACATATTGACCTATATTTTGATAAAATATTTATATTTTGTAAAACCTTGAGCTTAGTCATATACCCTATTAATAGACCATCATGGCGGACGGCTTTTATGGCTGTACAGCGAAAATATAATTTAAAATATATTAGGAAAGGTGCTTCAAAAAAATTACATATTATTTTATGGCGTAATATAATCGCGTTGTATTAAATAACAAAAATTATGACAACTAGCCTATTGAAACATTGAAGACGATTTTTATAGAAAATATAGAAGTGTACAAGGATTTGCTCAAAATGTAGATACGTATTGCAATAATGAATAATTTGAGACTTTTTTTATAGTGACACAGTATATTGATTTTGCCTATTGAAACATTGAAGACGATTTTTATAGAAAATATAGAAGTGTGCAAGGATTTTCTCAAAATGTAGATACGTATTGCAATAATGAATAATTTGAGACTTTTTTATAGTGACACAGTATATTGATTTTGCCTATTGAAACATTGAAGAAGATTTTTGTAGAAAATATATAAGTGTACAAGGATTTTCTCAAAATGTAGATACGTATTGCAATAATGAATAATTTGAGACTTTTTTTATAGTGACACAGTATATTGATTTTGCCTATTGAAACATTGAAGACGAATTTTGTAGAAAATATAGAAGTGTACAAAGATTTGCTCAAAATGTAGATACGTAGTGCAATAATGAATAATTTGAGACTTTTTTTATAGTGACACAGTATATTGATTTTGCCTATTGAAACATTGAAGAAGATTTTTGTAGAAAATATAGAAGTGTACAAGGATTTTCTCAAAATGTAGATACGTATTGCAATAATGAATAATTTGAGACTTTTTTTATAGTGACACAGTATATTGATTTTGCCTATTGAAACATTGAAGAAGATTTTTGTAGAAAATATAGAAGTGTACAAGGATTTTCTCAAAATGTAGATACGTATTGCAGTATTGCAATAATGAATAATTTTGAGACTTTTTTTATAGTGACACAGTATATTGATGTTTGACCTATTGAAACATTGAAGACGATTTTTTATAGAAAAATATAGAAGTGTGCAAGGATTTCTCAAAAATGTAGATACGAGTAGGTTAAAATTAGGGCACCTGGATCAAAAAAGATCCAGGCGCACCTAATTTTAACCAGTTTTATAAAAATCATTTATTCATAATCATGCACATTTATTCATGCAATAATAACAGTTAAAAAAATAAAACCACATTCATTCAGTAATCATTTTACGTTTAATGACAAAACTATAATATATTTTTATGAATTTTACTTAATAAATCTCTCGCATATTTGTATATTTCGTCAGAAAACCTATTTTCGACCACATGCTGCGCACAAATGCTTGCTTTACAATTACATACAGTATTTTTCATCTCTTCTCCTTCAAATATTTGCAGTCTTATAACTTTAGATTGTGGATTACACTTTCGTGGTTTTTTTACATATGAGAAATATATCTCTTCTGAACGCCTTTTAACTGGAACCTTCTCGCTGTCGGTGACGGGGTTGCTGCCACTACTGTTCGCTCGTTCAACTATTTCGAACGGCTGTTGCTCTTGCTCGAAGTAGTTGATCACATTTTGACGGAGCAGCTGACTTGCCGGTATCGGTGAGTAGCTGCCGAATAATCTATCATTCGATTCCTGAAACATAAAAATATTATAATGAGACTTAATATTCAATAATACGGATTAAATAATTTTAAAATGGATAGTAGACTTACCTCCATCCTTTTCACGAAATTGTTACAAAGCTGAGAGATGATCTATCAGTATAAAAGTTATTATTAGAATGTATTCGATTTAATTGAACGCCGCTTTTATAAGGATAACAATCAAGAATTTTATGTCTTTAAGGTTCGAAATAAGATTTTTTTTCGATTAAGTAAGTCGGAAAATAGCACATGAAGTTATACCATCGTAAAATAACCTTTATGTCTGAAGAGTAAGGTGCCCATATGTATAAACAAGCTGACGTGTCGTTGACTGTACCTACCTACCAGCGTTTGTTGTCACTTAAATGTTACTGTTAATTGAAACCTACATATTTCCCTATTTAAACGAATAAAAGCTTTAATCTGCTTGGATTAAAACTGTATTTTCTGTCTTGAAAACCATTATTGATAGTGTATGTACTCTTCAAGACATCATAATATGCAGTGTAAAAATAATTAAATAATCACACATTCCAGTAAGTCAGTCGATATTTTTCATTACGTCAAATCAAACCTTATAATAAGAACCTATGCATTATTTTTGTTATTGAAATGTAACACGACTTAAGACTTTTTGCATATGCGCGTTGCCTGAAACTCATTTATCTGCACCATATAGGCTGGATGGACTTTGAGCCTATAAAATTGTACGTTGCATTTTCGCCATATTTAAATATTCTGTAAAAGGAAAGTGTACCACGTGAATAATCTGTATTTAAACCGGGATCCGGGAACCTAGCGCTTAAGAAGACGTTCTGATCCAGTCTAGTAAGCTCTCCGAGAATTCAACTCTAAAAATGTAAGTACATTTAATTTTAAAATTTGATTTAAATAATATTTAATTTTTTATGTTATAGGTGGCAGACAAGTAGACGGATCACCTGATAGTAAGCGATTGCTATTGCTCATGGACACCAGATTGGGCCGCCGCACCGGTATCTCCTCCCTTGACAAAACACAGCGCAGGCGCTACTTTACATCCGTTTTCTGTAAGGCAGTGGTATCACCTAGTCGAGCCGGACTATTCATGCCCAAGCGTGGCTTTCCTGCTGTAAAAATCCTACCTTAATAACTTTTCAATATTCAAATATATATGTGATAGGTGGCAGACGAGCAGGTGGATCACCTGATGGTAAGCAATTGCCGCCGCCAATGGACACCTGCAACCACAGTGGAGTCACAAGCGCGTTGCCAACATTTTATCCCCTTGTACTTTTAAAAAATATTATACTTTCCTCCTTTTTTAATGTCGGTTAAATATTATCTAGCCATCTATTCATTGATTTGTTTTTTAATTACAGGTCTGAACTTTTGGCCAACGATCTCTTTCTATCGAGTGAAGACTCCGAGGTCGAGACGAAACCACAAGAAAAAAATATGAAGCGCAAAGCCAGCAAGCCGAAGGAGGTTTCAACTTCGAAGAAGTCCAAGACGGTGATCAATCCGATTACTCCGCCAGCTCGAATCACGTCCCAAGATTTGTTTGGTCAGGATAGCGATGACGAACATAAGTCCGAGCCATCACAGGGTTGCAGTAAAACTGGTAAAGCAATACCTCCGTTATATTCATATTACACTAAAAGAGAGTCAAAGGGATATTCACGACAAATAAGTGAAACAAAGAAAGGCAAATATTACGTCGAATTAAAGATTTATGACGCTGAAGAAATTAAGAAAATACAGCCTATGAACAGATGGCGCCATTCTATTATTACTATTAAAACTCAAATACACGACGATCACAATTCTTGGCGCTATGTAAAAGACTTTGTGAAAGCGACTCATGCGGATTTCAAAAATTGTCCAGTTTCACTGCTAGGCCTATATGACAGTTAATCTCAAACTGATACCTATTATATTTTACTACTACCTACTATCTATAATTAATGTCTCATTATATTCAATCTATAACCTATATTTTTTAACCTAGGTACTTGTATACTCTTCTATTAATTGATATACTATCTTGTTTATTTATATAATATTAATAAAGAACGTATAAAAATTTAAATACTTGTTTCTTTTCACAGCTAAGAGGCACTTGAACAATGTATCAAGATCTCGAGAAATAAAAAATTGTTACAAATGTAAAATGCAAATACCAGAAAATCTGTATCAATATCATAAGAGAACGAATATACACAAAGCTAATTGTTTATTGAATACTCAGTTCGCTAATATTAATATAATAGCGACTGCATTCAAAAACCGAATAATAACATACCGACTGAACGTTGCTCAGGAAGACGAGTACCTCTATCCAGAGGCGTTCCTGAATGACAACCAGTCAAATATAATGAAATTGATTAATATGGCATTGAATGAAAACAATTGTATTAAATTAAACTTTGAATTATTTGCCTATTTTATGTTACCTAAGTCAAGTGAAAAAGAATTGAAGTCGTTTAATACCAAATACGATATTGTTTTTAAGAGTACAGATTTAAATGAATTATTAGTAAAAGTGATGAATACATTGAGTTTTAAGTTAACTGAATTTCAACACTGCCAGTCTGGTTGGACCTTAGTTTCTACGAGTCATCTTGAAATAAATATAAATAAATATTCACCAATGCGAGGTGGGTCTTACATAGATCTACCGTCAGCTATTAAGAATTGTAAAAGTTGTTTAAATGTGAAAAATAAAGATAATTGTTGTTTTCTATGGAGTATAGTTGCCGCATTATATCCATGTAAAACTAACGTATGCAGGCCTAGCTCATATCCTCATTATTCTTCAGTTTTAAATATTGAAGGTATGAACTTTCCTCCAACATTACATGATATTAAATTATTTGAAAGAAATAATCCAAGCATAAGTGTCAATATATATGGTTTGCAAAATAAATGTATTGTAACTGGACCTCTCTATGTAACAAAAAATAAGAGACAAAATCATTGTAATTTATTGTATATTGAGCAAAAGAATAAAGGACACTATTGTTTAATTAAAGATTTAGTACGACTCGTGAGACGTCAAGTGACTCACTTTAAAGGAAAGGTTTATTTATGTGAGACATGCTTACAATTTTTTAATAATGAAGCTAAATATGAATCTCATAATTGTTCTCAAACATTGTCGATATTACCTGAAAAGAATACAATATTACAATTTAAGCATTTTGAAAGAAAGCAAAAAATTAATTTCATTATTTACGCTGATTTCGAATGTCTGTTGATTGATTGTCATGAAAATAAGTGTACGAATACTCAGAAATTAAAAATACATCAACCTTCATGCTTTGCATATTATATTTGTTGCTCACATAACGATAAATTAAATAAGTTTGTTACATATCGAGGTCAAGATTGTGTTCAACAATTTATAAAATGTTTAATTAAAGATGCTAAACGTTTACATAAAATTCTAACAAACAAAAAGTCAATGACTCCGCTAACAGCTGAGCAGGAGACACAGTATCGCAACGCGACAACGTGTCATATTTGTAAACAATTATTAATCAATGATAAAGTTCGAGATCATGATCATATGACATCTGAGTACCGGGGACCTGCGCACTCTCATTGCAACTTGATATATAGAGTTTGCCCATTCATTCCTGTTGTCTTTCATAATTTGTCTGGATATGATTCACATTTATTTATTGAAGAGTTGGCAAAATATGAAGGCTCTCTTAAAATTATACCGAAAACTAAAGAAAAGTATCTGTCAATAACAAAAGTGATAAAAACAAAAAAGTATAGTCACCCTATTCAAATAAAGTTTATTGATTCCTATCAGTTTCTCAGTTCTGGTCTAGATGCTTTAAGTAAAAGTTTATCGAAAAATGACTTTTTGAATTTATCTCGCGAGTTTACCGACTCAAAGGAAATAGATTTATTACGAAAAAAAGGCATCTATCCCTATGATTATATAGATTCTTGGTGTAAATTTGATGAAACAGAACTCCCTTCAAAGGAGTACTTCTATAATAGTTTGCACAAGAAACATATAAGTAATGACGAATATCTACATGCGCAAACTGTTTGGAGGATTTTTAATATAAAATCTCTCGGTGAATACACAGATTTATATTTAAAATGTGACGTACTTTTACTTTGTGATATATTTGAAAAATTCAGAAATACAAGTTTAAAATACTATAAGTTAGATCCAGCGTATTATGTCACCGCACCCAGTTTAAGTTGGGACGCAATGCTTTTATACACTGATACTAAACTTGAATTAATTAACGATTTAGCAATATACGAATTATTAGAAAAAGGAATTCGTGGTGGATTGGCACAATGCTCGCTCCGACACGCTGAAGCAAATAATAAATACTGTCCTAATTTCAACGATTTAGAACGTAGTAGTTATTTGGTATACCTTGATTGTAACAATCTTTACGGTTATGCAATGACTAAAAAGCTTCCTATCTCAGAGTTCAAGATTTTAAGTCAAAATGAAATTAATAATTTTGATGTAATGAAAGTTTCGAATGACGATGATTATGGTTTTATATTAGAAGTTGACTTAAGTTATCCAAATTATTTACATAAAAATCATAAAGATTTACCATTTGCTGTAGAAAAAATTGTCCCGCCTTATGGAAAAACGACAAAATTGATTGCGAATCTTTATGACAAATATAATTACGTGATTCATTATACACACTTAAAGGAATGTTTAAAACATGGTTTGGTATTAAAAAAAGTACATTGTATTCTCAGATTCAGGCAAGAAAGTTTTCTTAAAAAATATATTGATCTCAATACCTCTCTTCGCCAAGAGGCTAAAACAACATTTGAGAAAGATTTTTTTAAATTATTAAATAATGCAATATTCGGTAAAACTATCGAGAATAAACGGAAACAAGCAAACATTAAGTTAGTGACAAAGTGGAGAGACACTAATAATAAAACCAATAAACAACTTTGTGCAGAAAAACTGATAACGAGACCTAATTTAAAAAGTGTATTAATATTTTCCGAAAATTTAATCGCTGTGGAATTAAATCATGATAAAATTGTGCTAGACAGGCCGATTTATATTGGCTTTACTGTTTTAGAATACTCTAAGCAACATTTGTATCAGTTTCACTATGACTTTATAAAAGATAAATATAAAGATGATGCAAAGCTGTGTTATACGGATACCGATAGTTTATTATATCTTATATATACTGATGACTTCTATCGGGACATGCTTGACGAGATCCAGAACTTTGACACCAGTAATTTTACAATAGATAACCCGTATCAAATCCCACAATTAAATGCCAAAATTCCAGGACTGTTTAAAGATGAAATGGGTGGTGATATAATAACCGAATTCATAGGCCTTCGAGCTAAATTATATTGTATAGATAGTGTAAAAACCCAGATTAAAAAAGCTAAAGGTATATCCAAACCTGTAACAAATGAACTGAAATTAGATGATTATAAAAATTCATTGCTGACTAATGAAATACTCAAATGTAAGATGAATATGATAAAATCAATTAAACATGTTTTGTTTTCTCAACAAATAGATAAAAAAGTTTTAGATAGAAATGATGATAAAGTTCAAATACTACCTGATCAAATTCAGACTATACCTTGGGGTCATTGTGATTCTATCTTTTTGGATTATTCTAGTGACGTGTAGAAATAAGCACTACAAGATAGTATCATGTTAACTTTAATTAGTAAGTTATGACGATAATTGTAAAAACGTGATTGTTATTTCAATTAATAGGCACTTATAAATAATGTGCATTTTAATCATTATTCTATTGTTTATTCATAAGTTTATACTACTTTTGTGTTATATATTAATAAACTTTTATATTAATTACAGTCTTTGTTATTTATCATCCAAAACCCGAGTAACTTAGAACGTGAATTTAATGACCAAAAAATACTTATAAGAATTGAGCTCAGTTATGCTACCAAGATCCTGTTAGTTTACTGTTTTTATATTTATTATTTTGTATTTAAGATTTCTACAAGGAGACTATATACATGCATTAAGTAATAAAATTCCAAGAATGCGAGATTTTTTCAAACCGTATATAAAGCCATGATGTTATATCTTTTTTTTACTGTCGCAATGAAGTTCATCAAACAAGCAGAGTCTTTAGATGTTAAAAATATAAAAACAGAATATAGTTCACATACATCTAAACACAGTTCTCTTTTACCTAATACAATACGATGTATAATGTGTGGACCTTCTAATTGTGGAAAAACAAATGTTATGTTAAACTTATTATTACATAGAAATGGTCTTAAATTCAAAAATATATATTTATACTCGAAAACAACTTATCAGCCAAAGTATTGTTTCCTAAGACAAGTTATAACCCTAGTTCCTGGTGCGAAATTATTTGTTTACAGTGATAACAAACATGTCATTTCACCCAGTGAAGCTGCGAAAAGTTCCATAATGATTTTTGATGACGTTGCATGTGAAAATCAAAAAAATATGCGTGATTATTTTGCTATGGGAAGGCATAGACAAATAGATTGCTTTTATTTATCACAAACATATTCGAAAATACCTAAACAGTTAATACGTGACAATGTTAATCTTCTAGTAATTTTCAAACAAGACGACACTAATTTGAAACACATCTATAATGAACATGTGAATACTGATATAATCTGGCTCGAATTTAAAAAGCTATGTTCAACTATTTGGCTGAATCGATTCAGTTTTTTAACAATACATAAAGATTGTGATTTAAATAAAGGAAGATACAGACAAGGCTTTGATACATATATTTATTTTTAGAATCAGATGAAGTATATATTGATGCGATACTCAAAAAAATGGTAATAGTGTCTAAATATCAGCAATTAGTGGTTGGGTATCAGTCCAAAAATAATGGATACAGAAATAAAAAAACAACTTATTAAATCAGTAAACAATATAAAGGACAAAATAAAAGAAATTCAAAGTGAAGAAGATACTGCTAATTTAAAATTTAAAAAAGTATTCAAACCAATCACAGATAATTTAGAAACAATAATAAAAGCCAATGACAAAGATAAACCAACCCTCAATGTATCTATTGCCATGAGTAATCAAGACATAGGAGAAGATCGAAACTCTTCTTTAGACTATGAAAACTTTACTAAGAACGTACAGGCAGATTCGAACGATAGCTTAGAATACTACGATTATACGGATGATGATGATGATGATGATAAAAGTCCATATAAAAGTTTAAATGATACGCTCATGTCACTTGAGAAGGAAGAAGTAATTGACATTTATAATAATAGTAATATAAATGTACCATTTGGGGTACGCAGTGAAAATAAAAATTTGATGATAGGAAAGTCCAAAGTATCATTTGCTTCGACCAGTAATGCATCACAAGCGAACAAAAATTATGTTGTGACCATTGGTGATAGACGTTATGAACTGACACCAGGTCTAAAAGAGCTACTTATGCACAAAAAGCCTAATCTCAAAATTATAAATGAAAAAGACAAAACAATCTATAAAGATATACTGGTTCATACAAATGCTCATAAACGAAATTTCGATCCGAACGGTCAGTTGAAGGGTGACAAAGGTTTAAAATATCGTCAAATCATAAAACCACTGTTTTCAGAGCAGTATGAAATTTCAAATAAAACAAAAAGGGGTGGTAGTTACATACCAAAGTATAAAAAATATAAAAGTAATACAGACTACATTTTCTGGGATGATCCCAACGAACTGATTGAAAGGCTTAAACTGTTGATTGCTTCAAAGAATGCTGGCAACACCAACCATGATAATGAAATATTGTCAATTATTGAAGAATTAACGGAAGCTGGCATTATAAGAGAATAAAATGCTTTGCATTACATATAAATGATTAGTAACAAAAAGAATACAGATCATGAATGTGGATTATGAGGTTGAGGTCGCCCAAAAGCAAAATAATCACATAAATGTGAAAAATAGGACTGAGGCATCGTCAAGTACATCCTTATCTTCCTCAAGCTATGACAAGAAATGTGAAAATCAATCAAAAATTTTAAAAGAATTGGTGATTTTGAACAAGTTAATTGAAAATTTAGCACAAAGAATAAATAAAGTTGAAAAGATAGTTAATATAAACGACATCGGAGGCAAATTAAACAGGCATTATGAGCAAAGCAGACGTCGTAAATGAAATCTGTAAAATTGCGAGAGTTAATTTTCCGAGAAGAAGTGTCCTACTTAAAGATATAGATGACCTTTGGCAGGCAGATTTAATAGATATGCAAGTGATGTCAAAAGTGAATAACGGTTATAAATATATACTGGCAGTTATTGATTGTTTCACAAAATTTGCTTGGGCTATTGGATTAAAATATAAGAATAAACAGCATGTCTGCCAAGCTTTCGAGAAATTATTAAGAAGCGGGCGTATTCCAAAAAACCTGCAGACCGATTTTGGAAAAGAATTTTATAATGACCAATTTAAAAGCCTTATGAATAAGGCCAATATAAATCATTATTCCACATATTCAACCAAAAAGGCTTCAATCGTTGAAAGATTCATTAGAACTTTAAAAAGTAAACTTTACAAGGAATTTTACTTAAATGGGAATTACAAATGGGCCAATGGAACACTAAAAAAACAAATTGATGAGTACAATAACACTAAACATAAAACAGTTGGTCAACCTCCAGCAACAATTTCTCATGATAATAAAGCAAGAGTAATACAAAGGTACATGAAACAGGAAATTTCTAAAAAAACAAAAAATACTAAAAAGTTTCATATCGGTGAATATGTCAGAATAAGCAGGCATAAAGCTTGCTTTGATAAGGGTTATACACCCAATTGGTCCACAGAAATATTTAAGATTACGGAAGTACAAGAAACTAGCCCTACAACCTATTTATTAGAAGACTCTAAATCTCGTCCAATACTAGGAGCATTTTATGCACAGGAACTTCAAAAAACCAAACATCATGATGTTTATTTAGTCGAAAGAGTTTTAAAACGGAAAAGAAACACTGTATATGTTAAATGGCTAGGTCTCCCTGCAAGCGAGAACAGTTGGATTGACAAATCAAATGTGCTATAAATGCAAGATACGCATATTTCTTATCACATAACTATTTAAGTCAATACTCTCTATTTTCTACTCATTCCTGATCAGTTCTTAAAACGATATAGACCGTTGCCAAGCCAACATTATTGTTTTAAAATTTAATAAAATGAAAAAAAATCGATTCAGTCAGTTTATTGACAGAAAAAATAGTAACAAAGAATTTTCAAATAACCAGAACAAACAAAATGTTACACCTGCTAACTCAACTTTTAAGAAAACTTTTAAGAATGTTGTTTCACGTACCAAAAAACATATTAAGAACATGAAGCCTAAGTGTAAAAAGGCTTTGATGGAATTAGCGTATGCCGCAGCCCAAGAGTTAACATCTGACTCGTCAATTGACTTACCAAGAATCATACCTGTACCTAAAACTGGTGGATTTCTTCCTTTAGTACCTATTTTTGCCGGCTTATCTGCTGCGGGCAGTTTAGTTGGGGGAGCTGCGGGAATCGCAAAAGCTGTGAATGCATATAAAATAGCTAAAAAACAATTGTCAGAAATGGAAAGGCACAATAAACAAATGGAAGCTGTGTGTATTGGCAAAGGATTACATCTGAAGCCGTACAAAAACGGACTCGGAATTTACATCAACAAGAAAAAAAACTAAACACTAGGCTACCCAAAAGAGCATTAACAAATATTGATATTATAAACTTTTCATATATGTATAATATCCCTTTCTTCCGAGGTGTATTTATGAGAGACGAACTACCACATAAACCTTATCAAATAGAATGTGGTGTCGTCAATCTCGACAGTTCTAAAAACTCAGGAACTCATTGGGTAGCCTATGGAAAATTAAATCATTACATAGAATATTTTGATAGTTACGGTAACTTAAAACCACCAAAAGAATTACTAAAATATTTAGGATCGAACATACATTATAACTATGAAAATTTACAAAGAAATAATTTATACAACTGCGGGCATTTATGTTTAAAGTTTTTAAAGTCATTTTGGAAAAAAAATAAAGGAAATTTTAAGAATCTAGGCGTAGATGGAATATATAGGCAATAACAAGAGTGCATAAGCACATTCCTTGACTGTCCATCCCAGAAGCTAGATGAGATTCATTTAATTTACGCTATACTTACAACTTTTTTTGATCTTAGAAAAAATATCATGATCATTTATAATAAAAACCCAACTACAAAAGACAAACGAGATATTTCACATTGCACGTTGAAAGAAGTCAGACGTCGCAGTGTTGGCAAAACCAAAAAAATTACTAAAGAAAATAAAAGTTTCTTAAAAAATCTTGGATATAAATTACAAAATGTTGCAAATCACAGATTTACCACATTGCGATAATTCGATTGAGAGCTACGAAATTCATACTTATAATCCATATAGTAACAGCTTTAAAGACAATGACGAAATAAGAATACCTATTCACCAACAAGATACATATGTCCTACCTTCTGGCAGCTCTATCTATATAGAAGGCTACGCACATGTGATTGGTAAAGACCCGGGAGTGAAAAAGGAAATTAATTTTATCAATAACCCTCTCTTATTTCTGTTTCAAGATATTCGATATGAATTGAATGGTGTTGAAATAGATCGTATAAAGAACGCTGGAATTACTACAACGATCAAATCTTTTGTCTCTATGAATGAAGGTGAAAATAAAGCCGCAGCTGTATGGGGATGGAATTTAAACGGTACAAAAGTGAAAGAGAGTCATATTAGTGCTGTTATACCTTTAAATAAAATATTGGGATTTGCTGAAGATTATAACAAAATAATTATCAATTGTAGGCATGAACTTATATTACATAGAAGCAGCTCGGTTTCAAACTGTGTTATTTTAGATAACGGTGATAAAATACAAATAGAAATCCAAAAACTTCAATGGCGTGTCCCTCATATAAAAGTTGCTGATCGTAATAAATTAATGTTACTTAAGCATTTAGAAAAAGATCGCCCTATTCAATTAACGTTTAGAAATTGGGACCTCTACGATTATCCCTTATTACCAAAGACTACTAAGCATTCATGGTCAGTTAAAACGGCTTCTCAGTTAGAAAAACCAAGATACGTAATTTTTGGTTTTCAAACCGATAGAAAATTTAATAATGCTAGAAGTTCATCGATGTTCGATCATTGCAAAGTTACCAATCTAAAATTATTTTTAAATTCACAATATTTTCCATATGACTCGCTTAATCTGAAATTTGATGAGAGTAAATACGGTATATTATACGAGATGTACGCTAACTTTCGTCAGTCATATTACAACGCTGGGGTCGACCCATTGCTTGATTTGGTTCAGTTTAAGGCAAAGGCTCCGCTGTTCGTAATCGACTGCTCGAGACAGAACGACTCAATCAAAACTGGTCCTGTTGATGTCCGGATAGAAATAGAATGTTCCGAGCAGATACCAGATAATACAACTGCTTATTGCCTGATAATAAATGATAGGCTTTTTGAATATAAACCTCTCAGTAACATTGTAAGAAAACTATCATGAATGCGATCGTGGATATACAAGGATTCAAGAACGAGCAAAACCAGTTCATTCCAAAAGAAATAGCAGTCCTATGTGATAGGCGTGTATTTGTTCTGTTAATAAAACCACCGTATCCGTTTTACGATTTAACAAAAAAAGAAAGATTACAAGTAGCCTGGTTAGAAAAAAATAGAGGATTATTGTGGAGTGAAGGAATAACGCCTTACTTTAATTATAAAAATCATATTTATGAATTTCTAAGCAATAAGTGTATATTAACTAAAGGATGTGAAAAAGTTAAATGGTTAAAAGAAATGTTTGATAATAATAACACAGTGTATAACTTAGAAGATAGAAATTGTCCTAGTTTAGTTACATTGTATGACCAATATTCAAGTTCTAACGATATTTTAAGTTGTGTATATCATGAAAAAATATGTGCTTTGAAAAATGTTTCCTGCTTGAATAAGTGGTGTAGAGAAAATGGTATTTTAAATTCTGTGAGTAAATGAATTTTAATAACAATAAATTATTGTACCTAATAAAAACCTGTTTTATTACCTATGTTTATTTTATGAGTAAACATAAAACAGTCTGGAATTCCTTCAAAGGTAGAATAAATACCGAAAAGAAAACTAGAATCAACGAAAGGTGGTAGGTGTATTTGAATCAAAGAATAGTTGAAAACTTGAACGATTGAATACTTGAAAAACATTCAGTGGAATTGATAATCTCCTCCTTTTTGAAGTCGGTTAAAAATAGGATAAAATGATTATGAATAAATGATTTTTATAAAACTGGTTAAAATTAGGCGCGCCTGGATCTTCTCTGATCCAGGTGCCCTAATTTTAACCTACTGATACGTATTGCAATAATGAATAATTTGAGACTTTTTTTATAGTGACACAGTATATTGATTTTGCCTATTGAAACATTGAAGAAGATTTTTGTAGAAAATATATAAGTGTACAAGGATTTTCTCAAAATGTAGATACGTATTGCAATAATGAATAATTTGAGACTTTTTTTATTTATAGTGACACAGTATATTGATTTTGCCTATTGAAACATTGAAGACGAATTTTGTAGAAAATATAGAAGTGTACAAAGATTTGCTCAAAATGTAGATACGTAGTGCAATAATGAATAATTTGAGACTTTTTTTATAGTGACACAGTATATTGATTTTTCCTATTGAAACATTGAAGACGATTTTTATTGAAAATATAGAAGTGTAAAAGGATTTTCTCAAAATGTAGATACGTATTGCAATAATGACTAATTTGAGACATTTTCTTATAGTGACACAGTATATTGGTTCTGCTCAGCCTGATGGCAAGAGAAAATTCAATTTAATTCAAATTTATTTATTCAGACAACATAGTCCACGGGTTAGTAAAAAGTCGCTTATAAACATAGGGTTAGTGAGCATAATAAATAATAACACAGTTTACTTGGTCATGTACTTAAGAGGCACTCCGTATACATGTGATCCAGAGGGAGTGCTAATTTTGACCTCGGTCATTGTTCCCACGCTGCAATGACAACGAAAAGCCCACGTTGCAATGACAACGAAAGCGATGTCAGATGTTGGATTTTCTTAAAACGAGTCAAATAGAGTTATTAACTTATACAGTGGACCCCCGATAATCCTGTCTAATCCGGCGCCCCCTGTAATCCGACATGACATAATTATGTTTGACAATCTTTGCTAATATAGATCACGCAAGTTTGAACAGTTCACAACTCGTACCCGCTCGACGCGTATGCATTGTTTTACTTAGTTTGAATTTGACTACTAGTGATAACGGTACGGCCTAGCGTACGATCATTGTTTACTACATATTTATTCATTGTGTATTAGGTATATGTAGTACCTAGTAATGTCGTCACAAACCCAGAAGCGAAAGCACAAAACGTTGACAATTAAAGAAAAATGTGATATTTTAGATCGCTTAAATCGCAATGAAACTTTCAGTAGTTTAGCAAGTGAATACGGCGTAGGCCGATCTACAATTTATGACATTCAACAACATTCAAGAAAGCTGAACATCCAGAAGCTCTCAATTGTTATTTAATTTACTAAATTCGACTTAAATAAATTAAGTCTGATTTGTACTTCAAAGTACATACATATGTACGTATAATATATAGACTCTCGTCATTAGATATGTAATTTGTCGGATTACAAGGTACTCTTTCGTAAAAAAATCCGGACTATAGGGGTCTTAGGCAGTGCTCTATAATCCGACAAATTCGATAGTCCGACACTGCCCTGCATAATGTTTGCCGGATTACCGGGAGTCCACTGTATTGAGTTTAGGTTTTAAACGATGACCATCGCTCCCTCCGCCGCGTGGTCCCCGGCAGAGTAGAATAGGCCACCCTCACTCTTACCGAGGTGTCGTAAAAGGCGACTAAGGTAAAGCTGCGTGCATGATCATCAGCACCCAGAGAAGGAAAACTCTGCATTTATATCAAAACCCTCGCCAACCCGTTTGCCAAGCGTGTTGAGTATGGCAATTACCCCTCATGTGATTGAGGGAGGCCCGTGCCCCAGCAGTGGGGACTTAAATGGGCTGATGATGATGATGATCGCTCCCCCCGGTGCAGAGGCCCGTTCGAGTGCGTGCAGCCGTCGAGCGTGGTCGCGGACGGCGTGTGCCACCAGATCTTCTTCTCGTGCTGCGAGTACTCGGCGCACTACCGCGACGAGCACACGCGCCGGCGCAAGGGGCTGCGCTGCCAGGTGTGCGAGAAGCCGCTGGCCCACGCCGACGCCGACAAGGCGCCCTACACCTGCGAGGTGAGTGTGCTCCTTATAGGTTTACTGCTAGAGAACGCCTCTTGGGATTAAGTTCACTTCATTGGTTAAAAAAAAAACCGGCCAAGTGCGAGTCTGACTCGCGCACCGAGGGTTCCGCCGTACAAACGTAGCGGTTTACAATCGAAGTGTCGGTATAAACAGCTTTTGATCGCGTTAACTTAGCAGTTTGATTTTTTCACAGCTTAAAGGGACAGTAGACCTAGGTATTTGGTATACATTTCAATTTGATACCTTTATTCCTTCGTGAGAAATAAGGTAGTAAGTGTCATTTTATTAAAATATTTTTATTATATTATATAACTAAAAAAATGTGATTTTCGGAATTTTTCCTATATTTGCATTATATGACAATGCTTCATGCCAAATTCCAAGATTCTGAAGTTTACGGGAAGTATCCTGTAGGTTTTGATTCCTTTGCGAGTGTCGAAAATTTGTTGAAAATATCGACATAATCGGCTGTATCTTTTGATTGGCTTGGCTTAGAAGTTTGATATCTTCACAGCTTAAAGGGACAGTAGACCTGAGTAATTGATATAAATTTCAGCTTCATACCTCCACGCGTTCCTGAGAAAAAGGGTCTTGACAGACGGACGGACGGACAGACGGACAACAGAGTGATCCTATAAGTGTTCCGTTTTTTCCTTTTGAGATACGGAACCCTAAAAATGTGTGCAATCAAAGTTTAAATAAAATAATAATACTATGATTCGTATCGGGCATTAAACAATAAAAAGTATCGATAGTATTGGCGTCATCAATAGTATTTATCAAATTTTACTATCGCAATACTATCGATAGTCCGCATGATTTTCGAGGGAAACTATCAACAACACTATTGCCGGTGTAGGAGGGACGCGTGACGAATGTTTGTTGGTTGCGCGCAGGTGTGCGGCGCGGGCTTCAACGCCAGCAAGCAGCTGTCGGAGCACACGTCGGAGGCGCACGTCAAGCTCAAGCCCTTCCAGTGCGAGATCTGCCACAAGCGCTTCACGCAGCAGGTGAGCTACCAGCCCTATACACTATCCCACTGCATCGCGAAGTTCTCCATCATAGAATACGGTATTTGATTAAGCTTGAGATGTTACAAAATACAGGGTGTATCTGTGAACATTTACATCCCTTTAACCACGTGTTCTACCAACCATTCGGAACAATATTTGTTTAACGACTTTTAGAAAATCATCGAAAATTCTTTCGACTTCCCATACAAAATGTGAGAATGTGTAGGTCTTATAACAACTTAGTTCGTGGTGGCAGGAACATAGATCTATTTAACTCTAGTTTAACCCCGGTACAAGAAAGCTATTTCCAATATATTCAGAGACGAAACATCCTCGATGCCAATAAGATAGTTATTCCAATTTTATTTTGACAGTTGCAATTTTTTTTTTAATTTCATCATAATACTTATAATTTAATCTTAATTTAATTCCTTTTTTAACTTAATTTATTTAAATTAAATGTATAAAAACTTAATCAGTAGACTTATTAGATTGTAATTTTAATTTATCGCAATTTAATTTATAAAAGTAGCGAATTTATATTTTGATCAAGCTGTGTACGCTACTTTAGGATTACTGTCTAGCTTATTTAATTTTAATTTTTATATATTGTTTATTTGATTGACTGTGATCTGTTTGCGTACCAAATTTAAATAAATAAATAAAATGACCATGTCACGTGACCGACTTTGTATGAAAAAAGTGATAGAACAAATTATGTTGTTCATAACTATAATGTATCAGTACGGGGATTAACACGATATTAATTATGTGAAACAACATTGTGTACTCATATATTTGGCTCGGCGTTTCGGCTACGTTACAGCAGCCGTGGTCAGGAGAGGACTTGAGTCCGCACACACTCATGTCCGCTCGTGACCACGTCCACAATGTTGTTTCACATAATAAATATCATCTTAATCCCCGTATTGATACATTATAGTTATAATGCAACGCGAAAATCTAAAAAATTATGTTCTTCATAATGATTAGTAGAACACGTGGTTAAAGCGATGTAAATGTTCACAAACACAGCCTGTATAATTATTTTATTAAAATATAGGTAAACTTCTCAATTAAAAATTTAACGTCTAGCCAGTTTATGGTCATTCAAAGATTCATGGACAAGTCCATTTTAAAAGTATGAAATTATAAAAAAATAATTATACCATTGAATAACCCATACAATTTGCACCAACTATTATAATAGAACCATTGACATAAACGAAACATTTGATATAGCTACCATACAAAATTCAAATGAAATGCATACAAAATACTTGTTTGTGACGTCACATCTCAGTAGCCATTTGTATGGAGCGTTTTGGGTTTGTCCAAAATAATGTGATTTTAAAGTTGTGATATCTCAGGTAGTTTGAATGAGAATCAAGTAATTAATTCTTTCATCGATGTTTCTGTCAGAGGTATTTTGATGACAAAAATAAAAAAGAAATAGTCAAATACCGTATTCAAGTTATTGCCACTACGATGGGAGTAGGCTTAATCACCACGCTTGCCTAATGCGGATTGGTGATTACAAAACCGAGCAATGTTCGAAAAATTCGAAACACACTTTTTGCTCGACCCGGGAATCGAACCCAGGACTTAAGTCTCTGGACTATCAGGGCGTTTCCACGCAGCAGGTGAATCACTGATAATCAACGAAAAAAGTTCAAAGGATATCCTTTTTTTTTGGTTCAAGTGTATGTCGGCCAGAAATATTTTTTGCTGTTTTCTATAGGAATTGTCCCTCTGAGTATTTATTTCTATGGCACCAAAGCTGAACAGGCATTTTCTTTGGTTATTTTGGCTTCCAAAAAATTAGACACTAAAAAGCTTTAAAAAACAATGTCCGAAAAAAAACCGCCTTCAAAAACCACGAACTAAAAAGTGTAAAATAATATTTTTAACATTTTATACACTTCAAATAACATTTTATAACAGTACACTCGAGAAAAGGTGTTACCGAAGTCGGCGCCCAATACTATCTTGCAATTCAATATAACATTCAATTATTCAACAGGGATTAGGCGCCGACTTCGGTAAAACCTTTTCTCGAGTGTATTGTTATAAAATGTTATTTGAAGTGTATAAATCATCATCATCATCATCGTCAGCCCATTTAGGTCCCCACTGCTGGGGCACGGGCCTCCCTCAATCACATGAGGGGTAATTGCCATACTCACCACGCTTGGCAGACGGGTTGGCGAGGGTTTTGATACAAATGCAGATTTTTCCTACTCTGGGTGCTGATGATCATGCCAGCAGCTTTACCTTAGTCGCCTTTTACGACACCTCGGTAAGAGTGAGGGCCGTGTGGTCCCCGGCAGAGTAGAGTGTATAAATAAAAAAAGATAATTATTTTATTTCAGATAACTTTGATACATTAATTTATAAATATAAATAATTAGTATTAGTACAGCTTAACCTAAAGTTGTTAGTACTCTTAAGTAGTCATGAATTGAATTTGATTTTTTTTTATATGAGAGGTGGCAGACGAGCATACGGATCACCTGATGGTAAGCAATTCCGCCGCCCATGGGCACCCGCAACACCAGTGGAGTCACAAGTGTGCGTGTGGGAGATCTGTCTCAGTACAAGAAAGAATTGACAGATTCAGTGCGTTTACAGCTCCCGAGTTACTAGCACATAATTATATTTTCATCATTAATGTGGGACAGAATAAATAATACACCACTGGTTTCGGGAATAGTTCTACTTCTTTAATATAATCCTCTTCATTACGTCTTTCGCCTTTCACTGTCGTCGGCCATGCGTCGTCTATCTCACTCTCGCACGTCATTCTATAATTCAAATATAGATCTCTTACACGTTCCTTATCATGCATCTACCGATCACCAATCCTACATTCATTAACTGTAAATTTGCAATATTCATCATTATATGTCATCATCATCATTCGGGCGTTTTATTCATCACTTCAAGCAAGATTGAGGACGGGCGCATTCACTCTAAAAAAATATAATAATAATAATAATTCTCACATCATCTCATACGTTGACCTGATTCTGTACTAAGTAGCTTAAACACTTGTGTTACAGATATCAGACAACAGAGGAACACAAATACATACTTAAATACATATATTACACCCAGACACTGAACAAACACAAGTGTTCATCGCACGAATGTTTGTCCAGGGTGGGGATCGAACCCACGACCTTTGGCGTAAGAGGCAGGGTCACTACCAATTGCGCCATCTGGTCAGTCAAATAAAGTATATAAAGTGTTAAAAATATGATTTTACACTTTTTAGTTCGTGGTTCTCTTACGGTGTAGTCGTATAGTTGGTAGCTTGTCATTCCATCTCTACAATAAACATGTGTGAATAAACATGCGCGCGCGCAGGGCGGGGTGCAGCAGCACATGCGCATGCACACGGGCGACCGGCCCTTCCCCTGCACCGTCTGCTCCAAGGCCTTCACGCAGAAGTCCGGCCTCGACCAGCACCTGCGCATACACACCAAGGTAATTGTATTCTAATAATCATCATTCCAGCCGTGTGGTCCCCGGCAGAGTAGAATAGGCCACCCTCGCTCTTACCGAGGTGTCGTAAAACGCGACTAAGGTAAAGCTGCTGGCATGATCATCAGCACCCAGAGAAGGAAAACTCTGCATTTATATCAAAACCCTCGCCAACCCGTCTGCCAAGCGTGGTGAGTATGGCAATCACCCCTCATGTGATTGAGGGAGGCCCGTGCCCCAGCAGTGGGGACTTAAATGGGCTGAAGATGAATAAGAATTCTCACAACATCTCATACGTTGACCTGATTCCGTACTAAGTAGCTTAAGCACTTGTGTTACTGATATCAGACAACAGAGGAACACAAATATATACTTAAATACATATATTACACCCAGACACCGAACAAACACAAGTCGCACATCCTCCGAAAAAGCTGTCATAAGACAGGAATACCTTCGCATTGCAGTAAATGACTGTTTTTCTTAGTTTCTAAGCCTTTTTTACATTCTAGAAACGAGTTTATTAAACTCGTCAATATTTTGAATCCAAAAAAATCTGCATTGATAATTGAGCAGTATCATTAATTAAGTAACCAATAAGTGAAAACGCGTTTTTCTTAAAAGTCGCTTTTTGTGTTATGACAGTTTTTCCAGAGGATATGCGAGTGTTCATCGCACGAATGTTTGTCCAGGGTGGGGATCGAACCCACGACCTTTGGCGTAAGAGGCAGGGTCACTACCAATTGCGCCATCCGGTCAGTCAAATTCTCTCATTTACTACGTTAATAATAAAAACTGTAACTGAAATAAACTCGGGCCGAAATTTGTACCTGAGTTTTTCTGTTAAGGCAACGGCTAGGGCACACTAGCGACGTCAATCTATTTTAATTTTTAACTACTAAACAGGATCTATTTCAAACAATTTCGGGGTTACAACCTCTCGGCAAACACTTATACTATTTATTAATTAAGCACAAATGTTGGGTCCGTTTTTGTACACGAAAAATTGGTTCACGCTAAAAGTGGTCGCTTTTGGCGGTAATCGATTTTTCGCGTACGCGTTGGACTTAACTTTTTCTGCATGGTTATTTAATAAATAGTATAAATGTTTGCCGAGAGGTTGTAACCCAGAAATTGTTTAAAATAGTACTTAATAATTATTTTTATTAACATCATCTCTACGGCCAGAGTTATATCGTTTTGTCCATAGTGCACAAAAATATTACAAATCAAAGAATAATGTAGTTGCAGTAAGAATAATGTTTTTAATTCAACGCGATCACATCAAACACCAAATGCTTAGAAATAAAACTATGAAACAGTAAAATAACAAAAGAAAATTTACCGTAGTACAAAAAACAACCGACCACTGATAAATTTCTTTCCAACCTTTAAACACAAATGTCAACATGGCGTCCGTTGTGTATTTAAAACGGGTCTCAGAAATCCTGTGGTATATTTTCGCTGTAGGTGTTTCTTCATTCACTAATTTTTGAGAGTTTATACCACTCAAATTTTTACATTAATGTGTCATTTTGTCCATATATGTCACGTACTTCCCCTAGCTAAAAATTAAAATCGATTGGCATCGCTAGTGTGCCCTACCCATCACCTTAATAGTATTATATTCTTTTCGAGAGGCTCGAACTTCGAAATTGTTAAAAAGATATCCGGTTTAACTGCTATCAATGGACAACATTTCATATTTTTCACATGTCCATATTGTTTTTTTATATGAAAATAGACATAAAATGAACGGACCCATATTTTTTCTTTTTTTAAAATTTGTCCATTTTCATGCATAAAATAATTATTGAAATTCTTTATATTCTAAATAGACGTAAGCGCCAAATGACGTCATCGGACGGCTGAATACAGCGACATTCCTTTGCTTATCATTGTTTTAATAAAAAAAAGGTACTACTGTCAAAGGTAAATAATACTAGTGTCAACATTGTCAACGTCATTCATTCATTCAACGTTGACAAGTTGTCTTTTTTTTGACAGTTGCATGTCATGGGTTTGGCATTTCGTAAATTTTAAACTATAATGTGCTAAGCAAAGAAATATTTTACATTCTGCCGTCCGATGACGTCATCTTACGTTTTTTAGTTTTTTATTTTTTTCTCAGTAAATAAGCAATATAAATATATATTCGCGCAGGGGAAAAGTAAATAAAGAAATGGTATTTTTTGTTTCAGAGCTTAGCAATTTTGAAATGTTGTCCATTGAGCAGTATCATTAATTAAGTAACCAATAAGTGAAAACGCGTTTTTCTTAAAAGGCGCTTTTTGTGTTATGACAGTTTTTCAGAGGATGTGCGAGTGTTCATCGCACGAATGTTTGTCCAGGGTGGGGATCGAACCCACGACCTTTGGCGTAAGTGGCAGGGTCACTATCAATTGCGCCATCCGGTCAGTCAAATTCTCTCATTTACTACGTTAATAATAAAAATTGTGACTAAAATAAACTCGGGCCGAAATTTGTACCTGAGATTTTCTGTTAAGGCAACGGGTAGGGCACACTAGCGACGTCAATCGATTTTAATTTTTAGTTACTAAACTGGATCTATTTCAAACTATTTCGGGGTTACAACCTGTCGGCAAACACTTATACTATTTATTAATTACATGCACAAATGTTTGGTCCGTTTTTGTACACGAAAAATTGGTTCACGCTAAAAATGGCCGCTTTTGGCGGTAATCGATTTTTCGCATACGCGTTGGACTTAACATTTTCTGCATGGTTATTTAATAAATAGTATAAGCGTTTGCCGAGAGGTTGTAACCCCGAAATTGTTTTAAATAGATCCGGTTTAGTAGCTAAAAATTAAAATCGATTCGCGTCGCTAGTGTGCCCTACCCATCACCTTAATAGTATATCGCACCCTTAGTAAAATACCGACCTAACTCAACATTTTAATATAGATGCTAAGTGAAAATAGTATCGGCTAAAATCCAGGGATGAAAGGTCATCTAACAACAATTTTGAGTTAAGTAAATAGGTACACTCACATATGAACACGAGATGAAATTTGAAGTGCGTTATTTACTCAAGACTATTCAAGAATAAATTGCAAAGAATTGCTATAAAAATATCAACAATTTTGAGTTAGGTCGTTTCCGAGAGGCTCGAACTTCGAAATTGTTAAAAAGATATCCGGTTTAACTGCTATCAATTGACCATCGCTTTAAAGAAACGAATGCTTGCAGGTGAAGCCGTACCGCTGCGTGGTGTGCTCGAAGAGCTTCTGCCAGTCCGTGCACCTGAAGCAGCACATGCGCACGCACACCAACGTCGCGCCCTTCCAGTGCGGCATCTGCCAGAAGCGGTGAGGTTATCTACACATCGCTTTAGTGCGAACCCGCGTCCTACCGCTCTTATTTCATCATCATCAGCCCATTTAAGTCCCCACTGCTGGGGCACGGGCCTCCCTCAATCACATGAGGGGCAATTGCCATACTCACCACGCTTGGCAGACGGGTTGGCGAGGGTTTTGATATAAATGCAGAGTTTTCCTTCTCTGGGTGCTGATGATCATGCCAGCAGCTTTACCTTAGTCGCCTTTTACGACACCTCGGTAAGAGTGAGGGTGGCCTATTCTACTCTGCCGGGGACCACACGGCTTCTTTAGACGACCCGATTGGAACAGTGGCAGTGAACGCTGCCTCTGATACAAGGGTTGCGGGTTCGATCCCCGCACAAGTACAAACATTTTTGTGCATAAATATGTTTGTTTGTACTGGTCTGGGTGTTTGCTATGTATTATAAGTATGTATTTACAAAAGAAAAGTATTATATGTATATATTTGTAATCCCACTGTTGATTCTGATACCCGTAACACAGGTGCTTGAGCTACCTATCTCGGAGTCAGATCAATGTATGTGATGTTGAGAAATATTTATTTATTTATTTTTAATTTTTATTTGAATAGCCAGACATTTGGCCACAATCTCACCTGATGGTAAGTGATGATGTGGCCGAGGATGGATCATGCCCATCTAGTAACAGCCTATTCACTCTTTTCTTGAATAAGTACAGATCATAGCGTTCAGGGAACACATCTTCCGCCGGAGAGTTCTATTCCTTAGCTGTACGCAACATGAATGTACATTTGAACCATTTGGTACGTGTTGCCGGTATTTCTACCACATAAGAGTGGTAACCCCTTCTCTGTCTTGTGTCCCGATGATGAAAGGGGGCCGGTGGAATTATATCATGTAATTCCTTCGCACACTCTCCGAAATGCAACCTGTAAAAGACCGAAAGACACGCTACGCCTGTGTTCAAGGCTTAACAACTTGCGGTCAAAAAGTTCGGCGTCGCCAACAATCCTTTTAGCCCAGTTTTCGATCGATTCCAATGCAGCCAGTTGGTATTTGGCAGATCCATCACAAAGGCGACAGCAGTACTCCATGCAAGTTCGGACCTTGAGCTTGGTAAAGTTGTAGAAGCTGCTCCGGTGTGAAGTACCGCCGGACCTTCGAGAGAATACCAAGTTTTTTGGCTGCTGTTTGGGCTATGGATTCGATGTACTGGCCGAAGTTTAGTTTGGATGTCAACTGCATACCTAGGAACTGTAGGTTCTCAGTCACGGGTACAGGTACATTCCGAAAAGTTGGAGTCAGGTCATATTGACTCCGTTTGGTGGAGAATAGACAAGCCTGCGTTTTGGTAGCATTAAACGACACTAGGTTGGCATCACCCCAATCGGAGATTACTGTACGAGCGGGAAGCGATGGTTGTAAGGCACCGCGTCCCGGCGAACAGAATATAAGGAAAGGAAGGGAACCTAACTCTCTAGTGAGCCTAGAGCCCCTTTGTCTAAGACACTAAGTCCCTAGAGCCCTAGCCCTGCCTATCCATAGGAACAAATACATATGTCGCACCCTTAGTAAAATACCGACCTAACTCAAAATTGTTGATATTTTTATAGCAATTCTTTGCAATTTATTCTTGAGTAGGTAAGTAAATAACGCACTTCAAATTTCATCTCGTGTTCATAATTATGTGAGTGTACCTATTTACTTAACTCAAAATTGTTGTTAGATGACCTTTCATCCCTGGATTTTAGCCGATACTATTTTCACTTAGCATCTATATTAAAATTTTGAGTTAGGTCGGTATTTTACTAAGGGTGCGATGTAGACATATGTAGACCCTGGGTCGCCCAGGGTAGCAAGCGGGAAGAGTCAGGACGGTAGGTAGGGGGACCGCTGCCAGTCGAGCAGGCTCACTCGACTGAACATAGTGACTAAAAAGGCTAAAGGTGTCTTGGCCGCAGCCGGAGACATGAGACCCAACACAGACGGTTGAAATCTGTTTATTGGTATAATCTTAATGGTTTATATACATGGTTTACAATATTGATACATAGATAGGTATTTGTTGGTGTGCCGACGGTGCACGAAGACGGTCCATCGGTCAGCCGCGCTGCATGTAGGTCGTTGCTGAGTTGGTCTGTGCGACGTAGCTCGTACAGAGTGTTGAGTGTTGTTCTTAAGAGTGTTGTTCATGTAAGAGTGTTGTGAGTATATGCTACTACGAGTATGTACTTACATATAATAATAACCGCGTTTTGTCCCGTGTACATTAATTTGTTGTTCAAACGTTCTACCATGAACTCACGACTAGACTGGATCTGTTCACTGCTTGCTCTTGCCCCGGAGAAATATCTACCAACATCTGTGCTATCATCCGCATACCCAACTATCCCGGGCACTAGAAGGTCATTTATATGTAGCAGGAATAACGTTGCTGATAGTACGGACCCCTGAGGCACTCAGGCATCGATAGTCTGAGTATCCGAAGAATAGCCATCTAAGACTACTCGTATCGACCGTTCGCTCAAGAAGTCAGATTCCCATTTGCAGAGGCCAGCAGGAACACCGAAAGAGGGAAGCTTGCTTACAAGGCTTGCATGCCTAACCCTGTCAAAGGCCTTGGATATGTCGAGAGACACACCCATAGCCTCACCGTGCTTTTCTAAAGCCTCGCTCCAAAAGTGTGTGGCACCCACAAGAAGGTCTCCAGTGTGATACTTCGATTTTTTGGCATGTTTTGTTTTTTATTGGATATCATTTCTTTTTGTAGTCCCAACTTTTTTTCTTTCCGGTTCCTTCACCTTCAACTGCAAACGTACCTTTGTAATCCTATACATTTATATGAGATTACAAAGGTATTCATGCAGTTGGTGTATTTAGAAAACTTGTTTTTAAGGATCCGTAGGCCAAAAAACGGAACCCTTATAGATTCGTCATGTCTGTCCGTCGGTCCCGTCTGTATGTATGCCTTTTTTCTCCGAAACTATAAGAACCCATACTATTGAAACTTGGTAAATAGATGTATTTTGTTAACCGCATTACGATTTTTACACAAAATTTGGAAAAAATAAATAATTGGGGGGTCTCCATACTTGAAACTGAAACTGATTTTTTTTTCATCAAACCTATACGTGTGGGGTATCTTTTTAAAAATGATGTTGAGGTTTTTAACATCATTTTTTTTCTGAACACAATACTTTGCGTAAGAGACGCTCCCAAAGTGGTACATTGTGTGTCCCTCTAACTTCTATAATAAAGGAAATATAGAACTAAAAAAAATATATGACTAGCTTTTGCCCGCGACTTCGTCTGCGTTCACACAATATCTTTATAAATTATAGCCTATGTGTTATTCTGATCTATAAGCTACATTACTGTAAAGTTTCATTAAAATCCGTTTAGTAGTTTTTGCGTGAAAGAGGAACAAACATCCATCCATACATCCATCCAAACAAACTTTCGCCTTTATAATATTAGTAAGGAAGTAAGGATGTACACAATCATGAAAATTAACAACGAAAATTGGTTTGAACTAGATATAGTGAGTAGTTTTTTTTTAATACGTTATAAACCGTAAACCGCAATTTACCTTCCATATATCTTACTTGCTGCTACGGAACCCTTCATGGGCGAGTCCGACTCGCACTTGGCCGGTTTTTTTTTTTTGACAAGCTTTGTTTTTTATCGGTTTAATGAACTTTTGTCCCCAGATTCAAACAAAGCAGCCACCTGAATTATCACCTGCGCAACCACAACCCGGCGCACATGACCGCCGAGCTGCAGGAGAAGTACGCCAGGCTCGTCGGCCTGATGACAGAGACCGTCACCGTGGAGGTGGACCCGCAGGAGCAGGTGAGGACCGACGGCTTAACGCCAGCGCGGGAGCAGTACGCCAGGCTCGTCGGCCTGATGACAGAGACCGTCACCGTGGAGGTGGACCCGCAGGAGCAGGTGAGGACCGACGGCTTAACGCCAGCGCGGGAGCAGTACGCCAGGCTCGTCGGCCTGATGACAGAGACCGTCACCGTGGAGGTGGACCCGCAGGAGCAGGTGAGGACCGACGGCTTAACGCCAGCGCGGGAGCAGTACGCCAGGCTCGTCGGCCTGATGACAGAGACCGTCACCGTGGAGGTGGACCCGCAGGAGCAGGTGAGGACCGACGGCTTAACGCCAGCGCGGGAGCAGTACGCCAGGCTCGTCGGCCTGATGACAGAGACCGTCACCGTGGAGGTGGACCCGCAGGAGCAGGTGAGGACCGACGGCTTAACGCCAGCGCAGGGAGCAGTACGCCAGGCTCGTCGGCCTGATGACAGAGACCGTCACCGTGGAGGTGGACCCGCAGGAGCAGGTGAGGACCGACGGCTTAACGCCAGCGCAGGGAGCAGTACGCCAGGCTCGTCGGCCTGATGACAGAGACCGTCACCGTGGAGGTGGACCCGCAGGAGCAGGTGAGGACCGACGGCTTAACGCCAGCGCAGGGGCAGTACGCCAGGCTCGTCGGCCTGATGACAGAGACCGTCACCGTGGAGGTGGACCCGCAGGAGCAGGTGAGGACCGACGGCTTAACGCCAGCGCAGGGGCAGTACGCCAGGCTCGTCGGCCTGATGACAGAGACCGTCACCGTGGAGGTGGACCCCGCAGGAGCAGGTGAGGACCGACGGCTTAACGCCAGCGCAGGGGCAGTACGCCAGGCTCGTCGGCCTGATGACAGAGACCGTCACCGTGGAGGTGGACCCGCAGGAGCAGGTGAGGACCGACGGCTTAACGCCAGCGCAGGAGCAGTACGCCAGGCTCGTCGGCCTGATGACAGAGACCGTCACCGTGGAGGTGGACCCGCAGGAGCAGGTGAGGACCGACGGCTTAACGCCAGCGCAGGAGCAGTACGCCAGGCTCGTCGGCCTGATGACAGAGACCGTCACCGTGGAGGTGGACCCGCAGGAGCAGGTGAGGACCGACGGCTTAACGCCAGCGCGGGAGCAGTCGGCCTGATGACGGTCAAGGTGGACACCACAGGAGCAGGACGAATTTTGCATAATCAAGTCCTGAATCGAAGCGAAATAGAAACCTCTGCTCCATTTCTTCTTTAACTCACTTTAGATAATATAATTTTCATGTCTTTCGTTCTTAATCCAAACATCTTATTCGTCTCTAGCATGCATATACCGATCCCACTTATATTACACCCAGACAATGAACCGAACTCATTGCTCATCACACAAATGTTTGTCCAGATTGGGGATCAAACACCTTTGGTACATATGAGGCAGGGTCAGAACCAAATGCATCATCGGGCCATTCAAATTCCGGTTGCTATAATAATGATTTTGTTTATTTTTTATTGTTACCACCCTGTGATTCCCGGGTCGAGCATAAAGTATGTTTCGAATTTTTCGAACATTAAGCAAGCGTGGTGATCCTAATCCATCATAGTAGCGATAACTTGATTTCTATGCTGGAGGCCTTTGCTCTGCAGTGAGACAGTATATAGGCTGATTTGAATTATTTGAAAGAAATGGGGTGGGTCTTGCGTCTCATAGCCACTGCGACCAGTAGATGATCTATTGTGGCAACCCCGGAACCTATTACAGCACCTCATGTAGCTCCAGCTCCAGGATAAACCCGAGAATGGAGCTGATGGGGGAGCTTTTGATCTCGTCTGCTGAGATCATGTGTGCTCCCAGGTGCCGGCTTCTGCAGCGGTGCAGCGCTATGCACTCGCCGAGGACGTGGATAATCGTTTCCTCGTCCTCGCGACAGAACCTGCAGATTTTGGTATCTGAAAGGCCCATGTTGTGCAGGTGCTTGTTTAATTTGCAGTGCCCCGTGAGGGTCCGAGTGAGTGCCCTAACATGTCCTCTACTCAGTTTTATTATTTCTACAGCTCGATTCTGATCGAACGCCTGTATCAATGCCTTGGACTGTTCTATACCCAAAACTGGAATTCAAGACTAAAAAATCTACTACAATGTTGCCACTGCAATAAAATGATCGTAAAATACTATATACCTATTTCTTAAAAACATACGCCGACATAATTTGTTTATTGGTAATTATAATTCTATAATATAAAGAAGTAATTTTATTGACTTATATTTACATAAATACAAGACACTTTAATAAAAACTTAATCATCTGTAATGTTTGGTAGAAAAGCTGGTATTGAGCTTGTGTCACTTCAGGTGTTAATAACATTTGGTACAACATTTGAACTTATATATTATTGTTTCGTACAGTGAGGTGCCGCAAATATTAAGGTGACGGGTAGGGCACACTAGCGACGCCAATCGATTTTAATTTTTAGCTACTAAACCGGATCTATTTTAAACAATTTCGGGGCTATAATCAACTAATCCTTAGGTCGAAAACGCGCCCGTTTTATTGAGTGACTGAGACTTTGACTGACTTCGACTGTTGACTACCCACTTTGTCAAAATATCTTTTGACGATTTTCCTTACGAGTTATTTCGCCTAGTAACGCGTTAAGTCTAAAACTTGTGTAAAACTGGACGAATTAATTACTGGAGTGGTGGAAAACTTTATTCTATAAGTGACCGACTCAGACTCCGTAGTCAAAGATTCATTAGTGATGGTGAAGATGAAGAAGTAATTAAGTTTCTATTTTTTGAGAGAATCCTTATCAGGAATTGTGCCAGCCTATACTAAGAAAATAAGTATATAACAAAAAGGTTGAAAAACCTGAAAACTGGATTTGACAATGACATAAGTAACATTGATAGATTTGACACTGACATATCTGTTGTAGTTTTTTTGGTCTTGAATTCCAGTTTCGAGAATAGTAGAGGTAGTCTTTTGCAAAATTGGCTGATACTTATTATTGTTATTGTTACAGATCGACCAAGAGATCGAGTTGGAACAAGTGGCAGCCGAGCAGAGTATCCAGATAGTGGAAGCCGGCAGCGGGGATGAGTACATCCTCAGTGATGACGGGGCGCAGACCTGGAGCGTGCAGCTGGTCGAGGAGACCAGCTGAGGCCCCGGCAGAGACAAATAACAAGCAAGACTTTAAAGTGAACAAGTGTGTGTGTGTGATTAGTGAACTCTATTCTCTCATCTCAGGCTGGATATGGATGTGATCATTTACTGTGTTTTAAATTGTAAATAGGCATGTAAAGTTTATATGTTTTTGAGGAATAAGTGTTTTACATGAAAATAATTTAAATAACATATTACATACTGGTAATAGTTTACATAATGCCTAAATCTATTGTAAGATTATTCAATCTTTTTTAAGCTTTCTATGTATGGTGTCTTTACCAATTTTTTTCTAAGTCGCCTACCATACTGGGTGACTTAAATTATTGCACAAATATTAAACCCATGATTATTAATTTGCCTATGGAACAAATTGGAACTAAATCAGCTGGTCCATACTTTGGTAATTTCAAGTTTAAAGTCATCAAAATAAGATGAATTGGTTGATATTTTTCTCTTTATTTTACTAGTTCATTAGGAACTAATTTGTATAATAAAAGTCACGCTGTATAATTACATAATGTATGTATTGAGCACCTTATATTAGTGAGAATATTTTTATAGCTTTAGATACGAACTACGTAAGTGGATTTAAATGAACTAATTGCAATATTAATAAAAATTACTATATTATAAATGAATTTTTATTTCCAGTGATGAAAAAGTAGATAAGCCATAGAATTCCTCTAAAACTACTCTTTTTGTTTTGTTTTCGCTGGTGAAATGCAGCCCGCCCGAAATGTAATGAGGGACCATGTGTCTATACCTAGCGATTGGCCATATCGTGTGGATTAACTAATATGCTAGATAATTAGATCTATATTGGTTTTATCGGAATCCTGCATGTAATTTATTCTGTTTTTGTTTTCTTCAATAAATGCATTAGTTGTAGCGATATACTTTTATATTACGTCATTTAGAAATACAAAATGAATCTCATCTATTAGTTCTACATCAGATTAAATTATGTGTGTACTTTAAATTCAAAGTGACAGTACCAACATATAAGTTCGTAAAGTGTACTCTGCGATGTATTTCTGAACTTCATAATGGAAAATTAATTCAAATGGTCAACCATTACCGCACAAGTCGTCATAATAAAATTAATTTTCGCGAGATGCGTTTGACAGGCATTGACATTGACGACTACGCAGCGGTCCGGGCGTTTGGAGCCATACGGCGCCATTTGAGTTGCTTCAAATTGTGGGCGCAGACTAGGTTTCTAGTCTTGTTATAATTCTATGTCTGCCTACCCTGATCCGTTTTTCAACGTGTCTTAGAGGCCGCGCCACGAAAGAATTCCCGTGAAAACGCGCTCGAACCGATATCAATATTCAAATTCGAGCTTCATGCTCATAGACACAAGGAATCTCAATTTTTTTTTCCGCGGGACTCTTTCGTGTCGCTGACTCTAATGGCAACACAGCAGATCAGAATGTTGGCAACGCCGCGCGTTGTTAGCAGAATAATAATCGATCGATGGTAGAAAGGATAAGTCTACGTCGATCCATAGTTTCTACCAGACGTATCGATCGATCGGCGATCAGTAAAATTAGTAGATGCGACGCGCGTTTCATTCAACACCAGACCTACTGATTGACATCGACCAATGGAATTAATCGATTGGTTAAGCGAACGGTATCCGTCTTATCAAATAAAGGCACCAGACCCCACGATCGACGTAAGTCGATGACTTCGATCGACGATCAATCGATCGATCTGCTAACACCCTTATGCAACGTTGATATTATTCCGATCCGTCCCGCCGCTTTGTCCCCATATGGGTTGACAGGGCAAAATATCTAGTTCGATCTGTCCCCCTGTCCTCCGTGTCCCCTTAGTACACATACAGATAGTAGTAGTTAGTAGACAGCCTGGACGCCCTGTTGGTCTAGTGTTTTAAGTTACGGGCCGTGATCTCGGGGTCCTGGGTTCGCTTCCCGGGTCGAGCAAAAGTATGTTTCGAATTTTTCGAACATACCTACATAGCTCGGGCACAGATTATCTCGGGTTGTGATCACCAATCCGCATTAGGCAAGCGCGGTTATTAAGCCTAATCCCATCATAGTAGCGATGAAAACAATAATTGTAAATAAAGAGGTCATAAAACTTGTCCGTTTAAGAACTCAAATAAGTACATACATACACACATTAGCAGGTTTTTTAAAAAAGGACCCTCAACTTATTGTATGCCTAAAATGATAAATTGTATGAGACGCAAATACTTTGTAACACCTACTTCATGTAAACTACAATTTTGACAATAAAGCATAATGATTTATCAATTGATTTCTATGACTGGAGGCCTTTGCCCTGCAATGGGATAGTAATTTTAGAACGCAACCGGGATTTTAAGCTAGCAGTCACCTCTCGGTCATATACAGTTACCGCTCGCTGATACAGTTACCGCTCGCTGATACAGTTACCGCTCGCTCATACAGTTACCGCTCGCTGATACAGTTACCGCTCGCTCATACAGTTACCGCTCGCTCATACAGTTACTGCTCGCTCATACAGTTACCGCTCGCTCATACAGTTTACCGCTCGCTCATACAGTTACCGCTCGCTCATACAGTTACCGCTCGCTCATACAGTTACCGCTCGCTGATACAGTTACCGCTCGCTCATACAGTTACCGCTCGCTCATACAGTTACCGCTCGCTCATACAGTTACCGCTCGCTCATACAGTTACCTCTCGCTGATACAGTTACCGCTCGCTCATACAGTTACCGCTCGCTGATACAGTTACCGCTCGCTCATACAGTTACCGCTCGCTCATACAGTTACCTCTCGCTGATACAGTTACCTCTCGCTGATACAGTTACCGCTCGCTGATACAGTTACCGCTCGCTCATACAGTTACCGCTCGCTCATACAGTTACCGCTCGCTCATACAGTTACCGCTCGCTCATACAGTTACCTCTCGCTGATACAGTTACCGCTCGCTCATACAGTTACCGCTCGCTGATACAGTTACCGCTCGCTCATACAGTTACCGCTCGCTCATACAGTTACCTCTCGCTGATACAGTTACCTCTCGCTGATACAGTTACCGCTCGCTGATACAGTTACCGCTCGCTGATACAGTTACCGCTCGCTCATACAGTTACCGCTCGCTCATACAGTTACCGCTCGCTCATACAGTTACCGCTCGCTGATACTAGTATTGACAGGGGGACAGATCGAACTTCTTTAGATCTTAGGCAGGAAGTTGGCGCTGGGGTTTAGTGGGGGACTGTAACGCGGGGAGTGCGGGGAGGCTAGGGCGGGCGGCTTCACGCGCGGGCGGATGTCCAGGTGCGTGGGCGGCGACACCGACAGCTGACGCGTGTAGCGCGGGTCTATGGCGCGGAACACCAACATCGGCGGCGAGCCTTCCGCCTGTGGACCTACGAGAAAAAACATGTGTTCTAAATCTCGAGTCTATCGCATCGGCACGGACTAGATCTATCTTTTGGCTTGACACCCACTGAAACACTCTGTATTAACATGGTGAAAGAAAGAAAATACATTTATTGGCCACAAATAATATCTACAGAATGACATAACATATGAATAGATGCAAAGCTTAGGTAGTTGGTATACTTGTACAACAGCGGATACATGTATAGAATAGAAATATGTTTATTTGGCACCAAAAATACAGATATCTATACATTACTTATTAATGTAATCCTAATAATGACGACCCGTTTGGATGGAACAGTGGTATTGAACGCTGCCTCTGGTGCAAGGGTTGCGGGTTCGATCCCCGCACAGTGCAAACATTTGTGTTCATGAACATATATGTATTTACAAAAGAAAAGTATTATATGTATATATTTGTAATCCCACTGTTGATTCTGATATCCGTAACACAGGTGCTTGAGCTACCTATCTCGGAGTCAGATCAATGTATGTGATGTTCGGAAATATTTATTTATTTATATTTATTATTTTTAATCCTAATCTAGGTACAGTCTAATATCTAAATTCTAAGAGGCGCTCAGCTATTTGTCGAGACACACAGCCTCGACGCTGATATTCTGCGGATACCTAACAAAATACCTATTTGATATACAAGTTACTTACAACAGAAATAGAGATCGCTTCAGAATGCACCATACATCATGTTTAGATCAAATACTACTCTTACAAATGACTGCCTCGGTGGCGCAGTGGTTAGTGGGTCGCCTTTAAAGTGACGGCTGCGCAAGAGGTCCCGGGTTCGATCCCCGGGTCGGGCCAAAACTTTGTAAGTACCTAAGTTTTCGGTAAGAAATTCTTAGTGGCAGCCCGGAGTCTGGAAGTTGGCGGTCTTGTACCCCCGTGCCTCGGATAGCACGTTAATCCGTTGGTCCTGCGCCCAATGCCCCTCTAGTCGTATCACAGTAAGGTCCCATCGGAATATGAGGGTAAGGGAATAGAGAGTGCACTTGTGTTTGCGCACACACTTGAGCACTATATAAATAGTATAGATACAGGAAGTCAACATTCTTGACCGACCCACAACAGCGGTACAATACAAATAGTGGGTGCGACGTACGTACTGCGCAGCTTACTGCGTGTTTTAAGCACTAAACTATTCCATTTTTTTCGCGCATTTTGATACAAGAAGGCGCCAAATATTGATTGGATCCGGGCGCTACATGGGCAAAAGCCGCCTCTGTGTCTCACCTATTTGACCTTTTGTTTTCTTGTCCTTCTTGGTGCTGGCGTGCTCGGGGGTGGACAGATGCGACCGCGAGTCCGGGACGCTGCCGGGTGTCACTTGCGCCGGGCCTCTGGTGAATTATTATACTGTTACCTTCTAGCTAGATAGATAGACCTTACAAGACCGGGTGATGAGGCAAAATGATAATGTAATTAATAATTGAATGAATGAATGAATGAATAAATCTTTATTTGACACAATAAGTAAAAAGAACATTTATTTCTTGTAGTTTGCATGCTGAGGTTACCTATAATTGTAAGTACAGTTAGATTAAATTAAGTACAGTTAATTTTAAGTTATCCACTTCTTTATGTATGTACCTGCTGGAACTTATGTTGGTAATCCAATAAATAAATAAAATAAATAAATAAAAAGAACATACAGTTAATACAGGTAATAATATAACAAAACAATAACATAAATAGATACTAAATAAAATAATAAAAACAGTGTCAAATAGGTGACCGCTCAGCTTTTGTCGACACTGGCCGAGTATAGCCAGCGCCGACGCTGGTTTTCAGCGGCTAACCTAAAACATTGTTGCACCTCTGTTCCCCTCCGCCTCCATTAGTACAACCCGTAAGGGTGAAGCCAAATAGGGACAGATATTAGTAAGTAAATACTGACGCTTCACAAACGCCTTGTAAAGGTTAATTTGTTAAGGTGACGGGTAGGGCACACTAGCGACGCCAATCGATTTCAATTGTTAGCTTCTAAAGCCGGATCTATTTTAAACAGTTTCGGGGTTACAACCTCTCAGCAAACATTTGAACTATTTATTAAATAACCATGCACAAATTTTGGGTCCATTTTTGTACGCGAAAAATTGATTCATGCCAAAAGCGGCCACTTTTGGCGGTAATCCAAAATTCCAACCAACCAATTCCAAAGATCAAACAGTTAATTATAAGTATTAAATAAACAGTAGGTATAGGTGTTTGCCGAGAGGTTGTAATCCCGAAATTGTTTAAAATAGATCCGGTTTACTAGCTAAAAATTAAAATCGATTGGCGTCGCTAGTGTGCCCTACCCGTCACTTTAACAAGCTATGACAACTGCTCAACTATATACCTGCCATGTACCACTGTTACAAATTATGTGAATAAATGAATATGAATCTGAAAAGAGTGTTTCAAGATCGTATAATGAGAAAAAACGTGCTTCAAGACCAGACAAGAATACTGGTGGCTTAATTTAAAGCCGTCCCGTGATGAACGAGAATATACCTGTCGCATCCAAACAAAGGAGACACACAGCGCGTGTGAAAGAGAGGGAAACTCCGATTCGGTCGTCGTAACGTCTGCTTTCGATCTGCAGGAGAACTAAGGTTACAGATATAGCCCAAAGGATTGCATGCCTCAAGTGGCAATGGGAAGGGCACATAGCGAGGAGAACAGACGGCCGTTGGGGCAGAAAGGTCCTGGAGTGGAGGCCACGCACAGGCAGTCGCAGCCGTGGCAGGCCCACCACAAGGTGGACCGACGATCTGGTGAAGATCGCGGGAATCCATTGGATGCGGGCGGCACAGGACCGATCTGTGTGGAGAACATTGGGGGAGGCCTATGTCCAGCAGTGGACGTCTATTGGCTGAAATTATGATGATGATGATGAACGTCTGCTTTAAATTAGGCCTTCAGCTTGTGATGAGAGAAGAATGGTGTGTTAAGACAGGATAATGAGACAAAAATCCTGCTTCAAGACCGATTAATGAGACAAAAAACGTGTTTCAAGACCTGGTGATAAGACAAGAATTGTGATTCACGACCGGGTGATAAGACAAGAATCGTGGTTCAAGAACGGGTGATGAGACAAGAATTGTTTCAAGACCAGGTGATGAGACAAGAATTGTGGTTCACGACCGGGTGATAAGACAAGAATCGTGGTTCAAGAACGGGTGATGAGACAAGAATTGTTTCAAGACCAGGTGATGAGACAAGAATTGTGGTTCACGACCGGGTGATAAGACAAGAATCGTGGTTCAAGAACGGGTGATGAGACAAGAATTGTTTCAAGACCAGGTGATGAGACAAGAATTGTGGTTCACGACCGGGTGATAGGACAAGAATCGTGGTTCAAGACCAGGTGATAAGACAAGAATTGTTTCAAGACCAGGTGATGAGACAAGAATTGTGTTACAAAGACCGAGTGATAAGACAAGAATCGTGTTTCAGGACTGGGTTATGAGACAAAAATACTGCTTCAAGACCGGTTAATGAGACAATAATAGTTTTTCAAGACTCAGCGATGAGACAAGAATCGTGAAGAGAATAATTGTGCTTCAAGACCGGGTGGTGAGGAAATTATTCTGTTTAAAGACCAGATGATGAGACAATAATCGTGTTTCAAGAGCGGGTGATGAGACTATAATCGTGTTTCAAGACCGGGTGATGAGACAATAATCGTGAATCAAGACCGGGTGATGAGACAAAAACGGGTTTCAAGGCCGGTTAATGAGGAAATAACCGTGTTTCAAGACCGGCTGATGAGGCAAGAATTGTGCCTCAAGGCCGATTAATGAGATAATAATCGTGTTTCAAGACCCGGTGATGAGACAAGAATCGTGATTTAGGACCGGGTAATGTGAGAATAATCGTGTTTCAAGACCGGGGGCAGAGACAAGAATCGTATTTCAAGACCGGGTGATAAGACAGAAATCGTGTTTTAAGACCGTTTCATTATACAATTATCGTGTTTCAAGACCGGGTGATGAGACAAAAATCGTATTTGAAGACCGGTTAATGAGACAATAACCGTGTTTCAAGACTGGATGATGAGACAATAACCGTGTTTCAAGACCGGGTGATGAGACAATAAACGTAATTCAAGACCGGGTGATGAGACAAGAATCGTGCTTCAATTCCGATTAATGAGATAATAATTCTGTTTCAAGACCGAGTGATTAATCAAGAATTGGGCTTCAAGACCGATTAATAAGACAATATTCGTGTTTCAAGACCGATTAATGAGATAACAATCTTGTTTCAAGACCGGGTGATGGGACAAGAATCGTGATTCGAGACTAAATGATGCGTAATTTTTCATTACATGGCGCGAAGGTGAGGGATTGAAATTACTTGCGAGGGTTATTCTTGGCCTTAGAGAAGAGGCCGTACTTAAGGTGCGGCACCGTGGGGTCCGGCCTGCGCTCCTGGAATATAATAATATAATTAATTATTGCGTTAACGCCCTGTTGGTCTAGTGGTTTTTTTTTTTTATCAGCTTTTAAACTGTCCCACTGCAGGGCAATGGCCTCCATCATAGAAATCAAGTCATCGCTACTATGATGGGATTAGGCTTAATCACCACGCTTGCCAAATGCGGATTGGTGATCACAAACCCGAGATATGTCCGAAAAATTCGAAACATACTTTTCGCTCGACCCGGTTTGTGTTTGCGCATACACTTAAGCACTATAATGGTTCGATCCCCGCATAGATGACCCGTTTGGAACAGTGGTAGTGAACGCTGCCTTTGGTGCGGGTTCGATCCCCGCACAGTACAAACATTAGTGTGCAGGAACATGTCTGTTTGTATAAGTCTGGGTGTTTTCTATGTATTTACATTCATCATCAGCCCATTTAAGTCCCCACTGCTGAGGCACGGGCCTCCCTCAATCACATGAGGGGTAATTGCCATACTCACCAGCTTGGCAGACGGGTTGGCGAGGGTTTTGATATATATGCAGAGTTTTCTTTCTCGGGGACTACGGTGCGGCGGCCTCCTCGTGTGGCCCCTTCGGTAGTATTTTTGCTCTGTTTGGAGCTGCTACCGAAGGGGTGCTGGCGTCCCTGGGCAACGGCGGGTAGTAATTTGGCGCGCTCGCCATATTGCTACCCGACGGCCGACGGCTGCACACATGGAGGGGGGGTTAGGGTTCGTAACCCCCCCTACGGACCTATTGCTAGGTCTTTGAGTGGACCGCTCCTTCTGGAGCGAGGCGTTTGGTGGGGGGTGTTTTGCCACCCTCGGAATTTTGGTTGGTTGTGCGCGGACCTGGGTCTCTCACCGGCGGTTATCCGGTAACATGCCGTCACTGACCGGTGGAGGCCCTCGGCACTGTCCACGAAAGTGGTTGTGCCCAATTTGTCCGCGCACTTAAGGTGGTGCAGGACCAGTGGCAGTTGGGGGGATGTCGGACGACTGAGGGCTTCAGTGCCCAGTCCAGCCCTCCCACTCTGGCCACGCCTTGCCTTGTGCCACCCCTTCCGGTAGGGAGAGCCCGCGGGCTCGGTGGCCGAAAGGCCGTGTATCGGAGGTTCTGCGTCGAGTTTCTCAGCCAGAGTGGCTCGGCGGCAGTCCGGCGTTGCCAATTTTCCTGGCTCCGCATCCAGCGGAGTTGGGACTTGCGGCGGCTTCGTTTTTTGAAACCTGCAGGTTTTGTTTCCCCAACCCACTCTGCACTGCAACCAGCAGTGTATGGGTGGGGAGGGGTACCTGCAGTCCCCCTCACGGTGGTATTCTGCACTGCAGCCAGCAGTGTGGATGCCATTCGGGGGGCCAGTGTGGGTGGGCCGTGGGAGAGGCCCTGGGTCCGAAGGACCAGCGTTTTGGTTACCTAGAGGCCGTGCTGGCGAGCCTCTTCGCCCAGGGCGGTTCGCGGTGGTAGCCTGGAGGTAATCCCGCGCTCCGTCCCGACTTAGCGGGCGTGGAATGGGAAAAGCCCCGGTGGTTTTAGTGGGTATGCCCTTGGACGGCCTCTGATTAGCAGAGGCCTAATCCAGGGGAGAGCCCCACACTACCCGGTCGACTCCCAGCGGCCGGGTGTGCATAAGGCGGCGCCGACCAACCAGCGCCGACGTCGGCTCCTGTCAGTGAGCCGGCGGCATTTCCACCGGGTCAACAAAAAAAAAAAAAAAAGAGTTTTCTTTCTCCGGGTGCTGATGATCATGCCAGCAGCTTTACCTTAGTCGCCTTTTACGACACCTCGGTAAGAGTGAGGGTGGCCTATTCTACTCTGCCGGGGACCACACAGCGCATTGTTTGTTTACATTGTGTATTTACATTACTAAGTATGTATTTACAAAAGAAAAGTATTATTATGTATATATTTGTAATTCCGCTGTTGGTTCTGATATCCGTAACACAGGTGCTTGAGCTAACTATCTCGGAGTCAGATCAATGTAGGTATGTGATGTTGTGAAATATTTATTTATGAATACGCTCTTCTCTTGAAGTTCAGAAGATGGCATCAGCTCAAGTTACCCCATGCAGTGCAAAAATAACACTTGATCTGTGACATATGGACGGTAACTACAACAAGGATAACTTTGTGCCTCAGACATAAGTTAAACAACGGTAGCTCGAGGTGACGCCGTGTGTCTACATAGCGTCAGTGAAGTTCTAACACCACGTAAGTCATTTTTTGGCGGTTTTGACATTTTGATGCCATTCGCTAGAGAATTAAAAGTCGCGTCATTTCGCTCAATCAGAGTCGAGATACGACCAATAAAAACCTTTAAAATTTCGAAAAAGTAACAGCACGGAAGTCATAAAATGATCTACGCTTTGAGATGGCCACGTAAGTCACAATTTCGTTTTTTATTTTTTTACTTATTTTCTGGTGGTGGTTATGACATTTTGATGCCATTATTCGTAAGAGACTTGGAAGACTTTTGAATAAAAACGATCCGTTTTTATCAATCAGAATACAGTTGCGGTCATCAAAAACCTTTTAAATGTTGAAAAGGTGACAGAACGGAAGTCAAGAATTGAATTCTAATGTAAGTCTTCGATCAGTTTTTTTTGCTTTCCTGAAAAAATGCTTAAAATCATAGAATTATGCTTAAAATGAATTACAAGGTGTTAGAACTTCACTGACCATAGGTACTTGACTAGACGTAGGTACCTGTCGCTGTCTGTTCGCGTCGCAGCACGTGTTGGTGAAAGGCCCCGAAGATTGCTTCTGGCTAAACAGAAACATAATATAGGTAATTAGGTAAGTAAATGATTAATTTATTTTACTTTTTGGTACCTACTTTTATGGCGACGGGTAGCCCTAACTAGCGACACCATTCGTTTTTAATTGTTAGCTACTAAACCGGATCTATTTTAAACAATTTCGGGGTGACAACCTCTCGGCAAACACTTATACTATTTATTAATTAACCATGCACAAATGTTGAGTCGTTGGTTTGCCGTGTGGTCCCCGGCAGAGTAGAATAGGCCACCCTCACTCATACCGAAATGTCGTAAAAGGCGACTAAGGTAAAGCTGCTGGCATGATCATCAGCACCCAGAGAAGGAAAACTCTGCATTTATACCCGTCTGCCAAGCGTGATGAGTATGGCAATTACCCCTCATGTGATTGAGGGAGGCCCGTGCCCCAACAGTGGTGATTTCAATGGGCTGACAATGACGATGACTTATACTATAATGTCTCACGTCAGCCGGCGCTGCACGGTGTTCACCTTCCTCTGGCGCGCATGCTTGCGCTCTGCTGCGGGCCCGAAATTGGAGAACGGCAGGGAGTTCACGATTTGGCTGAAATGTAATATTAATTATACATTTCAGCTGAAAAATATAAGTTTAAGGTGACGGGTAGGGCACACTAGCGACGCCAATAGATTTTAATTTTTACCTATTAAACCACATCTATTTTAAACAATTTCAGGGTTACAACCTCTCGGCAAACACTTATACTGTTTATTAGATAAATAAGCATGCACGTTTTTGTACGCGGAAAATTGATTACCACCAAAAGTGGCCGCTTTTGGCGTGAATAAATTTTTCGCAGTCGCTTCATTGTAATTACCAGACTCCCAAATCCTGAATCATGGCCCAAGCGTACCCCGGGCTCCAGAGCGACGGCTTTGGACGCAATTCCTGCAGAGCATGCAAGGAGGAGACGGAAACCATAAAACATCTTTTATGTGAATGCGACTCACTAGCCAGAGGCAGAATGTGTCTTCTAGGTAACGCTTATCCTAAACCAGGAGACTACAGGCACTTCAATCCGAAAGACATCGTGATGCTGATGAAACGAATCTTTCGTGAGTAGGAGCGCAAAAGATAGGGAAGGTACAAAAGATCCCTTAGGGTCGACGTGCCCCATGAAAATGGCCTCTAACAGATAAGATAAGATAAGATCTTCTTATTAAGTTTTTTATGACCCTCACTCACGCAGCGTAACTGAGCACAAAGTTGCTTCACGCCGGTTTTCTGTGAGGACGTGGTATCACTCCGGTCGAGCACACGGTAAAAATATCACCATTCCACTTTGTATTATTTCCTCACCAGAGCGCAATGGTCTGGTATATTCTGCCGACGCTTTTACTATATAAGTATATCATTATTGTGACCGAACCACATTTATCCCAAATATAAAGAGAATATTAACCACTATCCCGTAAAGTTTTGGACAACTTTCAATTTGTCATTCTTAGACAGCTTCCGAAAATTAACACCAGACATATAATAATAATTTTCACAACATATCATAGGTTGACCTGATTCCGTACTAAGTAGCTTAAGCACTTCTGTTACAGATATCAGACAACAGAGGAACACAAATATATACTTAAATACATACATTACACCCAGACACCGAACAAACACAAGTGTTCATCGCACGAATGTTTGTCCAGGGTGGGGATCGAACCCACGACCTTTGGCGTAAGGAGGCAGGGTCACTACCTATTGCGCCATCCGGTATAACATAAATATTTCTAGGATTTTTTACTTATCTTATAAAATTTATAAACTATACACTATATTACAAAGTTTAGCATTTACAAAGTTTATTATGTGGCTAATATCGTATTCCATTCCATAAATTATTTGTATGTATTAAATACTCATATGACTCTTATATTTGATGTGCATATTTATTTTTATATCATATTTTATTTTATATTTATATTTACGACGTTGGTGCGCGCAGTGGCGGTATTTATTACACCCGGTATCCGCGGAAGACCAGCGTCGAGGTGTTCCACCGAGCACCTTGGCATCATGCTGAGTGGAAGCCCTTTTAGTGCTTGATTTGTTTAAATTGTTTTTTTTTTATTCTTGTTATATGATTTGTAACCTGTATAAGCACTGAATAAATCTTTTTATTCTTATTATATAATATTTCACTTATACTATACCTACCTATTTTCCGTGTGGTCCCCGGCAGAGTAGAATAGGCCACCCTCACTCTTATCGAGGTGTCGTAAAAGGCGACTAAGGTAAAGCTGCTGGCATGATCATCAGCACCCAGAGAAGGAAAACTCTGCATTTATATCAAAACCCTCGCCAACCCGTCTGCCAAGCGTCTCAATTACCCCTCATGTGATTGAGGGAGGCCCGTGCCCCAGCACTGGGGACTTAAATGGGCTAATGATGATGATGATGACTATACCTACTCAAATATAACACCATTATCTATACAATTCATTCTATTTCAATGCGAAATACCACATTCGCATTAAGATACCACATACCACATATTTTATTTGATTTTAAGTCTAAGTTTAAGACTGATTTCTGTCTGCGTGCAGTAGTGCTCAATCTGGAGCGACATACGGAAGACCAGCGAGCGTCGGGGAGTCTGATTCCCGACATATGCTGAGTATGTTCTTTGAATAAAATTGTTGTTACTTAGAAAATGTTATTATTCTTTGGCGGAATACTTTCAAGATGGGCTGGTTTGACAAGATAGAGTCGATATTTTAATATAATTATATACTTTTTTGTTTTATGAATTCGATTATATTTTTTAATGGGCTGAAAATTTACATTATATTTCATTAATCATATTGTTAGCTGACGATAGTTTTTAAGAAAAATAATTGTAAGTAATTTATTAATAGATATATATTTTTGACATTGTAGTAAGTACCTAATTATTGTAACTTATAAATTTTACCAGCATATTCTACGCAACATGTATTTTGCTATGAATAAATGAATTGAATTTGAATTGAATTGAATTTTCAGTGTTTTGTACCTATGTTTATATTTTTTTTCCATGTAACTAATTTTATGTTTACACTGAATAAATATTTTTTTATTCTATTCTATTGTATGTGCTAGTGAGAATCTTTGCCTCGCCAATAGATACTTACTTTTCATTGATTTTTATCTTTGCTGCCCTTCGATTTGTCCTCTTATTAGCTTCAGTCCACGATTGGGAATACGGGGCAGGATATTTCATTTGACTGAAAAATCCCAACCTTAGTTAATTCCTAGATTCCGTGCATCAAAACTTAGTACAAAGTCATCATGATTATCTTCGGAGGCCGGGGTCCGCTTTCCTACTTCGACTCCCCCACTTCGCGCGGTCTTGTGCATCCGTAGTGGTCAGTTTATTAGCACGCATGTCATCCCTTACGATGTCAAGCCACACCTTTTTAGGTCTACCCCTTCTGCCGGGCCCCGGCGGTGGTGCCATGGCCAGACATTTGTTTCCCACGTAGCTGTCCGGTTTTCGCAGGACATGACCGTACCAACGTAGGCGACTCTCCAGTAGATAGATAGATAGATTTATTGCACAAAAATAAAATACAAGCATGATACAACAACAGCAACAGACATTACAATAAGGTGGTCTTATCGCTTGTGGCGATTTCTTCCAGACAACCTTTGGGTAGAGGAAAGAAATATCGTATTCGTAATAAGGGAAGGCATTGCAAAGTAGTTTAACAAATGAAATTGAGAATGGCAGAAATATACATATTTTTTATAATAATAATATTACATAACATAAATGATACACACATACCCTATTATACATAGATAATTTATAACAAAAATTCAATAAAAAACAATTCAGTAATTTGTCTGCTATGTCAAATTAGTAGACAGACGGACAATATCTATCATATCTAGTTTCACTATTACACATTTAATTGCATAGATTAAAACACATAATATAAACTATACCTACTAACATATCCACACTTTCAATCACTCATCTCACACTTTCATTCAGACATCACACACTTTCATTCACACGTCTCACATTTTCATACAAACATGAAACAAGTAGTCACAATCTCACACATTGAGAATATAATTAATTAAAATCTGTATTCTTTAATCATATCAAATGTGTGAACGATATGGAAGAGCGGAGTCTTCTGGCACAGGCATTATTATGCTTAAAAGAAGGCTCCAATCACAAGCTGATGCAATGTAATATCATATTTTTGGAAAAGATAAATTGAAATTGAAATAATTTAAATGAAGGCTCCCTCGTATGCGTGAGTTTCTCACGCGGTCTTTTCGCGTAACTCCACACATCCACCTCAGCATGTTCATCTCCGTGTTATGCAACTTTTGCTTGTGTCGCTCAAGTACAGGCCAAGTCTCGCTGCCATACAAAAGTACCGGTCTAATGATGGACTTATAGACCTGTCCCTTCAACTTAACCGGCATTTTGGGGTCACAGATGACGCCTGATGAAAAACGCAAAAACGCAAAACGTAGTACAAAGTACCTATATAACAAAATTTTCGTAACAGTTTATACTAACATAGTCCTGGGTTTGTTTTGTCTGTTCTCATTTTCCATTATAATTACTGATAATTTATTATTTGAAAACTGTTTTAATTTTTTTTGTGAAATTTTGATTGGAAGCTTTTTGACAATTTAGAATATGATGGAAAATGTCTGTTCAACTTTTTAAACTTACCGCCTTTAACATTTCGATTCGTTCTACGCAAAAAGCATATTGTGTACCTACATGTTTATTCAGTGCGTGTGTCCTTAAAACGTATTCACAATTCTTTTCTAATTTCATTATGTTACCAAACTTAACTTTTTATATCTCTATAAATTAATATTTTCATTAATCTACCTTTTAATAATAATATTGTATTGCAAATATTTATATAGTGCCGCTTTAAGTTAGTTTTGCCTGCGTAGAAAGAATTTTTGTAACGCCATCTATCGGAATATTATAAAACTATCAGCTTTTGTAATACCACTTTTCAAATTTTCCACGTTAGTAGGGAAATTGAATAATTTTTATGTTAATTAAATACGACTAAGAAATCATGAAGATAATAAATGCACATTAGACTTCTATTTTATTTTCAGGTTTCAAAAACAAAAAAAGGTTCCAAATTGTAATACAACCATATTGAGCAAGTGTATAAATTCAGATATTTTAAGTTTCTAGTTATAATTTACTTTACTAAAGATTTTCGAATACTGCCGGACTTAGGCAATTTAACATGGGATGTGGCATGTTGAAATGTTCCCCTCTGCCAAAGTACATGCACAAACTTTCATGTATGTTTATAAAAACTAGTACGGCACGATCAATCAACATTTCGAATTCTTATTTGTCGTTGAGCAGAGCTCGTCTAAATGGTTGTTGTGCAGTTTTTACTTGCGAATGACGATCAGAAAAATCAAATTTATCTTTCTAATGATGCCTAAGTAATCTTTTAATAAAATAAAAGTTATTTCACGGAAAAAATTGTGACAGGAATTACCCCAAATAACAATAGGCGATATCCTGGTACGCATATACGATGGTGGACGATGGCGCACGATGTTGATTAGTGTTGTTGTGACAATGATAGCAAGATTGAATAATAAATGTCTCACTACTTGACTTTTTTATGTTACTACCTGAGAAGATGGGCTTTTCTTTTTACTCTACTGTATTAGAAGGAGGTAAGATTAAAATTGAAAGAAAAGAGACAGAATGACAAATACATGACAATAAAAACATATTGTGCTAATTTTTTACGCACAGCTTTCGATGAATATTATATTTTTACTAGAATGAACAATTAACACTGTATAGGTAGATATGCTTTAAACTTAAATTTACTTAAATGGATGTATGATTGTGTCAAAAATCAAATCCTTTCACCATCCTGATGACCGCCCAGAGCACTATGCCACCAAGGTATTCAATTATAACTTTTCTAGTAGGTACTTATCTGCTGTGAGCAATTGATACATCAATGTTCGTAAACAGAAATCATCATTTCATTTCATTACTTATAAATAAGCAATTTCACATGATTTTGGACATACATACATAATAACAACATTTTTGTATGAGACTTACTTATTCCTAGCATGCCACTCATTTATTCATATCTAGACCATCACTAAACTAAATGTGTGCTTCCCCTCCCCCCGCGGATTTTGGCAGAATGTTTTAAAACTAAATCTGCGCTATACCACATCCCGCGTTAAATTGTCTAAGCTGCCGGAAAAAATTAAAATTATGCTTAAAGTCGGGAAATATTATTGTCCACGCTGGTATCATTCCATCTGTCAAACAGAACAAGTGCGTCCGTCAGTCAATGACGTTTTGACGAAATAATTTATTGCTCGCGTGCTGTTCGTCACCGGTTTCTGCATTGTCCAACAATTTACTCCTTGACGACTAATTACTTACTTCTCAGCGTAATTATAATGTGATTCTTCTACCGTGGAGTTAAACAGCATTAATTTCAAAGACTAAGTAGGTACGTATACCACAAAGGTCATTGTTTGTTGATTCAGCTAAAATTAATACCCATGTGTTTGTGAGGCGCTGTGTCCGTGTGCGCTAGTGTGTGTAAACGTCAGAATTCTGAGAATTGGCTACGGGAATTCGGTCTCGCTCGATACAGGTAAAATTGTGGGGCTGCGTTTAACCAAGGGTAGTGTCTTTCTTTGATAAAATTTAACTTAAACAAGTGGCATTATAGTTTAACATCTAAATCTACAGGTGAGTGAAATGAAAAAGTGCGACTTCAAGTTTGAGTTTGGAACAAAACACTGGCATGTACTTTTTGTTTTGAATAATTTATTCTTGTTTCTTGGGAGTAATTATTCCGAAATGGCGCTTGTATTTTATTCCATTAACTTAAAATAACCTTAGCTTTTCTTTTGTTATTATCAATATTTGTTTACCTTATAAATATGAGTCATCCTAAATTCAAAATGAATAACTTCCTACAGCTCTATAAGGAAAAAATGTTATGATATTAATCTGTGTACTTAGCTATTAGATTTTTTCTCAACCATTTTTTTCCTGTATGTTATGTTGGTAGTGTTGATAGAGCAGTATCTCAATAGCAAGCTGATAACATTATCTATGTGGTTTGATCTAAAATGCAATATTGATGTGCTTTTTATTGATAAAATATAAATATTATGTTCAGCTGTCACAATATTAAGAATCAGAATTTATTTATTAAGATACCAATAAAAAACCTAACAAAAACATAAAGAAAAGCAATTATAATGTTGCAATTACAGTATTAAAATGTTTAGGTCTACTATTTAGGTATTCTTGGACATTTATGCATTTAAAATGAACAATGTTAGAGAACAGATTGCTATTAGCGTTAAGACTGCCGAGTATTTAACTACATAAAAGCATTCATTCTAACGCTCTGTTGGTCTAGTGGTTTAAGTACCATGCTGTGATCTCGGGGTCCTGGGAAAGAAAAAATTACTTACATTACATTTAATTTTGACATTAACATAACTGCCCCACTGCAGGGCAAAGGCTTCCATCAAAGAAATCAACTCATCGCTACTATGATTGGAATAGGCTTTATCACCACCCTTGCCAAAAGCGGATTGGTGATCACAAACCCAAGCTATGTTTGAAAAATTCGAAACACTTTTTGCTTGACCCAGGAATCGAACCCAGGACCGAGATCACGGTCGGGTACTTAAACCACTAGAACAACTGGGGTAGATAACCATCAAGTGATCTGTTTAGTCGTCTGCCACCTGTCTCATAAAACATCTAAATAATGTTTCTGATGTTTGTATGTTGACAGCTTCATAACTTAAGTACATACTCTCTTTGTTATGAGTGTCCAATATCAGATGGACATAATGGTCAAGTTGATTTTCGTCATTATCAGCTGGTTGCAGTCCACTGCTCTGTCGTCTGCTAATGGACACGTTGATTTTCGTCATTATCAGCTGGTTGCAGTCCACTGCTCTGTCGTCTGCTAATGGTCACGTTGATTTTTGTCATTATAAGCTGGTTGCAGTCCACTGCTCTGTCGTCCACTAAAAGGTTGCCAAGCCACAGCAAATGTAAAGTGGACTCCTTTTTCCGCACCTAGACTCTTTCGGTCATTTGTGCGTGATAGATTTGCTGGCTATAGAAGCCAACCTAACTCCGCCCAGAAGCGCAGAAGTTTCCTTGGAACCTCACAGGCTTCGTGGGGCAACCTCACCATTCCGAGGATTTTATCTCGTTGGGTGGCCACAGCATCGCATTCCAGAATAACGTGTGTGACGGTCTCCTCGGCGTCAAAGCACCCCCTGCATAGGGGGCTGTTAGTTGTGCCTGTTACGAATTAGTGTTTATTTAAGGGGCATTGTCCCTATGACCACCCTCACTCTTACCGAGGTGTCGTAAAAGGCAACTAAGGTATAGCTGCTGGCATAATCATCAGCACCCAGAGAAGGAAAACTCTGCATTTAGTTCAAAACCCTCGCCAACCCGTCTGCCAAGCGTGGTGAGTATGGCAATTACCCCTCATGTGATTGAGGGAGGCCCGTGCCCCAGCAGTGGGGACTTAAATGGGTTGATGATGATGATGATGATGTCCCTATGATTATTATTTTTTAATTTACTACAAATTCCACAGACACTGGTTCCGTGCCTTTTTTGTGCTTATTTTATTTTTAAGGGGTTATAAAATTTGAAAAATTTGCTCCGCGATTTAAATAAAATTACAATAACTTAAGTTTAGGCAGTCATGCATGATTATTGTTAGTATCTTGAATTTGAATTTAGTGTATGCCTAATTGTAAGTAGGGTTTTTTTTTTTCTTTGGGGGTAGTAGGTTGTTTTTTATGTTGTTTATGGGCTTCAGAGGGGGGGTTTTGACGTATGTGGATATTTTATGTTTTGTTTGCAACCTTGTCCCTAACCGCGTCATCACTCCGGCGGATCACCATTTTGAGGTTATACTCGGTGATTTTTTCGATGGTAGCCTTCGATGCCATGAATATTAGGCGCGCTGTGGCGTCGTTAGCGGCGTTATCTGTATTGTATACACAAGTTTTTGTGTGTCTGGAGATGGCTACCACCGCGTGTGGGACGCTTTGTAGGAGATGGGACCTTTTGGGAGTTGTTCTGACTATGCAGCGTTCTCAAACGTCTGACCCTGGGCTGCGTGGATTGTCAGTGTGCGCGATCCTTCGTCTGATCCATACCTCTGGCTGATCACTGTTAATCAGCCAGGCTCTGTAGCCTTCTCAGCCTTTGATTATTTTGAGGTTTACAAGTCGTTTTGCTAGTCGCGGGTTAGTTGTTGGCATTGGCAGTTTTGATTGCCAGCAAACTGTAGTCTGCAGCCATCTCTGGTTTTGTTGTTCTGTGAATCTTAGGCGTATCCAGGTGCGAATCTGTGAGAAGGGTATGGGTAGCAGTGGGTTTGAGCCCGCCACTTTCATCTCTGATCCTCTCTTCGCGAGCTCGTCTGCGGCATCATTGTCTAGTGATCTACTGTGTCCCTTGATCCACCGATTCAGCCGAGTTGTTCGCCTATGGGCCGCACCCCGCTGCCTGTCCATATTTAGTCGGTTGCCTCGCGCGAACTGTTGGGGGCGCCTTGAATAATAATTCTATTTATTTTTGTGTTATCGTTGTTAATAATACTTGATTACTATTTTGGAAACGGGGCAGTGGGAGGAATGGTCAAGAAATCACGTTATTGTGTTGCATTTGGTTGCATGAACACTTCGAAAGAAAAAACTTGTCATTTTATCAACTTCCCCGGAATCTTGAAACGTTAATATGTATATAAATACCTAATGCCGCAAATCGCGAACTAAGGATTGTACTGGAACGAAACTCGTGCCAGCCCATTTTTTCATTGCTTGTTGGAACGGGATGACAGGAGCTTTTGTACGGTAATAATTTAAGATCGCGATTTGTAATAAGGTGGCTTGAGTAGATACTTAAGTTGTTAACATTAATTGAAAATAGCATATTAGCTATGAATATAATGTAGTAGGTATTGAGGTATGTACTATATTGCATTAGTAATTAAAAAAGCAGTTTAATTAGTTATCGAGGTAAATAGGTAAGTTTGCCCTTATTTATATGATAGATGGCAGACGAGCAGACAGATCACCGGATGGTATTAGGTACATATTTTGTTACAGGTACCTAAATGAATAATATGTATTTAGATATCTGTCTGATAAGTGTCTCAAGACGAAAGTCTTCAATGCGTGTGTGTTGCCAGTGATGACATACGGAACCGAAACGTGGCCGCTTACAATGTGCCGATTAAGGAGGCTCAAAGTCACCCAGAGAGCAGTGGAGAGGGCTATGCTCGGAATCTCCCTGCGTGATCGTATCAGAAATGATGAAATCCGCAGGAGAACTAAGGTCACAGACGTAGCCCAAAGGATTGCATGCCTCAAGTGGCAATGGGCAGGGCACATAGCGAGGAGAACAGACGGCCGTTGGGGCGGAAAGGTCCTCGAGTGGAGGCCACGTACAGGAAGTCGCCCCCCACAAGGTGGACCGACGATCTGGTGAAGATCACGGGAATCCATTGGATGCGGGCGGCACAGGACCGATCTGTGTGGAGAACATTGGGGGAGGCCTATGTCCAGCAGTGAACGTCTATTGGCTGAAATGATGATCTATTAACAACAGGGCCTACTCGTTTTTTAATGGGTAGGTTAATATGGAAAATTCATCGGATCACCAACGGCTAGCCCTGTGAGCTGCTGTGAGCAACGAGACACCGTTTATCGGAAACAAAATGGCGTAAAGTGCACAGTAAAGCGAGCGCAGTTAGACCACATTAAACCGTGACTCTTTAGCGAAAAGGTCGAGTTTACAATAAAAACGCACCTCGCGATCGCGGTAGGCAAGCACGCAGGAACATGCTGTTTTAGACCTTATTGCCGAGTCGCGAAGTTATATATTTTATTGCGGCCAGTGTCGGATGTGATTCTTCTGTGTCCTTGTATTTATTCTGTGGGCCAAAAGAAGTCTGAAAGTTGGTCGTATAGTACTCCCTTACCTGAGAAAGGGACGTGTCACTCTAATGTCCCTTCGATTTTAAGAGTAAGGGAACAGAGAGTGCACTTGGGTCTGCGCTAACACTTGTGCACTATAATGTCCAGCGTCAATAGCTGATCACTGAGATTTTCTGCCATGACCGTAACATCGCTTTGAAGGACATTATTAGGACTGCTAGAAGTAACTGGATAAGGAAAACCATAAGTAACCATTTGACGACCCGATTGGAACAGTGGTAAGTGAACGCTGCCTCTGATACAAGGGTTGCGGGTTCGATCCCCGCACAGTACAAACATTTGTGTGCATGAACATGTTTGTTTGTATTGGTCTGGGTATTTGCTATGTATTATAAGTTTGTATTTACAAAAGAAAAGTATTATATGTATATATTTGTAATCCCACTGTTGATTCTGATATCCGTAACACAGGTGCTTGAGCTACCTATCTCGGAGTCAGATCAATGTATGTGATGTTGTGAAATATTTATTATTTATTTATTATAAGTGATCTCCGGTGCAGCATGACGGAGGTTTCCAACAAGAAATCGAAACATAGTAAAAATAGAATTTTGAAATATTTCTTTTTTGTTGTTTACAGATAACCGTGCGTGCCGACGCAGCACCGAGTCACACAGAGATAAAAGAGTAGGTGAGTTTGAAAAAAAAAAAACAATTTATTTAATAGACATAGCAGTTCCTAATGTTTAACGTACGTCATCGACAAAGCAACATCGTTTGCGAGTTACTCCGCGAAGAAATTGTAATTGAGTGCTAAAATTCCTGTTCATTCACTATAAAATTTGTATCATTGTGAAGCTGTTTGCCTGTACTACACGGGTATATCCGTGATTTTCCTGGATTACTACTGTGATGTGAACTACGAAGAAAAACAACTAGTGCAAAAGTTCGTTACACAGTACGAATCAGCTGTTCCAAGCCAACCGTTCGTCACAGAGGTCATTGCTCCCGCTGCCGGGTGGATTGTCTCCAGCGCACTCACTCTAACCGCATAGCGCTGTCCTCTTCGCAGACGCCACCTGTTTGCTGCGAGTGAATCAGTGTACCTGTCCCGCTTCAACACACATCGGCGCGCAATAAACTATCTCCGTTGCAATTGACTACTTCAATACCGTGCGCAGACACATAAACAACTGGAGTCTGGAGTGAGCTTATCTATTCTGCTTGTTCTACTAGCTAACGCTTGCACTTGTAATAGCCATTATGAACTGCTTAGGATGTAACAATGTAATCAACCAACCTGATCTACTCAGATGCGTTGCCTGCAAAGGATCCTACCATTATCTCTGCTTAAATTTTGCTGTATCATTCTATAAGACCAACGCTAAAGAGCTACAGCGTACATGGCGCTGTGATGCGTGCACAAATGTTACTCGCAGGACTAGGAATGACGACACTCCAATCGGGTCCCCGTATAGACTGCCAGGAGCGACGGCAATGGCGGCCGCAGTTTCCTCCGCCCCTCCGGCCGGCCCCCACCAGTTGAACATGTCGTGCGATGAATCATTTATTAACAACTCAGCTTTATCGCTTGAATCCATTAACGAGCGCGACAACACAAACTCTGAGGCCACCATCACTATGCAGCAATTTAGTCGATTAATTGACATAAAACTGGACAGCATTAGAGCGGTACTTACTTTAGAAATACAGAAAAAAATCAAGACTGAAATAAAAACGCTTACCGAGACACTTACACGCGACTTTACTGAGACTACGGACTTTTTAAGTAGTGAACAATCTGACATAAAGTGTGAACTTAAACTAGCGAGAGAGACGGTTGCCAAGCTGGAAGCAGAAAACCAAAAGCTTCAGTCAGATATCGAGAATATTGAACTCCGTCTGCAACAGTCAGAAAAACTGTCGAGAAGTTGTAATCTCGAAATACAGTGTATACCCGAGCGTCGCAACGAAAACCTAGCTAACCTAGTGAAAAAACTTTGCGGAATTATTAATGTTTCCATAGCAGATCGCGAAATACGCTCATGTCGCCGAGTTGCCAAGCTAAACCCTTCCTCAAACAGGCCTCGCAACGTCCTGGTTACCCTTCCATCTGAAAGGCATCGTGATGAGATCATTTCCGGTGTCAGGAGATACAATAAAAGTAACCCCAAGGATCTCCTAAGCTCGACACACATTGGTGTCACAGGTGAGAGGAGTTTCTTGTATGTAGGGGAGCATCTTTCCAAGATGTGCAAAGATCTTCACGCGGCCACCCGTAAACTGGTGAAAGACAAGGGTTTCAAATATGTATGGATAAAGTACGGTCGTGTGTACGTCAGGAAAAATGAAACTTCGCCTGCCATACACGTGAAAAACCACATTGTCTTGGAAAAGTCAGTTATATGATAAGGTTTTTTTTTTTTTTTTTCTCATTGTAATTTATCATTATTTATTCTTATTTGCATTTTTTCTTAGCTATTTGGACACCCCTTACGTTGATTTTATGAAAATATTCTATCAAAATGTTAATCGAATTAAAAGTAAATTAAAACAATTGTATATTAATATTTTAAACGAGAATTATGATATTATATGTCTGTCTGAAACTAATTTGGACAGCTCCTTCTCCGACGGTGAGTTTGTGGATGAAAGGTATGTCGTTTTCCGTAGGGATCGTGAGACCACTATGTCGCTCAAAAGGTCTGGCGGTGGAGTGCTGATTGCTTTAAGGAGGGAACTTACTGCTGTTAGGCGTCCAGAACTTGAGAGCAACCTGGAGGATCTTTGGGTCACGGTGCACAATGGCTCCGTGTCGCGTATGCACTCTTTAAATATATACCTTGTTTATTTGCCCCCGGACCTCGGTGCCTCTCATTATGAGTACTTTCATGATCACTGTTACAACACACTTTTGAACCATAATAACGATTATTACACCATCGTCTTAGGAGATTTTAACATACCCGGTTTAATTTGGACGTATGATCAAAGGAATCTTCCGCGTCTGACGCCTAGTCGCCCTTATGATATCAAATCCACTCTACTCACAAATTTGATGGAGCTGGGAGGTCTTAGTCAGTTCAATCATATTCGTAATGCGAACGGCAGGACCCTCGACCTTGTTTTGACTGATTTCTCTGATTTAGTTGTTACCGAATGCGCACCTCTGTGTACGCCTGATCATCATCATCCGTCCATTGAAATACTCGTGAATATCATCGCTCGCAGTAAAAACATGAGGACAAAAACTGCTCGATTGCCTAACTACCGCAAATGTGACACGTCCAAGTGTATAGAACAGTTGAACAGCACTGACTGGACCCAAGTTCTAAATCATAGCGATGTGGACTTGGACGTCGAATCTTTTTACGATATACTAAATGGCATTATAAATAAAAATACACCCCTTAAACATATTGGTCTGTCTGATTACCCGGTGTGGTTCTCTGAGTCGTTGAAATCTTGCATTAACGAAAAAAACAATGTCCACAAAAGATTTAAAAAGTTTGGCAACCCTAGAGACTACGACGAGTTCCGGCTTTTGCGGTCCCGGACTAAGAAACATATTAAAGAGTGCTACGATTCATATATCGCCAGTGTTGAGGAATCCCTTTCCGACTCCACGAAGCTGTTTTTCTCTTATATAAGGAGCAAGCGATCAAACCCCTCTATCCCGGACACTGTAAAATTTGGGACTAAGACTGTCACTGGAGGCCAAGCGGCGGCAGAGCTTTTTTCCGAGTTCTTTTCCTCCGTTTTTGAATCAGACGCTGGCACTTGCGATCCGAGAGTGGAGGAGTCGGGGCTTGGATACAGTATTTCGTTGGTGCACATAACTGTCGATGAGGTCCGTGACAAACTGTTGGGATTGTCCCCTTATAAGGGCGCTGGACCCGATGGAATCCCCCCTTCCTTCATTAAGCAGTGCGCGTCTTCATTGTCTCGCCCACTTTGCATGATTTATAATAAATCTCTGCAGAGGGGCAAATTTCCTAGCATATGGAAAGTGGCTCACATTGTACCAATACACAAAGCAGGTGACTCTAGCGACTGCACCAACTATAGGCCGATAAGTATACTGTCTTGTTTTGCAAAAGTCTTGGAGTCTCTTATTCATGAACATCTTTACTATCATGTTAAACCACTTTTGCACCAAGAACAGCATGGCTTTGTAGCGGGAAAATCTACAGTCAGCAATCTGTTGGAGTACACGAATTTCATTTGTAAGACTTTTAATGACCATGGTCAGGTGGATTCCATTTATACCGACTTTCAGAAGGCATTTGACAGAGTCAACCACAGAGTCTTGCTTCTCAAGCTAAAAGCTGTCGGTATACATGGAAGTCTTCTTCGGTGGCTGGAATCTTACATCACAAATCGCAGTCAACTAGTGGCTCTAAGGGGCTATCTCTCAAAGCCAGCTTCTATCGTCTCTGGAGTCCCACAAGGGTCACATTTGGGACCCTTGCTCTTCATTTTATTTATAAATGATTTAATCCCTAAATTTCAAAACACCCCACTGTTGTACGCAGACGATTTAAAAATATTTCGGCGTATTGAGTCAGTCAGAGATTGCATTAAACTTCAAACTGACATCGACACTCTACTGGACTGGAGTGCTGACAATGGCATGAGTTTGAGCATTAAAAAATGTTCTATTATATCTTTTACTCGCAAACGCAACCCCATAATCTTTAACTATGTAATAGACAGCATTTCGCTTGAAAGAAAATCAGTCACTCGAGATCTGGGCGTATTATTTGATGATAAATTAAGCTTCAACTGCCACTTTGAAATGTTATCTAAAAAATGTAATAAACTGACTGGTTTCATTTGTCGTGCTTCTAGAGAGTTTAAGTCCCCAAGTAGCTTACTAACATTATATAAATCATTGGTTTTAAGCCAACTGGAGTACGCTGCGGTGATCTGGGCACCGCAATACAATACATACATAGATATGCTGGAGTCAACTCAGAGGCGTCTCGTCAGAATTTTAACGTTCAGATCTGGCCTCAAAAGAGACCTTACTACCTACGAGGACCGCCTACGTTACTTTAAATTAAGGACACTAGAGTGCCGCCGCAAAATTCAAGACCTTGTTTATCTCCACAAAATCATCAGTGGATCTATAGCTTCACAGATTCTTTCAGAAATAGGACTCAGAGTGCCAAATAGGTCCTCTAGACGTGGTTGTGTTTTTTTCAATCCCTCTCTGCAATAACAACGTTTCATTCCATAATCCAGTCCTAAGAATGTGCCGTGAATACAATGCCTTAGTTTCTCAACTGAGGGACGCGCCTGACATCTATGGATCATCAGTCGGTAAATGGAAGCTGGCACTATTTAAATGCAGTAAAATTTAATCTTAAATTTATTTGAATCATAGACATTTAATATCACTTAATTCTAATTCTATTGTACCTATTCTATTTTTATTCATTATTAAATTAAATCAAATTAAATTATTTTATCATATTTAAAGTAATTGAAATATATTAATTTAATTAAAATGAAATATATTAATTTAATTAAAACATATGTATATGTACATGTGTGTATGTGTGTGTGTGTATATATGTATATATGAGTATGCATATGTATATGTATATACACGTACATGTATATGTGTACATATATTGTGTTGTATTTTTCCTGTTTTTTGGTTTGATGTGTTATTTAATAATAAAGTAGTGATTTATAATATAATGTTGCTTGTTATAACTAGTTATTGACATGCTGTTTACACATAGGTTTGGACTTACAGTCTACCATGACTGCACAGTTACTATGTATTATCTTTGTCTACTGTAATTCTGTTGTGTGTAACCAATAAAATAAATAAATAAATAAATAATACACACAACCTTCAAGAAACCATCTCAGAAAAAATAAAAAAATACGAGTATCATGACAGTAGAGCTAAAAAAGCAGTGGCAAGCCGAAACTGTACAGTGGCGGACAGGTCAAGCTATACAAAACTGTCAAATTTCCTCAATAGATTTCGAACTCAATGTGTAACTATGTAAGGTTTATAATCGAATGAAGAAATTTGACAGTTTTGTATAGCTTGATGTGTCCGCCACTGTACATATAATTCCAATAGTTATTTCATGCGTTATCCCAAACAGGAGTTATCCCCAATAGTATAAAAAAGAGCATTGAATTATTAAAAATCCCTACAATAATTACCTATTTACTTAAAAAGCTAGTATACAACCTGTGCGGATAAAGAATGGGATTAGAAATGGCGGTGAATCTATTCACTTCTCGCTCGCACACTATATGCGTCTATACTCGCACTCGTGGGGTGCGAGTACCCCCGCGAGTAGCCCCACGAGTGCGAGTATAGACGCAAATAGTGTGCGAGCGAGAAGTGAATAGATGCGCCGCCATTTCTGATCCCATTCTTTATCCGCACAAGTTGTACATAACACAGGTCGAATCGCCCGAAAGTTTTTGTCATCCTGATCCACCACACTCAATCCTATGACGCTATTGACCTAGGTCCGTGTCGTAGGAATACTTACCCGCCTTTTGCAAAGGCTGGAGAAAGCCAAGGCTTAAAAATATATAATAATAATAATTAAATAAATAAATAAATATTTCACAACATCACCTACATTGATCTGACTCCGAGTTAAATAGCTCAAGCACCTGTGTTACGGATATCAGAATCAAAAGTGGGATTACAAATATACATATATAATACTTTTCTTTTTGTAAATACATACTTATAATACATAGCAAACACCCAGACCAATACAAACAAACATGTTCATGCACACAAATGTTTGTACTGTGCGGGGATCGAACCAACCCTTGTATCAGAGGCAGCGTTCACTACCACTGTTCCAATCGGGTCGTCAAATGTCCTCCAAACCGATATTTCGGTCATGGCGGCCTATCTCACAGATCGGCCAACGACGCAGGACATATTATAGTGCACAAGTGTTTGCACAGACACAAGTGAACTCTCTATTTCCTCATATTTCGATGGGACATCACTGTGACACGAAAGAACGAAGAGGGATCAGGCGCAGGACCAACGGCTTAAGGCGCGGGGGTACAAGACCGCCAACATCCAGACTCCGGGCTGACACTAAGAATTTCTTAACAGAAAGACTCAGGTACAAATTTTGGCCCGACCCGGGGATTGGACCCGGGACCCCAAGCCCAGCCTCACTTCAAAGTGACAGGTTGATAGATATAAAGAATCAATTGACGACGTAAATGATACTCTCTCACAGGTATTGCACTGGTTTACGACTAACAATTTACTTCTTAACTCAAAGAAAACTAAATGTGTAAAATTCACCATGCCAAATGTAAGGCAGGTCAATGCTAGTATTAAGATGACCAATGAACCTATTCAAATCATTCTACAGTTTTTCTCGGTATAACTATAGATGCGAAATTGCAGTGGAGTCCCCATATTGCTGCCTTGGCAGGAAGACTAAGTTCCGCTGCATGTGCAGTAAGAAAAATTAGGCGTCTGGCTGATATCGAGACGGCAAGACTGATCTATTTCAGCTATTTCACATGTGTCCACATGCCAGTCCTTCTGTGAAGAACACTGCGCATAGATCTCCGTAATATGGTAATATAAGCCTAGTTTTCAGATAACTCACGTGTTTGCCTGTTTTTTGATATTGTTTTATTATTATTTCTTTTACTTCTGTTACCGTCTTTAATTACGTAATTAGGTTTAAGGACCTGTGTAATTAAATAAATAAATAAAAATAAATAATAAATAAATTTCCACAGTGTGATGTCATATGGTCTACTGTTGTGGGGGTCTGCTGCTGACATACAAAATATTTTAGTATTACAGAAAAGGGCCATCCGCGTTATATACAGCCTTAGATCACGTGACTCACTTCGGGAAATATTTAAAGAAATAAATATTTTAACCGTGACTTCCCAATTTATCCTCGACTGCATTATGTAATGTACGTAAGAACTTGCAAACTTTTCCAAAAAAGTCCGATAGTCATAGTCTTAACACCAGAAATAAACATAGGCTTGCCGTCCCAGTCCCCAGACTTCATAAAATCGGTAATTCATTTGTTGGCTTAAGTATTAAGATATTTAATAGCCTACCACAAAATGTCATTAACCTATCTGTCAATAAGTTTAAGTGTCATATTAAAACCTGCCTAATGAAGAAAGGTTACTATAGTGTACAAGACTATTTAAATGATAAGGATTCTTGGTCATGTTAATTGATTAATCTTTTGAGTTGTTATTCATAGTAGTCTATTAACTTTCATAATTGTATTTTTTTCTCTCTTCTCAATTGAAACTCTGTAACATCATCAATATTTGAAAAGAGTAACTACTGAGTTTCTTGCTGGTGTCTTCTCAGTAGAAATCGACATTCCGAACCAGCGGTAGATATTATGTACCTATTTTGACATTCATAATTGTTCTGTATGGACCTAAATTAAATAAAGATTTTTTTATCTTTTTCTATGAAAGTGTCCTTTACCTGAAGGTTGTCTGGTAGAAATCGTTTTCAGCAATAAGACCGCCAAAACTTGTACACAAAATATCTGTAATGCCTAGTACTTAAGTTGCTTAGAATAATTAAGTTGTGTATTTTGTGCAATAAAGTATATCTATCTATCTACACAATAGTAAAAGCACATTCTTGTTTAGCCAATACAATATGGCGTGCAAATATCGTACTCGTACCCTAAACTACACTCTATCGCTAGATCCGAGCCACATCCAGGAGCGTTTATTCGTGATTCGTGCTATATGTACAATAAAAGAAGTTTAGGCGACTGGTCATGTCATTTTTTGACGTTTAGTTTTTTTGGATTATCTTTTTTTTTTCAATCAACGCGAGCAAGAGCGTTATTAATTTTTCATGCCGAGTGATGATCTGTGATCTACACTACACTACACTCTATGGCTAGATCCGAGCCACATCCAGGAGCGTTATTCTTGTTATCTATGACAACAGTCGAAAGTTCACGAATACATACGAAGAGTGCCGACAGCTCGCGATGTTTGCGAGCGTGTTGTTGTCCATACTGTGCCTGTTCGCTGTGAGAAGAATTCAAATTTACCTTCGTTTATGAGTTTAATTTTGTGATGTGTTACGTATGTCCACACTAGTTAAAATAATATTTATCTATAGTTTATTTCTATTCTCATGTAAGTGAATGTTTATTCTTTTTGAGAAATAAAGTTCTTAAACCTCAGATATCTGAGACAAATATAAATAAAAAAATATATGCATGTCGAATTGAGAACCTGTGCCGTGCCTGTGCCGTGCCGTGGGGTCCCCGGCAGAGTAGAATAGGCCACCCACACTCTTACCGAGGTGTCGTAAAAGGCGACTAAGGTAAAGCTGCTGGCATGATCATCAGCACGCAGAGAAGGAAAACTCTGCATTTATATCAAAACCCTCGCCAACCCGTCTGCCAAGCGTGGCGAGTATGGCAATTACCCCTCATGTGATTGAGGGAGGCCCGTGCCGATTGAGAACCTCCTAATTTTTTTTGAAATCGGCTAAAAAACTATAAGATAGGCACAGTTATGCCTTTGATAACCTATTTATTTGCCTTTTAAATGTTACAATAAACCTAGAATTTACAACTCTCTACCAGACGGTTTTGCTGGACTTCCCTATGGTAAATTCTGCACTGTGCTAAAGAAATGGCTGCTCGAGAAATGCTATTACTCAATTGGCGAATTTTTTAAGGATCGTAATTATAGAATAAATAAATATAATACTAAGAGTTAGCCAGAAGTGACATGTATCTTTAATACTTTAATGTATTACAGTCAATTTGGGTAACTTTGAATTATCTTGTAACTTTGAATAAAACTGTTTTAAAGATTTTTTTATTTTATTCCTTGGAATTCCTATACAATTTAAAATGGTATCTAAAGGTCGATCCATTCAACGTAGATACAGTTTTAAATTGTATAGGAATTCCAAGGAATAAAAAAAAATCTTTAAATCAGTTTTATTTAAAGTTACAAGGTAATTCAAAGTTACCCAAATTGACTGTAGTGTATGTAACAATTTTAATATTTTTTAATTTTTGTACTGTCCTTTCCGTGGGTTTTATTTATTATATATTATTAATTTAATATGAATTTGACATTCCATTGACATTGCAATATATTGTATTGTAATAATCGGATTATTTTGAAAATTTGCACGTCCATTATGACGGAATATGTTAGCACTGTGTATACGTTAAAACAAATTTATAACCATGTTCTATCGCAAATAAATAAATGATTAATTGATAGAATTTTTGACCCAAAAACTGTTTGAGATCATAAAAACTCTTTGACAAGATCCATTTTTTTTGTGAAGGCTTAAACTGACTACTATTTAATTCTTTGAACTCGTTAGGAATATTATTAAAAATTCTAACGGACATTGTCATATAAGGGGGCGGCATAATATTCAGATTAAGCAGGGATGTCGAGGAAGAAAAGCGAGAGGCAAAAGGTGGTCACTACCTGGACGGCTGATATCTAATGCCACTGAATAAATCAACCCATATGAATCAATATCTTTTTTTATGAATCATCATCATCGTCATCGTCAGCCCATTTAAGTCCCCACTGCTGCGGCACGGGCCTCCCTCAATCACATGAGGGGTAATTGCCATACTCACCACGCTTGGCAGACGGGTTGGCGAGGGTTTTGATATAAATGCAGAGTTTTCCTTCTCTTGGTGCTGATGATAATTCCAGCAGCTTTACCTTAGTCGCCTTTTACGACACCTCGGTAAGAGTGAGGGTGGCCCATTCTACTCTGCCGGGGACCACACGGCTTTTTATGAATATGACACGAATTTACACGAATTTTAAGCTTAAGTCGCAGTGGGTTGGCCAGATTTGCCGCAGAACCGACAACCGATGGGATAAACGAGTTCTGGAGTGGAGACCGCGTCTTGGCAAACGTAATGTAGGGCGCCCTCTGGCTAGGTGGGGGGACGATCTGCGCAAGATGTCTGGCAAGAGCTGAATGCGAGAAGCCATGGAGAGATCACGGTGGCGAACAATTGGAGAGGCCTACGTCCAGCAGTGGACTGCGAAAGGCTGATGATGATGATGATGACGAATTTATAAATGAAAAAAAAAAATCAATGCTTGTAATGATAATACACATTATTTTAACAAGGATTGTTTTTTTTTTCGTTTATAATTTTTAGCCCCAAAAACAAACAAACGCCCTGTTGGTCCCGTGACCTCGGGGTTTGGGATCGATTCCCGGGTCGAGCAACAAGTATGTTTCGAATTTTTCTAATATAGCTCCGGTTTGTGATCACCAATCCGCGTTAGGCAAGCGTGGTGATTAAGCCTAATCCCATCATAGTAGCGATGACTTGATTTCTATATTGGAGGCCTTTGCCTTGCAGTGGGACAGTACATAGGCTGATACTTTACTTGTAATGATTAATCTTGACTGACCGGATGGCGCAATTGGTAGTGACCCTGCCTCTTACGCCAAAGGTCGTGGGTTCGATCCCCACCCTGGACATACATTCGTGCGATGAACACTTGTGTATGTTCAGTGTCTGGGTGTAATATAAGTATTTAAGTATATATTTGTGTTCCTCTGTTGCCTGATATCTGTAACACAAGTGCTTAAGCTACTTAGTACGGAATCAGGTCAACGTATGAGATGTTGTGAGAATTATTATTATTATTAATCTACTTTATTGTTTCAGTTACACCATGTCGCTCTGGGCTAGAGCTCAGCAGCTACCCCCCGAGAGCCTGCAGAAGGTATTGTATATTTATATCCATATCAATCAACCGATCATTTAATCAATCAGTAACCAAATGGGAATAAACGGAACCCCCTATCTATCTGTATGTCACAGCCACTTTGTTCCGAAACTAAACTGTCAAAACTTGCTTTGCAGAATACGTCATCTACTTATGTAGATGACCTATTCTGTGAACTGCATTATACTCGAAACTGGAATTCAAGACCAAAAAAACTACGACAGATACGTCACTGTCAAATCTATCAATGTCATTTATGTAATAATAATAATAATAATTCTCACAACATCTCATACGTTGACCTGATTCCGTACTAAGTAGCTTAAGCACTTGTGTTACAGATATCAGGCAACAGAGGAACACAAATATATACTTAAATACATATATTACACCCAGACACCGAACAAACACAAGTGTTCATCGCACGAATGTTTGTCCAGGGTGGGGATCGAACCCACGACCTTTGGCGTAAGAGGCAATATCACTACCAATTGCGCCATCCGGTCAGTCAAATATGTCAAATATGTCATTGTCAAATGAAGTTGTCAGGTTTTGCCAACCTTTTAGTTATATGCTTCTTTTCTTAGTATAGGCTGGCACAATTGATGATTAGGATTTTCTCAAAAAACAGAAACTTAATTACAAACTTTATTTTCAACTCAACCAAAATTGACAAAATTTTATTGTAAAGAACTTAAATAAATTGTATTACCTATGAACAGCCACGAAACTGTGGCATATTATTAAGACCGTACGGAAAAGTTAAATAAAACATTTTTTAATAAATTGTTTTTATTTATCTTCGTCGTCACCATCACTAATGTCAGAATATCTGATTATGGAATCTGAGTCGCTCACTTGTACAATAAAGTTTTCCACCACTCCAGTAATAAATTCGTCCAGTTTTGCACATGTTTTAGATTTCAGGCGTTTTCTGAGGTGACGGGTAGTCGTACTAGCGACGCGAATCGATCTTAATTTTTAGCTACTAAACCGGATCTATTTGAAAATTTAAAAAAATGTTGGGTCCGTTTTTGTACGCAAAAAATTGATTACCTGCTAAAAGCGGCCACTTTTAGCGTGAATCCATTTTTCGCGTACAAAAACGGACCCAATATTTGTGCATGGTTATTTTATAAATAGTATAGGTGTTTGCCGAGAGGTTGTAACCCCGAAATAGTTTAAATAAGATCCGGTTTAGTAGCTACAAATTAAAATCGATTGGCGTCGCTAGTGTGCCCTACCCGTCACCTTAAATGTGTGTTTTTACTGAATTGGTTTTTTTTAATATTAACTATTGGATTATCTTTTTTTTTTTCAATCAACGCGAGCAAAAGCGTTTTTAATTTTTCATGCCGAGTGATGACGCCACAGGAGAATTTTTACATTTTATTTTTTTTTCTACATTAATATCTGTTTAAAAATTCTGAACTATCTTAAATTTCTACAAGTTTAATCTAGAAATATTATTTTTTATTTCGGATTTTTTTTTGTCGTATTGTGCAGCAAATGCTGAGGTTGGGCCTTGTTGGCTACAGGATTTGTCAAACTTGTATTTATGTCACTCATGTTTGATTTGTGTTCTGTGGCCAATAAAGAACTCTTTATCTTTACCATTACGCTAAGATGAAGACAGACTTGTGCTACGGAACCCTTCTTATTTTTTTTTTCTTTTATGACCAGGTTCGTGCAATTTACGTGGACCAGTTCCCGATCGAAGTACGCCACTGCCTCGCGCCATGGATCGAGACCAGGATCTGGTGAGTCAACTTCTGTCGTTCTTATATCTTTTTTTTTAAACTTATTTTATCATTCACAAACATTTCTTTTATGTGATAGTTGGCAGACGAGCAGACAGATCACCTGATAGATAGATAGATAGGTTTAGGCGGTTGGCAGCGCACTTGTGACTCCACTGGTGTCGCGGGTGTCTATGGGCGGCGGCAATTGCTTACCATCAGGTGATCCCTCTGCCACAAAAAACCTGTGACATACAAACAAAGGAGACGTCAGTAACGGAATGTCTTCGCGCTAAGGCCCATGTTTCGTGCTACGGGTCGATTTAAGACGCTGTTTCCCCTCCCCGCCCCAAGGGAAAATTAACCCCTTGCTCGCCTGTTAGATAGATATATATATTCCTTATTGCACCAAAATAAAATACAAGCATGATCAACAACACCAACAGACAGTACAACAAGGCGGTCTTATCGCGTGTAGCGATTTCTTCCAGACAACCTTTGGGTAGAGGATAGAAATATCGTATTTGTAATAAGGGAAGGCAGTGCCAAGTAGTTTAACAAATGAAATTGAGAATGGCAGAAATATACATATTTTATATATTAATAATATTACATAACATAAATAATAATAAACAATACATACATACCTAATAACATATACATAGATAATTTATAACAAAAATTCAATAAAAATATTTCTTATAGATAGGTATAAATGACCAGACCAGAGAGACCACATAAAAAAGGAAGAAGAGACAAGGAAAAAACAGTGTACCTATTTATAGAGATAGGAAGTGAGTTTTGACACGGGACTTGAATATAGAAAGGGATTGATTTTATTATTTTTCTTACATTTTATTCATTATTATTGCAAAGTGACTGCCTCGTTGGCGCAGCGGGTAGTGCGTCGCACTTTAAAGCGACGGCTGCGATTGGGGTCCCAGGTTCATTCAATATTATCAATATTATCTCACATTTCAATTATGAGGTTATGTTAGTTAGGAACTTATTATTCCCAACTTCTACGTTTATCTTATGATTACATTTTTTTTTAAATCAGCCTATAAACTGTCCCACTGCAGGGCAAAGGCCTCCATCATAGAAATCAAGTTATCGCTACTATGATGGGATTAGGCTTAATCACCACGCTTGCCAAATGCGGATTGGTGATCACAAACCCGAGCTATGTTCGAAAAATTCGAAACGTACTTTCCGCTCGACCCGGGAATCGAACCCAGGATCCTGAGATCACAGCCCGGTACTTAAACCTCTAGACCAACAGGGCGTTACATTACATTATTTATTACACTCAATTTAAGCATTGAAATCCACATATTTACATCTAGAAACCGTGCCGTGTGGTCCCCGGCAGAGTAGAATAGGCCACCCTCACTCTTACCGAGGTGTCGTAAAAGGCGACTAAGGTAAAGGTGCTGGCATAATCATCAGCACCCAGAGAAGGAAAACTCTGCACTTATATCAAAACCCTCGCCAACCCGTCTGCCAAGCGTGGTGAGTATGGCAATTACCCCTCATGTGATTGAGGGAGGCCCGTGCCCCAGCAGTGGGGACTTAAATGGGCTGATGATGATGACATCTCATCATCATCATCATCAGCCTATCGCAGTCCACTGCTGGACGTAGGCCTCTCCAATTGTTCGCCACTGTGATCTATCCATGGCTTCTCGCATCCAGCTCTTGCCAGCCATCCTGCGCAGATCGTCCTCCCACCTAGCCAGAGGGCGCCCTACATTACGTTTGCCAAGACGCGGTCTCCACTCCAGAACTTGTCTACCCCATCGGTTGTCGGTTCTGCCGGATCGGATGATGACATCTAGAAACGATGAACCTAAATGCGGTACTCAAAATACATGGGCACCTGCCAATCGCCTCTTCCCCAGGACGCCGGAGCCCGAGGAGCAACAACGCTACTTCGTCGAGGAGCTCGTCCACGAGATCAACTCGCACGCGGAGCTGCTGCTGTCCTCCGACATGTTCGTGACGCGCATGAAGCTGCTCGAGGCCGCTAAGAACATCCATCTGCAGTACAGGTGATAGTCGCAATGTATAGAATGGGACCCAGGGTTGTGCCCTGAGGAACATCTAAGTCGCTTAAAGTATAGACCCCAGCTTTAAACTTTCATGGTCACTAACGTTAGAATTGTTATTTATTTTATTTGGAAGACCAACAGGAGACCAATGGACAACATTTCATATTTTTAACATGTCCATATTGTTTTTTTATATGAAAATAGACATAAAATGAACAGACCCATATTTTTTCTTTTTTAAAAATTTGTCCATTTTCAAGCATAAAATAATTATTGAAATTCTTTTTATTCTAAATAGACGTAAGCGCCAAATACAGGCGTTCGATCAGAAACGAGCTGTAGAAATAACAAAATTGAGTAGAGGACATGTTAGGGCACTCACTCGGACCCTCACAGGGCACTGCAAATTAAATAAGCACCTGCACAACATGGGCCTTACAGATACCAAAATCTGCAGGTTCTGTCGCGAGGACGAGGAAACGATTATCCACGTCCTCGGCGAGTGCATAGCGCTGCACCGCTGCAGAAGCCGGCACCTGGGAGCACACATGATCTCAGCTGACGAGATCAAGAGCTCCCCCATCAGCTCCATTCTCGGGTTTATCCTGGAACTGGAGCTACATGAGGTGCTGTAATAGGTTACGGGGCTGCCACAATAGATCATCTACTGGTCGCAGTGGCTATGAGACGCAGGGCTCACCCCATTTCTATCAAATAATAAGCGCCAAATGACGTCATCGGACGGCTGAATACAGCGATATTCCTTTGCTTATCATTGTTTTGATAAAAAAAAAGGTACTACTGTCAAAGGTAAATAATACTAGTGTCAACATTGTCAACGTCATTCATACATTCAACGTTGACAAGTTGTCTTTTTTTTTTACAGTTACATGTCATGGGTTTGGCATTTCGTAAATTTAACACTATAATGTGCTAAGCAAAGAAATATTTTACATTCTGCCGTCCGATGACGTCATCTTACGTTTTTTAGTTTTTAATTTTTTTCTCAGTAAATAAGCAATATAAAAAATGAATAAATATATATTCGAGCAGCGGGAAAGTAAACAAAGAATTGGTATTTTTTGTTTCAGAGCTTAGCAATTTTGAAATGTTGTCCATTCTCGTGCTCGTAACATTTATTTTCATACGACATATATCACTAAAACACAGTTTTTTTGTACATTACAGTGATGAAATGGTTTTCTGTAGTTAATAAAGACGTTATTTTCAGCCAAGCTCCACAAGAACTGTACGCGTACATGAGGCGCTGCCTCGCGACTGAGATGGAGGTGATACAGAGCGCCATGGGCCCACAGTACGCGGCCCAGCCGCAGACCGAGCGGAAGTATAGCGAAGTACGTAAACAAACAAATTCATACAACCTCTGATACATGGACTAGATATTGATTTTGGCGCACAGGCAAATCATAAATAATAATAATATAATTTAAAGTGCTGGTTCCAATATTGTACCCTGAGGAACACCACCAAATACAGTGTCAAAATAGTACAGGTCCTAATATTGTACCCCGAGAAACACATTTGACCCGTTTGGATCAGTGGTAGTAAACGCTGCCTCTGATGGAAGGGTTGCGGGTTCGATCGCCGCACAGTACAAACATTTTATATGCATGAACATGTCTGTTTGTATTGATTAGGGTGTTTCTATGTACAATCTGTGCGGATAAAGAATGGGATCAGAAATGGCGGCGCGTATTTGCGTCTATACTCGCACCTCACGAGTGCGAGTATAGACGCAAATATGTGTGCGAGCGAGAAGTGAATAGATGCGCCGCCATTTCTGATCCCATTCTTTATCCGTACGGGTTGTATTATAAGTATGTATTTACAAAAGAAAAGTATTAAACGTATACATTTGTATTGTAATTCCGCTGTTGGTTCTGACATCCGTAACACAGGTACTTGAGCTACCTATCCCGGAGTCTTATCAATGTATATGTTGTGAAATATTTATTTACTACATTCATAAAATACAGTGTAATATAAAATATGGGTCTATACAGGGTGTTTCATGTAGGGTGTCAACCGGAAGGTCATGGATAGAGCAACCCTTGGAGTATCCACGATTTTTTATAGTTCAGGAGTTGTCCACATTTTTTCGAATTTTGGAGAATTCCCTTTTTTTTTGGTTTCGCAGGGGGAATGCCGCCGGCTCAAGAGATGAGCCGACTACCTTATCCATACCAGACCACTGGGGGGCGGCCGGGTTATGTGAGGCTCTCCTTTGGCGGGGGGCTTCTCTCAAAGAGAAGCCAGGCAAAGGCATACCCACTAAACCCCCTGCGGTTCTCCCTCATCGCCCTTATTGGGGAATATCATGGTGATACAGCCGAAGCCTCCCTCCACGATATTCCCCGGGCGGATGTCCGCCTATACGGTGGACTAGGCGGTTCCTCCCACGGACGTGCTGGAAGAGGGGATAGGGACAGCCAGGAGAACTGAGCCGTCCCTATCGGGCAGCAGAGGGAGCCTGTGCAATGCTGGTGCTGGTGCCCCCGTACCACGCACCAGCGGGCTCCCTCCGCGGAGAGGGGGGAGACGCGTTGGAGAATTCCCTAATTTAACAGCATAAAAATGATCTAGAAAAAAACGAAAAGACTTTTTAAGATTTCTTTTTTGCAAATAAATATTTTTAGCGTACCTTTTACGTATAAAATAATCAGATTAGTTACTTTCATCATCATCATCATCAGCCCATTTAAGTCCCCACTGCTGGGGCACGGGCCTCCCTCAATTACATGAGGGGTAATTGCCATACTCACCACGCTTGGCAGACGGGTTGGCGAGGGTTTAGATATAAATGCAGAGTTTTCCTTCTCTGGGTGCTGATGATCATGCCAGCAGCTTTACCTTAGTCGCCTTTTACGACACCTCGATAAGAGTGAGGGTGGCCTATTCTACTCTTGAGGGTGGCCTATTCTACTTTCATAGCCATCATCAAAATCTTAGCCTAAAGACGTGGTGAAAATTACGACTTTTCGAACTCGCAGTTCTAAATTTAAAAAGGTAATAACATAATTTCTAACTAAATCAAAAACTTTTCCATACTGTCAGCTTTCATAATCACTTTGGCTGCAATCGTCGTTCAAAGACAAGAAGGTGGAACATTTTCTAAAGAAGTGAGATTCATTGAAATGAAAACAAGTTTTAAGAAGCTGAAGTAGCTAAGACACATGTCACATTAAGGTGACGGGTAGGCAACACTAGTGACGCCAATCGATTTTAATTTTTAGCTACTTAACCGGATTTCGGGGTTACAACCTCTCGGCAAACACTTTTACTATTTAATAAATAACCATGCACACATTTTGGCTCCGTTTTTGTACGCGCAAAATTGATTCACGCTAAAAGTGGCCGCTTTTGGCGTGAATCAATTTTTGCGTACGCGTTGTTTCATGGTTATTAAATAAATAGTATAAGTGTTTCCCGAGAGGTTGTAACCCTGAAATTGTTTAAAATAGATCCGGTGTACTAGCTAAAAAATAAAATCAATTGGCGTCGCTAGTGTGTCCTAGCCGTCACCTTAAAACTGGTTTTTATTTCAATGAAAATCCATTCGTTTCCTTGGAATTTTTTCCACCTTTTCGTCTCTGGAGGGCGATTGCAGCCAAAATAACCCCACTAGGTGCCAATACGGTATTTGACTATTTTTTTTTAATTTCGTAATCAAAAAACCTCTCAATGATAGAAACATCGTTGAAAGAATAACTTGATTCGCATTTAAACTACCTGAGATATCACAACTTTAAAATCACATTATTTTGGGCAAACCCAAAACGCTCCATACAAATGGCTACTGAGATGTGACGTCACAAACAAGTATTTTGTATGCATTTCATTACCCGACTACGGCAAAGCAAAAGGAGGGTTATGATTTTGACAGGCTATGTATGTATGTATGTATGTATGTATGTATGTTCATCTGTTTCCACGTAACTTCTTAACTACTTATCAGAATTCGACAAATGACATATCATTATAAGCGTCTTGATCGTCCGCTGGTTATAGGCTATATGAAGTTTCACAAAATCTAATGTGGCGCCCTCTAGCGGACAAAACATACAGAGTAAAAAAATAAAGTTATGATAAATATGCCGTGTTTGGTATCATTTGAAAGCGCTTGACTTGTACATTTTGAATATATATATATATATATATTACTAGCACTTGGACACCAAAATAGTACAAATAAAATAAAAGTAAAAAAACTAAAACCCAACTACGACAAAAAACGTCGCTGAAAAAGTATAAAACAAGCCTTCGTTGTCAATTTATGCAATATTCACTATGTAGAGATAAAATTTCATGTTTGGAAAGGCGTAGTCACACGTTAAATATACTACCCTTTGACAACGTGTGACTGCGGATTTCCAAACATGAAATTTTATCTCTACATAGTGAATATTGCATAAATTGACAACGAAGGCTTGTTTTATACTTTTTCAGCGACGTTTTTTGTCGTAGTTGGGTTTTAGTTTTTTTATTTTACTTTTATTTGAATTTTGTATGGTAGCTATATCAAATGTTTCGTTTATGTCATTGGTTCTATTATAATAGTTGGTGCAAATTGTATGGGTTATTCAATGGTATAATTATTTTTTAATAATTTCATACTTTTAAAATGGACTTGCCCATGAATCTTAGAATGACCATAAAACCATCTAGACGTTATATTTTTAACTGAGAATTTTTGCTATTGGCACATATTTACCTATATTTTGATAGAATATTTATATTTTGTAAAATCTCGAGCTTAGTCAAATACCCTTCTGAAAGTCTAAAGAAGTTTTTTGATTTTGTTAGTAATCAATCACCTTTTTTTTTAATTTACTACAAATTCCACGGACACTGTTTCCGTGCCTTTATTGTGCTAATTTTGTTTATCGCAAAGAAAAATTTTCAAATTTTGTAACCCTTTAATTACAAAATTTGATAAATTTTCTTTGCGATAAAATTTAAATTAAATAAAATTACAATAGCTTAAGTTTAGGCAGTCATGCATGATTATTGTTAGTAGGTTGAATTAGTATTTAGTGTAATTGTAAATAGGGTGATTTTTTTATTTATTTTTTCTTTGGGGGTAGGGGGTTGTTTTTTATGTTGTTTATGGGCCTCAGAGGGGAGGTTTTGAGGTATGTGGATATTTTATGTTTTGTTTGCAAGCTTGTCCGTAACCGCGTCATCACCCCGGCTGATCACCATTTGAGGTTTTTTAAACCATCTTTTTAAATTTAGAACTGCCAGTTAAAAATTGAAGTAGTAAGTTTCACAACGTTAATTGTTCACTTTTGACTAAGAATTTCATGATTGCTATTAAAGTAACTACAACCTGTGCGGATAAAGAATGGGATCAGAAATGGCGGCGCATCTATTCACTTCTTGCTCGCACACTATTTGCGTCTATACTCGCACTCGCGAGTGCGAGTATAGTGTGCAAGCGAGAAGTGAATAGATGCGCCGCCATTTCTGATCCCATTCTTTATCCGCACAGGTTGTAATCTGAATATTTTATACGTAAATGGTGAACCGATGAAGATTTATTTGCAAAAAAGAGAAGTTTGAAAATTCTTTTCGTTTTTTTCTAGATAATTTTTAACCTGTTGAGGCAGGGAATTCTCCAAAATTAGAAAAAAATGTTGACAACTTCTGAACTATAAAAAATCGTAGAACATACATGGCGATGTTTCGGGTACCCCAAGCGGTGCTCTCTCTTCACACCCTATATGAAACATCATGTATATTGTATTCTGTGAAATCCATACAGAGCACGAAATCAGGTGTCATTTACGGTGTAATTCCTGCTAAATGTAAAATTCGTTAAATGTCACCTTCCCATATTCGCTATATACCAAATTTGGAAATTGTCACACTTGTATAATTGCCTAGAGTCTTTTGATTGATCATCATCATCAGCCCATTTAAGTCCCCACTGCTGGGGCACGGGCCTCCCTCAATCACATGAGGGGTAATTGCCATACTCACCACGCTTGGCAGACGGGTTGGCGAGGGTTTTGATATAAATGCAGAGTTTTCCTTCTCTGGGTGCTGATGATCATGCCAGCAGCTTTACCTTAGTCGCCTTTTACGACACCTCGGTAAGAGTGAGGGTGGCCTATTCTACTCTGCCGGGACCACACGCAGCAGTAAAGCAGCTATGACAATTATAATGTTATATAAACATAAAATTGACTGTTATTATAAAAGGGTAGAAAATATTGAATTAATACTTAAAAATAAAAATGAAGATTTCTCGATCGTATATTTGAGTCAATCGGCAAAACGGAACGTATTAGCGGAAATGATATGGGCGACATTCTATAAGGAAATGACTTTACTGTCGCATGGACACGAGAATAGAGTTATTAGAGTTTTATTTATTTATTTATTTAGTTCCCTAGCGAAATAGCAAAAACGGAACCCTTATAGATTCGTCATGTCTGTCTGATATAAATGCAGAGTTTTCCCTCTCTGGGTGCTGATGATCATGCCAGCAGCTTTACCTTAGTCGCCTTTTACGACACCTCGGTAAGAGTGAGGGTGGCCTATTCTACTCTGCCGGGGACCACACGGCCATTTTGGGATTCCTTTTGATTGCTTAGTTTCAATTAGTTTTTGTGGAAGCACCATTACAAAAAAATATATTTATTTACACTTAGTCTCAACCTTTTTTTTTTGTTGCAGCTAATAACAGGCTTGCAGACAGTGAGGCAGAAGGTGAACGTAGTCAGCGACGAGATCCGAACCCTGCAGGCCAACATGGAGTCCTTCTCCATACAGTACCACGAGTGCTACAAGAACAAGGGTAAGTTTCTTAACTACACCCATGAGTCACTTGAAGTAAAGGAAGGAATAAAATCGATACCTTCAGGCTCAATTGGCGTATAAACCATTTTGGCCAAATTATAATTATAATTATTATAATTTTCACAACATCTCATACGTTGACCTGATTCCGTACTAAGTAGCTTAAGCACTTGTGTTACAGATATCAGACAACAGAGGAACACAAATATATACTTAAATACATATATTACACCCAGACACTGAAAAAACACAAGTGTTCATCGCACGAATGTTTGTCCAGGGTGGTGATCGAACCCACGACCTTTGGCGTAAGAGGCAGGGTCGCTACCAATTGCGCCATCCGGTCAGTCGAGTTATGTGTACCATTTTGTTCAGATTTTTTTTCTCTATCGATTTGTATATTCGAAATATTGAAATTTGGGGCGTATAAACATTTTTTTAGCGAATTTCAATATTTCGAATATACAAATCGATAGAGAAAAAAAATCTGAACAAAATGGTACACATAACTCGATTTGGCCAAAATGGTTTATACGCCAATTGAGCCTGAAGGTATCGAAATGTGGGAGAGCCTTAGGCATGAATGGGCCGGCTCGACCGGAGTGATACCACTGCCTCACAGAAGACCGGCGTGAAAGCAGCGCCTGCGCTGTGTTTCGCCGTGTGAGTGGGGTTACCGGAGGCCCAATGGGGGGGGGGGGGAAGGGGAGAAGGTTGGCGGCGCACTTGTGACTCCGCTGGTGTTGCGGGGGTGTCCATGGGCGGCGGAATTGCTTACCATCAGGTGATCCGCCTGCTCGTCTGCCACCTCTCATATAAAAAAAAGGACTGGAAGTTGTGCCTTGAGAGACTCTTTAAAATCATAATATCATTTAGAGCACGGGCCCCAATCTTCTGCCCTGGGGATCACTTAAGAGACTTTATGTATAGAGTGAGCGACGAGTCCGCAGCCTGCGAGCCAATATGGATTCCTCAATACAGTATACCACGAGTTCATCCAGAAGAAGGGTATGTCACTCAGCTACAGCCAGGAGTCACTTAAAGTAAAAGACCTAAAACTGTGCCCTGAGGAACCCCTACAAGAGTCACATGAAATATAGGACCCGAAGTTGTGCCTTGAGGAATACCCTAAATTCGTAATCGTGATATTTAAAATAGGAATATATTAAACCAACCTTCCAAATTACCTATTTGCACACCAAAAATATGAATTGCATATAACTTGATGTCCAATTGATTGATGGCAATTGGCGACCCGATTGGAACAGTGGTAGTGAACGCTGCCTCTGATACAAAGGTTGCGGGTTCGATCCCCGCACAGTATAAACATTTGTGTGCATGAACATGTCTGTTTGTATTGGTCTGGGTGTTTGCTATGTATTATAAGTATGTATTTACAAAAGAAAAGTATTATATGTATATATTTGTAATCCCACTGTTGATGTTGATTCTGATATCACCGTAACCACAGTGTGCTTGACCCTACCTATCTCGGATGTCAGATCAATGTATCTGATGCTGTGAAATATTTATTTATTATTATTTATTAATTGGTATTTTTTGGTGTGAAATATGGTAAGGTTAGGTTAGCAATTTATTAATTTTGGGCAGTGTTGCCAACTCTGTAGTCAGGCTTAGCAACTAGCTAGTGTTGTGTATTTTTTGACACAACACTAGCTAGTGTCGTGTCAAGACTAGCTAGTGTTGTGTCAAAAAAGACACAACACTAGCTCTAAAAGAGCTGAGTTGGCAACACTGATTTTGGGGGAATGTTAATAAATACAACCGTCTAAAAAGTCTGGTAATTACAATGAAGCGCTTGCTTTCTGACTTTCGCAGCCCTTTGACAGGGGATCCAGACCAATTGATAGATAGATAGATAGAAACATTTATTCACTGAAAATACGAAACACCACATTTTACACATAAGAAAGGACGCAACAAGTATAATTATATAATATTTAAACAAAGAGAAAAAGAAACAAATACAAACTAAAACAGCAAACAAAACATTACAAATATAAAAGGAGACAAACAAAAAAAAATTAAAAGAAAAAAAAGTAATAATACGGCTTCTCAAGCCGGGCCATAAGTATTTGCGTACAGGTGTGTATGTGTGTAAGGTATGTCGCGATAGTCAGTGAAAAGTAGCTCACTCAGCTTCGGCCATGGCTTTAGGTAGGAGTACCTTCAGGCCATGGCGCTGGTTTTATGTGAGCCCTAATGTAACGCACGGACGATATATAAAGGTACATGAATAGTTTATATGTACAGTTCTATAAGGAACCCGTCATGTCTGTCCGTCTGTCCGTCCGTCCTTCCGTCCTTCCGTCCGTGCGTCCGTCCGTCCGTCCGTCCGTCCGTCCGTCCGTCTGTCCGTCTGTCCGTATGTCACAGCCATTTTTCTCCGAAACTATGAGAACTATACTATTGAAACTTGGTAAATAGATGTATTTTGGTAACCGCATTACGATTTTCACACAAAAATTGGAAAAATTAAAAAATGGAGGGTCTCCATACTTGAAACTGAAACTTTTTTCATCAAACCTATATGTGTGGGTTCATCTATGGATAGGTCTTTAAAAATGATGTTGAGGTTTTTAACATTATTTTTTTCTAAACACAATACTTTGCGCAAGAGACGCTCCCAAAGTGGTAAATTGTGTCTCTAACTTCTATAATAAATGAATCATAAAACTAAAAAAAAAATGATGATGTACATTACCATAAAAACTAACAACGAAAATTGGTTTGGACTAGATCTAGTAAGTTGTTTTTTTTAATACGTTATTAACCGTAAACCGCAATTTACCTTCCATACATCTTATTTAGAAGCCGTGTGGTCCCCGGCAGAGTAGAATAGGCCACCCTCACTCTTACCGAGGTGTCGTAAAAGGCGACTAAGATGAAGCTGCTGGCATGATCATCAGCACCCAGAGAAGGAAAACTCTGCATTTCAAAACCCTCGCCAACCCATCTGCCAAGCGTGGTAAGTATGGCAATTACTCCTCATGTGATTGAGGGAGGCCCGTGCCCCAGCAGTGGGGACTCAAATGGGCTGATGATGATGATATCTTATTTACTGCTACGGAACCCTTCATGAGCGAGTCCGACTCGCACTTGGCCGGTTTTTTGACTTTTGTGACATTTTCGTACGCCATTGGAAAAGTGACATTACAGGAGCCCAATACTCGTGCTTGTGATATTTCGAGAACATGGCGGATATCACTTGAAAACCATAAAAAAAAACTGTTTTAGTGATATCCGCCATGTTTTCAAAATATCACGAACCCGAGAATTGGGCTCCAGAGATGTTGTTGATTCAGGTGTAAAAATCCAATGTTTTGTGACAGGCCACATCACCTACCTACAGCAGGCCGGGCCGATGACGGCGGAGCGACGCGACCTGGAGGCTTGCCTGCGGCTCCAGATAGAGGAGATGGAGAGGAAGCTCAACGTGCTGGTCAGTAGCTTATCACTTCTTATCTTCGGACTGCCTCGGCGACGCAATGGTTTGTTGGTCGCACTTTAAAGCGCCGTGTGGTCCCCGGCAGAGTAGAATAGGCCACCCTCACTCTTACCGAGGTGTCGTAAAAGGCGACTAAGGTAAAGCTGCTGGCATGATCATCAGCACCCAGAGAAGGAAAACTCTGCATTTATATCAAAACCCTCGCCAACCCGTCTGCCAAGCGTGGTGAGTATGGCAATTACCCCTCATGTGATTGAGGGAGGCCCGTGCCCCAGCAGTGGGGACTTAATGGGCGAACGATGACGATGATGACTTCAAAGCGACGGTTGCGCCTGGGGTCCCGGGTTCGATCCCCGGTTCGGGCCAAAATTTGTATCTGAGTTTTTCTGTTAAGAAATTCTCTGTTAGCGCGGAGTCTCTAAGTTGGCGGTCTTGTAAGCACGTTAAGCCGTTGGTCCTGCGCCTAATCCCTCTTCGGTCGTGTCACACTAGTGCCCCATCGAAATAAGAGGGTACGGTAATAGAGAGTAGTGCACTTGTGTCTGCACAAAAAATTGTGCACTATAATATGTCCTGAGTCGATGGCTGATCGCTGAGATTGGCCGCCATGACCGAAATATCGGTTTGGAGGACATTACTTCTTTTCTTATCTGGAGCCCTAATCTCGTGCTCGTGATATTTATTTTCATACGACATATATCACTAAAACACAGGAGCCCAATTCTCGTTCTCGTGATATTTAGAAAACATGGCGGATATCACCTGAAAACCATACAAAAAAATCTATGTTATAGTGATATTTGTCGGTTGATAATAAATGTCACGAGCCCGAGAATTACTAGATGGCGTAAAGTCACAAAAATTTAACTGTCAAATCAATGAGTGTAGTCGCAGTCCGCGATTCCCTAATTTACGGGAAAATTTCAAAGCCGTGTTATTATAAAATAGATTATATTGTTACACTTAGAATAAACGTTCTTTTTAGGAATAAACGTACGTACTTTGTAGGTATTCGTTTAAGTGTAATAAAGTAAAAAAAAATAGCTGTCCCATTTATTGGTAACGATTATTTTTTCCTACCCTAAGCGACAGTGGATCAAAACCACCAGAATAGATGTCCGTCCGATGTCCAGAACAAATTCATGAATTTATGATGAATTGATGAATGCTTGTATGCTTTGTATGTTATTACACTATTTTTTTAAAAAAATAGGATCTATAGTTGGATTTTTAATTGAACAAAGTGATTTGACAGTTGCTAATGACAAATTCCCATACATTTTGACATTTTGCAAATGTATGGGAATGACAGATTGACATCTGTCAGTTTACTTTGTCTTATTAAAAATAGTAATAATAGTAGTATTTAATTTTTCCACAAAAACGGCACGGCACTTTGGAATACGAAGCACAGTTCTGGGCGCACCCTGATGAATCCGTTGGTGGCGTCCCATGTCACCTGCGACGGACAGGCGTAAAATCCGACTATAGTACGTAGTCTACGGAATTGACATTGATTAAAAATCCGACTATAGTATGTAGTCTACGGAATTGACATTGACAGAACTATTTTCGCCTGCTAAGCGCCATCTATTGAGTTATAATTTTATTAGCATTTATTTTTTTTAAGAAACCGCCTCATTATGCACGTGTTAAACTCTGTTAGAAAAGTCAACCTTAGCGATCGTTACGTTCTTGCAGAAACTTTTGTCAAAAGTGGTAGACCACTTTCTTGGCTAACTGTACCTCCTCTATCCTTTGCGCTCCTATTCATGAACGATTCGTTTCATCAGCGTCACGATGTCTTTCGGATTGAAGTGCCTGTAGTCTCCTGGTTTAGGATAAGAGTTACTTAGAAGACACATTCTGCCTCTGACTAGTGAGTCGCATTCACATAAAAGCCGGTCACGCCGGTCTTCCTCACAGAAGACCGGCGTGAAGCAGTGCCTGCGCTGTGTTTCGCCGTGTGAGTGAGGTTACCGGAGGCCCAATGGGGGGAAGGGGAAAAGGTTGGCAGCGCACTTGTGACTCCACTGGTGTTGCGGGTGTCCATGGGCGGCGGAATTGCTTACCATCAGGTGATCCGTCTGCTCGTCTGCCACCTCTCATATAAAAAAAAAAAAAGATGTTCTATGGTTTCCGTCTCCTCCTTGCATGCTCTGCAGTCGCTGTTCGATGTTAAGCGCTTAGTTCGCTAAGTAGCATAACACTTAAGGTGACGGGTAGGGCACACTAGCGACTCAAATTGATTTTCGAGCCGATACATAAAGTGGGAAAGGGCAAAGACTAAGCAGGATTACTCTCAGTTTAGTTGATTTTTGTCTGCACAAGAGCAGGATTTAGCACGGGTTTGCTGGTCAGACAATAACTGAAGAAAGTTTCCGTTGTCCAGGTGGCCCAGATCAACCAGTCGCAGCTCGAACTGGCGGACCACATGAAGGACAACATTGCCAACCTGCGCCAGCTCCAGAGCCAAGTACTGGACGAGGAGCTGATCAAGTGAGTGCCTATTAGAAAGAAAGAAAGAAATATTTTCTTTTATTATTTTGTACATCACAACACTATATACGAGTACAGCATCAGTGTCAGAAAATACATACATAATATACATACATACAAGTCAAAATCATAACCCTCCTTTTTGCTTCGCCGTTGTCGGGTAAAAATGGACTTGCCCATGAATCTTTGAATGACCATAAAACCGGCGAGATGTTATATATTACTAGCGGCCGCCCGCGACTCCGTCCGCGTGGAAAAGTTACTTTTACCCCCCTTTCAACCCCTTACAACCCCCTTTTCGCAATAAAAAGTAGCCTATGTCCTTTCTCAGGGTCTAGATTATCTGTATACCAAATTTCATTTAAATCCGTTGAGTAGTTTTGGCGTGAAAGAGTAGCAGACAGACAGACAGACAGACAGACAGACAGAGTTACTTTCGCATTTATAATATTAGTATGGAATTTTTAATTGAGAATTATTGCTATTGGCACATATTTTGACGACCCGTTGGGAACAGTGGTAGTGAATGCTGCCTCTGGTGCAAGGGTTGCGGGTTCGATTCCCGCACAGTGCAAACATTTGTGTGCATGAACATATCTGTTTGTATTGGTCTGGGTGTTATCTATGTATTAAAAGTATGTATTTACAAAAGAAAAGTATTATATGTATATATTTGTAATCCCACTGTTGATTCTGATATCCGTAACACATGTGCTTGAGCTACCTATCTCGGAGTCAGATCAATGTATGTGATGTTGTGAAATATATATTTACCTATATTTTAATAAAATATTTATATTGATTGTCCGTGTGGTCCCCGGCAGAGTAGAATAGGCCACCCTCACTCTTACCGAGGTGGCTCATTTATAGATGCAGTTTGTATTTTTTCTGTCATTCTTTTGAATAAGTACGGTATGGTGTAATATTCACTTTTATTTTCTTTATGATGACATTGCAATAATTTATGACTTTTTTTTGTTTGTATGTAATTCAGATAGTTATATTTATATTCAATAGCTATTATTTCTCTTAGTATGAGTCTACACATGGTAAAAAATATAAAATTGTGCATGGTTATTTAATAAATAGTGTAAGTGTTTGCCGAGAGGCTGTAGCCCTGACATTGTTTAAAATAGATCCAGTTCAGTAGCTCAAAATTAAAATCGATTGGTGTCTCTAGTTAGGGCTACCAGTCACCTTAACATCTTTTATCAATGTATGAGATGTTGAACACTTAGGAATGTCAAAATGTAATAATCTACTGAGAAAATTATCAGCAAAAAAAATCTGGTAAAAGAGGAGAGCTTCTTTTTTGTGCAATGGGTACTTTTCGGTCAATTATGATTAGTGGTTGTTGACAGGATTGTACCTATTAAAGGCAGCTAGTGCTAGTACGCCGTGTGGTCCCCGGCAGAGTAGAATAGGCCACCCTCACTCTTACCGAGGTGTCGTAAAAGGCGACTAAGGTAAAGCTGCTGGCATGATCATCAGCACCCAGAGAAGGAAAACTCTGCATTTATATCAAAACCCTCGCCAAGCGTGGTGAGTATGGCATTTACCCCTCATGTGATTGAGGGAGGCCCGTGCCCCAGCAGTGGGGACTCAAATGGGCTGATGATGATTTATATTTTGTAAAATCTCGAGCTTGGTCAAATACCCAATTGCAGATGGAAACGCGAGCAGCAATTGAGCGGTAACGGCGTCCCCGTGCAGTCCAACCTCAACACGATCCAGGAGTGGTGCGAGTTGCTGGCGGACCTCATATGGACGAGTCGGAACAGGTCAACAACGTGTCGCGGATCAACAACAAGACCATCTCCGACCTGCGGCAGCCGCACCTCGTCGAGATGCTGGACGATATGAGCAAGCAGGTATTCCATCACATCATCTGCCCCGGACAAACATTCGTGCGGTGAACACTTGTGTTTGTTCAATGTCTGGGTGTAATATATGTATTTGACGACCCGTTTGGAACAGTGGTAGTGAACGCTGCCTCTGTTGCAAGGGTTGCGGGTTCGATCCCCGCACAGTACAAACATTTGTGTGCATGAACATATCTGTTTGTATTGGTCTGGGCGTTATCTATATATTATAATATATGTATTTACAAAAGAAAAGTATTATCTACCCAAAGGTTGTCTGGAAGAAATCGCTACAAGCGATAAGACCGCCTTTTTGTACTGTCTGTTGCTGTTGTATCATGCTTGTATTTTATTTTTGTGCAATAAAGAATATCTATCTATCTATCTGTATATATTTGTAATCCCACTATTGATTCTGATATCCGTAACACAGGTGCTTGAGCTACCTATCTCGGAGTCAGATCAATTTATGTGATGTTGTGAAATATATCCTTATTTGTGTTCCTCTGTTGTCTGGTATCTGTAACACAAGTGCTTAAGCTACTTAGCACGGAATCAGGTCAACGTATGAGATGTTGTGAGGATTATTATTATTATTATACCTTTTCATCCAATAGAGATGCCAACAGTAGGTACTAGACCTTCCCCTATGCTCTCCACCCTTAGAATCTTCTATCTATAAGAAAGTAATATCTATACAAAACCACAATCACATCATAGCTAAACCGAAAAGACTAGACACTGACTGACCGGATGGCGCAATTGGTAGTGACCCTGCCCCCTACGCCAAAGGTCGTGGGTTCGATCCCCATCCTGGACAAAAACATTCATGCGATGAACACTTGTGTTTGTTCAATGTCTGGATGTATTTAAGTATATATTTGTGTTCCTCTGTTGTCTGATTTCTGTTACACAAGTGCTTAAGCTACTTAGTACGGAATCAGGTCAATGTATGAGATGTTGTGAGAATTATTATTATTATTATATCTTTTCAGTCAATAGAGACGCCAACTCGAGGTCCTAGGCCTCCCCCTATGCTCTGGAGAGCATAGGGGTAGGGTAAGGTTGTAAGGGTGGACCTTAGAATCTTCTATTTATAAAGAGGTCATATTTATACAAAACCACAACCACATCATAGCTAAACCGAAAAGACTAGACACTTGCGCGATGTATTCGATGATTAGCGCCATCTATTGGTGCAATGTCTGATTGAGATGCTCGACGATATGAGCAAGCAGGTAATCCATCGCATCATCTTTTCAGCCAATAGACGCCCACAGGAGGTCCTAGGCCTCCCCCCATGCTCTCCATACCCTTAGAATCATCTATCTATAAGGAGGTCATATCTATAAAAAACCACAAGGCCACCATAGCTAATCAGGAAAGACTAGACAATGGGAGATATCTCGTGCGAAAAATCCGCAAGATGGCGTACTATAGACATGAGATCCATCTACAAGGTGATCGGGTATTTTAGACGTGATATGTCAAATTGTCATTTTACGAATAAATCAGCCAATGATGTGGTTTATTCCACCTGTCCACCCTCTGCTTGTCCACCCCGGGTGAACAGTGAAACAATTGTTAAAAAAAATCCCGCTGTCCTCCTGTCCTGTCCTCTTTCAACCAACAAGGGGTGGACAGAGGGAAATTTTTTTAACAATTGTTTCACTGTCCACCCGGGGTGGACAAGCAGAGGATGGACAGCGGGAATAAACCAATGATGTTGAGGTTGGACCTCGGTTCTCAAGCACGCCATCTAGCGGATATTTCACACGCGATAGCCCCCATTGTGAGATGTATTCGACGCTTAGCGCCATCTATTGGTACAATGCCTGATTGATATGCTCGACGATATGAGCAAGCAGGTATTCCATCTCATCATCTTTTCAGAAAATAGACGCCGGGGATTTAAAGGTTGTCAGCGCACTTGTGAATGCAGTGGTGTTGCGTGTGTCTATTATATTATATACGGCGGCAATGAGACCACGGCCTCACAGAAAACCGGCGTGAAGCAGCACTGTGCTGTGTTTCGTTGCGTGAGTGAGGGTACCGGAGGCCCAATCCGGGGGAAATATTTATGTAATAGGTAGGCAGATGAACAGACGGATCACCTGATGGTTAGCAATTGCCGCCGCCCATAGACACCCGCGACACCAGTGGAGTCACAAGTGCGCTGTCAACCTTTAAACCCCCCTATCCCCCGGATTGGGCCACCGGTACCCTCACTCACGCAGCGAAACACAGCACAGTGCTGCTTCACGCTGGTTTTCTGTGAGGCCGTGGTATCACTCCAGTCGAGCCGGCCCATTCATGCCGAAGCTTGGCTCTCCCACGTTAAAACTTACCAAGGTTGACAGCGCACTTGTGACTCCACTGGTGTTGCGTGTGTCTATTGACTGCGGCAATTGTTTATAATCAGGTGATCCGCCTGCTCGTCTGCCATGTATCACATTAAAAAAAACTATTATCCTTTAGGTGACCAGCCTCCTGTCGACATTGGTGACCTCCACCTTCGTGATTGAGAAACAGCCTCCTCAAGTTATGAAGACCAATACCCGGTGAGTTTTATATTTATTATTAGAATAGCCAGACATTTTTTTTTTATGATATAGGTGGCAGACGAGCAGACGGATCACCTGATGGTAAGCGATTACCGCCGCCCATGGACGCCTGCAACACCAATGGTGTCCTTTTAACCTTTTAACCCCCCTTCCCCTGGATTGGGCCTCCGGTACCCTCACTCACGCAGCGAAACACAGCGCATGCACTGCTTCACGCTGGTTTTCTGTGAGGACGTGGTATTACTCCGGTCGAGCCGGCCCATTCATGCCGAAGCGTGGCTCTCCCACTGTTAAAATTTAATTTTGTTTTAATTTGGCCACAATCTCACCTGATGGTGAGTGATGATGTGGCCGAGGATGGATCATGTCTGTCTAGTAATAGCCTATTCACTCTTTTCCTGAATAAGTTCAGGAGACCTATTTTTGATTCACTCGTATGACTTAGCGTCGTGACGAGCGCACGATTTCTTCTGATTTTCCTTCGACATACGAAATTCTGCATTTTTGAATCATTCGTCTGCAACGAGCGACCCCACCTACTCGTTGGTCGAGTGACTTAAAGCGAGCGGTAGAAGCAACGTCAAAATAGTTGTCAATAGCAACAAGCATAAACAAAATATTATAAATTTCAAAACTTTGATTTGACTGATTTTGACAGTTGACACAATGTGACATTTCATCTACCTAAAGTACATAACTACTTTGGAGATAGAACGTTGAAAAAAAGACTACCATATTTTCTAAATAGCTTGCCGGAGGACATTCGACGGGAATCAGTCAAAAATATATTTAGAAACAAACTAAGAAAGTATTTTCTTGATTTAGTTTAGAATGGACAACATTTCAAAATTGCTAAGCTCTGAAACAAAAAATACCATTTCTTTATTTACTTTTCCGCTGCGCAAATATATATTTATTAATTTTTTATATTGGTTATTTACTGAGAAAAAAATTAAAAACAAAAAAACGTAAGATGACGTCATCGGACGGCAGAATGTAAAATATTTCTTTGCTTAGCACATTATAGTTTTAAATTTACGTAATGCCAAACTCATGACATGTAACTGTCAAAAAAAAAGACAACTTGTCAACGTTGAATGTATGAATGACGTTGACAATGTTGACACTAGTATTATTTACCTTTGACAGTAGTACCTTTTTTTTATTAAAACAATGATAAGCAAAGTAATATCGCTGTATTCAGCCGTCCGATGACGTCATTTGGCGCTTACGTCTATTTAGAATAAAAAGAATTTCAATAATTATTTTATGCATGAAAATGGACAAATTTTGAAAAAAGAAAAAATATGGGTCTGTTCATTTTATGTCTACTTTCATATAAAAAAACAATATGGACATGTTAAAAATTTGAAATGTTGTCCATTATATACCCTATTGTGCTAAGACTCAACCGATCCTGCAGACAAACTGTGTAAACAGTTTTGCAGGACAAGTGTAATTTGTAAACTAAATTTGTAAGTTTAATAATAAATACATTAAATAATAATAATAATTCATAGTTTTTTGTGACCAAAAAAAAGCAAAGATTTTTATATTCAGCCAATAGTCTATGGTTTTTTCCGTTCCGTTTTAATGCGGAAGTTTCCGGTTTTTGTAAAAATTCTGCTTGGAAGGGTTAGAATGTTAATTTACCGTATTATATTGGCAACATCGAAATCGAATGATTCATACATAAGGAAAATCGGCTATATGCGACTTAGAAGGCGAATGTGACTTACGTCGCATGTGACGACGCTAAGTCATACGAGTGAATCAAAAAGAGAGCTCCTGATCATAGCGTTCAGAGAACACATATTTAAGTATATATATTTGTGTTCCTCTGTTGTCGGATATCTGTAACACAAGTGCTTAAGCTACTTAGTACGGAATCAGGTCAACGTATGAGATGTTGTGAGAATTATTATTATTATGAGAATTATTATTAGACACTTGCGCGATGTATTCGACGATTAGCGCCATCTATTAGTGCAATGTCTGATTGAGATGCTCGACGATATGAGCAAGCAGGTATTCCATCGCATCATCTTTTCATCCAATAGACGCCTACAGGGGGTCAGAGAACACATCTTCCGGCAGAGAGTTCTATTCCTTAGCCGCACGCAACATGAATGTACATTTGAACCGTTTGGTACGTGTTGCCGGTATTTCTACCACATAAGAGTGGTAACCCCTTCTCCGCTCTTGTGTCCCGATGATGAAAGGGGGCCGGTGGAATTAGATCTCTCCGAAATGCAACCTGTAAAAGACCGAAAGACACGCTACCCTACGCCTGTGTTCAAGGCTTAACAACCTGCGGTCAAAAAGTTCGGCGTCGCTAACAATCCTTTTAGCTCGGTTTTTGATCGATTCCAATGCAGCAATGCGTATGCATGCATATGGATATTGTCCTCAGAACAAAATAATAGGCAAGACAAATTTTCATTGGTCATTGAAAGTTCTTTCAATGGACAATACGAAAAATAATATATTTGTATTTTTTATACGCTTTTCGAATAAAGAAAGAAAAAAAAGATGACCCATATTTTTTAGTTATCATTATGTGTGTGTCTTTATTAAAATATTTATTTTTTAAATTATTAATTAATATGCCAGAAGTGTCGAGCCGTGTGGTCCCCGGCAGAGTAGAATAGGCCACCCTCACTCTTACCGAGGTGTCGTAAAAGGCGACTAAGGTAAAGCTGCTGGCATAATCATCAGCACCTAGAGAAGGAAAACTCTGCATTTATATCAAAACCCTCGCCAACCCGTCTGCCAAGCGTGGTGAGTATGGCAATTACCCCTCATGTGATTGAGGGAGGCCCGTGCCCCAGCAGTGGGGACTTAAATGGGCTGACGATGATGATGCCAGAAGTGACGTAGTCCTGAGGCTCAACGTATTGTCATTATTGTTATGTATATGTCACCGGAAAATAACAAGATCCGTAAGTTTATCAATTTACTTAGGAAGTTTATAAACTTTCGTAGGATTCTGAACGGGAGATAAATTGTATTATTTTACGTCCACACTTACGTAAATTTATCTATTTCCGACGTACCACGGTAAATTTATAAAATAACGGATATCTACTCGTAAAATTGTATATGGTTCGACCAATCACTGAAACTCTTTTAAATATACGAATCTTTGAAATACGTAGAATACGTGAAATACGTAGTGGCAATGCCAATCAGACTCGCGTAGCGTTGGATATTGCTTACTTATTATTTTACGAGTGAGTTCAGTAAGTTTATCAATGTACGAAAATGTGGACGAAAAATAATACAATTTATCTCCCGTTTAGAATCCTACGAAAGTTTATAAACTTCCTAGTAAATTGATAAACTTACGGATCTTGTTATTTTCTGGTGACATATATATGTCCAATAATAAAGTTAAGACGACTTAAATTTACTTACTGTCACGGCACAGTCTTTTGAAATCACTTGAAAGCGGACATTTTTTGGTGAATAAATAACATGATTTATCAAGTAAATCTAAGTAAATTCCTAAAAGAAACCCATGGTCTATCCTTAATAGTTTTAAGTTGGCTTTTTTTGTGTGTGATAAAATACGTTTTTTTTAATCTGTTCTTTTGTTGAAGTTGTAACACAATCGAGTAATAAAGCACACAGTTTACCTTTTTTTGAGCAATACATTAAATTGTAAAGCTAAGCAGATCCGGATAAAATATAGAAAGCCTGATTTTATGTTTTTTATTTTTTTTTAAATTAGATTGCTACGTTTTAAGCAATACCTTATAATTGCATGTTTTAAAAGAATTTTAACTTTTATTTTTAAAAAGAATTTTAACATATGAATTGACTGACCGGATGGCGCAATTGGTAGTGACCCTGCCTCTTACGCCAAAGGTCGTGGGTTCGATCCCCACCCTGGACAAACATTCGTGCGATGAACACTTGTGTTTGTTCGGTGTCTGGGTGTAATATGTATTTAAATATATATTTGTGTTCCTCTGTTGATATCTGTAACACAAGTGCTTAAGCTACTTAGTACGGTATCAGGTCAACGTATGAGATGTGAGAATTATTATTTGTAATTATTATATATTTGAGAATTTTTCATTAGCGCCTGAAAAATTCTTGGCAAACATCAACTTTTGTCATTGCTATTCAAGTAATGGCAGGCAATTGTACAGGCATCTAATACGCAATCACACTGGTACTGTGTGTGGAGTCAGTTTTTCGGGCGTTACATTTACGTTAAATTTCAAGTGCCAATTCTCAATTATTATTTTTTCTGATTGCAGCTTCACGGCTACAGTCCGTTTGCTGGTCGGCGGTCAGCTCAACGTGTACATGACTCCGCCGCGAGTCAGCGTGAGTAACACTCATTATCTCTAATCTAAGAATAAAGTAGAAAGAGGAAGATACGGCACTTTGGAATTTACCAAAAGTCTAGAACGAAATAACCTTTTATTAGCAAGAATTTCTTTCTTTAATCTTTAACATACATCCCTTTAACCACGTATTCTACTAACCATTATGAACAACATTTGTTCTATCACTTTTGGAAATTCGCATGAAAAAATTTCAACTTTTCATACAAAGTCGGTCACGTGACTTGGTCATTTTGTATGGGGAATCAAAAACATTTTCGATGAATTTAGAAAAGTCGTTGAACAAATGTTGTTCAGAATGGTTGGTAGAGCATGGTGGTTAAAGGGATGTAAATGTTCACAGATACACCCTGTATAATCATTTAGGTATTACCATTACCATCATCACATATTACATACATTACTATAATTTCGTTTAAATATTAAAACACTAGCTTATATGTAAGTGGACACAGGTTCTTGCTTAAAAAAAGTATCCAATCACAAATCATTGTATCCAAGCTTTTTGATGAAAATGAAAAATATTTATTGCTTCCAAAAAGTATACATAATCATTTCCAAACTCCTTTTAAGCGTATAAACACTTGGCAATGCCAGGAGTGTCTGCTCTCCTATAAGATGAGGTGGTACAAATAAGCAACTAAGACATGTTACAAAAAAATATTTATTTATTTACTGAACTTAATCTATCATTACAGGCTGAGACCCAATGCAATAGACAAGCAACCCATTAAAAATAACTATTATATAAGTACTATTTATACAGAAACTATTACTTAAAAACATATTTATATGATATATATAACTTATAAAACAAATTAAATTTAAATTGAATTTAACCTAGGTATTTGTATGGTTTTTGATGAATAAAAACTATTTTATTTATTTATTTATATTTCTTTGGAGGACTAACAGCTAAATAATACACTAACATTATTTACGTTACTTTACGTATTTGTAATTCTTCGATTACAGGTGGTGATAATATCAGAGCAACAGGCACAACTGTTGCTGAAAAGCGAGACCGCGGCCGGCAAGGCAAGCACGACTGACGTGCGAATCTTCGACACAGGGGAGGATACCAGACCCAGGCACTCAGTTGCAAACAACAGCGGCCAAGGGCAAGCGGCTGGACGGGGTTCCTCAACAAAGCCGTCATGGAGTACCAAGCCACCAGCAGGCAGCTCAGCGTAAGCTTCAGGTGAGAACAGTAAAAAAAAACACTTACCATCAGAACACCCACTTGCTCGTATCCCTTTCTCATTAAAAATATTGAAGCAAAAACGCCTCCTTGCGTGACCTAGTGTAACGCAAGGACGCCTCCTTGATCCTCGTTTTCAGGCTGGAACGCGAGTAATGCCTATACGTTTGAATTATACTATTTTCAGCTTCAAGTAATAACTAAATAAATTATTTTATTCTTATTCTTAATTAACAACTCTAGTCAGATGACACTTTGTTGTCGAACAAATAGGGTCAAATGATACATTAAAGTCAAAAATATAAAAAAAAAAAAATAATAAATATTTCACAACATCACATACATTGATCTGACTCCGAGATTGGTAGCTCAAGCACCAGTGTTACGGATATCAGAATCAACAGATGGATTACAAATATATACATATAATACTTTTCTTTTGTAAATACATACTTATAATACATAGCGAACACCCAGACCAATACAAACAAACATGTTCATGCACACAAATGTTTGTACTGTGCGGGGATCGAACCCGCAACCCTTGTATCAGAGGCAGCGTTCACTACCACTGTTCCAATCGGGTCGTCAAATGACACTTTGTGTGGCAATTTGGAGTGACACATGAAATAAAACAAATAAATAATAATATCGGGGCAAGTATGCCTCCTTGCATGACACCAGACCAGCCGCAGGAGCCGATCGAACGTCGGACATGACCGAGTTCGCCCGATCGCATGACGTACCCCCTCCCCTACTCCCCTTTTTTAGCAAACATTGCAAACCATATTTTTGATACAGATTGTATATTACTCGTATTACATATCCAAGAAATGATGGAGACATACTCATTCTCATTAAATTGACAGCAGACTGACTTCCGTTATCGATACTTTTTTTTTTCATTTATTTTTGTAAGCATCACAAAAACCGGTTGTCGGTTGTCGTTCGTTGTTTTTTTTTCCCAGCGTAAATGTTATTTTTCTATTGTTGCAGGAACATGCAACTTCGCAAGATCAAGCGAGCCGAGAAGAAAGGCACCGAGAGCGTGATGGATGAGAAACTCACGCTGCTTTTCCAGTCACAGTTCAACGTTGGCGGCGGCGAGTTGGTGTTCCAGGTGAGATAAGTTCTTTAAAGACCACCCTAGATTCCTAAAAGACCACCTTAAATTCCTAAAAGAACACACTAGATTCCAAAAAAAACCAACTTAGATTTAAAAAAACCACCTTAGATTCCTAAAAGACCACCCTAGATTCCAAAAAAACCAACTTAGGTTCCTGAAAGACAACCTTAGATTCCTAAAAGAACCTAAGATGCCTAAAAGACTACCTTACATTCCTAAAAGACCACCATAGATTACTAAAAGACCACTATAGATTACTAAAACACCACCCTAGATTCCTGAAAGACCACCCTAGATTCTATAAAAACCTACTTAGATTCCTAAAAACCACCTTAGTTTCCTAAAAGACCACTCAATATTCCTGAAAGACCTCTCTAGATCCCAAAAAACCAACTTAGATTCTAAAAAACCACCTTATATTCCTAAAAAAACTCCTTAGATATCTAAAAGACAACCCTTAGATTCCTAAAACCACCGTAGATTCCTAAAATACCACCATAGGTTCCTGAAAGACCACCCTAGATTCCTAAAGCACCGCAGATTCCTAAAAGACCACCCAAGATTCCTGAAAGCCCACCCTAGATTCCTTAAAGACAACCTTACATTCCTGAAAGACCACCTTAGATTCCTAAAAGACCACCCTAGATTCCTAAAACCACCCTTCCCCCGACTGGGCCTCCGGTGCTCACTCACTCGGCAGCACTTCAATTTGTGTTTTAGAATACCCAACAGGTTTTTAGAAAATCCCCTGACATTAAAAAGACCTCCAAATCGCGAGAGTGAATTTTTGTTTTCGTTCCAGGTGTGGACGTTGTCGCTACCGGTGGTGGTGATTGTACACGGCAACCAAGAACCCCACGGCTGGGCCACCGTGACGTGGGACAACGCCTTCAGCCCGCCTGGCCGCGTGCCTTTTGCCGTGCCCGACAAGGTACGTTATGTAAAAACGGTCCTAGTGTGTCTCCTTGGGCAACACCTAATTTATAAATGAGTGGCCCCAGTATGCCTCCTTGGGGAACATCTAGTTTATAAATGAGAGGCCCCAGTATGCCTCCTTGGGGAACATCTAGTTTATAAATGAGAGGCCCCAGTATGCCTCCTTGGGGAACATCTAGTTTATAAATGAGAGGCCCCAGTATGCCTCCTTGGGGAACACCTAGTTTCATAATCATATCAGCCCACATCCACCCACTGCTGAGTACAGGCCTCTTCTTTATCATGCCATTCCCTTCGGTCCCTTGCCAGCCTTATCCATTGTTTCCCCAATGCCGTCACAATATCGTCGGACCATCGCGGACGTGGTCTACCCACAGGACGGCGTCCCATTCATGGCTGCCATTCGGTAAGCTTTATAGTCCACCTATCATCTTTACGCCTTGCCAGGTGTCCTGCCCATCTCCACTTTAGCTCACATACTCGCGTGCCAACGTCTACTACCCTGGTTCTCTTTCGAATTGGTATCGTTTGGTACGCGGTCTCGTAAGGAAATACCGAGCATGGAACGCTCCATAGCACGTTGCGCCACCTTTAACATGTGCATAGTTTCTTTAGTCACCTAGTTTATACAATGTAATATATTACGGAGGATTGCATGCCTCAAGTGGCAATGGGCATGGGCACATAGCGAGGAGAACAGACGGCCGTTGGAGCCGGAAAGGTCCTCGAGTGGAGGCCACGTACAGGAAGTCGCAGCCGTGGCAGGCCCCCACAAGGTGGACCGACGATCTGGTGAAGATCGCGGGAATCCATTGGATGCGGGCGGCACAGGACCGATATGTGTGGAGAACATTGGGGGAGGCCTATGTCCAGCCGTGGACGTCTATTGGCTGAAATGATGATGATGATGATATATTATCGCTTTGTCGCATGCATCACACGCTTAACGCACTCTTGACATTGCATTCAGAACTAGACATATTTACCGATAATGTTAAGTCCTTAGTAAATAAAATTGATATGTGTTTATAAATACAATAAGAGCTGATTATGTATAATTATGTAATTGGGTTTATCCCGTATAATTATATTAAATAAATAAATAAATTATGGTGTTTCCGAACAGATACGATCTGGTGACCTTCAATAAAAGGGCTTATTCCTTTCCTAAGAGCCTGCAACGCATATGTGAATAAATATCCAAATGACAACAAAGAAAATCAGAATATAACTAAAAACATACATTGATTTGGTTTTACTTTTGTTTGGCACTCTTCCTTTTTGTTTGTGTAAACCTAAAGACACTTGAATAGACTGACCTCGGGGCATGGAGACCTAAATCCTATTTAATTATTTGCAGGTTGCATGGGGCCAGCTGGCGGAGACGCTTCGTATCAAATTCTACTCCGCCACGTCGGGCGGGGACCTGTCTGAAGACAACCTGAGGTTCCTAGCAGAGAAGATCTTTAGGTAAGTGTTTCACTTGTGTGACACCGTTCTACAATGACTTTGATAACTGCTATTATAGTCCGTAAAGTACACCGTAATTTTTTATGGAACAGCTGATTTTTTTTTTCGCTTATTTTGTTGATGCTAAATGGACTTCATTCACGATATCTATTATGAGGTTTTAAGGTTGTTGAAACAATGACGGTGTATAGCTTGATTAAAATTAACAAGTTTTATTCCGTACAATTTTATATTTATTGACATGATGAAAAGGTTCCAGAGGGTCCGTTGTAGAATAGGGTATTTGACTAAGCTCGAGATTTTAAAAAATATAAATATTTTATCAAAATATAGGTAAATATGTGCCAATAGCAAAAATTCTCAATCAAAAATATAACGTCTAGTCGGTTTTATGGTCATTCAAAGATTCATGGGCAAGTCCATTTTAAAAGTATGAAATTTAAAAAAAATATATTATACCATTGAATAACCCATATAATTTACACCAACTATTATAATGGAACCATTGACATAAACGAAACATTTGATATAGCTACCATACAAAATTCAAATGAAATGCATACAAAATACTTGCGTGTGACGTCACATCTCAGTAGCCATTTGTATGGAGCGTTTTGGGTTTGCCCAAAATAATGTGATTTTAAAGTTGTGATATCTCAGGTAGTTTAAATGAGAATCAAGTAATTCTTTCAACGATGTTTCTATCATTGAGAGGTCTTTTGATTACACAAATGAAAAAAAAATAGTCAAATACCGTATTGTAAACTCGTAAAAATGAAGTATAAAATATTTATTGTATAAAAACAACAACAAGCACGCAAAATGGCAACAGGAGAAGAGAGAGAATCAGAAACAGCATGCGCTATAATTGGCTGGCGCAGTGGCGCCATCCAGTGACATGTATTACAAACTAGCTGTCGGTATGGCAGCATCTGTTTACATATTTACCACATGAAGATCATTTTTCTGTGCCATCAATAGATGTCTTATTTTTTTTTATGTTAGCCAGTAGTGCCCCGCTGCTGAGCAAAGGCCTCCCCCAAACTCTTCCATTGATCTCTGTCCCTATGCCCTCACTTGCCAATCTTGGGCATACTTGTAAAAATCGTCACACCATCATTTTCTGGGCCTACCCCGTAGTCGCCGTCTGAGGATAAATTTTACAGACTCTAAAATAGAGCTTGATTAGAATGACAGATGTCATTTGAGTTTGACATTTATTTCAATGAACTTATGGTTTATAATTTTTACATGTCTTATTCCATTCAATTTTATTATTATTTTCATAAAGATAATTTTTCTGTGACATCAATAGGTGTCATTTAAATCAAGCTATTTTACGGGCCCGAATTTTTCATCGTCAAACAAAGTTAAGGTAACGGGTAGGGTCAACTAGCGACGCCAATCGATTTAAATTTTTAGCTACTAAACCGGATCTATTTTAAACAATTTCGGGGTTACAACCTCTCGGCAAATACTTATACTATTTATTAAATAACCATGCAAAAATGTTGAGTCCAACGCGTACGCGAAAAATTGATTCATGCCAAAAGCGGCCACTTTTGGCGGTAATCAATTTTTCGCGTACAAAAACGGACCCAACATTTGTGCATGGTTATTTAATAACTAGTATAAGTGTTTGCCGAGAGGTTGTAACCCCGAAATTGTTTAAAATAGATCCGGTTTAGTAGCTAAAAATTAAAATCGATTGGCGTCGCTAGTGGACCCTACCCGTCGCCTTAAGAATGGAAATCGAGTCATTTGAGTTTGACTTCTATTTCAATGAACTTATGGTTTATAATTTTTCTGTGACATCAATAGCTGTCATTCAAATCAAGCTATTTTACGGGCCCAAAATCTTTTATCGTCAATCAAAGTTAAGAATAGAAATCGATGTTTGATATTTTTATAGCAATCTTTTGCAATCTATTCTTAAGTAAATAACACAATTAAAAATTTCATCTCATGTTCAGGCGGGACTCGAATCCACACCTTCCACAATCCGGATTGTGTGGATGTTCTACCAATTAGACCACAGAACGCGTTACTAAGCCTGAAGCTATTTACTTAAGAAATCGATATTCCGAGCCAGCGGTAATATTAAGGTGTAACAAAATGAGTAGTGTGTGTTGAAATGTGTACATATTTTGACATTTATAACTTCATACGGACGTAATTTAATAAATATGATGAATAAAGTTCTTCTAGCAAAGTTCGATACAAAAGCTTTGACTTATCATCATCATCATCATCAGCCCATTTAAGTCCCCACTGCTGGGGCACGGGCCTCCCTCAATCACATGAGGGGTAATTGCCATACTCACCACGCTTGGCAGACGGGTTGGCGAGGGATTTGATATAATTGCAGAGTTCTCCTTCTCTGGGTGCTGATGATCATACCAGCAGCTTTACCTTAGTCGCCTTTTACGACACCTCGGTAAGAATGAGGGTGGCCTATTCTACTCTGCCGGGGACCACATGGCTATCTAAAGCTTTGACTAATTCTTTGTATTACAAAACGAAATCTTGAAATAGAAATAAAACATTAAATCGCCTAAAAATAAATGATCATTTTTGTATGAGGTTCTTTCTATATTCTTTAGATTTTTAATATAAAATTACTTATGTGTTACTAGTATGTCGGCTGCAAAAGTACTTTGTCACAATAGCTTGCTATCTGACTTTTACTCGTACTTTCTTACTTCTTATACGGAGGATGCAGTATTGTGACAAGATACTTAAGTGTATACCGCCGACTATACATACAGCCATACGCTATAATATCCAAATCAGTCAGATTTTAACAATCAACACTCAATTCCGCTTCTTACTCTATATCAATTTCGGAATCTATCACATTGTAAGTAAATAATGCACTTAGAAATTTTTCGACAGTCTTCGGGTGGGACTCGAACCCACGATCTTTTGCTATCCGGGCAACTGTTTTACCGACTAAGCCACTGGAGACCTTGGTATGTCGACGAATTTTGTAAGTGTTTTTTGCTTCGCCATGAGTCGACGAATTGCAAAAGATTGCTATAAGCAAAAAAATCATATTATCACATTGTATTGTACCAACATGTGGCTCTCTGTATTTAAATAGTACTGTGTTTAATAAGATATCTTTTGCGAGTCAACACAACCGTTGCCTCGTGCCAACTGCCTCCGATTTGGGTTATTTTCTCCCGCCCGCCCCGCAGGAGCAGTTTGCCGATGAACTCGCTGGAGCTGAACGCCATGATGGTTAGCTGGACGCAGTTCTGCAAGGATGCGCTGCCGGAGAGGAACTTCACCTTCTGGGAGTGGTTCTACATGGTCGTCAAGGTCACCAGGGACTATCTGCGTACACTGTGGTGTGACGGGTGAGTCGCTAAAATGTTTTCATATAACTTAAAAAAGAGGCAAAATTTAGTCACTAAAACAAACCTAGCAAGTAATTAAAATACCCGGAAAAAGCTCCGAAATACTTCCATATTGTCATCAAAATATTTATTGGGGAACACCTAGTATAATACAAAAGTGGACCCAGGATGCCTCCTTGGGGCAGTCCTAGTTTAAATACAAGAGTATCCCCAGGATGCTACCTTGAAGAACACCTAGTATAATACAAAATCGGCCCCAAGATGCTACCTTGTAGAACTCCTAGTATAATAGAAGAGTGGCGCCAGGATGCCACCTTGGGGAATTCCTAGTATAATACAAGATCGGTTCCAATATGCTACCTTGTGGAGGGAGAGTGCTATCAGACGCTTATAGTGCAAGTTTTCTTATCTATCGTGCCTTAGCAGGTGACCAAGATATGCAACTTTTCTTTTTTCTACAGTCTGCATCATTACTATTAGGTATCCATTATTTACAAAATTACTAAAAACGGTGTATTTGTTGCAGCCTCATCATGGGCTTTCATCCAGAAGAAGCAAGCGGAAGAAATGCTGTCGAAGTGTCCTCCGGGCACGTTCCTTCTGCGCTTCTCCGACTCCGAGCTAGGGGGCATCACCATCGCTTGGGTCGGAGGTAAACACATTATGCCAAACATATTGTGATAGAATACAGTAACTATATGGAAGTTATAAGAGCGGCCCCAGTATTGTACCCTATGGCACGCCATCGTCATAGGGTCATACAGAAGGAGCAAGCCAAGGAGATACGCTAGGGGGCATCACCATCGCTTGGGTCGGAGGTAAATACATATAAACAAAAATATTGTGCCTAGTTTTAGACTAGTGACGGTATATCGTTAAATGTGATCCATCTTTTTTTATGTGATAGGTGGCTGACGAGCAGGCGGATCACCTGATCTGCTTACCTATCTCATTAAAAAAACATTAAGCTACTGTCACTTAAGCTCAAAAGTAGCATTCTTAAAAAGCATGCTAAATATGCGAATGCTTAATGAAATGTCCACATTTGCTTACCATCAGGTGATCCAGTCTGCTCGTCTGCCACCTATCAATAAAAAAAATAGCAGTATCTTTATGTAAGAAAACTATTTTTTGTGCGCGAAGCCACTTATTTATAATTTGAAATCAGAAAACAAACTATGTAACTAGCAAAAAAAAAGGCACGAACCTACAGCCTATGTTATGTGATTAAACCAATAAAAAAACATATTGTGATAGATTACAGTAAATATATGCAAGTTATATGAGCGGCCCCAGTATTGTACCTTGTGCCACGCCTTCGTCATTCATTTATTTAAAACATGGTCTCTTACAAGCTTACAGATTATAAATATCCAAAGCGCTTATAAAATAATTTAAAAGAGGTACTTAATCATAATAATCACAATACAAAATTACATACGACAGCCAGTCATGGGATCATACTTTTTATCTTACTATAATATCCCCAAAGCGATTACGGCTACGGCGGCCAATCTCAACGATCAGCCACGTACGCAGAATATATTATAGTGCTCAAGTGTGTGCGCAAACACAAGTGGACACTCTATTCCCTTACCCTCATATTCCGATGGGACACTACTGTGACACGACCAGAGAGGGATTGGGCGCAGGATCAACGGTTTAACGTGCATGTTGGATCCAAAGCGTACTCGAAAAATTGGTTCACGCCAAAAGCGGCCACTTTTGGCGTGAATCAATTTTTCGCATACAAAAACGGACCTAACATTTGTGCATGGTTATTTAATAAATAGTATAATTGTTTGCCGATAGGTTGTAACCCCGAAATTGTTTAAAATAGATCCGGTTTAGTAGCTAAAAATTAAAATCGATTGGCGTCGCTAGTGTGCCTAACGGACTTTGAGGGATGGGTGACGAGAAGACTTGACGAAGTTTACCAAATTTAGCACACAATTGATCACTATAATATATCCTGCGTATGTGGCTGATTGTTAAGATCGGCCGCCGTAGCCGTAATCGGTTGGATATTATTGACTCAAGCTACCGAAAGCATGAACCGATATTGATTTTGTGTTTCATTTTCAGAGGGAAACGAAGTGTTCAGCTTACAGCCGTTTACGTCGCGCGACCTGATGCTCCGCTCGCTCGCGGACAGGGTACTGGACCTGCCTCAGCTGCAGTACCTGTACCCCAACGTGGCCAAGGACACCGTCTTCTCCAAGTACTACACGAAGCCAGGTACCTGCCTCAGCTGCAGTACCTGTACCCCAACGTGGCCAAGGACACCGTCTTCTCCAGTACTACACGAGCCAGGTGAGTGACGTCACGCCGCGCGACTCTGGAGCTGCGCTCGCTCGCGGACAGGGTACTGGACCTGCCTCAGCTGCAGTACCTGTACCCCAACGTGGCCAATGGGACACCGTCTTCTCCAAGTACTACACGAAGCCAGGTGAGTGACGTCACGCCGCGCGATCTGGAGCTGCGCTCGCTCGCGGACAGGGTACTGGACCTGCCTCAGCTGCAGTACCTGTACCCCAACGTGGCCAAGGACACCGTCTTCTCCAAGTACTACACGAAGCCAGGTGAGTGACGTCACGCCGCGCGACCTGGAGCTGCGCTCGCTCGCGGACAGGGTACTGGACCTGCCTCAGCTGCAGTACCTGTACCCCAACGTGGCCAAGGACACCGTCTTCTCCAAGTACTACACGAAGCCAGGTGAGTGACGTCACGTCGCGCGACCTGATGCTCCGCTCGCTCGCGGACAGGGTACTGGACCTGCCTCAGCTGCAGTACCTTTAACAGTGGGAGAGCCACTCGGATCGGCGGGGTCACTCCGCGAAACCTGTGAAGCTCCCAGGAAGCTTCTGCGCTTCTGGGCGGAGTTAGGCTGGCTAGAATAGCCAGGACCCAACACGCACAATGGATCGAATGAGAGTCTAGGTGCGGAAAAAGGAGTCCACTTTAGCAGTTTAGAGTCCACAGTGGGAGAGCCACGCTTCGGCATGAATGGGCCGGCTCGACCGGAGTAATACCACGTCCTCACAGAAAACCGGCGTGAAGCTGTGCATGCGCTGTGTTTCGCTGCGTGAGTGAGGGTACCGGAGGCCCAATCCAGGGGAAGGGGGGTTAAAAGGTAAGCAGCGCACTTGTGACACCACTGGTGTTGCAGCCGTCCATGGGCGGCAGTAATCGCTTATCATCAGGTGATCCGTCTGCTCGTCTGCCACCTATATCATAAAAAAAAGTACCTGTAAAAGTATCAGCTGTTACTGTCCCACTACTGGGCCAAAGCCTCCGTCATAGAAATCAAGTCATCGCTACTATGATGGGATTAGGCTTGATCACCACGTTTGCCAAATGCGGATTGGTGATCACAAACCCGAGCTACGTTCGAAAAATTCGAAACACACTTTTTGCTCGACCCAGGAATCGAATCCAGGACCCCGAGATCACGGTACTTAAATCACTAAATTAACAGAACCAGCCTGCAGTACCTGTACTATAGAATAAATATAGTGGGGCAGAAGAATCACTTCCGACAATATATATCTTCGCCGCCTGGCAATAAGGTCTAAAATCAACATGCTCCTGCACGCTTGCCTACCGCGATCGCGAGGTGCGTTCATTTATCGCTGACGACCCGTTTGGATCAGTGGTAGTGAATGCTGCCTCTGATGCAAGGGTTGCGGGTTCGATCCCCGCACAGAACAAACATGTGTGTGCATAAACATGTGGTCTGGGTGTTTTCTATGTATTATAAGTAATAATAATAATAATAATTCTCACAACATCTCATACGTTGACCTGATTCCGTACTAAGTAGCTTAAGCACTTGTGTTACAGATATCAGACAACAGAGGAACAAAAATATATACTTAAATACATATATTACACCCAGACACCGAACAAACACAAGTCGCATATCCTCCGAAAAGCTGTCATAAGACAGGAATACCTTCGCATTGCGGAAAATCTATTGAATATCGCACCTCAAGACATCACTAGCGTAGTGTACATCACTAGTGTTATATTTTTAATTTTCTCTTCAATGGTCATCGATAGTACACGCATTTATTTTAAACATCTGATTTTAATAAAGGTATTCACAAATTAAATTAACGTTATTGATCCACAGAGAACGAGATGCTGAAGAACGGCTACGTGAAGCCGGTGCTGGTGACGACGCTGCCGCCGTACATGTCCTCGCTGCCCTACGCGCACTCGCCCGACTCGCACCGCAACACGCCCAGCGTGCACAGCAGGTCAGTCCGACAACGCTAGGCGCGTGGCGCGTGCCAAGCGACTTGCCGCTAGTGCTAAAATGACGAAAGTGTCGCGCGGGACTTGTTGGCTAAGATTAGGAGCTTCTATAGCGAGCGAGAGAACAGAGAGCTGATATAGCGAGCGTGTCGCATGCGACTAGTCGCTAAAATGAGTCGCGTGTCGCATGCGACTACTAGCCAAAGTTACAAGCTGAAATAGCGAGCGTATCCCATGCGAGTTATCGCTATTATTCGTCGCTAAAATGAGTCGCGTGTCGCATTAGATTTGTCACTAAATAAGTCTCATGGCGCCGGGGACTTGTCGCTAAATAAAATAAGTCGCGTGTCGCCAGATACTTGCCGCTAAGAAAGGTCCTTGCTGCCCTACGCGCACTCGCCCGACTTGCACCGCAACACGCCCAGCGTGCACAGCAGGTCAGTTCGACAACGCTAGGCGCGTGGCGCGTGCCAAGCGACTTGCCGCTAACATTGCGAGCTATAATGACGAGCGAGTCGCAAGTCGCTAAAGTAAGGTCCTCGCTGAACTACGCGCACTCGCCCGACTCGCACCGCAACACGCCCAGCGTGCACAGCAGGTCAGTTCGACAACGCTAGGCGCGTGGCGCGTGCCAAGCGACTTGCCGCTAACATTGCGAGCTAGAATGACGAGCGTGTCGCATGCGACTTGTCACTAAATAAGTCGCAAGTCGCTAAAGTAAGGTCCTCGCTGCCCTACGCGCACTCGCCCGACTCGCACCGCAACACGCCCAGCGTGCACAGCAGGTCAGTTCGACAACGCTAGGCGCGTGGCGCGTGCCAAGCGACTTGACGCTAGTGCTAAAATGACGAGAGTGTCGCGCGGGACTTGTTGGCTAAGATTAGGAGCTTCTATAGCGAGCGAGAGAACAGAGAGCTGATATAGCGAGCGTGTCGCATGCGACTACTAGCCAAGATTACAAGCAGAAATAGCGAGCGTTTCCCATGCGAGTTATCGCTAAAATGAGTCGCGTGTCGCGTGCGACTTGTCGCTATTATCAGTCGCTATTATCAGTCGCTAAAATGAGTCGCGTGTCGCGTGCGACTTGTCGCTATTATCAGTCGCTAAAATGAGTCGCGTGTCGCATGCGACTACTAGCCAAAATTACAAGCTGAAATAGCGAGCGTATCCCATGCGAGTTATCGCTAAAATGAGTCGCGTGTCGCGTGCGACTTGTCGCTATTATCAGTCGCTAAAATGAGTCGCGTGTCGCATGCGACTACTAGCCAAAATTACAAGCTGAAATAGCGAGCGTATCCCATGCGAGTTATCGCTAAAATGAGTCGCGTGTCGCGTGCGACTTGTCGCTATTATCAGTCGCTAAAATGAGTCGCGTGTCGCATTAGATTTGTCACTAAATAAGTCGCATGGCGCCGGGGACTTGTCGCTAAATAAAATAAGTCCCGTGTCGCCAGATACTTGCCGCTAAGAAAGGTCCTTGCTGCCTTACGCGCACTCGCCCGACTCGCACCGCAACACGCCCAGCGTGCACAGCAGGTCAGTTCGACAACACTAGGCGCGTGGCGCGTGCCAAGCGACTTGACGCTAGTGCTAAAATGACGAGAGTGTCGCGCGGGACTTGTTGCTAAGATTAGGAGCTTCTATAGCGAGCGAGAGAACAGAGAGCTGATATAGCGAGCGGGTCGCATGCGACTAGTAGCTAAAATGAGTCGCGTGTCGCATGCGACTACTAGCCAAAATTACAAGCTGAAATAGCGAACGCATCCCATGCGAGTTATCGCTAATATTAGTCGCTAAAATGAGTCGCGTGTCGCATGCGACCACTAGTCAAAATTACAAGCTGAAATAGCGAACGCATCCCATGCGAGTTATCGCTAATATTAGTCGCTAAAATGAGTCGCATGCGACTTGTCGCTATTATTAGTCGCTAAAATGAGTCGCGTGTCGCATGAAATTTGTCACTAAATAAGTCGCATGGCGCCGGGGACTTGTCGCTAAATAAAATAAGTCGCGTGTCGCCAGATACTTGCCGCTAAGAAAGGTCCTTGCTGCCTTACGCGCACTCGCCCGACTCGCACCGCAACACGCCCAGCGTGCACAGCAGGTCAGTTCGACAACGCTAGGCGCGTGGCGCGTGCCAAGCGACTTGCCGCTAACATTACGAGCTAGAATGACGAGCGTGTCGCATGCGACTTGTCACTAAATAAGTCGCAAGTCGCTAAAGTAAGGTCCTCGCTGCCCTACGCGCACTCGCCCGACTCGCACCGCAACACGCCCAGCGTGCACAGCAGGTCAGTCCGACAACGCTAGGCGCGTGGCGCGTGCCAAGCGACTTGACGCTAGTGCTAAAATGACGAGAGTGTCGCGCGGGACTTGTTGCTAAGATTAGGAGCTTCTATAGCGAGCGAGAGAACAGAGAGCTGATATAGCGAGAGGGTCGCATGCGACTAGTCGCTAAAATGAGTCGCGTGTCGCATGCGACCACTAGCCAAAGTTACAAGCTGAAATACCGAGCGTATCCCATGCGACGACTATTATTCGTCGTTAAAATGAGCCGCGTGTCGCATTAGATTTGTCACTAAATAAGTCTCATGGCGCCGGGGACTTGTCGCTAAATAAAATAAGTCGCGTGTCGCCAGATACATGCCGCTAAGAAAGGTCCTTGCTGTCCTACGCGCACTCGCCCGACTCGCACCGCAACACGCCCAGCGTGCACAGCAGGTCAGTTCGACAACGCTAGGCGCGTGGCGCGTGCCAAGCGACTTGCCGCTAGTGCTAAAATGACGAGTGTCGCGTGGGACTAGTTGCTAAGATTAGGAACTTCTATAGCGAGCGAGAGAACAGAGAGCTGATATAGCGAGCCTGTCGCATGCGACTACTAGCCAAGATTACAAGCTGAAATAGCGAGCGTATCCCATGCGAGTTATCGCTAAAATGAGTCGCGTGTCGCATGCGACTTGTCGCTAAAATGAGTCGCGTGTCGCATGCGACTTGTCGCTAAAATGAGTCGCGTGTCGCATTAGATTTGTCACTAAATAAATCGCATGGCGCCGGCGACTTGTCGCTAAATAAAATAAGTCGCGTGTCGCCAGATACATGCCGCTAAGAAAGGTCCTTGCTGCCTTACGCGCACTCGCCCGACTCGCACCGCAACACGCCCAGCGTGCACAGCAGGTCAGTTCGACAATGCTAGGCGCTAGGCGCGTGCCAAGCGACTTGACGCTAAAATTACGAGCTAGAATGACGAGCGTGTCGCATGCGACTTGTCACTAAATAAGTCGCAAGTCGCTAAAGTAAGGTCCTTGCTGCCCTACGCGCACTCGCCCGACTCGCACCGCAACACGCCCAGCGTGCACAGCAGGTCAGTTCGACAACACTAGGCGCGTGGCGCGTGCCAAGCGACTTGACGCTAGTGCTAAAATGACGAGAGTGTCGCGCGGGACTTGTTGGCTAAGATTAGGAGCTTCTATAGCGAGCGAGAGAACAGAGAGCTGATATAGCGAGCATGTCGCATGCGACTAGTCGCTAAAATGAGTCGCGTGTCGCATGCGACCACTAGCCAAAGTTACAAGCTGAAATAGCGAGCGTATCCCATGCGAGTTATCGCTAATATTAGTCGCTAAAATGAGTCGCATGCGACTTGTCGCTATTATTAGTCGCTAAAATGAGTCGCGTGTCGCATGAAATTTGTCACTAAATAAGTCGCATGGCGCCGGGGACTTGTCGCTAAATAAAATAAGTCGCGTGTCGCCAGATACTTGCCGCTAAAGTAAGGTCCTTGCTGCCCTACGCGCACTCGCCCGACTCGCACCGCAACACGCCCAGCGTGCACAGCAGGTCAGTTCGACAACGCTAGGCGCGTGGCGCGTGCCAAGCGACTTGACGCTAGTGCTAAAATGACGAGAGTGTCGCGCGGGACTTGTTGGCTAAGATTAGGAGCTTCTATAGCGAGCGAGAGAACAGAGAGCTGATATAGCGAGCGTGTCGCTTGCGACTAGTAGCTAAAATGAGTCGCGTGTCGCATTATATTTGTCACTAAATAAGTCGCATGGCGCCGGGGACTTGTCGCTAAATAAAATAAGTCGCGTGTCGCCAGATACTTGCCGCTAAGAAAGGTCCTTGCTGCCTTACGCGCACTCGCCCGACTCGCACCGCAACACGCCCAGCGTGCACAGCAGGTCAGTCCGACAACGCTAGGCGCGTGGCGCGTGCCAAGCGACTTGCCGCTAACATTACGAGCTAGAATGACGAGCGAGTCGCATGCGACTTGTCACTAAACAAGTCGCAAGTCGCTAAAGTAAGGTCCTCGCTGCCCTACGCGCACTCGCCCGACTCGCACCGCAACACGCCCAGCGTGCACAGCAGGTCAGTTCGACAACACTAGGCGCGTGGCGCGTGCCAAGCGACTTGCCGCTAACATTGCGAGCTAGAATGACGAGCGTGTCGCATGCGACTTGTCACTAAATAAGTCGCAAGTCGCGTAAGGTCCTCGCTGCCCTACGCGCACTCGCCCGACTCGCACTCGTTGGGTTGTTCGGTATTTTTTCGCGACTCATCTGGCAACCCTATCCACGGATAAAGAATTCGTCGAAACCCACGTAAGTGTGGGTTCGAATCCTACATTACCAGTATGAAGTGGTATCGAAATAAAATGAAGTTGATTATTTCCTCAACTGAAAACTTGCCAGGCAGTGCCAGCCTATAAGAATGATTTTTGATTGTTTTTTTTTTAACTTTTATTTTGCATGTTTTGTTTTTATTTTACGTTATTTTATGTTTATTTTTTCTTTTCTTTAGGTACATGATAGATTTCTAACGGATCAAGAATTCGAAATATCTCGTAATTTAAAAAATAGATTTAATTTTTAACTTTAAGTTTTTAATAGTCACATCCTGGGTTTTATTTTATTTTTTTATATTTTTTTATTGTGAACGAAATTCTAAAGTGCCTTAAATTTGAAAAAAGTGCTTCCGTCACAAAATTTTACTATATGTGTTGTTTTTTTTTTTATTTCTTAAGAATGATATTTTTAATTCGGTTTTTTTTTTACTTTTAGTTAAGTAGGTGTAATTGTTATAATAAGCAAGCAATAGACTTACAGATGATTAGTAGTTTAATTTTTATTACGTAATAAGCTGTATTTTTTTTTGTAATACCAAAGCCCTCTTAAGATAATTATATTGTGAATAACTTCCGTACAGAACGATAGATTAACAAAAATACTAAAATCATTATTTTAAAAGGCTGTTTTTTTTTTCGCTTTTAAGTTCATCGCGCTTACTAACATTTTTAGGGCGTTATACTGGTGAAAACGATATTTTTTCTTAAAGAACAAAGGGAGAATTTTACTAAAATTAAATCTAGCTTCCCACACAAAAAAAATCTAGTTTGTCGATACTATTCCTCAAAGGAAAATACTTGGAGTATAATGACCTGGGAAAGTTTATAGGAAAGTCATTAAAGCACTTAATAACATTATTGATTTAGTTTGCCGAAGTCTTTGATGAAGTGGCCCGCCCTCCCTTCGTTTAGGGACCTAATTTTGTTATTAATTCCAAACTTCGTTAATAGATGGCGTTGTGTGTCGATTACACCGCGCAAGTGACCTATACATGGCCCGCCGATGTCCGTAGAATTCACCTTTTTCTGAATACTATGGATACTTATAAGAGTCTTCATTTGGAGGGAGGGGTAAAAATGTGAACCTAAGGAAATTCTTAGTGTCAGCCTGGAGTCTGGAAGTTGGCGGTCTTGTACCCCCACGCCTCGGCGTTAAGCCGTTGGTCCTGCGCCCGATCCCTCTCCGGTCGTGTCACGCTGGCGTCCCATCGGAATATGAGGGTAAGGGAATAGAGAGTGCACTTGTGTGTGTGAGCACTGTAATATATCCTGCGTATGTTACTGATCGTTAAGGTTGGCCGCCTTAGCCGAAATTTGTTGGAGGATATTATTATTATTTTCAAAGTTTAAACTTTCTCCCTCCTGCTACAAGGAGTAGGTAATTTCCTGATAGGCGGACCTCAGTCAAGCGTGGAGTGCGACTGCTGTCAATCCAGATGACAAGAATTTTCGTGTGATGCGGCATGTATTTAAAATTATGACTTTCTGAAGGGTGTAGATTATATGTTGGGGGACGTTGAGCGATTCCATGCCAATTACTATAGGGACGATGAAGATAGTTTCAGCTCGCCATTGGGTTTTAACTTCAATGGCGAGATCTCTATATTTTGCATTTTTTTCTGATACAGTTGACTGAAGGTTATGTGTGTTGGGGATTGCAATATCAATTAAATAGACTGTTCGGTTAGTTTTATTGTGCAGTGTTATATCCGGTCGGTTATTATTATTATTATAAGAGGGCTTTGGTGTTGCTACGACTGAAAATTGGTATGTACAGAGTGTACCTACCAGTAACATCTGGTTATAATTGAATATTGTATTGATATATTTCTCTTTTAGCTGCGGGCCCACGATTTTGCAACTGTAAGAAGATTTAACTCGAATAATATTAATGTTATAAGAATTTGTCAATTCTGTCTCAAGTGTTTTAGGATTAGTGCAATATAATTAAGAGACTAGGTGTTGCGGGATGTGGTTGTAGAATTTGTACGTCATTTAGTAAGATACAACTGGAATAGTTAAGGTGACGGGTAGGGCACCCTAGCGACGCCAATAGATTTTAATTTTTAGCTACTAAACCGGATCTATTTCAAACAATTTCGGGGTTACAACCTCTCGGCAAACACTCATACTATTTATTAAATAACCATGCACAAATGTTGGGTCCGTTTTTGTACGCGAAAAATTGATTCACGCCAAAAGTGGCCACTTTCAGCGTGAATCAATTTCTCGCGTACGCGTCGGTGTGCCCTAGTGTGTCCTACCCGTCACCTTAATAATAAGACCAAGATAATGCAAAATTATCAATAAATTAACTTCAACCGGCGTGAAACAGCACTGCTGTGTTTCGCTGCGTGAGTGAGGATACTAGAGGCCTAGTCCGGGGGGAAGAGGGTTTAAAAGTTGGCAGCGCACTTGTAACTCCACTGGTGTCACGGGTGTATATGGGCGGCGGCAATCGCATACCATCCGGCGATCCGTCTGCTCGTCTGCCACCTATCACATGAAAAAAATCTTCAAATAATAAAATCAACAATGATACATTCTTTGTATTTGGTATTAAGGTGAAGGGAAATAGTATACTGGTTTGTCGAATCTCCGACGGTTCGCAATTGTTATAAATAGATTCGGTTAATAGCTAAACATTTAAATCAATTGACGTCGATAGTGCAGGGAATCCTTCACCTTAAACATCACGAATACTCTAGCATCTAGCAATTCGCCTCTTTACGAGAACAATGTGACATCTAAGGAACCTCTTTACAAGTAGAATGTGACATCTCATGATCATGAGATGTCACTTTTTTCTAGTAAAGAGGTTCGTGAGTTGTCACTTTGTTCTTGTAAAGAGGTTCGTGAGTTGTCACTTTGTTCTTGTAAAGAGGTTCGTGAGATGTCACGTTGTGCTTGTAAAGAGGTTCGTGAGATGTCACGTTGTGCTTGTAAAGAGGTTCGTGAGATGTCACGTTGTTCTTGTAAAGAGGTTCGTGAGATGTCATGTTGTTCTTGTAAAAAGGCGTTCTTTTTTTTTTGTTATTATTTTTACTTATACAAAGGCGTGCTTCTTCTGCTGCCACTCCCAGATAAGGGACTTCAATGATAGGTTCGGCCAAAGGACTGTTTTCCGATCTTAAGGTTAATTGCTATTCTAGCTAGTATTATTAAAAACGCAAAATAATAACAGAAGGCCGACTTAGTGAAGTAGGAGAATAAATATATTACAACGCCATTTATATCGATTATCGACGTATGGTCAACATCGATTATGCGCCGCCATAAGATTAATATTATTGTGGCGATTATAAGTGATTAAAAAAAACACTTTTTTTAAATACTTAAAGGGGAGAATAATCTTTTATTTGAGATGCATAACAATAATATTTCCACGCGTCAAATAACTATAAACTTCATAATTGCTAAAAGTGGTCACTTTATTTTCTTAACTTGTAGGAAGAAATTATTACGGAAGTTTTTTTTATAGTTAAGCCTTCAATGGCTTTTGGCACAAACATAACAAATGCAATATTTTTATGAAGTGACGCATTTGTAACTACATTCCTTTCCTGATTTCGAAATTCATACGTTTTCGATAGGATAGGCGAGGCTTATTCCTGGTCAACCTATAAGTTGGTCTTTTGTTCTTTATTTTGCGGTGACAAGTAGGTTATATTATTAAAATAATAATATCAAACGATTGCTAAATTTGTAGAAACCTAAAAAAACATCTTTGCCTCTATAATATTTCGTATACCATAATGATAAGTTACACAGAAATCTCTATTTGATGAGGTGGTACTGAGATAGATAAACATGGAGGGCGATTCAACATGTTCATCAGACGTCGAAAATAAATAGAATATGCTTATTGAAATAAAGAGTTAATCATCGTCAGCCCATTTAAGTCCCCACTGCTGGGGCACGGGCCTCCCTCAATCACATGAGGGGTAATTGCCATACTCACCACGCTTGGCAGACGGGTTGGCGATGGTTTTGATATAAATGCAGAGTTTTCCTTCTCTGGGTGCTGATGATCATACCAGCAGCTTTACCTTAGTCGCCTTTTACGACACCTCGGTAGGGTGGCCTATTCTACTCTGCCGGGGACCACACGGCAAAAGAGTTAATAATATTAGAAAATTATATTCTCACTTGATTTTTAGCGACATTTCTACACATTGTCATGACATTATGAACGTAATTGTTTGATTAAAATTTTGACTATATGTCGTATTTAACTTCTTCGCCCCCTGCCTGAGCTCTGGTGTAACAATAGTAACCAAATATTTTATTAGGTTTCTACAAAGTTAACGATTTCGGATATTGTATTAGTCTACACTTACACTCTAGGGAACTTTAAGGACCACGGAATAGATATTTTATGAAATCAATTTTGATTTTTATTTAAATAAAATAAAAAAAAACTTTCTCAAAAAGACGCTTTGACACTCTATTCTTGATATAACAAGGAACTGATACTAACAACTTGGGCAACTTAAATATTTATTAACATTATTGAATATCATTTTCGTGGTACATTTCCCAAGTATTAACTATGTATACGTATATGACTGTTCTTGAGCGACCAAAATGTAAAATTGCTTATTATTTATGATATGAAAAATATTTTAGGACGAATGAGGGTTCCGTAGATAAAGTATACATACTTAGTAGATTACCAGGTTTTGAATCGAAGGCTATTTCGTAAAATGTTATCAATGTTGATATTAAATTTAAAACCCCGCGTAATAAAGTCGGTGAGAAAATAGCTTTTTAGCAAAAATGTTTAAGTTAAAAAAAACTACAAAAATATTGGAAGGTATACGATATCGTAAAATAGTAAGTTTTAAAACTTAATACATTTTTAAAATACTCTTCACTGTTGTATGTACTTGAAATAAAATATCAATAAAACTCACACTAGATTTATTTTCATTGGTAGATGATCTTATCACATTTCAGAAGCATTTGAGCAAAACGGAAAAATATTTTGATTTCACTATAAAATTATAAACTTCGCACACTATCATCATTATTATATTATATAAACGTATATTTGACAATTATAAAAAAAATATTTATTTAAAATCTAATGGATACGTTCGTCCTATACTGTGATCAGGCATTGAAAAAAAACAGTATTATTGATGCTATTTTTAAAACTTAGATTAATTGGTATTTATTTAGAATAATGACTCAATTCGCCTTTTTTGTAATTTTCATGTGATTTTGACCGTTATCGGCATTTTTGTCGAATTCATACATTTGAATACGTATTTTATTAGTCCATGCTTATACGTATGAAAAAATACCTACAAAATATTAAATAAGCCTCTACATAAAATTTAAAATTATAAATAGCCTAAATACATTAATATCATTTTATTCAGGAAAATCAGGGTTTTTCCACTATACGAATTATTGAAATAATTATAATTATTAATGGACTGCAAATATCACGATATGAAAATCTTGGGACAAAATTGTAAAAATTTTGCGATTCAATTTATTAAAAAAATACATAAATATGTTTTTCTAGACCAATTTATATAAGTATTATGATTCCATATTTTATGTAGGATTCGACAAAAAATGTAATGAAAATTTATTTGTATTTATCTATTAATAATAATAAAAAAAAATCAAATTGGCATATTAAATTATTCAAATTGTATTTTGATTGAATATTATAAAAATAATAGTTCGTTGTTATATTAGGTATTTATGATTTTAGGAAGTTGATCTTTCATGCGAAAATGTACATCGATTGTTAGACTTATATGTAACATTATATATTTATCTGTATACTCCAACGCCTTACATACTGAAAAATCAAGACTCTAATAATCAAACAGAGCCTAATTATTTTTTACAAAATATAGTATACAGACAGGGTGTATCTGATAACGACGAGGGATGTACCCTTTAACCACGTGCTCTACCAACCATTCTGAACAACCTTTGTTATACGACTTTTCGATATTTATCAAAAAAAAATTGACTCCCAATACGAGATGAGCAAGTCACGTGACCGACTTTGTATGAAAACTTGAAGTTGTCGAGAATGGTTGGGAGAAAACGTGGTTAAAGGGATGTAAATATGTTCACAGATACATCATTTTAACAATCATGCATTTTCATATTCCTATATTCGTACTCATTTGAAATGAACAAGATAATAATTTCTGCTATTATAATACTATTTAGTATCTACAAATATCCTGGAATATCAAATGAAATCAAATTTAAAATTTCTTAATTTGCCAGAATACAATTGATTTTAACAATTAAAACAAATTTTGGTGTATAATATACAGGGTGTAAAAAGACCCTTGACGATGCCGGCGTCTATGCACTCAGACCATTAAAACAAGTCTTAGAACAAAAAAATATTGATGGGAAACGAAGTTGATTTTTAGGTACAGCGTACACCGGACCGCGCCGCACGCGCGAATACGTAGGTAAGGGTCTTTTTACAACCTGTATAGCAAAATTCTTATACGTCGTTGGACGTTATATTTTAAATTTTTCCATTTGTTCCAAATATGTGCAGGAGTTGAAGAAAGAGTGGCCTTTACCTCTGACTCCATAGTGGTATAATAACATCGACCAAGTGTTAGACTAGGCATAAACTTGAAAAGAAATCAAATGTATTCTAGAGATATGATTGGTCGGTATTAAGACTTGATAAAAACGGTCTCAACAGGCTAGACAATGCCAAAGCAAAGTTTAAAAATTTATTATTTCTAGGCGAAAAATTGCACGCTCAAATTCATGAAAAACTGTCATTTAATTTTGTATGCGATCAAAAGGCTTAATAAAATCGTAGTATTTGTATTTTACACAGTAAATTTAGTTTTATTTTTGGTTGTAATTTTACTATTAATGCTAGGATATAATTGTAAGAATGTTTCCGAATTTCGGGTCCACGGATATGCATTTTCTTCTTGTATTTAATGTTTAAAGTAGTTATATCAATATTCAATGTTAATGTTACTATTGAATCCAATAAGTCTTTTGCTGTGTGTTTTACCAATAAGCGGATAATAAAAGTTGAGTGCTTTTTTGGTCTTCTACTCGTAGCACCACTTTTTTTTATCTAGATGAATAGTAGACATTTAAGGTGACGGGTAGGGCACACTAGCGACGTCAATGGATTTTAATTTTTAATTACTAAACAGGATCTATTTCAAACAATTTCGGGGTGACAACCTCTATGCAAACACTTATACTATTTATTAAATAACCATGCACAAATATTGGGTCCGTTTTTGTACGCGAAAAATTGATTCACGCCAAAAGTGGCCGCTTTTGGCGTAAATCAATTTTTCGCGTACGCGTTGGACCCAACATTTTTGCATGGTTATTTAGTAAATAGTATAAGTGTTTGCCGAGAGGTTGTAACCCCGACATTGTTTAAAATAGATCCGGTTTAGTAGCTAAAAATTAAAATCGATTGGCGTCGCTAGCGTGCCCTACCCGTCACCTTAAGGGAAAAATCTGTTCGTAGCGCACTGAAAAAGTTATTGTAATTTTTGAGACACGTTATATGTACAACATGTGCAACAGAAATGGCGGCGCATCTATTTACTTCTCGCTCGCACACTATTTGCGTCTATACTCGCACCCCATGAGTTTGTATAGACGCAAATAGTGTGCGAGCGAGAAGTGAATACATGCGCCGCCATTTCTGATCCCATTCTTTATCCGCACAGGTTGTAACCATGTCACAACTGTCATCGTAGTTATTGTAAATTGTATTATCTAAACTGACCACTTTTGCTGTACTACAAACAGGTTTCTTCCTTTAAATGACATTTAGGGCACATCTGTAGGGCTAGTGGACCAGACGAGCACCCTCGACGCGATAGTATAAAAAAAAACTATTTTGTCGGCGTTTTAAAAAGTAGGTCGGCTTAAGTCTTTGATCAATATGAAGTAGCCTTTTTCTTACGCATTTTGAATTTTCAAAATATGTTAATGAGAAATCGTCTTTGTTCTTGTTGGTTCACAAATAATTTCGAGAATGAAAGTTGTGCTACTTGTAAATGAATGGGCCACTGACATTATTAGCTTATGAACGTACAACTTGTGCGGATAAAGAATGGGATCAGAAATGGCGGTGAATCTATTCACTTCTCGCTCGCACACTATTTGCGTCTATACTCGCACTCGTGGGGTGCGAGTATAGACGCAAATAGTTTGCGAGCGAGAGATTCGCACTCGTGGGGTGCGAGTATAGACGCAAATAGTTTGCGAGCGAGAGATTCGCACTCGTGGGGTGCGAGTATAGACGCAAATAGTGTGCGAGCGAGAAGTGAATAGATGCGCCGCCATTTCTGATCCCATTCTTTATCCGCACAGGTTATAAAGACAGCCAGAGACGTCAAGTCATACTACAATCTACCAAATTACCAAAATTGATATTAAACCAAATATGTTTGACATAATGGTGAGAGTCGATTGAAGGATTTTTACAGATTTCTATACTTTAACTTATAGGCAGCTATACGTTAAAATATACAAATCTGTCAAAAATACTATAATGTCTACCATAACATTTCCAATGACCATTTGTTTACATGTAGTACTTTAAAATCTGAGAAATAGTATGGATTTACCTATACTTTAAAATACATAATGCAAAAGTATAAAGTGATTTATACATTTCTTAGTTTTTGAAGTGTAATTTTTACAAGGACAGGAGTACAAAATAGACTGAAATAAAAAATATATATTTTGGTCATTTTTGTACTTAAGGAGTGAGGTTTAAGATGTGTCTTAGAAAATTAACATTAAGGCGACGGGTAGCCCTAACTATCGACACCAATCGATTTCAATTGTTAGCTACTAAACCGGATCTATTTAAAACAATTTCGGGGTTACAACCTCCCGGCAAACACTTATACTAATTATTAAATAACCATGCACAAATGTTGGGTCCAACGCGTACGCGAAAAATTTATTACCGCCAAAAGCGGTCACGTTTAGCGTAAATATATTTTTCATACAAAAACGGATCCAACATTTGTGTATGGTTATTTAATAAATAGTATGTTTGTCACCCCGAAATTGTTTAAAATAGATCCGGTTTAGTAGCTAAAAATTAAAATCGATTGGCGTCGCTTGTGTGCCCTACCCGTCACATTAAGTAGAATCACAGAGTGGAGATAGCCGGTAGCATGACACAAGCATCAAGTAGCATCTCGCGGGCCAGTACGGCGTTGCCAACGGAAGTGATGCCATGCCATCGCGTCCGTTGTAACTTGAACGTCGATACACTGTTATTTTTTTTATCGTTTACATCCCGAAAACTTCATAACATGTATCGTGAATAAAGTCTATAAAATAAGTGAAAAAAATCAGCTGTTCTATACAAAATCGAATATCTTCCTTGCAACTATGAATGGAACCGCTTCGCTTATTTTGTTGATCTAACACGCTAAATGGCCTTTATGAGATAATATGAAAAGTTTATTGAACAAAATAACAAAAACACAAGAAAAATAAGAGAGTAACTAAGAAATAAAATTAAACTAAAAGTAAATAAAATGGAAAGTTAAAACAAAGTAAGTCCCCGTGGCAATGTCCCCAAAATGCTGGCAGCATTACCCCGCTGGATCGCAGCTTTTGGCTCTCCCGTGACTTCGACTAGACGCTTAGCTAAGTCACGGAAGAAAGAGAGAGCGTCGGAACCCCACGGGCCCAGTGTTTCAACACCGAAAGCTACAAAGTGGTAGGCACCAGATAGATGCTTATACTTTGCAGCTTTCAGTCTCTGCAGCGTCAGCCGCAGCTCCGGCACTCCTCGTAGTCCCGGGGAGATGAGACGGTGCCAGAGTGTCGACACAGGTAGCATCCCACACGAGAGCACGTCCCATCTTTCAAGGGATGGAATAATATGATATGATAATTAAAGATACCTGTTATGAGGTTTTCGGAATGAAAATAAAAAAATAACGGTGTAGATTGTGCCACTATAAAAAAAGACCGTTTGACAAACATGCACCCATGTCACTCTGGTAGAACTGACATATTGGTTTATATGAAGCTTGTAATTATTTTTTGTATAATTCGGTGCTAATATAATTTTATTGCAACTAAGTACAGCTTTGATACATGACATTTTTTTACGAAGCTTAAAGAAGTTTGTTAATAAATGTTGACTGCGTTAAATTTTCAACTGTCTGTTATTATCTCGTAAAATATCGCACATCCTCTGAAAAACTGTCACAACACAAAAAGCGACTTTTGAGAAAAACGCGTTTTCACTTATTGATTACTTAATTAATGTGTGCTCAATCATCAATGCTGATTTTTTTGGATTCAAAATATTTTACCTATTGACCAGTTTAATAAACTCGTTTCTAGAATGTAAAAAAGGCGTAGAACTAAGAAAAAAGGCATTACGCAATGCGAAGGTGTTCTTGTCTTAACAGTTTTTCTGAGGATGTGCGATATATTAATATTATATCGTTACAATTGGACAGTTGATGTTAAAATATGTTTAAATATTAACATATAAAGTTCCGTTATACCACACCGGAACTATATATGTTATGGTAATATTGAGTGACTATTTGGAGGTAAATAAAAAAAAAGTAAATTTAACAGTTGTAAGTCAACATTTACTAACGATGGCCTTTAGTTGTAAGTTTTTGAATAAAAGTATATTTGTCAATTAATTTTATTGGAAATTCTAACTTAATTTGGACGTATTATTATATAGTTTATTGGCTAACGAATTTATATTATGTAAATGGATGTGACTATTATAATAAGACGAGATCGTTCGATATAAATTGCTAAGAAGGTTTAGGATGATAGTTTTAATTGTAAATTTTAAATAATAAATATTCCATTTATCTTTTAATCTGTTATATTTAAGTAACTAGAGCATATCCTGATATTCAACCGACTTTAAAAAGAAGGAGGTTCTATAAGTTTTATTTACTAAATTCAAAAGTTGTTCGGGCGTCGTCATAATTTAGTCAGAGAACAAATTTTAAAACACGGAGGAATATAATGTAAATTGGACCATCATAACATCAATTAAATGTACACAACCTCATTTTATTACAATCTTGCAAACCTCAAATTGAAATCGAACCGAATGTGTTTGATATTGAGGTGAGTTTAAAGAATTTGAGAGATTGACCCTACATTAGGTTGTTAATACTTGACGATGAACATTTTTATACATTTTTGGCAATATATATTGAAAGATCTCTTAGTTAATTAATTAATACTAGAATAAGTTCATGAATGTTTCCCATTATGAGTGCTCGAAAGCACAAATGCTTGCTGACAGTTCGTACTTTTTGACCTTGTATTTATAATATATTTTACTATTCAGTATAAGATCCTTTCTACTTCAGTTGTTGTGTACAATCAATTACACAGATAAGTGCCCATTGTTTAACAATCCGTCAATTTATTGAGTTTGTAATTCTAAAGTCTAAAATTTTAATACGTACTCAAGCTTTTTAAAATTATAGCCTCTGTACGTAACAAAAGTGATGAAGAATACTAATGATTCTTGTTTTAAATATGACCCAAATATTATTGTATATTAATTTATATATTATATTAAATCTGATATATAATACGTATTATATTAAATGGAAAGTTACAAGGTTAGAGCTGTCATTTTTAATCGATCTTTTACTACATGACAATGTTATAATGTTGGATGTATGTTTTCAATGTATTTGTATACAATTATATGTGAGATTCCATAATGATTTTCTTATTATTTCGAATGAAAAGAAAAATGTCTTTTATAAAAAAAATATATAATTTTCCTCACTAAATATGGTTTCAGAGTTCACAAACGTATCAAAAAAAGGTATCACAAGTTAATATTTTATTTGGAGAAAAAAGACATTTTTATTTTTCAATACACGATCCCATCGCGAAAATGCAACACAGACGGTCGTTATTTTATTTTTCTGTTCATTTTTTATATTTACATTCTATTGTCTACTGATAATGTCTAGATTTTGTAGCTTTTGTCTGTGGTGACATTTTGGCGGGGGCTCAGTTAGGTTTTAGTTGTTATTTCTGTGTTGGCACGACCGTTTGTCTAATGTGTTGCATTTTCTCTCTTTCCCGATCCCTCGGCTGCTGCTGCGACGACAAAAACACACAAAAATCCCAAATATACTGTAAAAAAATAATATGACTATACGCCGTCCTCCAATGGCGGATTGAAAAATCAATGGCGAACTTATCCGACCAATGGCGCTCGTTCAAATATGGCGGTGGACGAACAGCTGTTTCAGCGCGAACACTCCCGCGCAGTCCGAGGCTACGTTCATGGACAGCGACCTGTTCGAGCAGATGCGCGCCTTCGACCCGGAGGGGTTTGACGAGTTCAACCTCTACGAGAGCATGAAATGATGTGAGTATTCAACCTTTTTAACAAGATCCTTGAACGATCCGGAGGCCTAATCCGGGGGAAAGGGGGGGTTTAAAGGTTTCAGGTGAAGTCACTGAAAGTAAAAAAATAACGATTTAATTTTAAATGCATTTTAAAATTATTATAATTTTACAATGCATTTAAAATTATTTTGATAGATAGTTCAGAGAATTACATAGTTTGAGACTAGATCATCAATTTGAATGGACAACATTTCATATTTGTAACATGTCCATATTGTTTTTTTATACGAAAATAGACTTAAAATAAACGGACCCATATTTTTTCTTTTTTCAAAATTTGACCATTTTCATGCATAAAATAATTATTAAAATTCTTTATATTCTAAATAGACTAAGCGCCAAATGACGTCATCGGACGGCTGAATACAGCGATATTCCTTTGCTTATCATTGTTTTAATAAAAAAAAAGGTACTACTGTCAAAGGTAAATAATACTAGTGTCAACATTGTCAACGTCATTCATACATTCAACGTTGACAAGTTGTCTTTTTTTTGACAGTTGCATGTCATGGTTTTGGCATTTCGTAAATTTAAAACTATAATGTGCTAAGCAAAGAAATATTTTACATTCTGCCGTCCGATGACGTCATCTTACGTTTTTTAGTTTTTAATTTTTTTCTCAGTAAATAAGCAATATAAAAAATTAATAAATATATATTCGCGCAGCGGAAAAGTAAATAAAGAAATGGTATTTTTAGTTTCAGAGCTTAGCAATTTTGAAATGTTGTCCATTGCCTGATATAAGTATTTATATTTAAATTACATGACATTAAATTATATTGTTTCCGTTTTCAGGTGACCTGCATTAAGCGTTTTTACCTTAGTTTAGTTTCATTGATTTAAATAATAGATGTGCCTTTATATATCAATTATTTATAAATACATACCATCATTGGTGTATAAAACCTTTTTAACGGGTTAATTTTAAGGGTAGGTTGTCCCAAGAAACAACGCGTAATCGCAATAAAGTAAATTATGACCTGGATCTGTAATGACCGGATTTTTTTTTGATGTTATTATTTTCTAGAGTTAAAACTAAGTTTTTGACGTAAGAGGTTAAAATTGACTGAAGAAATTTGACAGATTTGTTTACATTGATGTACGTACATTCAATGAAAAAATAACGGTGTATATTATGTTACCAAACTTTTTTTTAATGATATTGCATTTTTTTTTTATATATTAAATGGGTTTGCACTTGACCTCATTTCACCTGATGTAAAGTGACAATAAGGTCTAAGATGTAGCGTGCTTACCCAGAAGAAGCCTATTCACTCTCGACTTAAAGACACCCAAATTGTAGCTCTCTGGGAATACAGAAGCCGGCAAGTTGTTCCATTCCTTAGCAGTTCGTACCAAGAAAGAGGAAGCGAAACGCTTAGTACGAGCTGGTGGAACTTGCACAGTGTAAGGGTAGATTCCTGTCGTCTTCCGTAATGTCCGGTGGTAGAAAGGAGAAGGTGGTATCAGGCCGTGAAGCTCATTCGAACACTCTCCAAAATGCATCCTATAAAAAACCGATAGACAGGCCACTCTACGTCGGTGAGCGAGGCTTTGGGATTTACCCTCCACTAATTCTGCGTCACCAACTAACTTCATGGCTCGACGCTCAATCGAGTCGAGGGCAGCCAGCTCATACTTGCATTTTGGTAATTTTGTCCTAAAATGACTTTCTGAAATAATCCAATAATCCGAATGCAAATAAATCGTTGTTTTTTGGGACGCCTTGTTATTTTAATCAATGTTTAGTCTTATATCAAGTCAGTTAATTTAAGATTTTTAAAGTGGCATATTTTTCGTCTACTCTGTATGTCTTTATTTGTATCGTGCCATAGATATTTAGAAATGTCTATTTAACCCATACAGGGTGTATCTGTGAACATTACATCCCTTTAACCACGTATTCTACCAACCATTCTGAAGAACATTTGTTTTACGACTGTTCGAAATTTTTTTTCATTTTTTCGACTTGTATTATAATATATTTTTTTAATGCGAGTTACCAAAAGTCATAGAACAAAACAAATGTTGTTAAGAATGGTTGGTAGAACACGCGGTTAAATGTTCAGAGATACTACACCCTGAATATCGGCGTTTAGATTTATTGTGAGGGAAAAGTGCCTTTATGTATATTGTTTTAAGATTTTCTTTAGCTAGATATTAGGGCTTATTCGGGTTTTACTGACGAAATTATAATAAAAAAACATATTATATACTTGCTGTTCCCGTAATCTGAATAATTTTTTATGAAAATATGAATTTTTAAACCTTTTTAAATTGACTAATTTTTAATTCATATGACTATCGCAATTTTTAATATTTTAAAATGAGAACTATATTAATGAGTTGGTTTTTAGTGGATTTACCATATTACCATTTTTATATTTTATGCGCAGGTTAAATCTTTGCGTGTAAATATTAAATTTAATTAAAATGAACAATTTTAATTTTATTTTAAGTATAGAATATCAGAATTTTTATTATTATAATTTTACAATAAAATAGTTCATTATATACCATTATTATTAAAATCAGAGTAAAGATGCCATTATTGAATTTGTAAATAATTTATACTAATATGGGTTCCATTTGTATATATATTTTTTTTATATTTCAAAACAACTGTTATTAAAAATCGTTTACATTCTTAATTTTCTTTTTGTTTACCTAGGCAGCATATTGTATTTTGAAATAAAAATATATTGGAGATTAATGATTAAATAAACTCAATAATATTTTTCCATTGTAAAAGAGATATAAAGTATATGTAATAATGAAGAAAATAGATTAAAAAAATAATCCAGAATTGTGTCTATTCGTGTGTAGTGATTTCATATTTGTAGATGTTATGCATTTGTGTAACCTTATGTATGATACAATATAATTGGACACAGACTGCTGCCTACATGGCGAGCAATTAGGCTACGCATACGTACATGCGCCCACAGTGATCTCGAGTACTTCCACTTTGCCCCACCAAGACCACTAGTGGGGCGGTGGGGTATAATGGAATGCATTAAAATTCAAATAAGTCAATTTAGTGTGGCAGATTCCTCTACTTTAAAATTAGGTGTTTGTTATGTTATTTTAACATAACATAACATTTTATAATTTCAGTTAACACACTACCTTAAACCAGACCTGGGACGTTACCATGACTTTGAAATACTATCCTTTCTATCCAATACTATTGCTCTTTCACATGCACCACAATGAAAGGGACCAAGCGATAGTTTTCGATAGCGAGAACAGTTTTTCAAACTTATATAACGTATATTACAATAGTGAGTAAACCCACTTACACTCTAAAGTACCGATCCTAGTGGGGTTAATGCACCTAATTTTCAAGCAGAGGAATCTGCCCCACTAAATTGATTTAGTGGGGCAGATTCCACTACCAATTTTAAAACAAGTCACAAGTCTTGGACACAATTAAATTTTATAAAGTGTTGTTGAATCTTAACGCACTAATACACATTGTATGCCGTGGCAACCTATAAGTAAAGTGACACTCAGCTTTAATATTACATTTGTCTATGTTCTTATTTACTTGTAACAGTGTCTATGTTCTTATTTACTTTATCTTGTTGGTTGTCCTAATAAAATAAAATAAAAATAAATAAATAAAACATTCCATTATGCTCCACTAGTGGGGCGTCTTGGTGGGGCAAACTGGAAGTACTCGTGATCTCGGCAAGGTTCGCCACAAATGACAGCGACACGATGTACTGCCAACGCGCAGGTCAACGAACTCTTCCACATCTATGTCAGCTAGATCTGATTTTCTGTGTCTAAATATTTTGTGCTTATGATATTTTGCTCTGTTCAAAAAACTATTTATCACAGGCAGTAATGACGTCACACGAATATACACCCTAATATTTTTTTTATCGCTTACATCCCGAAAACCTCATAATAGGTAGGTGAATAAAGTCCATTCAGCATGTTATATCAACAAAATACTCGTAAGCGAGAAAAAATCAGCTATTCCCAGCTGTTCCATACAAAATAGAATATCTGTGGAACAGGAACATTTATCAGTCAGTTTTATGTTGATAAAAAAATAGAAGGCAAAGTGTGACGAGTTATTCCCGCTGTCCACCCTCTGCTTGTCCACCCCGGGTGGACAGTGAAACAATTGTTAAAAAAATTCCCGTTGTCCACCCCCTCTTTCAACCAAGAAGGGGTGTACAGCGGGATTTTTTTTAACAATTGTTTCACTGTCCACCCGGGGTGGACAAGCAGAGGGTGGACAGCGGGAATAAACCAGTGTGACGTCATTTATGTATTATCCATACAAATAGCTTGTGCATTTAATATGTATTAGAGGTCAATAGATGTTGAAATTGAAGTGTTTCGAGCATAACATTTAACGAATTGTATTAAATTAAGAGTACGTGAACTATAGTCTTTTTCAAATGGTATTTAAGGCGACACCGTGAATATACTGGCGCCGCAATGTGTTTTTCATTACTTTTTAAAATGTCTCATATTCGTCACAATCAATATAAATCACTTGGCGGCGCTAGTATCGTCGCGGATTAAGATTTCATTTCAGATGATTTGTCAATTCAACACCTCTGCCCTCTCCACGCTCATCGACGACCATTCAAAAATAGTAAAAAATGTTACCCAGTTACTAAATAGATCGTGTCTGTTGTGTTACAAAGTTCCAAGTTCAGGTGCCATCTTTTTTTTTCTATTTTTAAATGTAAAAAAAACCCATGACCTAAGAAATGAGAACACCGTCTCTAAGTTTTTTTACGATTGCGTTCGGCATCAAGCGAGTGTCTGATCCTATTTGAAAAGGACAATAGTAATATGTTTTCGTCGTTGCATTTCATGAAAAAACTTGTGTGCTCAAAAGTTCGCGTGTGAAAAAAAACTGTGATCGATCTGGATGATTGTAGAAATCTGCTTCTCCTCCTGCAGGAATCTAGTGGCTGCCTCTAAGATTCTATGCTCTACTTATGTGTACCTTCGTGGTGTTATTCTAGCTTCTTGCGTGTGATGTGGACTGTATATGCAATATAGGTACTTACTGGCCCTTTCTTGTGCAGAGATAAAACGGTAATTTTTCTAAGTCTTTGAGTGCCATCATACTAATAATGAAACGGAAACGGATGCAGTGCGCCTCAGGGTTATCATGAGTGAAAAATAGTTAATGTTCGGTAGGATTCGAACAATGATGCTGTAGCTATAATATCCTCCAACCGATATTCGGCTATGGCAACCAATCTCAAAGATCAGACGTATGCATTTTTATATTAAAGTACTCAAGTGTGTGCGTAAACACAAGTGCACTCTCTATTCAAAGTCACTTACAAATCGTCATACATTAACATCTTTTGAAACTGTTAATACTTAAGTATAATAATAATTTATATGTAGTTACTGGTGTCGCGGGTGTCCATGGGCGGCGGCAATCGCTTACCATCAGGTGATCCGTCTGCTCGTCTGCCACCTATCACGTAAAAAAAGTTACATATATATGCCGAAACATAAAATATAATAAGAAATAAATATGTAAACATAATGCGATTCTCCCACCGGCTCGGAAAGTTGTTTCTAATCGAGAAGATCCGGCAAGAAACTCGCCAGTTACTCTTTTTAATCGCCAACCTTTTTATACAATGGTGTCTTATCCTCATACCAAGTCATTTAGTCGAATGCAACACAAAATAGAATGTAGCAAATTAAAAGCGAAATATGAGGTAAACCGAAGCAGACCAGTCCCCAAAGGTGGCACCTGTTCACAAGTATGTCCTCCAAACCGATATTTCGGTCATGGCGGCGAATCTCAGAGATCGGCCATCGACGCCGCAGGACATATTATAGTGCACAAGTATTTGCGCAGAAACAAGTCCACTCCCTATTTCGTTACCCTTACCCTCATATTTCGTTGGGACACCACTGTGACACGACCGAAGAGGGATCAGGCGCAGGACCAACGGCTTAACGTGCTTTCCGAGGCACGGGGGTACAAAACCGCCAACTTCCAGACTCCGGGCTGGCACTGAGAATTGCTTAACAGAAACACTCATGTACAAATTTTGGCCCGACTCGGGGATCGAAGCCGGGACCCCAAGCGGAGCCGTCGCTTTAAAGTTTTTTACCGAGGTGTCGTAAAAGGCGACTAAGGTAAAGCTGCTGTCAAGCGTGGTGAGTATGGCAATTACCCCTCATGTGATTGAGGGAGGCCCGTTCCCCAGCAGTGGGGACTTAAATGGGCTGATGATGATGACTTAAAAGTACACTTTCGTGAAATGCAACGATTATAAAATTAGTGATCGCATATTTGGGCGCTTATTTACCTTAACCTCAATACAGTAATGACATAGAGTTGATACAACCACCGTCCTGATATAAACAAATACCGTAACATCGTATTACTTTGGCCCAAAAATAAAAAAAAAAACGTTTTCCGGAAATATTTTTGATCCTTTTATCTAAATGCTTGTTTTAACGATTTCAGTGTATAGTAGGGGATATAATTAAAGACAAAAATGGAAAAAGTTATCAAATAGGGTATACGACTAAGTTCAAGATTTTACAAAATATAAATATTTTGTCAAAATATAGGTCAATATGTGCCAAAGGCAAAAATTCTCAATTAAAAATATAACGTCTAGCCGGTTTTATGGTCATTCAAAGAATCATGGGCAAGTCCATTTTAAAAGTATGAAATTATTAAAAAATAATTATACCATTGAATAACCCATACAATTTGCACCAATTATTATAATAGAACCATTGACATAAACGAAACATTTGTAATAGCTACCATACAAAATTCAAATGAAATGCATACAAAATACTTAAGTGTGACGTCACATCTAAGTAGCCATTTGTATGGAGCGTTTTGGGTTTGCCCAAAATAATGGTGATTTTAAAGTTGTGATATCTCAGGTATATATTTAAATGAGAATCAAGTGATTCTTTCAACGATGTTTCTATCATTGAGATGTCTTTTGATTGCAAAATTAAAAAAAAGTAGTCGTATACCGTATTACAGTGATTTCGTGTATAATGTTTATGTTTTGTTTGGGCTAAAGTTTGACTTCAGACATTTACTTTGGCCCACTGCCTATTTTGTACCTTAATCGCATGTTTGAACGACTATAAGTTAAAGTTATCACTTTCAAGTTTTTCTGTAGAAATAAAGGTACCATTTAACTTAGAAAAATATCAACTTTTATTTAATTATTTAAGAATAATCGATAACAACATACTGTTCGACATTTTTTACTCCGTCAAAGTGCGAACTTCTTGGAAATTAACGAAATATATCTTTTTAGATATCAATACAAAACGAGCAACTATCTTGTATATATATGTTACAGCCAAAGTAATAAATCTGGATATTATCTATAATAGCTAGCCATTATGCACAATATCTACTCAGTTTGGTTAAAGTGATAATGGACACAAAATTAATCACATTAACTAGCTATTATATATAATATCTTCGATAACTTGGATAATGTAATAAAACACGTAGGTATGCGTTTAAGATTATAAAATTATATTTCAATTTGCCTTAACTAATCATAAAGATTATTTAAAAAATTAAAATAACATAAGATAGGGTAATAAGTCGGCTAGACCGTATTTATTACTTTGGCTAACTTTGACACGCTATTATGAATAATGTCCAGACAAAGTGATTAATTTATTACTTTGTCTAGTGAATTTGGCCATTATATATAATGACCAGTCATTATGTATAATAGCTATTTAATCACTATTACTGTAACATATATATATATTATTATATAAGCGCCCGAATATTCCCTACGTGACTTAGCCTTCAAAAGGTTGTGAGGTAAAGAAAGAAAATTGACGAATTTTAATAAAACGATGATATAAAGCGACCCATAGAACAATATAATTCTATGAGCGACCCCTATTTTTTCTATGTACAGCCGGCAACATTAGGGTAAATCAGGGGCAATTCATGTCCAACAAACAAAAATATCTACTAAAGACCCCCCAAAACCTATCCAATTTATTTCCAGTGAAATAATTTTGCTGTAGATCTGTAATAATGTAGATAATATTTAAAAAGATAAATATTAATGTTGTCGTCTGTACCTACTTAAGATGATATATTTATCAAAATGTTAAATTAAGTCGATGTTCAAAGATTAAGCTTTCATGCACATGTATATTATAACAATAACTAAATATAGTGAATATTGTACTCGGAGAAGCTATTACGGAGGGTTTTCGCAAGTAAAATACCCGTTAGATGGCGTTATGTAGGTGTAGCAGTCACATTGTATTAATCAGCCGTATTATCAAAAACGGCCGATTTGAAATGCTGCGGGCCAACGATTAGCCGGATTGTGATTGCAATACGTTCTTCACTAAAGCGTTGATGAAATGATGCGGCTAGCATCATAACAACTATATTTACAAAATAAAACATCTGAATAGAAATAAATTAACCACGACATTATGCTGAGTGGGAACTTTTTAAGCATATTTAATTTGTACTTATAAGTCTAGTTTTAATCATTTTGTTATATTCTTTGTGTGCTAAATAAACAATTTCTATTCTATTCTATTCTAAATTTAATTACAGTCAATTTGGGTAACTTTGAATTACCTTGTAACTTTGAATAAAGCTGGTTTAAAGATTTTTTATTTAATTCCTTGGAATTCCTATACAATTTAAAACGGTATCTAAAGGTCGATCCATTCAACGTAGATACCGTTTTAAATTGTATAGGAATTCCAAGGAATAAAATAAAAAATCTTTAAACCAGTTTTATTCAAAGTTACACGTTATCAAAGTTACCCAAATTGACTGTAATCACGTCAATAGTTCTTAAAATCACTTTTTAGCGACATATTTAAAACGTTTTCATTGTTTAATGCACTCATAACTTCGCAATTTAGCAACACATTTTTTGTATCCAACGCCATTTTTGTTATGTCATTAGGAACCACAAGTGTTAAGAATCGAAACTAAAAATTGTCAAAGAGGCGGCTAATCTCTCGCTTTGTAACATTATGGCTATCCGTGTTGAATACATTCCGGCCATTTTTTATTCCGCCGCATTCGTTCGTTCGTCCGTTTTGAAATACAGCGGGTATTTCAAAACGGCACTGTCTGATATCAACTAGCCGTAATATATTACGGCGGATTATACAAACTGACTGCGACATAGGCGTCACGTTACTACAATCTGTCACTCAACAGATTACGTCATCTCAAATTGATATTGAACCAATGTGTTTGAAAAATCGGTTTTGTGCTTAAGGTGGAAGCTCACGCAATCCTGCTAAACGATTGCTAAGAGATGGTTAGCTATTAAACCGGACCTATTTTAAACTATTAGGGGTTACAACCTCTAGGCAAACACTTATACTATTTATTAAATACCAATGCACAAATGTTGGGTCCGTTTTTGTACGCGGAAAATTTATTCACGATTCGGTAATCCAAAATTCGAATGCATAATCAGACCAAACAGTAAGTATTAAATAAATAGTATAGGTGTTTTTGCCAAGAGGTTGTAACCTCGAAATTGTTTAAAATAGATCCAGTTTAGTAGCTAAAAATTGAATTCGATTGGCGTCGCTAGTGTGCCCTACCAGTCACCTTAATGTAAAGCAAGTGGCTTGGGCCCATAGAACTTGAAAACGCGAATGGCCATTTAAACGAAATGTGCCAATTTTGGAAAAACATCACAGAGTGTGAAAGAGATCCGACCGGCCCTGACACAGCTTTAATAATGCATATCAGCGAACCTGACAATTAACAAACATAATTATAAAATCAGCGATCCTGACAAAATAGGAAATTGTATTTTTCTAATACTGTACGACATTTTTGCCATACTGTATATGAATAAGTACATGTGCAGGAATAATGTCATTTATAGTAGGTACCTCAATTTAATTTCCAAACAAATATGAGTATGATAATATTAAATAAGATGATATCTCCAATATTTGAAGTTTTATCGTTTATTAATTGCGCTGGCAATACATTCCACAGCATTCACTTAATATAATATCTACTTGTGGATAATGTTGTTGATTGTACAATTACTAAATACTATGTGGTAACTGTATTTTAAAGTAAGATATATTGTACATTTGTTTGTTATCCCCAATAAATAAATAAAAAAAATATCTATACCAATGCGGTAAAGAAAGTCCAGTACCAACGGCTTCGCGCGGTTTTTCAAGTATGACTTTCTATGAAAAGGCTCCAGTCTGTGTGGACGACTGGACGTCTGTGTTTGGGCCACCGAACAGAGCCATCTTTCATTTCTTTGATCTGTGGTTGGCGCTCAGGCCAAGATGGCGTAACTTATCCAACGGATTTTTTATTTGAGAAATCCCTCGTTCCACCAATAGCATCCGATCGTTCGTGGCGCTAATAGCTTTGCGTTTTCTTAACATAAATATTGAAATTGTCGAAGTGAAGTAAACATTTTAAGGTAAACATATCCCGGAGGGAAGGAGCGTTTAAAGGTTGGCAGCGCACTTGTGACTCCACTGGTGTTACGAGTGTCTATGGTTGGCGGCAATCACTTATCATGGTGATCCGTCTATCTGCCACCTGCCACAAAGAATATAAAAAAATGGCATCATCCTTATACCTTCAGATTTCCAAAGGGACAGCTGCGAATCGCTTACCATCAGGTGATCGGTCTACTCGTCTGCCACCTATCACATAAAAAAATCTGCAAATGTACAACAGCGAGATGGATAAACTATTTGAAAATGTATTTAGAATCAAAGAATTTAAAATGCTTATAATTAATGTTAATATTAAATGTAATAAAATTGTGCAAGCTTTTACCAAGTTAATGTTAACAAGTAGATTTACAAATAGGTATTGTAATAAAAATTATTTCTGTTGAGATATAATGTGTTTTAATTAGTTTTAATCATCTCTAGGTCAGGAGCCCGAGAATTGGGCTCCAGATTAAAAAGTGCCAAAGATGATTAAATAATTTACCTACACTATGATTTTTAATTATTTGAACTAAACTGACAGGTGTCAATGTGTCATTCCCATACATTTTTGTTAATTTTGACAGATGCAGAGTGTCAAAATGTATGGGAAATTGACGTTTGCATCTGTCAGTTTAGTTCACATAATTAAAAATGATATACATGCCTATAGTCGGATTTTTAATTAGACAAAGTAAACTGCCTGATGCAAATGTCAAATCCCCAAACATTTTGACATTTTCATTTTGCAAATGTTTGGGATCGACACATTGATATCTGTCAGTTTACTTCGTCTGATTAAGGTGACTGGTAGGGCACACTAGCGACGCCAATCGATTTTAATTTTTAGCTACTAAACGGGATCTATTTTAAACAATTTCGGGGTTACAATCACTCGGCAAACACTTATACTATTTATGAAATAACTATGCAAAAATGTTGGGTCCAACGCGTACGCGAAAAAATTGATTTACGGTAATCCAAAATTCGAGTGCAAAAATAGACCAAACAGTTAACTATAAGCATTAAATAAATAGTATAGGTGTTTGCCGAGAGATTGTAACATCGAACTTGTTTAAAATAGATCCGGTTTAGTAGCTATTAAAATTAAACAACAAGTTAAAGGTCGCTCAGCGGGCTATGGAACGAGCCATGCTCGGCGTCTCTCTCCGAGATCGAATCCGAAATGAGGTGATTCGGCAGAGAACCAAAGTCATCGATATTGCTCACCGGATAAGCAAGCTTAAGTGGCAGTGGGCTGGCCATATTAGCCGCAGAACCGACTACCGATGGGGTAAACGAGTTCTAGAGTGGAGACCGCGTCTTGGCAAACGTAATGTAGGGCGCCCTCTGGCTAGGAGGGGGGACGATCTGCGCAGGATGGCTGGCAAGAGCTGGATGCGAGAAGCCATGGATATATCACAGTGGCGAACAATTGGAGAGGCCTACGTCCAGCAGTGGACTGCGATAGGCGGATGATGATGATGAAAATTAAAATCGATTGGCGTCGCTAATGTGCAGCTTTACCCGTCCTTAACCCGAACACACAGAAAAAGGAAATAAATGTAATAGATATACAGGGTGAAGACAACTAGAGAGATGGTAGCGAATAGGAAGCGTAGTGGATAAGCACGCGACTTCCACACGTACCCCCCGTAACGTATGGAAGGCGCGTGCATTCCACTACGCGTCCGAATCCGAGCATTCTCTCATCTCTGGATTTTTTAACCCCCGACGCAAAAACGACGGGGTGTTATAAGTTTGACGTGTCGTGTCTGTCTATGGCATCGTAGCTCCCGGACAAATGAACCGATTTTGATTTTGTTTTTTTTTTGTTTGAAAGATGATTAAGGAGGGAGTGTTCTTAGCTATGTTAGATAAAAATCGATCCAAGATGGCCGCCGTCACAAAGATTTGAATATTATGTTTTAACACAAATCCCACAATATGTGTATCATATAATTAGGGCTTGAGTAGCAGAATATATTAATTGTGAAAAATTTCGAATCCAAGATGGCCGCCGTCAGAAAATGACGAATAACCTATTTGTTGTTCCAACTGTCTCAATATAGGTATCAAATCAAAGAGCTTTAGTTGTGTTGGGGGTTTTTTAAATTTTCAATTTAATTTTCAATTAGGTAGTTGGTCTGGTTCCCCTATCTAAAGGTTTCGATGGTCAGACGGCATTCGCTTCATTGTAATTACCAGACTAGCCGAATCCTGAATCATGGTCCAAGCGTACCCTGGTCTCCAAAGTTACAGCTTTGGATGCAAGTGGGAAGTACACGCTAAGATGTGGAGGGCTTAGGAATATTAAGGTGATGGTTAGGGCACACTAGCGACTCCAATCGATAAAATCGATTGGAGTCGCTAGTGTGCCTTTACTTTTAGCTACTAAACCGGATCTATTTTTAACAATTTCGGGGCTACAACCTCTCGGCAAATACGTATACTATTTATTAAATAACCATGGGCGATGTACGCGAAAAAATGGTTTACGCCAAAAGCGGTCACTTCTAGGGTGAATCAATTTTTCGCGTACAAAAACCGACCCAACATTTGTGCATGGTTATTTAATAAATAGTATAAGTGTTTGCGGAGAGGTTGTAACCCCGAAATTGTTAAAGATAGATGCGGTTTAGTAGCTAAAAATTGAAATGGATTGGCGTCGCTAGTGTGCCCTACCAGTCACCTTAACGGGTAACTAACCACAATATTAGAATCCTCTCAGACAGCAAATCAGTATTACAAGCCTTCGGTAGCTTTACGATTAAGTCAGGCCTGATGATGGAGTGCTATTGTGAACTACACAAAGTAGGACTCCACAACACACTGACCCTACAATGGATCAAAGGACATAGCGGCAGCAGAGGAAACGACGCAGCTGACCTACTCGTAAGAAGAGGATCCGACATGGTACCAGTAGGACCAGAACCGATCCTCCCTCTTCCTCATAACTGATTGAAAGGTAGAATTCTAGATCATACTAAATTTCTATACAAACAACTATTGGAGCAGTCTGGAGGCATGCAGACAGGCGAAACTAACCCTACCGTAATTGGATCCCCGTCTCTCCAGACAATTTCTACAACTTTATAAGCCAAACCTCCGATTAGTGACCAGTGCTCTAACGGGGCATGGCAGTTTTAACAATCATCTGTTCAATCTAGGTGTTACCGACAGCCTTCTATGCAGAGCATGCATGGAGAAGGAAGAAACAGCCGCTCATGTAATTTTAAAGTGCATAGGGGTGGCCAGCAACCAGTCACATTACCTGGGAACGCCCGGGCAGTCTCCAGGAAATTTTCAGCAAGGTTTCCTTGATGAACTCGGCTGGTTGGAGTGACACCGGCCGACTTCACCCTCCGAACACGTAATAAAGAAAAAGGGCACTTGACTGCCTCGGTGGCGCTGTTTTTAGTGGGTTGCACTTGAAAGCGATGGATGCGCAAGAGGTCCCCGGATCAGGCCAAAAATTGTACCTAAGTTTTCGGTAAGAAATTCTTAGTGGCAGCCCAAAGTCTGAAAGTAGGCGGTCTTGTACTCCCGTGCCTCGGAAAGCACGTTAAGCTGTTGGTCCTGCGCCCGATCCCTCTCCGGTCGTGTCACAGTAGTGTCCCATCGGAATATGAGGGTAAGGGAATAGAGAGTGCACTTGTGTTTGTGCATACACTTGAGTACTATAATATATCTTGCATACGTGGCTGATCGTTAAGATTGGCCGCCGTAGCCGTTATCGGTTGGGATATTATTATTAAAGAAAAAGGGATATTAACACTATTTAAAATAAAAAATAATATTATAAAACAAAGTATATTTTTTAAATTTTTGCATTTTTGCATTGGATGGTGAAAGTACTGGTCTCTAAAGTATATTATGAAAAGCCGGGACATGAGCATATGTACATAAAGAGAAAAGTCTTCAATTCCTGCATCCTACCATGTCTGACCTACGGGTGTGAAACATGGGCACATACCAAATCTCAGAGAGAAAAGCTTGGCAAATGTCAGCGTCAAATGGAAAGGAGCATGTTGGGTGTCAAGCTAAGGGACAGAGTAAGATGCGGAGTCAAAAAAAGAATAACTGAAATATCCCACAAGATTGACACCCAAAAATGGAGATGGACCGGACATTTGCTGAGAAGTAAGCTGGATAAATGGAGTGGTATAGTGACAACCTGGTATCCAAGGGACGGTAAGAGAAGCAGAGGCACACCGATCATGAGATGGGATGATGACCTGAGGTATACTGCAGGACTAAGATGGACCAGAGTGGGACAGGGAACAATGGAGGGAGCTGGAGGAGGCCTTTGCCAACAGGCACTCCGAGATTAGAGACTTAACTTAAGTAAAATGTATTTGTATCTGTATTTCGGAATAAAAGGCTATAAATAAAAATAAACAATTCCCGTCTTGATTAATTAAAGTATATTTTGATTTCAATTGTTATTAGAACTTTGCACTTTTCCTTCTTGCATTAGCCACACTACTCAAAGGCAACTTCAGTTGGGCATATTTCTTATCTCCAGACACCACTACGCTGGCACCAATCACTCTGAACTTCGTCACCATTGTCTTAGCACTGTATTTAGTATTCTTACTTAACTCATCAATGTCACATTTTAAATTATTTACAAGTAGAAGGAACACCAAAGCGTAGCAGAAGGTTTTGTCTTTGTACTGCAGTGGTCTGTTCCGTCTTCCATTTAGGTAAGTTGTGAAATTTTTAAGAACAATCTCGTTTAATGTACTTGATATCGGACAAGCTACGAAGTTCTTTTTGATAATTTCTTTAATTACCATCGAGAATAGGTTGAAAAGCACACTGGCATAAATTAATAAAACTGTGTGTTCTTCTGACATTTGTTTCTTTGTGCCAATCATTTCTTTGATCCACGGCAGAACGTGTGCCATGTAATCCTGCTCTTGAATCTCAGAATATATTTTGTCATACTCTTCTTTCGTTAATATTTTGTACAAATCGTAAACATGTTCAGGTTTGTCTGCTTGACGATTTATTGGTGGTATATAGAAGTCATCAGAGTCTGTTTTAATATATGAAGATAGGTCTAATTGTTCTTCAGTAACATGAACTGTGACATTATGCATTTGCTTGGCTACGGTTTTAACATTCACTTTGAGTTTTTCTCTCTGCTCCATTTGTTTTTTCTGTTTTTTTGACCCGAATTTCCGACTCAACTCCAATTGGCTGGTATCTAGCAACTTTTCGCTAACATCTCCACAGTTCATAAGAGGTTTCATGTCGATAGTCCCCACCTCCATGACTCGGACTTTGCCAGTAGATTTATTCCTGGCAAGGATTAAAGTCTTTCCTAAGTCTTCATGTTCTTCTTTCCCTGTGTATAGAAGTCCACACAACTCCGTAGCAGCAATCCTTTCACCGGAATCTCGATCTTCGAAGAGAGAACATTTTTTTGTGCAAAATGCGTCTGTTGTATATCCATTTTGGAAATTAACTAGATACATTGATCCTTTGGGGTACACTTCGTCTATGTGGATTTTAGGCATGGTTTAGCAATTATATTATTAATAATATTCTTATTCATTTAAAATACTTATCTTAAATGGTAAGTATAAAATTCACGTGTAGATATTAGGTTAGTTTTAACAAAACAAAGAATCGTCAATGTCAAAATTGTCAAATATGTTAGGCCGCGTTCCGAAATACGCTCAGCGCTGGCAGCGCGCTAACAGTCGTTCCGTTTTGACGTGAGCACGTCCATGAGCCCAATTCTCGTGCTCGTGATATTTTGAAAACATAGCGGATGTCACATGAAATCTATACAAAAAAAAAACTATGTTTTAGTGATATAGGTATGTCCTATGATAATAAATGTCACGAGCACCAAACTTGGGCTCCATAAACGATTTCTTGACGTAATGCATGACGTCAATATCGGCGCCATCGCGCCATCTTGAAATAACAGGAGCCCAATTCTCGTCCTCGTGATATTTTGGAAACATGGCATTTTTTTGTATGGTTTTTTGGTGATATCCGCCATGTTTTCAAAATATCACAAGCACGAGAATTGGGCTCCTGGTCTCAAATAGACAAAATGTTTATAATTTGTGAAAAAAATATATTACTTACTATTATTTAAACTTTTTTACTAAAAACGAAAGTACTTTAATATTTTTCTATTCACAGCTCTATTGTTGTCGCACCGCCATATTTCACTACGTCTACGCTGCGATTGGAAGAAGCGGTAGCTCGCGAACTAGTTTGAAATTCATTTTTTTATCGACATTGTTCCATAGTACCCCGTGTTCCACTGTCCCCAACTGTCCCTACCTATTATTTTATTCGGGAACGAAAATAAACCAGCCTAAATGGGTGTTAAGTAAATTAACTTGAGTTTTTACAGGAATTATTAAAACCGTACTTTGACCGTGGGAGAGCCACGCTTCGACATGAATGGGCCGGCTCGACCGGAGTGATACCACGGCCTCAAAGAAAACCGGCGTGAAGCAGCACCGTGCTGTGTTTCGCTGCGTGAGTGAGAGTACCGGAGGCCCAATCTGGGGGAAAGGGGGGTTTAAAAGTTAGCAGCACACTTGTGACTAGTGTCGCGGGTGTCCATGGGCGGCAGCAATCGCTTACCATCAGGAGATCCGTTTGCTCGTCTGCCACCTATCACATAAAAAAAACAAAGTTACTTTGACGACCCGCTTAGAAGAATGGTAGTGAACGCTGCCTTTGGTCCAAGGGTTGCGGGATCGATCCCCTCACAGTACAAACATTTGTGTGCATGAACATGTCTGTTTGTATTGGTCTGGGTGTTCCCTAAGTATTATAAGTATGTATTTACAAAAGAAAATTATTATACGTATGTACATATTTGTAATCCCACTGTTGATTCTGATATCCGTAACACAGGTGCTTGAGCTACCTATCTCGGAGTCAGATCATGTGATGTGATGTGATGGTGTGTGATGTTGTGAAATATTTATTTATTTATTTACTTACTTTTTATACACCGTCTTCTTCTTCTTATTTTATTTGTGGCATTCAACTTCTCGACTGAGAATTACTCCTGCCATTATCATGTTTTAGATTTTAGGCATTATCAAGCGGGACAAACGAAGATAATTCGCCAATGTCAAGTAACTTATTGAGAACAAGTAGGTAGTCAACAGTCGAAGTCAGTCAAAGTCACAGTCACTCAATAAAACGCCGGTGTTTTGCGTTTTATCGACCTACGGATTCAGCGGATATCACTCTAAAAGCAATCGCGGGTTTTAAGACTCTATTAGGTCTAAGCAAGTTGTCACGAGACAACGCACTCGACACACAATAGCAGTGTTAAAAACGATACAATCCAACGATTCTTATTATTAGGATCACTTTGCGGCACTTCACTGCACAAATAAACACCAAACTTGCACACTAAAAACCACTAGACACTAATTTAAAACCTTTGAATTGCATCAGCCCACGCGGCTTCTTTTAGCCCTACCCGCCGAATCTCTTTATACACCGTCGATGGCAAACAAGTGCCTATAGACGTTTGCAAGTACAGACGGCCTACATACGCGCTGACGACCTCTTAAAAACCTTAACACTCCTTTTTTTACGAACCTCATGCTGTATTCCTCAGGGAAACCCTCTGATGGCAGCTCATTTCACAGCCGGAGCGTTCGCGGAAAATAAATCCTCTGGAACCTTACTGTGCGAGATCATTTGGGTTCCATACATTGGAACCCAAATAATCGCACAGTAAGGTTCCAGAGGATCCCTCATACCTTTTCATGCAAAAAAACTATGTTTTAGTGTCACGAGCACGAGAATTGGGCTCCTGATTATTAGGGTAAGGTTTTTTTTTGTACTTTAAGTGCTTAATAGCTTTTTAGTGCTAAGTACAATATTTTTCCGGCTATGCTGTAATTAATACAATTTTTTTGCTTCCCAAAGAAAATACAATAAAAATGCATTAACAACTTAAAATTTATCTTATAAGGTACATTTTTTTTATATGAGAGGTGGCAGACGAGCAGACGGATCACCTGATGGTAAGCAATTCCGCCGCCCATGGACACCCGCAACACCAATGGAGTTACAATTGCGCTGCCAACCTTTTCCCTTTCCCCCCATTGGGCCTCCGGTAACCTCACTCACACGGCGAAACACAGCGCAGGCGCTGCTTCACGCCGGTCTTCTGTGAGGCAGTGGTATCACTCCGGTCGAGCCGGCCCATTCATACCTAAGCGTGGCTCTCCACGCACACAAAAATATAATATATTTTAAATGCATTTAACATAATAATGAAGTTGTTACTTACCTTGTTAACATTTAACCAAAAATATTTGGTTTCACTATATTAAGGTCACGGTAGGGTACACTAGCGACGCCAATCGATTTTAATTTTTAGCTACTAAACCGGACTAAGGGGCTTAGCTACTAAGGGGTGTAAGGGGTCCCGCCCAATAGCTAAGGGGTGTAAGGGGTCCCGCCCAATATCTAACGGGGCCTAAGTCAACCTCACCTGCACGTGGCGCACCCTGCTGCACAACAGACGAGGCTCTGGCGTTCCCCACCAGCCCGCACTGGGTCAGCGTGGTGGGTGTAGGCCCAAACCCCCCCTATGATTTCTAAAATCAACAAAAGTCCAAAGGTGGAGTCGGGTTTATTGTCCACAAGTCCCTCGTGAACAACATTGTACAAATCGGAAGTGTGTCGAATAGGGTGGCGTACCTTACACTCAGAATTACCAAACGGTATTCGTTAAAGGTAATACAGGTTTACGCCCCGACCTCGACACACCCCGACGAGGAAGTGGAAGTAATGTATGAGGATATCTCTCGGGCAATACATACTTCCAATACTCACTACACTGTTGTCATGGGAGATTTCAACGCAAGGCTAGGCAAAAAGGGCGATGAGGAGTCGAAAGTGGGGCAATTTGGATCTGGAATCCGGAACCACCGAGGTCGAATGCTAGCCGAGTATATGGAGAGGGAGGGACTCTACATGATGAACTCCTTCTTTAAAAAACGGCTGCATCGTAAGTGGACCTGGGAAAGTCCGGATGGCGTTACAAAAAATGAGATTGACTTCATCATGTCTACCAAGACCCGGATATTCAATGATGTCTCAGTGATCAATTCGTTGAACACTGGAAGTGATCACCGAATGGTAAGAGGCACTTTGCATCTACACGTTGCATCCGAAAGGTATCGACTGATGAAATCTACGCTCCGCCCAGTAGCCATCCAAATTGAAAACCCCGAAAGCTTTCAACTTGAACTGGAAAATCGCTTTGATTGCCTAGAGAGCTGCTCAGATGTGGGCAAATATAATGACAGGCTCGTAGAAGCTGTCCTTACGGCGGGTGCAAAGGTCTTCAGACCCAGCCGTACGAAAAAAGCCAGTAAAATCTCGGAGCCAACTCTAAAGCTAATGGAGGAAAGGCGGAAAATGGTTCTGCAAACCTCTGATGAAGCGCGTCAACGACGGCAGCTTAGCAAGCGCATCTCCAAGTGCCTGACCCGGGACATACGCCGATTTAATACGAAACGTATTAAAGAGGCTATAGAGCGAAACAAAGGCTCCAAAGTCTTCGCTAGAGATCTGGCTATAGGAGAGAGCTTGTTGACCAAGCTGAAAACAGAGGATGGCAGAATCGTCACGTCACGCCCAGAGCTTTTGGCCGAGATCGAACACTTTTATGGACAGCTTTACGCGACATCACGCACACCTGTCATTCAGGCCGTTGAGCGCAGAGCCAAATTAACCCGGCACTACACCGAAGATATCCCGGACGTCGGCCTATACGAGATTAGCATAGCTCTCAAACAGCTTAAAAACGGTAAGGCACCGGGTGATGATGGAGTCACAGCGGAGCTTCTGAAAGCAGGTGGACGACCTGTCCTGAAAGCCCTTCAGAGGCTTTTCAACTCCATCATCATTGAGGGAAAGACACCCAAAGCGTGGCACTCTGGCGTGGTAAGGCTTTTCTTCAAAAAGGGTGACAAATCCCAATTGAAGAATTACAGGCCTATCACGCTGCTGAGCCACATATATAAGCTGTTTTCGAGAGTTATGACGAATCGTCTCGCACGCAGGTTCGACGACTTCCAGCCTCCTGAACAAGCCGGATTTCGAAAAGGCTTTAGCACTATAGACCACATACATACGCTGCGGCAGGTTATACAGAAGACCGAAGAGTATAACCTGCCATTATGCTTAGCGTTTGTGGACTATGAGAAAGCCTTCGACTCTGTCGAGACCTGGGCCGTGCTACAGTCTCTCCAAAGGTGCCGAATAGACTACCGATACATACAAGTGTTGCAGTCATTGTACGGAAACGCCACAATGTCAGTCCGTCTTCAGGACCAGGAATCAAAACCCATTCCTCTCCAGCGAGGTGTGAGACAGGGTGACGTTATATCGCCGAAACTGTTCAGCACTCTGTTGGAGGACGTGTTTAAACTTCTGGACTGGGATGGACTTGGCATCAATATAAAAGGTGAGTACATGACGCACCTTCGATTCGCTGATGATATCGTAGTCATGGCTGAGACCTTGGAAGACCTAGGCACAATGCTTGACGACCTCAGTAGAGTCTCCCAACAAGTGGGTCTGAAAATTAACATGGACAAGACGAAAATCATGTCGAATTCCCATGTCGTACCCACTCTTGTGAAGGTTGGAAGCTCTGCACTGGAAGTTGTAGACGAGTACATCTACCTCGGACAAAAAGTCCAGCTTGGTAAGTCCAACTTCCAGAAAGAGGTCGATCGACGAATCCAACTCGGCTGGGCAGCGTTCGGGAAGCTACGCAACATATTTTCGGCCCACCTACCGCAGTGTCTCAAGACAAAAGTCTTCAATGCGTGTGTGTTGCCAGTGATGACATACGGAACCGAAACTTGGCCGCTTACAATGTGCCGATTAAGGAGGCTCAAAGTCACCCAGAGAGCAATGGAGAGAGCTATGCTCGGAGTCTCCCTGCGTGATCGTATCAGAAATGATGAGATCCGCAGGAGAACTAAGGTTACAGACATAGCCCAAAGGATTGCATGCCTCAAGTGGCAATGGGCAGGGCACATAGCGAGGAGAACAGACGGCCGTTGGGGCAGAAAGGTCCTGGAGTGGAGGCCACGCACAGGAAGTCGCAGCCGTGGCAGGCCCCCCACAAGGTGGACCGACGATCTGGTGAAGATCGCGGGAATCCATTGGATGCGGGCGGCACAGGACCGATCTGTGTGGAGAACATTGGGGGAGGCCTATGTCCAGCAGTGGACGTCTATTGGCTGAAATGATGATGATGATGATGATGACTAAACCGGATCTATTTCAAACAATTTCGAGGTTACAACCTCTCGGCAAACACTAATACTATTAATTAAATAACCATGCACAAATGTTTGATCCGCTATCAATTTTTCGCGTACAAAAACGGACCAATTTTAATAAATAGTTTTTCAATAGTTTAGTGTTTGCCGAGAGGTTGTAACCCCGAAATTGTTTAAAATAGATTCGGTTTAGTAGCTAAAAATTAAAATCGATTGGCGTCGCTAGTGTGTCCTACCCGTCACCTTAACCTGCACGTACACGTTCTTGTACAAAGAGTAGTATTATATACTGGATATTCTTGTATCGCTGGTCGGTAGATGACTGCACTGGCAGACGTCTAGCGCTGTTGCGGTGTCGATTCCAGCGACGCTAGCACAGTAGATAAATACGCTTAAGCAGTCTCGACACTCCGCCATTTTTGACACAATCTTACTTATCAGATAGGATTCAGAAGGTCAATGGAACTTACTCTTCTGCCGCCCCTCTAACTATGGGTGTGCGCCAAGGCTCTATCAATATAAAGCCTTCGAGGGCACCAATGGGCCCTTGCTGTTTTTAATCTATATTAATGACCTTAAAGGCGACTAAGGTAAAGCTGCTGGCATGATCATCAGCACCCAGAGAAGAAAACTCTGCATTTATATCAAAACCCTCGGCAACCCGTCTGCCAAGCGTGGTGAGTATGGCAATTGCCCCTCATGTGATTGAGGGAGGCCCGTGCCCCAGCAGTGGGGACTTAAATGGGCTGATGATGATGATGATGATGAATGACCTTTATTACTATACCAGAGACCTATGTGACATAGTGTTATTTGCTGATACGTCCTTGATATTTGAGGTTGATAGACAGGACTCTTACATTTTTTTAAAAAGCAAAAATTACAATGGAGCCCTTGCTGCCTTGGCAGGAAGACTAAGTTCAGCTGCATATGCAGTTAGAAAGATAAGGAATCTGACCGATATCGGGACAGTAAGACTGGTTTATTTTCGCTATTTTCCTAGTCTGATGTCATATTGACGACCCGTTTGGAACAGTGGTAGTGAACGCTGCCTTTGGTCCAAGGGTTGCGGGTTCGATCCCCGCACAGTACCTACAAACATTTGTGTGTATGAACATGTCTGTTTGTATTGGTCTGCGTGTTTGTATGTATTTACAAAAGAAAAGTATTACATGTATATATTTGTAATTCCGCTGTTGATTCTGATATCCGTAACACAGGTGCTTGAGCTACCTATCTCGGAGTCAGAGTATGTGATGTTGTGAAATATTTATTTATTATTAATTATTTACTATATGTTCTACTACTGTGGGGGTACGGTGCCAACTTACAAGCCATCTTTATTTTTCCACGTCGATTTTTCGTCGGGGGATAGAAACCAAAATGTTTTCGATATGAAAAAGCATGGCGGATTTCGCTTGAAAACCATACAAAAAAAACTATGTTCTTCTATGTCGACCACTCCATTAACGCACATCTCAAATAGCTCTTTTGATGAATGACTGATGGAAGAGTGAGCTAAATATATGAAGAATTAATATGAAGAGTCTGCTGGTAGACTGGATTCAAACCAAAGACTGGGAGGAATGGCAAACTTGATGGGAGGTTTTAGCCACAGAATAATATGCTTTAGGTCACAACCTGGTGATGAGATGAGATGATGGAAATGCCTCAGTGTAACTTTCACCAGAAGAGAAGTAAGTTTTCATAAATATAACAAGACATGTTGTTTTTTTTCATGTTTATTTAACATTAAAAATGCTTACAAAATCATGAAGATTATCATAAGTAACAATTAATTTTAAACTAATTATAAAAAATACTTATTATTAATGACAAAATGTATATGCCATTGTGCAAAGTAAAATCTAACTTAACATCCTCTTAGAACCATTGTCAACTTGTGCGCGAACTAGGTCGCGAGCAAAAGCTAGTCCAGTAAATACTGGTGCATCCGAGAGATGTCGATAACCGTGGCAGTCCTCAGATCCCTTTATTCCGCTGTAATTGACATCTGCTTTGCCACGATTAACGACATCTCTCGGATCGCCCGAGTAAACCATTGGTGTGACGCTACGCTTTGGCCGTGTATATCCAGTCTTACACGTTCAAAAAACTATTGTAGACGGACCTCAGTCCTATTGCATGCTTACAAGCTTCTCTTTAGGTAGCCATACAGGCAAACATGTCAGTAGGTATTTACCTCAATCCGATGTTTACTCGGGTCATTCGATAGATGTCACTAACCGTGGCAGCCCTCAAATCTCTATATCGCTTGGGCCAAAGTAATAAATCACATTTAACACTTCAACTAAATTCGACAACGTAACGTTGTAACAACGGTCATTGAATTTATCAATCTTTCTATGTTAAAAATAACACAATTTCTTAACTTTTTAAAATTTTGTGTATTTTTATATGTATGTATGTATATTTTATATGTATATGTATTTTTATTGAATTTTTGTTTTAAATTATCTATGTATATATTATTAGGTATGTATGTATTGTTTATTATTATTTATGTAATGTAATAATATTAATATATAAAATAATGTATATTTCTGCCATTCTCAATTTCATTTGTTAAACTACTTTGCACTGCCTTCCCTTATTACGAATACGATATTTCTTTCCTCTACCCAAAGGTTGTCTGGAAGAAATCGCTATTGTACTGTCTGTTGCTATTGTATCATGCTTGTATTTTGTCAATAAAGAATATCTATCTATCTATGTGGCCTATTAGTACACATTGTGTTCTATTACAAATAGGCCATATTTGACGTTGTGTACTACACATTCGTAGGTACAGTTTTTACTTCGTGTGTAAGCGAATGTGTTTACTACCTGTGCGGATAAAGAATGGGATCAGAAATGGCGGCGCATCTATTCACTTCTCGCTCGCACACATTTGGCGTCTATACTCGGACCCCACGAGTGCGAGTATAGACGCAAATAGTGTGCGAGCGAGAAGTGAATACATGCGCCGCCATTTCTGATCCCATTCTTTATCCGCAGAGGTTGTATTGAAACTGCTCCTATCTGAGAAGGCTTTGTTGCAATAACTGCTTCAATGCGGTTTTTCTCAGGTGTGCATTAACATATGTTTATTCAAACGCTGTTTTCGTGTAAAAGCTTTGTTACAGTAACTGCATCGATGCGGTTTTTCTCCGGTGTGTATTAACATATGTGAATTCAAATTATGTTTTTCTACAAAAGCTTTGTTGCAATAACTGCATCGATGTGGTTTTTCTCCGGTGTGTATTGACATAATATGAGTTTTCAAATGCTGTTTCCGCGAGAAAGATTTGTTGCAATGACTGCATTGATAAGATTTTTCTCCTGTGTGTATCAACAAGTGACTAGTTAAAGTCGGTTTTAGTCTGAAAGTTTTGTTGCAATGACTGCATCGATGTGGTTTTTCTCCGGTGTGTATTAATAAATGTCTGGATAAATGGGATTTTTGTCCGAAAGCTTTGTTGCAAAAACGGCATCGATGAGGTTTTTCTCCGGTGTGTATTAACATGTGTGTATTCAAAGACTGTTTTTGTGTAAAAGCCTTGTTGCAATAACTGCATCGATGCAGTTGTTCTCCTGTGTGTATTAACATATGTGTATTTAAATTATATTTTTCTGTATAAGCTTTGTTGCAATGACTGCATCGATGAGGTTTTTCTCCTGTGTGTATTAACAAGTGCCTAGTTACAAATTAGTTTTTGAGTTGAAAGCTTTGTTGCAATGACTGCATCGATACGGTTTTTCTCCGGTGTGTATTGCCATATGAGAAATCATTTGCCGTTTTAGTGTGAAAGCTTTGTCGCATTGACTGCATCGGTGCGGTTTTTCTCCAGTGTGTATTGACATAATATGAGAGTTCAAATTCTGTTTTTGTGTGAAAGCTTTGTTGCAATGAATGCATCGATGCGGTTTTTCTCCGGTGTGTATTGCCATATGAGAAATCATTTGCCGTTTTAGTGTGAAAGCTTTGTCGCATTGACTGCATCGGTGCGGTTTTTCTCCAGTGTGTATTGACATAATATGAGAGTTCAAATTCTTTTTTTGAGTGAAAGCTTTGTTGCAATGACTGCATCGATACGGTTTTTCTCCGGTGTGTATTGCCATATGAGAAATCATTTGCCGTTTTAGTGTGAAAGCTTTGTCGCATTGACTGCATCGGTGCGGTTTTTCTCCAGTGTGTATTGACATAATATGAGAGTTCAAATTCTTTTTTTGAGTGAAAGCTTTGTTGCAATGACTGCATCGATACGGTTTTTCTCCGGTGTGTATTGCCATATGAGAAATCATTTGCCGTTTTAGTGTGAAAGCTTTGTCGCATTGACTGCATCGGTGCGGTTTTTCTCCAGTGTGTATTGACATAATATGAGAGTTCAAATTCTGTTTTTGTGTGAAAGCTTTGTTGCAATGAATGCATCGATGCGGTTTTTCTCCGGTGTGATTTGACATAATATGAAAAATCAATTGGTGTTTTAGTGCGAAGGCTTTGTCGCAATGACTGCATCGATGCGGTTTTTCTCCGGTGTGTATTAACATGTGTCTATTTATATCCTGTTTTCGGCAGAAAGCTTTGTTGCAATGACTGCATCGATGCGGTTTTTCTCCAGTGTGAATCAACATGTGTGTATTAAAATTAGATTTCTTAGTGAATGATTTGTCGCAATAACTACATCGATGCAATTTTTCTCCGGTGTGTGTTAACCGATGTCTAGTTAAATTAGATTTTTGTGTGAAAGCTTCTCGTTGTGAATTGAAATTGTTTTCTGGTTGCTGTTGAGGGCTGGTGCCTGAACGCTCCATGTCCGCGCTGCTCTCACCCTCCTGTTTCACTTTCCTCATGACTTCAGTTGCGTCAGATTGTTTAGTTTCATTCATTGCATTCGTTTGTTCTGGTGCAGGCTTCGTTCTTTCAGCGATTCCTTCACAACATTCACTGGTCGGATCATTCGTGATGAATCCACACATTGGTCTTCGGATGTTGTAAGATTGCTCTATGTCTTGATCCAGTTTACGTCCCGCAGATACACGGACACCTGATTGAAATAAAATCTAATTTTAACAAGCTCTTGTAGTGTTTATTTTTAAGTAATAGGTAGGCAGACGAATAGACGGATCACCTGATGGTAAGCAATTGCCGCCGCCCATCGACACCCGCGACACCAGTGTGCTGCCAACCTTTAAACCCCCCCTATCCTCCGGATTGGGCCTCCGGTACCCTCACTCACGCAGCGAAACACTGCACAGTGCTGCTTCACGCCGGTTTTCTGTGAGGCCGAGGTATCACTCCAGTCGCGCCGGCCCATTCATGCCGAAGCTTGGCTCTCCCGCGGATTTGTTGGGATAAGAATAAACGTTTTATTTTTATTATTTATTCAGCTTAGGAAATCGTTTTTTTTTTCTAATATATCGACTTGCTGTACCTTTGTTAGATAAAACTAGAAGCTAGCTACTTTCAATAAATTAAAAAGTCATTATATACCTTTTAGGCCCATTTCATCTTTATACAACGATACATATTTAAGAATCATTTACAACCTTAAAAGAAGAGACAGTTGCCGACCACACTTTATACAAAGAAATATATTATCTTTACCATCGCTCTACATCCTAGAGATTGTAATCATCATCATCATCATCAGCCCATTTAAGTCCCCATTGCTGGGGCACGGGCCTCCCTCAATCACATGAGGGGTAATTGCCATACTCACCACGCTTGGCAGACGGGTTGGCGAGGGTTTTGATATAAATGCAGAGTTTTGCTTCTCTGGGTGCTGATGATCATGCCAGCAGCTTTGTCTTAGTCGCCTTTTACGACACCTCGGTAAGAGTAAGGGGGGCCTATTCTACTCTGCCGGGGACCACACGGCCAAGTAGGGTAAGCTGCCCTCGACTCGATTGAGCGTCGAGCCATGAAGTTAGTTGGTGACGCAGAATTAGTGGATGGTAAATCCCAAAGCCTCGCTCACCGACGTAGAGTGGCCTGTCTATCGGTTGTTTATAGGATGCATTTTGGAGAGTGTTCAAATGAGCTTCACGACCTGATACCACCTTCTCCTTTCTACCACCGGACATTACGGAAGACGACAGGAATCCACCCTTACATTGTGCAAGTCCCACCAGCTCGTACTAAGCGTTTCGCTTCCTCTTTCTTGGTACGAACTGCTAAGGAATGGAACAACTTGCCGGCTTCTGTATTCCCAGAGAGCTACAATTTGGGTGTCTTTAAGTTGAGAGTGAATAGGCTTCTTCTGGGTAAGCACGCTACATCTTAGACCTTATTGTCACTTTCCATCAGGTGAAATGAGGTCAAGTGCAAACCCATTTAATATATAAAAAAAAAAAAAATAATAATAACTGCACTGATGCGATTTATCTCCGGTGTGAGTTAAAATGTGTTGATTTAAAACATATTTTTGCGTGAAACCTTTGTTGCAATGGCTGCATCGGTGTGATTTTTCTCCTGTATGTCTTAAAATGTGTATTTTTAAATTATATTTCTGTGCGAAAGCTTTGTTGCAGTAACTGCATCGATGCAGGTGTTTCCCGGTGTGAATCAATGTGTTTATTTAAATCAACTTTCCGAGTTAATGCTTTTTCGCAATAACTGCATCGATGCGGTTTTTCCCCGGTGCGTGTTAACGTATGTGCATTCAAATGCTGTTTTACTGTGAAAGCTTTGTTGCAACTACTGCAACGATGCGACTTTTCTCCGGTGTGTGTTAACACGTGCCTAATTAAATTCGGGCTTTGTCTGAAAGCTTTGTTACAGTAACTGCATTGACGCGGTTTTTCCCCGGTGTGCGTTAAAATGTGTCGATTTAACATATTTTTCTGTGTGAAAGCTTTGTTGCAACAACTGCATTGATGGGGTTTTATCCCTGTGTGTATTAAAATGTGTCGATTTAACACATTTTTCTGTGTGAAAGCTTTGTTGCAATAACTGCATTGATGGGGTTTTATCCCTGTGTGTGTTCACACAAAAACAGCATTTAAATGAACATATGTTCATTTAAATGCTGTTTTTGTGTTAAAGCTTTCTTGCAACAGCTGCATCGCTAAGGTTTTTCACCGGAATGTTCTGTCAAATGGTTTATTAAGATAAATTTATGCGAGAATCCTTCATTGCAGTATTCGCATAGATACCGGTTTGTTAGCGTTTAGTTCATTTACAAAATCCCCCTCGTTTGAGATTTTACTATTACGAACGCTGTCATACAAAATATTACCATCTGCCAAATGCGTTCTTATATGAAGTATAAAACTCGGTTTGTTACTAAACACTTGTGTACAATGATCACATATGAAAGACATATGGTGGTTTATTTTTGCATGTTTTGTTAATAATCTTGAGGATTTGACATTAATTCCACATTTGGTGCAGATATTTTTTTTAATACTGGATTTCAAAAACTTATTTTGAGGTTTAATCTTGACGATGTGAGATCTTATATGGGGTATCAAACTGCGTTTATCATTGAATATTTTTCTACAATAATTACATATGAGAGCTATAGAATGATCGATTTTTGTATGCTCGTTCAGCAATCTCCGTTCGAAGTCGAATCGACCGTTTCGAAGTTAACTCCACATTGGTCGCAAAATAAAATGGTTTTTGAAGTGCATGTTGAAGACTCGTCTGTACCTAAAAGAGATTGTTTCAGAGAGGTTTCATGCTCCGTGCCAGAGCTCCTGCCAATATCCAGGATAAAGTTACTTGTGATTTCAGTGACGTCACAGTCTCTGGCGCCATCTAGTGCGTCGGTCGGTGTCCATTGCTTCGGCGCAGTCCTTCCGTTCCCCGCGCTGTCGGGACATTCACTGGTCAGCAGATCACCTACAAGTAAATACAATCTACTGTTGATTCTGATATCCGTATCACGGGTTGAACTTCCCATATCGGAGTCGGATTAATAAATAAAACAAAGAAATAAATATTTCACAACATCACATATATTGATCTGAGTCCGAGATAGGTAGCTTAAGCAACAGTGTTACGGATATCAGAATCAACAGTGAGATTACAAATATATACATATAATACTTTTACTATGTACGTTTGTAAAATAATATTATTATTTTGTAAGTCCTTACGTGAAATCACGGCACAAGGCCGGTTCTTTGAAAGGCGTACGTGGTAAAGAAAACCACATTTCCATGACCCATATCCTAGACTGATTTTCGGTGCTATTTCTTAAATCCAAACTAAGTATATACCAAACGAATCAGTGCTGGATAGTCATGATACATTTTGAAGCGCTAACTATTATTATCTTACTCTATGAACTAAACTTTAACTTGACTGCCACACGTTCAGGACTTCTTTTTAGGGTTCCGTAGCCAAATAGCAAAAAACGGAACCCTTATAGATTCGTCATGTCTGTCCGTCCGTCCGTCCGTATATCACAGCCACTTTTCTCAGAAACTATAAGAACTATACTATTGAAACTTGGTAAATAGATGTATTTTGTTAACCGCATAACTATTGTTTTATATAATTGGAAGAAATAAAAAAATTGGGGGATCTCCAATTCTCCATACTTGAAACTAAACTTAAAATTTTTTTTTTTCATCAAACCTGTAAGGTATCTATGGATAGGTCTTTAAAAATGATGTTGAGGATTTTAACATAATTTTTTTTCTAAACACAATACTTTGCGCAAGAGACGCTCCCAAAGAGGTAAATTGTGAAAAAAAAAATTGTTTGAACCAGATTTATGTGAGTAGTTTTTTTTAAGCGGTCTTTAAATCATACATAAGTGTAATAACATTTTTTTTGCCAAAAATAACTATTTTAACTTAACAATTTACCTTTATTTATCGATTAATGTTATTCAAGAATGACTTGTTCAGCAAAATTTAAATAAAACTGTAATTAAAAACAATTAAAAAATACTTATTAATCACTCATTTAGCACAAAAATAGTTATTAATCACACAATTAGCTCACATTATTTTTAATTATTACAATATTTATCTAAAAATAATGAATATTCGGTATAAAACTTTTTATTGTTATAAACCAGTAGTTTTAATTTTTTGATATATTATTTTAAATCCAATGGTACATTTATTTTCAAAACTATTGACTCTTAGTACAAATCAAAGTAAGTACTTGCTGATACGAATACGTTTTACATTCTAAAAATTAAAGATTTTAAACAATAGCATAAACTTGTCACTACCTACATAAATAAAACGATTGGCAACCCTGTATTTAAGTTTCCTTTTAAATAGGCACATTTTTGATGTAATTGAATAGTACATAATAATAAATAAATATTTTACAAGATCACATAATATTATATTTTAAATGTTATTGGTTGGTGTCATTGAACACATGCTCTGCATCACTTTTTTGCTGTTCCAAGAGGAGTTGCTTGAACTGTTTTGTTAATGTGTTCAGTGTTTGATTTCAGGGTGTAAAACGGTGGGGGCAGGTCATTCCAGCAACGGGATGCAGCGTATTTGAAGGAGCCACGAAATGCTGCAGTACGTTGCTTAGGGGTAGAGAAAATTGGTGCACAAGCGCTTTCAGCATACCTACTACGATCCTCCACCCATTCGAGCTTATCGTACAAGTATCTGGGCCGGCGGTTAGATGCAGCTTTCTACGTGCTTCCATCTTGATCAAGCCAGCAGCATTGAGGAAGGGTGTCACATGTGACCTTGGAGGAACTTTAATGCAAAAACGGGCGTTTTGAACTCTTTGAATGAGTTTAGAAGACTTGGCAAACAGACATGGCCCGTGTACTGTGTTACAGAAGTTAAAAATACTCAGCACCAAGGACTCACACAGGGCAGTCTTTAACTCCTCTCTCAGGTTTGGTCTCATTTTGTAGAGCAGTTTCAGTCTATAGAAGCCATTCCTGTCACACTCTGCTATGTGGCTTTCGAACCTGAGATTGCAATAAAAAATAAGTCCTAGGTTTCTAGCTCTTTCTACTCTTTCTATTGCGGTGGTAGAATTGGGTAGGGGTAGGGCCTTAAGCCCTAAAAATAAAATAAGAAAAAATAAAAGGCGCATATTTTTTTTATAAGTTTTAACTGATTTTATATACAAATTCAGCAACGAATAACCAATTTCAAAACGCGGAGCGAGAAACAGCGACGTTTGTGCACCGCTACAAACGTCTCAGTTGCACAATACAAGTTTTCAGATATTTGTATGAAACACAATTTTTGCGTCCGTTTCTTGCTCCGCGTTTTAAAATTGATTGCTTTTTGCTGCATTTGGTAATAAACTCAGTTAAGGTGACGGGGAGGGCACACTAGCGACGCGAATGATAACTTTACATTCCCAAGACCTAAAAATTTACTTCGCAGTCTACGGCTTCCAGGTCAGGAGACAGTCGAAGGTTACAAATTTGCCGTTTTTAATATGTCCACTTCGGACTGAAAATACTGTTACAATAATTGGTTTGAACTAGTTCAAAAGTGCATCGATGGACACGGAGTATATTTAAAAAAACAATGAAAATAAAGATTATTGCATTATTTTTGTAGTTTTTTCTATTCCCGATATTTTCAGTTAGGCCCTCGTACGTTCTCTCGCACGGAATATTTGTAGGCACTGAGCTGTCATCGCCCAGGCTCATCAATGGTATATTTAATAGATTAAAATGAGGCTTACTCGTTCTCAGGTCCGACATATCGTCCTCGGATGGCGTCGCCTCATTCGTGTCCACAGCTTCGTCTTCATCTTTGATGTAGCCGCTGGTGTTCTGAATCATCATATCGATTTCAGCCTCCAGAGACCTGATACTTCGATCATCGTTTTGCAACATTTCATCATTTTCTGGAACGATATAATAATAACACCATTATTTTCTGCACTAGAATAGATAAGCTTATCCCAAACAATCTCTAAATCCCACCAGTCTCTCACATCGTCCAATCTCGTAAATCTATTCGTGCACATGAAAGAGTCTATCCAGTGGTTTGAATGAAGAACTGAAGAGGGCGTAGATTCCGCGATGACGTTCGACGTGTATGAATGAAAAATAACATATTAAATGGATGAACCAACAGTACACTGACCTACTCCCGTATCCGCGTCGTCAGCAGGCTCGGCCTTGACGAGTGTCTCAAGATCTGTAGCCTGCTCCTGCAGGAGTAAAAACATTAACAATAAATAAGTTTAGTTTATTGAGTTGCTTCATTTAAGGTGAAGGGTATCAGCACTAGCGACGACAATGAAGTTACCTATTATTTTTTTACAAAGTAAACCATATCATCTTTAACAATTGCGGACATTCGGACACTCGGCAAACATTGGTTACCGCAAAATTGGTTAACGCCAAATGCGGACACTTTTGGCGTTTAGCCATTTTTCGGGTGAAGTTAAAAATGATTGCGACATAACAACATCAAAGTGAAAAATGATTAGTTTGTGAGTATCAATTAGGGTTGCCAGATCGAATCATCCTACTGTTGGGATATGACCATTTTTTGGGATTTTAGTACTTTTGTCATTAGATATCTGATCAATTCTGCCGTCCTGTATGCTGTGGAAGGGGGTCCCCCAGGGAAAAGTTATGTTGTTTTCCAAGTGATTTTTTTACTTTGTCGAGACTTAGGAGGACATAAAAAAAGACAGAAGAATCAATACAATTACAGACCATCTGGCAACCCTATGGATCCACAGAAAAAATATAAATTAACCAACATTGACTACTCATTTAGAATGTTTGTTTACCTGGGAGATTATGTCTAAATGCTCTCGACAGGAGACACCCAGTGATGAGCAGAAATCTGACGCACCCATTAGCCTGATGGATGCTTCTGTAAGCTGGAATATGGTAGCACATTATGAGGCACATCGGTATTAGCAAATCACATTTAACTGTAGGATGGGTACAGCTCACATACTCATCTGACATCATAAGTAAGTAAATAAAGCACTTATAATATTCCATGATACATCATTCGGATTCGCACTCCAACTCACAATCTTTTTTAAACCAGGGAGAAATTCTCTAAGTTACTAAGCTACCGAGGGATGCTAGTAAGCCGACGAATTTTTAAGAGACTTCTATTTGCTGTGAAGCCATTCATCTAAACATAATACATTATTCATTTACCTCAATTCCTCTATCAAGAGCGAACCGGAGCAACTCGTCAGCTTTGACCGACTTCTCCATGAAGGCTTGATGCTTCCTCAGCAAGTGATGGCAAAGGTAGCACACCCTCTCGGGTCTTCTATCTCCATTCAGAAGCTGGAACAATTGAATTAACAAAAATATGAACTTAAGATATACATCTGCCACGTATGAAAAAAATATTAACCACATTATATACAATAATCGCTAGATAGACAATTCCATACTGAACACGTTTCCAACAGCACTGTCAACAGAAATTCCGCATAAAGAAAACACAGTTGCATGTTGACTGCTCCATTAATTTTAGTAAATTTTGAATCAAACCAAACGCATTGTTTCAAATGTAATATATGAAACCAACCCTCTGAAACTTACCTATTTGCACACCAAAAATATTAATTGCACATCAAACTATGATTTTGTTGTGCAATTAGTATTTTTTGGTGTGCAAAGAGGTTATGTTAGGATAGCAATTTATCAATTTTGAGGGAACGTCGAATACAACCCGTTTTTAAATTGTGATTTCCCTCACCGGTACATCGGTGATCCTCTCATAAACATCTTGCAGCGGCGTGTTGGCGATTGTACACAACCGCGCGCCCACCGCTAAACACATCCTGCACGCCGGCGTTGACATTATTAAGATTCACAAACTAAGAAGATGTTTGTGTTGAATTTAGGCATTACAGCTGTTGAATTTCCAGTGTATTACTTATCCACTATCATATTAAATAACTTCAAAACAACTTATAGATTAGACTCGGAGCAGCAAACTGAACACAATCAAAAACAAGTAACTTGTTCTCATGGTGGTCTTTGCCAACAGTCAAGGATCACATCACAGCCTGAAAAGTATTATTATGAAAAGATAATGTACTTTTTAGTAGAATCTACGTTTTAGTAAATACTTAATTATAGAACAATTTTAATTTCCATGCATTTTTACAATACAAACAAGCAATACCAAAAGGACAAAAACAAAACATTAAGCAAGCACGGGGCTGTAAATCTTTAATAAAGAAATGTCACTTTTGTCTACGCTAACTGTCTGTCTGTTTTTTTTTTTTTTTTTTTTTTGGTCCCAACCCGCGCGCGGTGACGGCCGCACGTGTGATTCCGCCAATGTCAAGTGTTTAGAGAGACACGTTATATATTAATATTGACCGGTTCAATTTTAAGGTCTCCGATCTATTTTGAGGTCTTCTCTTTTGTTAGGGCCAGCATCTAAAACAAATTAAAGCAGCACATATAGACAACACAGCAGGCACAAAGGCACATAAACGAAAGACAGAACAGAACAACATTTAACAATGATAATGTAGGGGTGGGAGTAAAATTATAATTTTATATCGTATACACTTATATATTTACATAGATATTTTAAATAGTGGGAAATAGGGAGGGTTAATAGATTAATGGAAATTTAGAGGGCGGAGGATTTTGGGTGGTAATACTTCATATAAGGATGTGGGGTATTTGAGCAGTTAAAAAAAGTATGGTCTGTGGTTCCTTCGTCTATGCCGCATTCGCATATGGAGCTGTCTCTCACGTGGATTTTGTTTAAAAAAACCGGTGTACACACGGACCAATGCGAAGGCGACATATCGTAGATATAACACGCTTATCGTACAGCCTGTATTTTGTGTTAAAAAACCACGGTCTCCTAGGTATCGATGGCTGGACACTCTTGTAAAAGATGCCTTTGGTTCTGGACGTCTCGTCAAAACGGATTTGCCATTGTTCTGTTAAGGCCTTCGTTGCCAGTGGTGAGATATCACACGAATATATCGAATTAATGGGCGATCCATTCGCGACAGCTTCTTTTGCCCATGTATCGGCTTGTTCGTTGCCACTTATCCCACAGTGGCCAGGGATCCAAATTAATACAATTTGTATATCTTTGGCGCTGCATTTGAAAAGGGCCTCTTTAATTTTAAAAATAATAGGGGAAATCGATTTCAATTTAAAGCAGTTACTCGATATTGCCAGAAGAGAACTTTTAGAGGTCTGTAAATATTATGCATTTTTTGAGGTTGTGGGTCAGGACGAAAAGGATGGCTTCCAGGATTGCTAGAGCTTCACCAGTAAACACTGACGTTTCTTTTGGAGATTTGAAGCTAAGAAGCACCTTGTATTTTGGAATCCATACCGCACTACCAACCGGGCTTTCATCCATCGCTTTGGAGGCATCAGTAAATATGGGCAACCATTGTTGCCAGTCCTCATTTAGGCGTGGGTGAATTTCTCGTTAGCAAGTGGGTTCATTCTTAGTAAATCCAAAATCGAATAAAATGTTCGGTTCCAAAATCAAGGCGTCGTAATTAATTTGGAAAAGGGGGGGTCGATTCGAATTGTAGCATTGAGTATGACAGGGAACGAAGTTTTCTGAAGCTTTGGATAATTCTAGGGGGATCTTTATGAGTCCCAATATTTGCTTGAAGCTTCGTAGATCAGATCAGATAGAGCTTGAAGGCGGGGGATAAGTGGGTGGCAAACTGACTGGTTTGTTCTATAAATGAATCTATCTGATATATACTGACGACGGAGGTCTAATGGGGGCTCAGCACCATTCCACTTGCAAGGCGTTAATTGGGGAAGATCTCATGGCACCCAGGACTATTCTAAGAGCTCTTGCTTGGATCTTGTCGATTCTGTGGAGTGCCCCTTTACTGCATGGGTTCTAATAAAAAGGACCCGTAGTCGAGGTGGCTACGAACTATAGCATTGTATAGTAGTTTTTTGACTATACGGGTGGGACCCCCACCAGACAACGGAAAGGGATCTTAGGACGTTCAAAATATTTTTCGCATTTTTGGACCACATAGTTGAAGTGGGCGATGACCGACAACTGGAGGTAAAGACTGCCCAAGGACTTAACTTTAACATGAATTACTATTGTGCTTGGTTGTCGAGGAGAATTTCAATATCCGGATATGTCTTTTTCCTTGTGAATACCACAATGTTACACTTAGGTTATGGAACAAACTTAAACCGTGTTCATCCAGCCAAACCTTTTAAATATAGTAACGCGGAAATTGTCGGTACGAGAGTCCTCACTAGAACTGCAGTTGATAGAGGCAAAGATCGTTCAGCAATTGGAGGATATGGCTAAAACAGGATACGCTTTGTTCCAGGTATAAGTGTAAAGGCTGTACAGGATTGGATTAGTACGGATCCTTTGTGGAAGGCCCTGCCATAACGTTCTTGGGGGAGGATATGTGTTGAAAACCTTATTTTAAGTACCCTGCCCATTGCAATAGATTGATTGTACAATTAACTAGCCTAACAGGGAGAATCAATCGAAGCATACTTCCTCTTCTGAGCACCGGAAGCAGGCATTGTCGTAGGCAGGATGCGATATCCAGGGAAGACCCCTACCAGTTACTTGGTTTGTAAGGGCGTTCGAATATTCCGTTACCAAAAATACTCAAGCATCCATTGTACCCTAAGATTTACGGAAGCCAAAATTGAGTACGTGCCAAAATACCTTGGCTCTCTTACTAAATCCACTCAAGGCGGATTTAATCAGGTGTTTCTAGGAATTTGGACAAGAGGTGGAGGAAAGGGCTATAGGTCTATAGGCATGAGGAGCTTTTAGGATCGTTATACTGGTTAGGATGGGGAGGATTATCTGGGATTTCCATGATCCGGAAAGTCGCTGATTTAATAGATCAAGTTAATTAATTCCAGGAATATCTTTTCTCCTACGCGGACCAAGGTGGCAAATAAAGGAGTAAGGGATACATCTCGCACGGGGAAAAAAAAAAAAAAAAAGGGTGTAAAGTCCTTAAGACCTCGAACACACAAACGAAGCTCTGATATTGAAAAGGGGAGGTCGAAAATCTATCCTCAATCGCTAGGACAGGGAGATGGAGAAGGGAGGATAATTTTTATCGGGGGCACGGGGTTGGGGATAGTTATTAGAAAAGTATCTAACCACGTCGATGGACATTGGAACGAGGGGGGAAGGATTAACAAGGGAGCCACGGAAAGGAGTATGACGTTTTTCCAATTAATGTGGAAGGGGATACTAGGAGCGAGGTTTCACAAAACTTGATCCAGCCCTTTTCTTTTTTGTACTTACTTAATTCGCGTTAGTTCTTGCAGCGACCGTTTATAGTCGAGATAGTTTCCATAGTCATTGCAAGCCTTGTATTTCTTTTCGCTTCCTTTCGCCGAGTAACATTAAAGAACATTCAGAGTCCCACCACCGGAGGAGGAGTAGTTTATTTCGTTTGGGTTCCAAAGGGTATGCTTGCATCAGCAGCAGATGTCAAGGCTTCAATGAATATGGAGTACTTATCTTCGACGGAAGTTGGTGGGTCATCTGTCATCCTAGAAAGAAGGAGGTCTGCTGTGTGGTAGAAAATTTAGACCAGTCCAGCATCACGACTTTATACTTAAGGCGAGGAGGTGGAGCAGTGGAAGGGATAGTGGAAGATGGTTTGGAGATAACAATAGGGAAATGGTCACTACCATGGGACTGGAACAGGATTTTCCACGAACAAAGAGAGGCAAGGTTGGAGGAACACGCAGAAAGGTCAACGGCCGAGCGAGGATCCTGAGATGGAGTAGTTAGTCTAGTAGGCGAACCGTCGTTTAGCAGCAAAGGTTAGAATCCTCAAACAAGTCTAACAGATCAGAGGCGAAAGTATCACATGAGTGAGAGCCCCATGCGATGTGGTGTGCATTAAAATCCCCTAGAACCATGATGGGGGGAGGAAGAGAAGACAGTATACGGCGGAGTTCAGGAATAAGGGTAAGGAGGGGTGGGGTATATAAACTGACACAAAAGAAATATCCATGACTCGTACAGCCACAACATTAAAGGTTGGGCTGTGAGTCGGGATGGAAAGAGAAGTATAAATATAAGATTTTTTAATTAAGAGGCACTTCCTCCATAGCCGTCGTCCCTGTCATCCCTGAAACAGGCATAACCAGTGACCCGAAATCGGGCCCCAGGCTTAAGCCATGTCTCCGAGATGGCAGCGACTGCTATGGAGTATTTATAAACATATATATAATTTCGTTTTTTTTATATGACGGATACTTTTACAGTTCCATTGTAGAAACTGCGCAGTGTCCATTCATAGCCATTCTGCGACGGGTCTTCGAGCGGCTGGTTACTAAGCTACTGAGTTTAGAACAGTTGGTAGGGCACGGTTGGGCGTTAAATTGCATCACTAAATTCGAGATCAGATAATTTGGATTAGTGTGCTTAATTAAAGGATTGCAATCAAAAGGTCCATTACTGGTTGTGTCTGTAGGAGTCTGGTGTTTTTTTTTCGGAGGGCACATCCATTTGGTAAAGAAGAAGACGGGTTACTAATTATAGCTTGGGGGGTCTGTATGTTCATAGGCATTTGGTAGTGGCGATCTAAAACGGGGGCTTAGGGGTCACTGTCTTTTTATATACCTTTGTCATTGTAGGGGGAGTCTGGGTGTGGGGTAGGGGGAGGCCTGGGTTGGGGTTACCTGCGAGAAAGTGGTGTTCTTAACTACGTCACTATAGGGACGCCTAACATTGGCTATACGAGCGGACGCGTCAAAGTATGGAATGCTCTCCTGTGCCATAAGTATGCTTAATCTGTTTCTGTCTTGCCTGTTCAGGACAGCACCTACTTATGGCAAAATGTGCTTCCTGAGCAATGTAGGCATGTGGAAGCTTCTTCTAATATGTTGCAGCTATCACCAGTGTGTTCCTGAGCACAACGGGTAGCAGCGGAGGCTTAGAGCGGCATTGGGACTTCACATGACCAAAGCGGCCAGCAACTAAAGCACTGAATGGTGGGCAGCTGATTATGTATGCACTAACAGGGCTGTGTGGAAGGAGTATATTTTTCAGGCAGGGTTTGGCCAGAGAAGGTCAGTACCACTGTCTGTGTTGGGGTCCAAACGATGTTACCATTATTGTTCTTTTTTTTTGTTTAATCTACGAGCCTTTAAGATCTTACCGCATTTTCTGGTAATTCAACACTCTCTATGAATTCGTCCAGAGAAACGTCGACTGGGACTCCATGGGTTATTCCCATACGGGTAACAATGTAGGTTGGGATGTTAGCCGAGAACTTATTTGAGGAGAGGAATTCAGAGGAAGCAAAATCGTTTGCCGCAGTAGTACCTGTTGAAAACTCAACAGAGATACGGTTCCTACCAACATTTTTAATTCCGTCCTTTACTATGTTTTTAATCCCCCTTTTTAAAAACAAGTTGACCACATTTAATTGCTCGAATGGCCGTGCCTGCTGCTAGGTCAGGCTCACTTCTGGACACATGAACAACAAACGGTCCGCAGTCGTTTTCTGAATATCGCCTTGATTCAGAGAAACTTGGGTGCAAGTATATCGATTGTACTGAAGCCGATGAATCTATGTCATGTACATTTCTATGGCGTTTATCCGGGTTGGACGTATTCGACGTGTCCAAAGGCAGCTTGTGCTTTCGGGATTCACCCGCGTTATTGATGTTGTCCTGACTATTGAAAACGTCTAAGGACATTGGGGAGTCATCCGGAGGATCAGGGGGTTTGAGAGGAGGGATATCCATTATGATATCGCCAACGACCGGTAAGAGGTTAAGAGATGTAAATAAATGTATTTAATAAATGATTAGTTTTGTTATTTATTACTTACCCAAGACACAAACCACAAAGTTAGAAAGCCAAGAAGTTCAACACAGATAGAAAATACGAAAATAGGCACAAAAACACCTAAATTGAGCACTCGCACGTGTGTCACTCAACTCCAAAACACGGAATCTCTAACTGTCTGTCATAGAACGTTTATCAAAAGATGAGTTGAGAATGAATAAATGAAGAATATCATGTTCTCATTCGTTCATTAAATGAACGAATGGTTTAGACCTCTCACACAAATTAAAAAAGGAAACTGTCAAATTCAATCAGGCAGGATCTGTTCCGTTTTTCAAAAAAAATCTTTATACTAGTAGTACCGGTTGTTAGATCCAACTTTCAAATTTTTATTAATAATAATACTGCGTAGGGAAGTGACGAGTGACGACCCCATCGCCCGTTAGTGAGAGTTGGTGATCTTCACCTTATGAAGAACAACAGCTCTTATTAGTGCAATCAGTCTCCGCAGGGCACCTTGTGGCGAGCTGTTGGTGTGTGGCGACACCACGGACCCGAGACTCCCGGGGGAAACACCATCTGTCCCACAGCTCTTGCCTGCGGCTTGCCTATGTTGGCCGGCCAGAGTGGAGCGCAAGAGATATATGCTCGAAAGGGTGGAAGTGCTCAAATGCGTAATAGCGAGGAACAGCTGAACGGATTACCGGGATCCAGAAGTCGGTGCACACCTCTCTACACCCTTACCTGACCGCGCCGATGTTGCCGCCTTGCCGCCTAATATGGTGCCTGATTTAGGGGAGTCCATCTAGTGGAAGGCGAGTCAGCGTCTGCCATTGTTATAAAGATGAGACATTTTATGTGGCAGGCGTTCCGTTGTCTCGTCAATATCCCGGCAACCAGTCCAGCAATATCCTATCCATAGACCCGGCATAGTTCCCTTCTTATCTGCAATAGTCCTTGCACCTGACGGGTGCTGTCTTTGGCTGTATCTCTTCAATAGTGCAGACGAGAGACAGCATCCGCTAGGTGTACACATCCCCACTTACATTATTGTGTCTCAAAGAGGCCTCTTCCGTACGCCTTCCAAAAGGACCGGCCGGCCTTGTGCCGTGATTTCTCGCAGGAGAGATACAAAATAATAATAATAAGCTGAGAAATAGCATGAAACGAAGAATAATAATAATGATTGCCCGTGGTTGTGGGACGACTGACAAACATAACAATACTAATATTCTATCTACTATAACAGAAAAATTTAGAAAATACACAGAACTCTCTCTCTCTCTCTCTCTAATTTAAGAGCAACGCTCTTGTCGGTGGAGTAGTCTCCATTTCTCTCTCGACTCTGCCAGCACCTTCAATTCCTTGTATGACATGACATTTAATTGCCTTTTCCTTAAGTTGTTGGACGTAATTTCTTCTTGGTCTTCCTCTTCCTCTCTACCATTATTATTTTGATGAACATGCCATGCCGCACTAGGTGTCCCATCATATTTCCCCTCCTGATATCTATAGTTTCGAGCAAATACCGCTTCTCCCCTACCATTTCTAAAACTTCCTCATTCGTTTTCTTTTCTATCCAGCTTATGCCTTTCATTCTTCGCCAACATCACATCTCAGAAGCCTCCAATCTCTCTCTGTCTCTTTGTTTCATTGTCCACGTCTCACAACCGTATAGAGCAATGCTCCAGACGTATAATTTTATAAGTTTTTTCCTTAGTTTTAGAGATACGTTTGATTTAAATAGGTGCTTTTTACTGTTAAATGCTGTTTTTGCCATGGCTATTCTTGCTTTAATGTCTGGTGTACATCTGGAGTCAAATGTTATTAAACTGCCTAGATATTTAAATGAACTAACTTGCTCTAATTGCTGGTCTTCTACCAAAAGACCAGAAATAAAAGACACAGAAGTACAGGACCAAATAAAGAGTATTGAAGATGGATCGCATAATAATAATCCTCCAACCGATTACGGCTACGGCGGCCAATCTCAACGATCAGCCACGTACGCAGGATATATTATAGTGCTCAAGTGTGTGCGCAAACACAAGTGCACTCTCTATTCCCTTGCCGTCATAATCCGATGGGACACTAATGTGACACGACCGGAGAGGAATCAAGCGCAGGACCAACAGCTTAACGTGCTTTCCGAGGCACGGAGGTACCAGACCGCCAACTTCCAGACTCCGGGTTACCACTAATCATTTCTTGCCGAAAACTTAGGTACAAATTTTTGGCCCGACCCGGGGATCGAACCCGGGACCTCTTGCGCAGCCGGCGCTTTTAAGTGCGACCCTCTAACCACTGCGCCACCGAGGCAGTCATCGCATAACCATAGTGCCAAAAGTAGTGTCCACCACTGGCGTCATACCTAAACAGTTGCATATTAGTCTCAATAGTCAACAGTTGCCAAACACTTGCATGATAGTCCGAAAATGTTTACAGCTTGAATCGGATTCTCGCATCTTAACAACTTTTCCTCTACAACTTTGCTAGGCAAAAAGCCGGCAATTTTGTTAGCGTACCTCAAAGTGGGAGAATATATTTATATATTTCAAACAAAATAATAATAATAAAGCGTTTATTCTCACCATAGTTATACAAACATTTCTGATAATAATCTATGTAAACAACAATCTTATGGTACAAGAAATCCTTATAGAATGTAAGTAGTTTACAAAAAAACAAACTATACGTTATCGGCACAGTGAAGTGGAAGTGCACAGTAAAGAATTGGGCAGTGAACGCAGTGTGGTGGTGCTAGTATCGCTTTTGGCGCCATTACACGAGGACAGGAGTCGATGGAGAGTCAGAGACGAGTGCACTTCCCTCCCAGCCACCGTCACGAACTGTCGTCGTGCCTACCATCGAACCTGTCACGTTCACATACTGTGTGTGTGTGTGCGTGAGTGTATAATTTTATTTTTGGCAATACATTAAGTTCATTCAGAACCTGTGTTAACTTGAAAGTTTCAAATGGAAGCCCCATAAAGCGATGACGGTGACGAGCCACCCGAGCCACCTACCGCTCCGCTTTTTCTCGCGCCGTCATAATTATGTCTTATTTCGCCATTTTATGGGCGCGGCCATCTTGGATTTGACATTTTTTTATAGTGTATTGTATTGTATTCTACTACTAAAACCCTTTTATTTAGTACCTATATCGAGGGGGGTTGTCATACAATATGTTAATCCAACACTTTGTGGCGGCGCCTTCTTGGATCAACTTCCATCTAACATAGCTAAGAACCTAGGGTCGTAAAAAGTATTTATTTATTTTTATTTATTTATTTATTTATTTAATATAATTATACGGGATAAACCCAATTACATAATTATACATAATCAGCTCTTATTGTATTTATAAACACATATCAATTTTATTTACTAAGGACTTAACATTATCGGTAAATATGTCTAGTTCTGGATGCAATGTCAAGAGTGCGTTAAGCGTGTGATGCATGCGACAGAGCGGCGACTGCGCACGCGCCGCCGTGCGGCACGGCGGGGGCGCGAACAGCCGATGCCTGCGACCAGAGCGTATACGCAGATACTTATCAGGGACAAACATGCGCGATAGATGTTCAACACAATCAGGCGAGTCCAGGCTCCCGCGCAGTATCGCAATAGCAGTGGAAATCTCTACCCGTGTCCTCCTGACCTCCAAAGAGTTCATCTCCAACATTCCCAGCAAGAACATGGTAGGATACATAAAAGGATAATATCCATATATCCGCTTATAATAATAACGAAGGAAAGCCTTTTGCACTTTCTCTAACATTAATTTATACTTGGCCTCGTGAGGATTCCAAACACACGCACTAGATTCCAAAGAGCTTCTCACCAGACTAGTAAATAGAAGTCTTATGACATTTGGACTCTGGAAGTCACGCAAATTACGCAAGACAAACCCCAAGCGACGAAAGCAACTACGAGTGAGAGCGGAAATGTGCGTATTGAACGTCAGGGCAGTATCAAAGGTCACACCCAAGTCCTTCATAGAATTTGTGCGATCAATGACATCAGCACCCAAACTGTAGTTGAAATTAGTAGGATTACGCTGACGACTGAAAGTCATGACAGTACACTTACTGCAGTTAAACTCCAACCCATTCAAGTTACTCCATTTAAGAAGGCAATCGACATCTCTTTGAATGAGTTCGCAATCTGTGACATCACTGACCTCTGCATATAATTTCAGATCGTCAGCATAAAGCAGGCATTTCGAATATTTCAGAACATCCACCACATCGTTTATCATCAAAAGGAAGAGCAAAGGCCCAAGTATGGATCCTTGTGTCACGCCAGAGGGTGTTGGATAAGGTTGTGATACATAGCAACCGTAGCGTACATACTGCTGACGCCCTTCAAAGTAATTAGACAGCAAATGGACAAGTTTAGAGGAAAATCCCATAGAATCAAGCTTTGCTAGAAGGATTCTACAATTAACCCTGTCGAAGGCCTTGCGATAGTCGAAGTATAAAACATCGACTTGTTTGCCTTTATCCATTGTCTTTGAAACGAAATCAACCAATGACAACAAATTTGAAGTTACCGATCTTCCTGGCCTAAACCCGTGTTGTTCGTTACAGATGTATGGCTGGATTTGTTTAAGAATTATACTATGGATTAGGATTTCAAATACCTTTGCAGGCGCTGAAAGGATTGCAATTGGTCGATGTTCCTCGACAAGCGTTTTGTTATTGCTTTTGGGGATAGGTGTAACACGACTTACTTTCCACCTCGGAGGATAAACACCATGATGGATAATGAGGTTCATTAGGTGACAGAGAGGGATAGCAAATGCCTTCCTACACATCTTTAAGAGATCCGCCGGTACACCATCAGGCCCTGGAGACCAGCTAGATTTTAGCCTGCCAATTGCACTCTCAACATCTCTAACTGAAAGGTCACCAACATCTATGTGCGCATATGTTGGAATAGAAGTAGGTGCTGATTCCAGTGTTTGTTGGTCTCGAGTGTATACGCTCGAAAAGTGATCCGCAAAAGCGCTGGCTGCATCAGAACCTGTATACCGAAGACCATGATATGTAACACTTGGCTCGAAACCGCCTTCGGACCTTAAACTGCTCATGTGACGCCAGAAACCGCGAGGATTTGAGTGCAGATCTTCTTCTAATTTTGCAATGTGAGATTTGTACGCTAATGAGATTCTTATCTTAAGGCAGGCTCGAAGATTCGAGAAGTGAATGTAATTCATTTGACATTTGGATTGCTTCCAGGCCCGATGCAGTTTGATTTTCTCTCTGATATCTTTGATGATGTCTGCAGTAAACCACACCGGATATCGTCTAACAGAAGACTTTGACCTCAGCTTTTTTGGGGCAAGACTGTCAAAGATAACATATAGTGAGTCATAAAAAGTTCCAAAGAAGAAGACAAATCTTGAGATTGTAGTATAGCAGCCCAATCTAAATTATCTATAGAACAACGCAGAGCAGCTCGGTCGACCCTATTAAAGTTCCAATCCTTACTATTATCAATATTACTTGGTTGGATGGACCCGCACTGAACGGTAGTCTTGATGGCAATGGTAATGTCAAGTGGTGGGTGATATGGATCTGGAGGCACAAGGCCTCCACACTCACAATTGGAAACTGTAACAGCACTTACGCACTCCTGTGTTAATACAACATCCAGTTTACCACCATAGGTATTAAAAACATTATTTCTATCTACTAAGTTTAAAATAAATAAAATAAAATAAAAAAAAAAATAAAATAAAAAAATCTTTATTCAATTTAGGTCCACACAGAACACTTATGAATGTCAAAATAGGTACAAAATATCTACCGCTGGTTCGGAATGTCGATTTCTACTGAGAAGACACCAGCAAGAAACTCAGTAGTTACTCTTTTCAAATATTGATGTTGTTACAGAGTTTCAATTGAGAAGAGAAAAAAATACAATTATGAAGGTTAATAGACTACTATGAATAACAACTCAAAATATTAATCAATTAACATGACCAAGAATCCTTATCATTTAAATAGTCTTGTACACTATAGTAACCTTTCTTCATTAGGCAGGTTTTGATATGAGACTTAAACTTATCCAGTGATAGGTTAATGACATTTTGTGGTATCTTATTAAATATCTTAATACTTAAGCCAACAAATGAATTACCGATTTTATGTAGTCTGAGAACCGGGACGGCAAGCCTATGTTTATTTCTAGTGTTAAGACTATGACTATCGGACTTTTTTGGAAAAGTGTGCAAGTTCTTACGTACATACATAATGCAGTCGAGGATAAATTGGGAAGCCACGGTTAAAATATTAATTTCTTTAAATATTTCTCTAAGTGAGTCACGTGATCTAAGGCTGTATATAGCGCGGATGGCCCTTTTCTGTAATACAAAAATAGTTTGTATGTCAGCAGCAGACCCCCACAACAATAAACCATATGACATCACACTGTGGAAATAGCTGAAATATACCAGCCTTGCCGTCTCGATATCAGTCAGACGCCTAATTTTTCTTACTGCATATGCAGCGGAACTTAGTCTTCCTGCCAAGGCAGCAATATGGGGACTCCACTGCAATTTCGCATCTATAGTTATACCGAGAAAAACTGTGGAATTAATGATTTGAATAGATTCATTGTTCATCTTAATACTAGTATCGACCTGCCTTACATTTGGCATGGTGAATTTTACACATTTAGTTTTCTTTGAGTTAAGCAGTAAATTGTTAGTCGTAAACCAGTGCAATACCTGCGAGAGAGTATCATTTACGTCGTCAATTGATTCTTTATATCTATCAACCTTAAAAATCAAGGAAGTGTCGTCAGCAAATAACACTATCTCACATAGATCTTTCGTAAAGTATGGAAGGTCATTTACGTATATTAAGAACAACAAAGGCCCCAATATTGAGCCTTGGGGCACACCCATTAATAGAGGAGCGCCAGAAGAGTCGATTCCATTAACATTAACCCTTTGAATTCTATCAGACAAATAAGATTGAATCATATCAAGTGCGTTATTCAATACACCGTAATGCCGTTACAGAAGTTACAGAAGGATATGAAATAACAATAATAACATTTAATATGCATTGACGTACTATTAAGATTAAGGTCTCCTAAGATTACAACGGGTCCTTTTATGGTATTAATAAAACTCTCAACTTTATGGAACCAGTCCAGATAAACACTGTCGGCAGAAGAGGGGGGTATATACACTACACAAATGAGCATAGTACGAGATTTTATGGCAACAGATGTCCAAAGGTCTTCACCAGTTAAGGTCTCAAGATTATTTAGGCGGGACATGGTAAGTCCAGGTCGGGCAGCCAGCATCACTCCTCCACCCCAAGAGCCACGATCGCGACGAATAATACTCCAGCCATTTCTGGCCACTTCAGCATCGTTCACAGAGGCATCCAGAAAAGATTCAGTGACAGCTACCAAGTCCTGATCAAGCAGTACCATGTTTTTATTCCAAGTACTGAGCTTAGTTTTTAATCCACGCACATTTTGGTACACTATATCGACCGAGAGAGTTGACCTTGTGGTATTTCGGGAAATATTTAAATTATAAAGCGACGTACTGCTATTCTCCGCCGCGTCCAACGTTTCTGGTAAGTTTTCAGCGTGTACTTACGTCCGACTGTCGTTGCGTTGATCTTGTCGAAAGGGACGTCTCCATGGCTTAATGCATACATTTTCTGGCCAATTATTTGGTGCTAATATAAGTTCAGAGGCAGCCGCCGGAGTGCATACTTTGAATGACGCATAAGGACCACGGGCCTTCAGGCTCTCCACTTTGAGATCCGCACATCCAGTAATGTTCGTAACATGCGCCTTCACTTGTTCCTCGGTAGTTCCCAGTTTGAGATAATATAAATGAAAACTACGTTGCCTCTCAGAGCCCTGAAGCTCAATACTACCTGGAGCAGCAGTGCCACGTCGCAGCCCGACAGGACCCCGAGCACGACGCTGTTTAAGTTCTTCATTTTGCGGTTCTATATCTGCATAAGAAGTATCATTAAATGAAGTGTTCGGCACTCTCCTATTGCGACGAGGTTGCTTGGTTACTTCATTCCATCCTTCCTTGTTCTTGCTTTCATGAGCTTCAACCGGCAGCGAGAAGAGCTTTCCCTGGTTATGACCGATTATATTTGAAGTATTTAGAGATGAGGTAGGATGCATTACAGTGGTTGTAGTTTTATCGGCTACCGCAGCCGACGGAAGAAGCTTCTCCTTGTCTACACGCTCCAAACTTTTTACAACTGCAGCAACATTATCAGTTAAGCGACCAAGCGATTCTGAAAATACTGTAGTCGCTGTCTCAGAGAAAGACTTAGCAATCAGATCATGCATGCGTTCAGAAAAAAAGAGATGTAGCTCCTCACGTATAACAGTTCTAATCTGCTCAATTGTCGGGAAATACTCACATTCTCCTGGCAGGGATTCATTTATAAATTGTGATTTACCTGGTCCCCGCCGGAGTGTTACATTATCGGGACTTTCCTTAGATGAACGGACAGGAGTATTGGTGTTGTCCTCTTTAGGCGCTCTGCATAAACATGCCTGACATTTCCAAGCCGCCTTATGATCTTTCGACATCGTGTTTAAGAATCTCTTTTCAGAAACATTCGCACAAATGAGGTCATAGTGATCATGACAGAGACAACATTGCAAATATTGTCTGCTTTGTATAGCAGTGCGACATCCAGCACAGGAAACAGCAGACATCATAAACAAAGAAGACTCACTTCTACCACGGCACTTGCAAATGCGAAAACGTATCGCCCGCTTGTCGCTGCGCTTCGTGGTAGCGGCGCCTGTCGGCTGCCGTCGGGAGTCCTCGGCGCGTTGCTTGTGGAGGTTGCGGATAGAAGTTTCGACCGCTCTGCGACAACTGCCTATAGCCGTATGAATAAAGATTCGCTACTCACGCCAGAGTTCAGTGGATCGAATCCCAGCAGAAACGGCTTAAGCCTTTTCAATCTTTGTGTGATGGAGACTTCGGATTCGCAGGGGCGGATTCCTGATCTCTTGAGCGGCAAAGCCCGGGGCTTCCAGATATTTAAAATATAAATATTTAATAAATTCGAATTGACTTCGACACGTCTGTTCGCAACTAGTAACGCACAACGACACAACAACAGTATTGAAATAATACTGGCCAATTTTACTTTTATCTTTGGAAAGATGAACGGAGAGAGCGGTCATGAATCCAATGGGGAGGATAAAGGTTGACAGCGCACTTCATACAGCGCGCAATACCTCCTTGCGCGCACAATCCCACAATTGCGCGCACAATCCAAACAATCGGGAGAGTCACAAGGAGGTATAGGAGATGTACATTGGCGGCGGCAATAAGTACAATAAGGCAATCCGTTTGCTCGTCTCTGCAACCTATTACAAAAGCCGCTGCTCGCTATTTGGCTCGACACTGCCGCTTGTCCAGATTTTTACGAATACGAAAGACTCGACACTGACTGCCTCATTTGTAGTCATTCATATTGGCCTTCCCATGAAAGTGGCCGGCCGAATTGTTTTTATACAGATGTGCAGAACTAGCTATTTGGAACCAAAGTTATTTTGGCACGGAAGTTGTAAGATTGACTCAAGCTCTTAAAAAATAACAAATGTATGAAACGATCGAATCTTCGCACTCGTATAACTTTGCTCACAGGGATCCTAACAACTTCCGTGCATTAATAAAAACCTCAGTCCTATTGCAAGCTCTCAAGCGAAATATATATTCAACACTTGATTGGCCATACAGGCATACATGTCAGTAGGTATATACCTAAATTGGCCCCAATCCGATGTTTACTCGGGTCATTCGATAGATGTCACCAACCGTGGCAGCCCTCAAATCCTCATATCGCCAACACAAAACTAATGGACGCTAACTCGCTAATGACAGTGCCGGCACAAGGACCCCCGTCCCTGTCAACACAGGGTATCCTAGTTCAGGCAAAATATCAAATATAAGTACTATATATAAGATTGTGACCATAAGTTTGTAATAGATTTAAGTTATTTGCAATAAATATTTTATTTTATTATTATTATTTATTTATTTAACAATAAAAAAATATTTTAAAAACAAGCTTTTATTATGCACGAAAAATAAACAAAGACATTCATAACATTCGTAGTTTTTTAAACTTTACAAGTAACAATATATTGTTTTAAACTTTCATGGTCACTAACATTAGAATAGTTATTTACGAAATATCGGAAACTCAAAAATAAGGTACATGGTAGAAATCTCGTAAATAACTATTCTAATTTACAAGTTACAATCTACAAAAGTGTTCAGTTTAACATGAGCCCAATTCTCGTGCTCGTGATATTTTGAAAACATGGCGGATATCACTTGAAAACCATACAAAAAAACTATGTTTTAGTGATATATGTCGTATGAAAATAAATGTCACGAGCACGAGAATTGGGCTCCTGGAGCCCAATTCTCGGGACGTGCGATAAAATGTCTTATTTTCTGTAATGTCACTTTTCCAATGTCGTACGAAAATGTCACCAAAATGTCACAAAAGTAAAAAAACTCTATTCTCGTGCCCATGCGACAGTAAAAGTCACTTCCATAGAGAATGTGGCCCATATCATTTCCGCTAACACGTTCCATTTTGTTGATTGACACAAATATACAATCGAGAAATCTTAATGTTTATTGTTTAAGAATGAATTTAACATTTTCTAGCCTTTTTATATCAACAGTCAATTTTATGTTTGTGTAACATCATAATTATCATAACTGCTTTAAAATACGATCAAAAAACACGGAAAAGAAAATTGATTTCATGAAATTGTAATTCCGTTACACCGATCGAAAGCCAAAAGATTTCTTTTCAGTCTGTAGCAAAAAAAGATGGCAACTGTGGCAAAAAGACGCGTTAAAAGAAAAAATGAATTAAAGAATTTTCTTTACACTGATTTTATTACTGAGATAAAAAGGCTTAATGACAAATATTTAAAGGTATGTAGTGTATACTGGTGAAAATTTGTTCCAATTAAAGAAAATATAAGACAATTTAAAATTCTCAGCTAAACAATCGTTCACACAGAGAATCAATCATCTTCTTGGTTTGTGCAGTTAATTTAAACTTGTTATGTGATTTGAACAACCAAACGTCAATAAACAACAAAACGCGAAACGACTCAAACGTCACGTTGAATTGGAGAAATATCACCAAAACCACCGTGATACTTCATATCGTATGGTCAAGACCATACGATACGTGTCGCACGAAAATATGTGACATATGTCACCATTCGACATCGCGAGAATAAGCATAAACGTTTTCATACGATATCCGCCATGTTTTGTTGATATATGTCGTATGATGATAAATGTCACGAGCCCGAGAATTGGGCTCCTGAGAATGTAGAAAAATATGATACATAAACATATATTATCTATAACCAGTATATTTATATTCTTAAGTGATCTCAAATCTTGTCGCGGCCGAGGGCCATCGAAATTGCGCTTCGATCTATCGAATGCGTGCTATCGGAATCTTTCAAGGCGACGGGTAGGGCACACTAGCGACGCCAATCGATTTTAATTTTTAGCTACTATACCGGATCTATTTTAAACAATTTTGGGGTTACCACCTCTCGGCAAACACTTATACTATTTATTAAATAACCATCAAAAAATTTTGGATCCAACGCGTACGCGAAAAATTGATTAACGCCAAAAGCGGCCACTTTTGGCGTTAATCAATTTTTCGCGTATAAAAACGGACCCAACATATGTGCATGGTTATTTAATAAATAGTTTAAGTTATCTTAAGTTGGAGGTTTTGAAAGTGTTTTTTTTTTTCGTAGAAAGATTTTTCATGCTTTTTTAGAGTCTCATTTCCCCGGCAGCTTGGTTAATATAGCGACAAGTTCCGTGTTTAGCCGCGGGACTTGTTCCGTGGCACGGGCTCTAGTATAAAGCCTGTCAAAATGTTTACTTTTGATTTCTCTATTTGAATTAAGATAATGACATGAGTTGATACAAAAGTTCCCTAACGAGTTGATTTTTGAAGGGTACCTTTCCGCGAGAAAGTTTTGCAATTTAATGGTTGCATCGATACAGTTTTTACTTCGTGTGTATTAACATATGTGTATTCAAAGACTGTTTTTGTGTGAAAGCTCTGTTGCAATGACTGCATCGATGCGGTTTTTCTCCGGTGTGTATTAACATATGTGTATTTAAATCCTGTTTTCGTGTGAAAGCTTTGTTGCAATCACTGCAACGATGCGGTTTTTCTCCGGAGTGTATTGACATATGTGTATACAAATTCTTTTTTTGAGTGAAAGCTTTGTTGCAATGACTGCATCGATACGGTTTTTCTCCGGTGTGTATTGCCATATGAGAAATCATTTGCCGTTTTAGTGTGAAAGCTTTGTCGCATTGACTGCATCGGTGCGGTTTTTCTCCAGTGTGTATTGACATAATATGAGAGTTCAAATTCTGTTTTTGTGTGAAAGCTTTGTTGCAATGAATGCATCGATGCGGTTTTTCTCCGGTGTGATTTGACATAATATGAAAAATCAATTGCTGTTTTAGTGCGAAGGCTTTGTCGCAATGACTGCATCGATGCGGTTTTTCTCCGGTGTGTATTAACATGTGTCTATTTATATCCTGTTTTCGGCAGAAAGCTTTGTTGCAATGACTGCATCGATGCGGTTTTTCTCCAGTGTGAATCAACATGTGTGTATTAAGATTAGATTTCTTAGTGAATGCTTTGTCGCAATAACTACATCGATGCAGTTTTTCTCCGGTGTGTGTTAACCGATGTCTAGTTAAATTAGATTTTTGTGTGAAAGCTTCTCGTTGTGAATTGAAATTGTTTTCTGGTTGCTTTTGAGGGCTGGTGCCTGAACGCTCCGTGTCCGTGCTGCTCTCACCCTCCTGTTTCACTTTCCTCATGACTTCAGTTGCATTCGCTTGTTCTGGTGCAGGCTTCGTTCTTTCAGCGTTTCCTTCACAACATTCACTGGTCATATCATTTGTGATGAATCCACACATTGGTCTTCGGGTGTTGTTAGATTGCTCTATGTCTTGATCCAGTTTACGTCCCGCAGATACACGGACACCTGATCGAAATAAAATCTAATTTTAAAAAGCACTTGAAGATAATCTGCTTAATAAATCATATTTATAAAAGCTTTTATCGACCCTTATAACTTCGTTGGATAAAACTAGAAGCAAGATTAACGTACATTGGCGTAAAGGAAAGGAGGCTCATACTCAGCAGGCCTATACCCGAGCGCGAGAATTGGGGTCCTGGAGCCCAATTCTCGTGCTCGTGACATTTATTATGATACGACATAATTACTTTCCACCTTATCCTAAATCGCGATTTAAAGTTATTACTATACTAAAGCTCATGTCATCCTAGTCCAACGCGTGATGTTAAAAGGGGCTAGCACTAGTTTTGTTCCGGGACTATCCTTAGTCCTCGATTTGTAATAAGGGGGTTTAAGTTTCATGGTATCACTAAAGATGCAAAATTGCAATAGGATCCCCATATTGTTGCCTTGCCGTGTGGGGCCGGCAGATTAGAATAGGCCACCCTCACTCTTACCGAAGTGTCGTAAAAGGCGAGTAAGGTAAAGCTGCTAGCATGATCATCAGCACCCAGAGAAGGAAAACTCTGCATTTTATATCAAAACCCTTGCCAACCCGTCTGCCAAGCGTGGTGAGTATGGCAATTACTCTTCATGTGATTGAGGGAGACCCGTGCCCCAGCAGTGGGGACTTAAATGGGCTGACGATTGTTGCCTTGGCGTCCCTCGTACTGAGCTGTCATCGCCCAGGCTCCATCATATATTTAATATATTGAAATGAGGCTTACTCGTTCGCAGGTCCGACATCTCGTCCTCGGATGGCGTCGCCTCATTCGTGTCCACAGCTTCGTCTTCATCTTTGATGTAGCCGCTGGTGTTGTGAAACATCGTATCGATTTCAACCTCCAGAGACCTGATACTTTGATCACCGTTTTGCAACAGTTCATCATTTTCTGGAACAATATAATAATATCAATATTATTTTCTGCACTACAATGGATTAGCTTATCCCAAACAATCTCTGCATCCTCCAGTCTCTCACATAGTCCAGTCTCGTCAATCTATTCGTCTGAATAAAGAACTGAGGGGGAGCAGATTCTGCAATGAGTTCCACATGTAAGAATGAAAGATAATTGACTGACCGGATGGCGCAATTGGTAGTGACCCTGCCTCTTACGCCAAAGGTCGTGGGTTCGATCCCCACCCTGGACAAACATTCGTGCGATGAACATTTGAGTTTGTTCGGTGTCTGGGTGTAATATATGTATTTAAGTATATATTTGTGTTCCTCTGTTGTCTGATATCTGTAACACAAGTGCTTAAGCTACTTAGTACGGAATCAGGTCAACCTATGAGATGTTGTTAGAATTATTATTATTATAACAAATGGCTCGGATGAACCAACAGTACACTGACCTGCTCCCGTATCCGCGTCGTCCACAGGCTCGGCCTTGACGAGTGTCTCAAGATCTGTAGCCTGCTCCTGCAGGAGTAAAAATATTATCAATATATAAGTTTAGTTTATTAAGTTGCTTCATTAAAGGTGAAGGGTATACAGCACTAGCGACGTCAATGTATTATTTTTTACCTACTACACCATTTCTATCTTTATGACGACCCGATTGGAACAGTGGTAGTGAACGCTGCCTCTGATACAAGGGTTCAGATACATTACAAACATTTGTGTGCATGAACATGTTTGTTTGTATTGGTCTGGGTGTTTGCTATGTATTATAAGTATGTATTTACAAAAGAAAAGTATTATTTTGGTACCTGTTTTATTAATTAAGTATTGTGTTTTCTTTTTTTTTGTTTATAAGTTTGCATGTGGATTCTATTTTTTGTTGATTTTCTGTGTTATTTTATTTTGGTACCAAATAAACATTTTTTCTTTCTTTCTTTCTTTTATATGTATATATTTGTAATCCCACTGTTGATTCTGATATCCGTAACACAGGTGCTTGAGCTACCTATCTGGGAGTCAGATCAATGTATGTGATGTTGTGAAATATTTATTAAAAAAAAAAAACTTTAACAATTATTGTGGACCTTCGCAGACTCGGCAAACATTGGTTAACGCCAAATGCGGTCACTTTTGGCATTAAGCCATTTTTGGGTAAAGTTTTGCGACATAACAACATCAAAGTGAAAAATTATTAGTTTGTGTGTATCAATTAAGGTTGCCAGATCGAATCATCCACCTGTTCACCACCACCTTCACCAAAAAGAAACATAGAATAATGTACCAGTATCACATTCGGGAACAAGTACTTGGCAGAAGTGGGGTTGTTAGGGACTTAGGTCTCTACTTCGGATTTGACATATCGACATCATTACGAGCATATTATTAAAAGGAGCAGCAAGCTTTTAGGATTCAAAATAAGAACCACCAAAGCTTTTAAGAAACCGCAAAGTTTGATATTCTTATATCTTAGCTTGGTTAGGAGTGTCCTGGAGTATTGCTCTCCGGTTTGGTCTCCATCCTATAATGTCCATATCGATGCCATTGAAAAGGTGCAAAGGAAGTGTCTAAGGTATGCATCTTATAGATACAACATGTACTATAATGAAAGACTTTCCAATAAATAAATATTTCACAACATCACATACATTGATCTGACTCCGAGATAGGTAGCTCAAGCACCTGTGTTACGGACATCAGAACCAACAGCGGAATTACAAATATATACATATAATACTTTTCTCTTGTAAGTACATACATATAATACATTGAAACACCCAGACCAATACAAACGGACTTGTTCATGCACACAAATGTTTGTACTGTGCAGGGATCGAACCCGCAACCCTTGGGCCGAAGGCAGCGTTCACTACCACTGTTCCAAACGGGTCGTCAAAAATTTCAATATGATTCCTTTGCAACCTCGTCTTAGTGGATATGACCTACTCTGTCTCCACAAAACAGTGCACTCAACCATTGATGCCCCGGACCTTCTTTCTTCAATCATTTTTAAAACTAGGTACAGATCACGCAACCCGAATCCATTTGCACTTACAGTGTATAAAAACCACATCTCCTCGCAGTGGTAGAGACATCGACATCTTCAATAGCAGTTTTCACCAGTATAGAAGACTTGATACGGACTTATTTTCAAAAGAACAACCCTCGATCCTATTTTAGCGGACCCAACATCTGAGGCAGCTAAGCAATTAGCTGATATTTTTAGTTTAAATGATCCTCTCGTCCCGTGCTGTAACTATTAATCTTTAAGTCATGTTAATTTCGGTTAAGGTTTGATGGGGCTGACATGTACATGAACATGCTGACATGCTATTGTGGCGACTAGACTTACGTGTACATAGCCATCACATTATTTTTATAGTTCATGTATCCCTAGCATTAATTAACCTAGCCTATAATTTGACAGCTGACAGTTGATTTATGTCATCTAGTCTCAAACCTCTTATCTCTATGGTTTTTTCTGCTACTCGACTTGCCGTAACTACGACTGATAAAATCGGATCGCATCTTATAAATCTTGGTGTGATGGTCTTTAAGACGGTGTGTAATGTGTATCCTGCAATAAACCCGTTCTCGGAAGAAAACTCTTTCATTTGGAATCTTCATCCACAACGCAACCTGGGGCTACTCCCCAAAGTGGTGACCCCGACGTGATCCGGTGACCAACCGACGTGCACAGGTGACCAAACGACGTGCACAGGTGACCAACCGACGTGCACCGGTGACCAACCGACGTGCACCGGTGACCAAACGACGTGCACAGGTGACCAAACGACGTGCACAGGTGATCGACGGACGTGCACAAGTGACCTAACGACGTCCGCTGACGACAACGCCGCTGCCTGGCACACCAGCACGCAACCGTGGAAGTTCCAAGCGCCCGAGGACGGACAATAACGCAGCGCGATCAGACTGTCCGGTGAACTACTGCGAAGATTCGTCTCGTGTCGTAGGTCGTTCGTACATCGTGGCCATTGCCGACGACTGCCGACAACTCGACTCAACCATTCCCGCAATCCCGACGCGCCGTCGCAACTCAAAACGTCGCGAACAACGGTTCAAGGACATCACACCAGTGTGTGGACTTCCCTGCGAGCACCTACGGAGGTAACCCCTGGATCTGAGGTACCATCTAACCTTTTATTTTACCTCGATATCGTCGTCGCCGATACGAAGGGCATTTTAACGACGCCACAGTATAGAGAGATAACCAGTAAGACGCCACAGTATAGAAGACAACCAGTACGTCGTCATAGGACCATAGTGAAATTGATTTGTGCGTCGACGCAGTGCATCCCGTTAACCCGTGCGTCGTAATTAACCCTTTAGCCGCGGTCATACAGTGCAGTGTTCGTGTTAGCTTGTAGTTTTAGTCTTAATTAGGATTAATTTTAGTGTAAGTTTTATTGGTTAACATATTCATATTTCATAATGGAGAGTATAGAGGAACGTTTTGCTGCCCTGCAGGCGCAAAATTTAGAGCTGCAGCAACAATTTTAAAACTTATTATTGACAACTAAACCATTGCAGGAGCAAAACATTTCTCTACAAGCTCAATTGGAGCAAGCCTGTAAAGTCGCCTCCCCGCCACACCCTACAGAACCACCTAACATTTGTAAAGTTTCTGCCAAATTGCCGCCCTTCTGGCGCGCACGACCTGCGACCTGGTTTGCGCAGGTGGAAAGCCAATTTAATATCGCTGGCATTACGGTAGATCAGACAAAATATGACCACATAGTGGGCCAATTAGATGAACGTACCCTTAACGAGATCGAGGATATCTTGACCAAGCCCCCTACCAAGGATAGGTACCTGACAGTGAAAACGGAACTGATCCGTAGGTTGTCGATGTCGGAGGGGCAGCGGGTACGGCAACTTGTCAGCGAAGAGGAGTTGGGAGATCGACGCCCCTCACAATTTTTGCGCCATCTTAGAACGTCAGCTGGAACGTCCATGTCAGATGAAAATATCCTGCGCCAATTGTGGATGCGGCGATTGCCCCAGCACCTACAGGCCATTTTAGCTGCACAGGAGGATCTGCCACTTGAAAAAGTGTCTGAACTTGCCGACAGAATCCTGGAGGTTTCTCCTGGCTCACCAGCTCAGGTATATTCGACATCTAATCTAGATATCACAGCACGCCTGGACGAGCTGGCCCGCCAAGTTGCCGCTATGACCAGTGACAACCGACACAGGAGCAGAGGCAGATCATCAAGCGCCAGCAGGAACAGGAACCGAAACAGCAGCCGGTCCCGCGCGTCCCCTCCTGGTCGTGACAGCAGATCATGGTGCTGGCATCATAACAGGTTCCAGGAGAAAGCAACAAAATGCCATCCGCCCTGCACCTGGAAGCAGGCGGAAAACAATCTGGGCTGTCAGTAGCGTCGGCAACAGACAGTCCTAGCTCCAGTCGCCGACTCTTCGTCACAGAGCTGGTATCGCGCCGCCGTTTCCTGGTGGATACTGGTTCTGATCTCTCCTGCTATCCGCGTCGGTGGCTGTCAGCTCATCATCGGGCTACAGACTACCCGTTATATGCCGCTAATGGCAGCGACATCAAGACCTATGGCACAATCCAACTCTGCCTTAACATTGGTCTCCGCAGAGATTTCTCTTGGAATTTCATCATTGCAGACGTAAGCGCCGCCATTATAGGAGCAGATTTCTTGGCTTACTACCATCTACTCCCCGACTGTGCAGGCAAGCGCCTTCTAGACGGGAGGACTGGTCTTCAGTGCAGCGCCATCATCGCCTCCAGCGAGCAGCTAAGCATCAAAGCCGTATCCTGCAATGATATAAATTCAAGCTTCCTGCATATCCTTTCGGAATTCCCTGACATCACGAGGCCGCCAGGAACGCCAAGAGAGGTAAGGCATGACACTGCTCATCACATCAAGACTACTGATGGTCCTTCAGTATCTTGCTGCCCCCGTCGCCTCGCGCCTCAAAAACTGCAGGCCGCCAAAAAGGTATTCGAGGAGATGGTACAATGTGGAACTGCCAGACCATCTAAGAGTCCCTGGGCCTCACCGCTGCACATGACGCCAAAGAAGGACACTTCATGGCGCCCGTGCGGCGATTACAGAGCCCTCAATGCTCGAACAGTCCTAGACCGGTACCCAGTGCGCCACATAGGGGATGTTTGCAACAACATTGCTGGTGCTACCATATTTAGCACAATTGACCTGGTAAAAGCCTACCAACAGATCCCCGTGGCCCCGGACGATGTTTGCAAAACAGCCATCATTACCCCATTCGGACTCTACGAGTTTCCATTCATGACCTTCGGTCTCAGAAACGCTGGACAAACCTTCCAGCGTTTCATAGATCAAGTCGTTTCAGGGCTTGATTTCTGTTTTGCTTACATCGACGACATTCTGGTGTACTCTCGCGACGAGACTCAGCACGCTGACCATCTGCGCGTGCTATTCCAGAGACTTCGCGATTACGGGGTGGTCATAAACCCCGCCAAATGTACTCTGGGAGTCAGCGAGGTTACTTTTTTGGGCTGTCGCATTAGCGCAGACGGTACGCGCCCACCAGAAGACCGGATTCAGGCGCTGAGAGATTTCCCGCCTCCTAAAACCGTCCAAGGCTTGCGCCGGTTCCTGGGAATGGCTAACTACTATCGTAGATTCCTTCCCAGTGCCGCACGCTTACAAGCCCCTCTGGTGGACGCAATCGTTGCCATAAACGGAAAAGGCAACATCCCCGTAGCCTGGACTCCAGAGCTACTTCAAGCTTTCGAAGCTTATAAAGAAAGCTTATCTGAGGCAACTTTGCTCGTACATCCCGTTAATGATGCTCCGCTCGGGTTATTCACCGATGCGTCGAGTACACATGTAGGAGCATGCTTACAGCAGCGCGTAGGAGACAGCTGGAAACCCATCGGATTCTTCAGTAAGAAGCTGACCCCTCGTCAATCCGAATGGCCAGCCTACTACAGGGAGCTACTCGCGGTGTATGAAAGCGTACAACACTATCGGCACATTCTCGAAGCGCAACATGCGACAATTTATACCGATCACAAGCCGTTAGTGTATGCTTTCACACAGCGCCGCGAACGCCTTCCTCCCGCGCAGCTCAATCAGCTATCTTTCATATCCCATTTCACTACCGATGTCGTATACATCAAGGGTGAGGACAATATTGTCGCTGACGCAATGTCACGCGTGGAGGCCATCTCCATCGAGGCAGATTTTTCAGACCTCGCACAAGCACAACAGCACGACGACGAGTTAAAAGCCTTGCTGGCTGATAATTCGTCCTCATCCCTTGACCTTAGACATACAGACATTCCTGGCACCAACTTCCGTCTGGTCTGCGACCACTCAACCGGAAAACCGCGACCATACGTTCCACTTCCGCTCCGTAAACGGGTGTTCGACAGGTTACATAACCTGAGCCACCCTGGAGCTCGAGCAACGTGTCGCCTGGTTTGCGATCGATTTGTTTGGCCGAATATTAACAAGGACTGTCGCTATTGGGCCCGCACATGCATCCCTTGCCAGCAGAGTAAGGTGAGTAGGCACACCAAAATGCCACTTGGACATTTTTCCAACCCCTCAGCAAGACTCAGACATGTCCACATCGACATCATTGGCCCGCTGACGCCATGTGGCCCTTACAAGTACTGCCTAACTGAAGTTGACCGCTACACTCGCTGGCCGGAGGTTTGGCCCATGATCGGTATCAGCGCTGAAGAAGTTGCAAGCACCTTCATTTCGGGCTGGATCTCTCGCTTTGGTGTTCCCTCGGTTATCACAACCGACCAAGGACGCCAATGGACAACATTTCAAAATTGCTAAGCTCTGAAACAAAAAATACCATTTCTTTATTTACTTTTCCGCTGCGCGAATATATATTTATTAATTTTTTATATTGCTTATTTACTGAGAAAAAAATTAAAAACTAAAAAACGTAAGATGACGTCATCGGACGGCAAAATGTAAAATATTTCTTTGCTTAGCACATTATAGTTTTAAATTTACGAAATGCCAAACCCATGACATGCAACTGTCAAAAAAAAGACAACTTGTCAACGTTGAATGTATGAATGACGTTGACAATGTTGACACTAGTATTATTTACCTTTGACAGAAGTACCTTTTTTTTATTAAAACAATGATAAGCAAAGGAATATCGCTGATTCAGCCGTCCGATGACGTCATTTGGCGCTTACGTCTATTTAGAATATAAAGAGTTTTAATTACTATTTTATGCATGAAAATGGACAAATTTTGAAAAAAGAAAAAATATGGGTCCGTTCATTTTATGTCTATTTTCATATAAAAAAACAATATGGACATGTTAAAAATATGAAATGTTGTCCATTCGAGTCAGACCTTTTCCGCCGACTTCTTCAGTGCTGCGCTACCGAAAGAACGCGCACGACCAGCTATCACCCGTGCGCCAACGGGATGGTAGAACGATTGCACAGGCAACTTAAGGCAGCTTTAGTCTGTCATGGTGGATCGTGGCTTGAAGCTTTGCCGTTAGTTCTTTTAGGCATACGTACCGCCCTAAAAGAAGACCTGGAGCCCAATTCTCGGGTTTGTGACATTTTAAAAACATGGCGGATATCACCTGAAAACCATACAAAAAAACCATGTTTTAGTGATATATGTCGTATGAAAATAAATGTCACGAGCACGAGAATTGGGGTCCTGCAATCGTCATCCGCAGAGCTCATGTACGGTGAGACTCTACGCCTTCCCGGTGAATTCTTGTCGCCATCCAACATGAACAGGCATGAAGACCCCACAGACTTCATGACACGCCTACGACAGCAGATGTCGATGGTTCGAGCAGTCCCAGCATCACGTCACACTAACCCAGGGAGCTTCATCTTTAAGGACTTGCCCAACTCGTCACACGCTCTCCTACGTGACGATGCTGTCCGCAGGCCACTGACACCGGCCTACACAGGTCCCCATCGGATCCTGCAGATGAAGGACAAGACAATCGTCTTGGACATCAACGGTAGGAGCACAGAGGTAAGTCTCGACCGTGTTAAGCCTGCCCTGCTGGAGCCCGAACCCGACGCTTCTCTCGATGGTCCCGATCCCATCTCGCCATCTTTTGATCTGGTTAGAGGTCCTGATACCTTGGTCCCGTCCGTGGTACCGTCATCATCGCCATCGGTCGTACCCAGTCCCAACTACACCACCAGATCAGGTCGTAGGGTCCGATTTACCACTCCTTTTGACATTTAGCCTTATTTTCTCCGTAGGGGGGTTGTGTGGCGACTAGACTTACGTGTACATAGCCATCACATTATTTTTATAGTTCATGTATCCCTAGCATTAATTAACCTAGCCTATAATTTGACAGCTGACAGTTGATTTATGTCATCTAGTCTCAAACCTCTTATCTCTATGGTTTTTTCTGCTACTCGACTTGCCGTAACTACGACTGATAAAATCGGATCGCATCTTATAAATCTTGGTGTGATAGTCTTTAAGACGGTGTGTAATGTGTATCCTGCAATAAACCCGTTCTCGGAAGAAAACTCTTTCATTTGGAATCTTCATCCACAACGCAACCTGGGGCTACTCCCCAAACTATGAAGACAAAAGCCTCTAAAATAAATAAAGAGAAAAAAAAAACCCTCGATCCTATTTCATATATACGTAAGTATTTACTTACGATAATATTTGTATGTAATTTTAGATTAAGAATAAGGTTTTAGATGCAAAAATGTCTAATTATTTTTAAGCATATATAGTAAGCATGTTGTGTACGCTAATTTTGGATTCCTGTTTGACAAAAAGAAATCTTAATTTTGTGGCTGTGTAACACAGTAATCTGTTTTTTTTTTTTTGAGAGGTGGCAGACGAGCAGGCGGATCACCTGATGGTAAGCAATTCCGCCACCCATGGACACCCGCAACACCAGTGGAGTCACAAGTGCGCTGCCAACCTCACTCACACGGCTTTGTTTGTGTACCAAATTTAAACTAAATAAATAAATGTTGGGATATGACCAATTTTTTGGGATTTTAGTACTTATGTTGGGAGAAATATGATCAATTCTCCAGACCTCTATTCTATGGATGAGGTCCCCCAGGGAAAGTTCATGTTTTCCGAGTGTTTTTTTGGGATTCCGAGTGATTGAGTGGTTCGACTGACCGGATGGCGCAATTGGTAGTGACCCTGCCTCTTACGCCAAAGGTCGTGGGTTTGATCCCCACCCTGGGCAAACATTCGTGCGATGAACACTTGTGTTTGTTCGGTGTCTGGGTGTAATATATGTATTTAAGTATATATTTGTGTTCCTCTATTGTATGATATCTGTACCACAAGTGCTAAAGCTACTTAGTACGGAATCAGGTCAACGTATGAGATGTTGTGAGAATTATTATTATTATTTTATTTTTTTTACTTTGTCGAGAGAAGAGACAGTAGAATCCATACAATTACAGACCATCTGACAACTTTATGAATGGATCCACAGAAAAAATATAAATTAACCAACATTTAATACTCATGTAGAATGTTTGATTACCTGTGGGAGTATGTCTAAATGCACTTGACAGAAGACACCCAATGATGAACAGACGTCCGTCGCACCCATCAGCCTGATGGATGCTTCTGTAAGCTGGAATATAGGATCACATTATGAGGCAGAACGGTATTAGCAAATCACATTTAACTTTAGGATGGGTCCAAATCACATACTCATCTGACATCATAAACTATGTATAACTAAGTAATTAGTAATGGGTACTAATTAAACAAGCTTCTTTTTAATAGCATTATTCGCCTCAGAAAATATATGTTACCTTCTAAATTACTAAGTCGGCCACAACCAATGCGCGTCTTAATAATAGTATCTCAGACACTAGTTATCCTCTATGTAAGCCACTGTAAATATAACTCAACATAGTGGTTATTTTTTAGCATCTAAATTTGTGGTATGCATTCAAATAGGAAACTTCTAAAGTATTAATATATGACACCACAATAGTAAGAATATTAGCCTCTAATTGCATAATTTAGTACGAATAAAATGTAACTCATCCTACATTAATCGATTGTTAAATGTACCTAAAATTGTCATCAAATAGTGTAATTAAAGCCACTGCATATTATTATTATGTATTACACATGAACTATTAAGGACAGTCAGCCAGAGCGATCGTAGCCTAGTGGTTTAGAACGCGCCCTCCATGCGGAGGGTCGATTTCTCTAGATTTTTCAAATCTATGTGCATATTTCTATATTTACCTCGGCGGTGAAGGAAAACATCGTGAGGAAACCTGCTCGTTTGGGATAGTTTCAGAAGCGTGTAACCATGATTCAGTTGGTGTTGTTCCTCTGTCAAAGGGTTGCGAAGGTCAGATGGCAGTCGCTTCATTGTAATTACCAGGCTCCTCAAATCCTGAATCATGATCAAAGCGTACCCTGGGCTCCAAAGCCCAGCTTTGGACTCAACCGGGAATTATACGCAAATATGAAGAAGAAGAAGAACTATTAAGGACAGTCATAGTAAAACCATTTATTTATGCAAATCAATTTGTGTATTAATATGTGTAACAAGTACAATCATTTATAGAAAAGTAATTAATAAACATTAACACGTATAATTACGTGATTAAAAGAAAAAGAAAATAAGGGCAGGCGGGCGGGCGGGTCGGCACAAGTATCCCGAATAACAATAACGGGTAAGTACCATCCACCCCGGTGGGTCTGTCCCGTTAACGGGACAGTTGGGAAAAAGTGTTGCAACAACCCCGGTAGCCCCGATCCCGTCGTTTACCGGGGTGGATGGCACAGATTAAGTATCATCTACCCCGGCGAGTTTTTCAGCAGGGCGGTTAAGTAGCACATATACCTAGATGAGTAGCATACGCCGCATATGTTAACCGTGGGAGAGTCATAATTCGGCATGAATGGGCCGGCTGGGCCGGAGTATCATCTACTCCGGAGAGTTTTTCAACAGGGCGGTTAACATAGATGTGAGTAGCATAAGGAAATGTTCCGGAGCAATTTAGGAAATGTTCTAATGTTTTACCAACATAATCTTTTGCCATTATTTCTTAGGTCTTCTGGCGCTTTTGTCTACAGACAATTCTTCGATTTTAGTACATTTCCGATTGCTAGTTAGGAAATGTGTTAATTAAAATTGATTTCACACATTTTCGTGCGATTTTAGGAATTGTATACGGATTTCACATACATTTCCTTTGACATAATACATAAAGTATAAAAACAAAATAAAAAACGGTCGCAATTTAATAAAACATATTATAAACATTACTTATATCCATAATAAGGAAAAATAAGTATGCAACTAAGTACTAATCTTATACGACAGGCCTATGTGTCTTGAAGAAAATTTACTTTTATTACATATTGACATTTTTTTTTCACATTTTCATTTTTTGGATATCTTACGCGACAGAAGATTCTTAGAGACCAAGGGTTTCTTAGAGAATATATTTCTTAAATAACTGACATACAATATTTCTTAAACAAATGACAAGATCGTTTGGGGGAATAAAAAGGCTAATCTTAATTTTTTTTTTAATACAGTTTTATTTCTTTTACCTTTTTCGTTACCTTTAAGTAAAACATGCTAACTCAAAGATTAATTGTAGTTTCCCTCCAAGGCTGGATGTTTCAGATCAAAATAATATTTAATGATATCTATCCAAGGAAAGTAGGTAAAAGAAAACAACTCTTGATTTTGTCCCATGAATAAGTCATGAAATATGCCCAATGTTTAATAAGGCTACCGGTGCGTATTTTTTTTTGTGATAGGTGGCAGACGAGCAGACGGATCACCTAATGACACACCAGTCTTGAGACTACCAAGATGACGATTGCCGCCGCCCATGAACACCCACAACACACCAGTGAAGTCACAAGTGCGCTGCCAACCTTGAAACCCCCCTTTCCCCCGGTTTGAAACACAGCACAATGCTGCTTCACGCCGGTTTTCTGTGAGGTCGTGGTATCACTCCGATCCAGCCGGCCCATTCATGCCAAAGCGTGACTCTCCCACGGTTAATATATGCGGCGTATGCTACTCATCTAGGTATATGTGCTACTTAACCGCTCTGCTGAAAAACTCGCCGGGGTAGATGATACTTAATCTGTGCCATCCACCCCGGTAAACGACGGGATCGGGGCTACCGGGGTTGTTGCAACACTTTTTCCCAACTGTCCCGTTAACGGGACAGACCCACCGGGGTGGATGGTACTTACCCTCGAATAACGCTCTCTGATTGGTGCAAATGGCCGGTTGCTGTCATGTCGCGCACTCGCGCCAAATCGTACAGTGGCTATTTTCACGATAAAAGAATATGAAGTATTATTTTACATGTTTAGTTATAATATATGATGTTGAGTATTGAAGCTTGAATACATAATTTTTGAGGAGCTTGTATTGAAGCTGTAAAACGTAATATGGTGATGAGTGACAAATTTCGTGGCTGAGTTAGTAAATTAGTTTGCAATGTATAAATCAGGACAAGGAAAATTAATTGTTGATATTGACTTGACGCTCTCTTTAACATTTTTAGTTGGCGTTGTAAAGAAGATGAATCAGTTAATTAAAGGCTATGTCAATTTCCCGGTGCTTAGTTAGTAAATTAGAAGTTTGCGCGCGTGGCCAAATAAAAATTCTGTGGCCTTGTTTATTATTTCTCATTAGTAATTTCTATGCCACTAGTGGCAAAATATGCAGATTTAATGTTATGGTAGTCATGTGGAACCATAGAAGACGTTCAACATTTGTTGACGGAATGTGTCAGAAATGAGAGTCAGCGACATGATCTTATGTCAGCACTACATTTGGATCGTTTGGAGGTAGGTATTTTCCAAAGTATTCTGGGTGAACCTGCCTCCGAGTCGGCCGGTAGAGTGTGTGAGATGGTGAACAGTCGCTGACTCTTATTTCTTCAATTACCTACTATCGCTTTACTGCTTAATTTTATTTTGTATTATTTAGAATAAGGTTCAATAGGACTGACATGTCTCTGTTAGACAAAAGTCCTTAATTTAAAGTAAAGAAACCAGCGTCGAGGTTGGTCTCTTGGATCAGCACCTGATTAATGCTGAGCAGCCGCCTCTTTGGCGCATACAGGGATAATGTTGTCCTACTTTTTGTTAATGATTTATGTCTAGGTTATGTTTCTAATTAAGTTTCCTTGTTTTGTATTGTGCCAAATAAAGTTTTCATTCATTCATTCAGAATTTATGCTTTATGTAAGATCTTAATGCTACCATATTTTAAGAAATAACTTTTAATTTCATATCATTTCATAAGTAAGTCATTATTGCACTTATAAAATACCACAATACATCATTCGGATGGCACTTGAACACACAATTTTTTCTCAAACCTGGGTAAAATTCTCTAAGTTGCTGAGCTACCGAGGGATGCTAGTAAGATAACGAATTTTTAAGAGCCTTCTATTTGATGTGAGCTTTGCGAAGTCATACATCTAAACATAATATTTTTTTTTATATGAGAGGTGGCAGACGAGCAGACGGATCACCTGATGGTAAGCAATTCCGCCGCCCAGGGACACCCGCAACACCAGTGGAGTCACAAGTGCGCTGCCAACCTATCCCCCTTCCCCCCATTGGGCCTCCGGTAAGCTCAGAACTAATTTACCTCAATCCCTCTATCAAGAGCGAACCGGAGCAACTCGTCAGCTTTCACAGACTTCTCCATGAAGGCTTGATGCTTCCTCAGCAAGTGATGGCAAAGGTAGCAAACCCTCTCAGGTATTCTATCTCCATTCAGAAGCTGGAACGATTGAATTAACAAAAATATTAACTTAAGATATACATCTGCCGCATATGAAAAAAATATTAACCACATTATATACAATAATCGCTAGATAGACAATTCCATACTGAACACCTTTCCAACAGCACTGTCAAAAGAAATTCCGGGTTTAGAAAACACAGTTGCATGATGACTGCTCCATTAATTTTAGTAAATTTTGAATCAAACCAAATGCACTTTTTCAAATGTAATATATGAAACCAACTGCACATCAAACTATGATTTTGTTGTGCAAAGAGGTTATGTTAGGTTGGCAATTTATTAATTTTGAGGGAACGTTAAATACAACCCGTTTCAAATAGTGATTTCGCTCACCGGTACATCGGTGATCCTCTCATAAACATCTTGCAGCGGCGTGTTGGCGATTGTACACAACCGCGCGCCCACCGCTAAACACATCCTGCACGCCGGCGTTGACATTATTAAGATTCACAAACTAAGATGTTTGTGTTGAATTTAGGCATTAAAGATGTTGAATTTCCAGTGTATTACTTATCCCCTATGATATAAAATAACTTAAAACAACTTATAGATTAGACTTGGAGCAGTAAGCTAAACACAATCACAAACAGTAAGTAACTTGTTCTCATGATGGTCTTTGCCAACAGTCAATAATCACAGCATGAAAAGTATTATTTTTAAAGATAATAATATATGTAGTCACTACTGTATTATATAGGTACTGATACTTAATCATTTATCAAATTTAATTTCCATGCATTTTTACAATACCAACACATAATATTATGCTACTAACTAATATACTAATCTGTGGTGCCAACAACAAAACTATTTATGGATAATCACCACCACAGAGTCTGTCTGTATGTATTTATGTAAGATTTTTTTCTTGGTCTGTGGCACAGATAACTATATTGTAGCAAGCGTAAGATAATCACCACAGATAAAAACAAGTACAATCAATTGACATTTAGGTCTGTGGTTATAGATAAGAATAGAGACAAATCTCCTAATACCTATTTGAAGGCAAATATTCTTTCTCGCACCGTAGGTCACCCTGAGGGTGTCCATACAACTATAATTCATACTCGGACATTGGCCATATTCTCGGCGCCTCCGAATGAATACGCAAGGACATTATAATGTATTTCTGTTGATAGATAAGGCATAGTTTTTTACAATTTATATATTCATTAATAATTACACTATCTTAATAAGTTAAGATTACCTGTAAAGATAACATAAGAGGAGATAATAAATAAAATAAGGAGACAAGTTTAAATATATAATTAGGGCTTTATTTATTATTATATATTAGGTTTATTGAAATTTTATAAATAACCTTGGTAATTTATATGAGTACATCAGACGACAGAATGAATTACTTTACCTCATACACTACAGGGACCTTATTAAGCTAGGGACATTAAGCGTGATCAACAAAAATACTGCGAAAATATGTACATAACACCTTTGTTTTATTTAAAAATATACAAAAAGGACTTATGTGAGAAATAACATAATATTAATATGGGATGAGGTTTTTAAATAAAGCCAGGGATTTGTTTAGGTAATTGTTCTATATTAATCTTCTTAAAGCATCGTCTTCCACATCTTTTCATCGTCCGCCATTCGTCGTCTCTCTCACTCTCGCACGTCATTCTATTTCAAACATCGAACTTATACACGTTCCTTGGCATGCATCTACCGATCACCAATGCCACACTCCCACAATCCTATATTCAGTATGCCCTCATACTGCACTCATACGTCTTCCGCACATCTTATCTAACCATTTACAACTTTACAAAAGCTAAAACATCTTAAAAATAAGCCACTACTAAAAACACAATCGAAAACTTCTTCCTCTTCTTGTAATTTTTAAGGACTACTTCTTGTACAACCAAATTCTTCTTCAATTTAAATTTCACTCCCTGCCACCGACCAATAAGAAATCTCCTCGTTTTCAGTTTGCCTTTAAACATTATCCTCTTCCCAACATCGTAGTCAGTAATCCTGTTTCGCACGTCCCAATTATATTTTTCGACGTCTTTACAAATAATTTCCATTTTTTCTAAAATGGTCTTCAAGATCTTCTTTATATTTAATTCACAAGCAAAATTAAGATATAAAAAACTAAAAATATGTTAAATGCATGTCAACAAAAATGATACCTAATAAATGTACATATTTACAAAAAGAAATAGCTAAGAGAGAAAGGGCTAAGGAACCAGGAGAGTTAATACACGCTGATGTATATAGGCCGTTCACAGACTCCCTTTCCAAATATAAGTATTTCGTACTCTTCAAAGACGATTTAAGCAAATTCCGCTTGTCTATTTCCTGAGAAAGAAGTCAGAAGTGTATAAAAAGTTTGAGCTGATGTTAACTGAGATACAGAACACAGAGCACAAAGTAAGAGAGCTTTTAAGTGACAATGGAGGAGAATTTGATAATGAAAACGGGAGAAGAATACTGCAGAAGTATGACATAAAGCAGAAATTAACTATGCCACATACTCCGAATCAGAACGGATGTGTTGAAAGAGACAACCGGACCGTTGTGGAAGCAATGAGAACAATCATGCATACAAATGACTTACCGCAGATTTTATGGGCTGAGCTGGTGGACACCGTAGTCTATATCTTAAATAGGACAGGTCCTAAGACGCTAGATAAGTCACCGTACGAGATCTGGTACAGCAAGAAACCTAGGATTAAACATCTGAGAATAATCGGAAGTACATGCTATGCACATGTTCCCAAAGTGACTAGAAAGAAACTGGATAAGAAAGCAATCAAAGGAATTTTCATTGGTTATGATAATGACGAGGGTTATAGAGAGAAGACTAAGATGGTTCGCTCGAGAGACGTCATATTTGAAGAAAGGACCTTAAAGTGTAGCGTAGATACAAAGGATGTTACTTCAAATGCTAAAAATGACAAACCAGAGAAGCCTACAAACAGTCATTATTCCAGAACCAATAATAAAGTTGCTGAATCCAAATAGAGCCGTAGAAGATGATAGTCACTGATTTATGTTTTTATTATTTTTTAATTATTTTAAGTTTTATGTAATTGTTTGTTTCCCAAAGAATAAATAAATAAATAAAGAATCTGTAAGCGAAGATACGGTAGAACAAGAGACTTATGACAATGAAGCCATAGTGCCTAATGTGGAACCGAGTTCTGAGCGAGGAGGAATGAGACAGAGATCGTTCAACATTGAGAAAACCTGTGAGATTCGATGACTTTGTCATGTCAATGGTTGCTGAACTGAATGATGAAACAGTAGAACCTGCAAATTATTTTCTTCGTTTAGAAATATTAAGAGAAGATAATGGAACATTAAAAATAAATCAGACCGCCTATACCAAGAAAGTGTTGGAGAGGTTCGGAATTAGCGAATGCAAACCTGCAGGAACACCGATTATAAAAGACGGAACTATAGAAAAAGGAGAAGATAAGAGCTTCAAAACGGAAAAGTTTCCGTATAGACAAGTGGTTAGCGCTCTAGCTTATCTAATGTTAGGAACTAGACCCGACATCGCCTACGCAGTTGGGGTTGCTTCCAGAAAACTAGATAACCCTTCAAGAGAAGATATTGTCAAAGTGAAACGTATTTTGAGATAACTTAAAAGAACTCTAGATTGGGGTTTGATCTACAAACGTAGGTCTGATGCAAGGCTAAGATGCTACAGCGATTCAGATCACGGTGGAGATTTAGAAACAGGGGAGATCTACATCAGGGATGATCTGTACATACGCTGGAGGAGTAATTTCCTGGAAAAGCCACAGACAGGCTTCTTTAGCCATATCGAGCACCGAAGCAGAAGTAGTTGCTGCAAGTGAGACTGCACGAGAAATTATTTGGCTCAGAAGACTTTTTGAGAGTATCGAGCTTACGAAAGTCGATAACGAGTCTGCTATAAAGTTGGCAAGTAACCCGCCTTACGAGTACCACAGCAGAACCAAGCACATAAGGATCCGCGAGTTCTTTATCAGAGAAGTTGTGACGGACTGTGTGCTTGATGACGTACAGAAAGTTTCGTCAGAGCTACAATGGACAACATTTCAAATTTTTAACATGTCCATATTGTTTTTTTATATGAAAGTAGACATAAAATGAACAGACCCATATTTTTTCTTTTTTCAAAATTTGTCCATTTTCATGCATAAAATAATTATTGAAATTCTTTTTATTCTATATAGACGTAAGCGCCAAATGACGTCATCGGACGGCTGAATACAGCGATATTCCTTTGCTTATCATTGTTTTAATAAAAAAAAAGGTACCAATGTCAAATGTAAATAATACTAGTGTCAACATTGTCAACGTCATTCATACATTCAACGTTGACAAGTTGTCTTTTTTTTTGACAGTTTCATGTCATGAGTTTGGCATTACGTAAATTTAAAACTATAATGTGCTAAGCAAAGAAATATTTTACATTCTGCCGTCCGATGACGTCATCTTACGTTTTTTAGTTTTTAATTTTTTTCTCAGTAAATAAGCAATATAAAAAATGAATAAATATATATTCGAGCAGCGGAAAAGTAAACAAAGAATTGGTATTTTTTGTTTCAGACCTTAGCAATTTTGAAATGTTGTCCATTGGCTGACATGATGACCAAGCCACTGTACAGGCCCAGGCTGACGATGTTTTGCAGGAAGGTTGGAATGTTCAGTGGAAGAGAAGACGCCACCGACTGAATTAGACAAAGAGAGAAGATGTTAAATGATATAGCCTACTTACTATGTCTAAGTTTTAAAAGATTGTCTGTCAGATTTGAAACGATGTCAGTGGGTGACTTGACGATTTGTACAAAAACATAATTAGATTGAATTTCGAGAGATTAGTAAAATATATTATAATTCCATAAACCCTTTTTACTTAATTCAACCCGTAGGCCCTTGAACATTAACATCCTCAACCTCGCTGCACTCGCTATTCACATTCTTATCATCTTCACCGTACTCACTTTCACTGTCTTCATCACGATAAAATCCGCACCTTTCACGCTCACAAACACCGTTTGCACACACACCACTGCCAAACGCATCTACTAAAATCCTCTTCAGGTGCCAAATTCTTCGCAACGGGCCACCAACGCTGCAGTTTCCGTTAATGCGCGTTTTGCTATCAGCATTAGTCGCCTGCCCACCCAACCTTCTTTGCTGCTACACACCTACAATATTGCAATCCATCTCCGTATATTTTCTGTATTATCACCACTAAATTGTTGATGAGACACGTGAAATAGAGCGTGTTCAGCGCTGTTATCGCCCAACATGCTGCCGTCTTTTCCGTTCCGATCGTCATTTTTTTTCATTTATATTTCGTCGTCTTCTCGCTTTTTCCTCATAATCGTCCAGCTTTATTTTTGCTCCATCCCCCAAAATTGTGGGATGAGGTTTTTAAATAAAGCCAGGGATTTGTATAGGTAATTGTTCCATATTAATTATCTTCTTAAAGCGTCGTCTTATAATACTACTCTTTGGTCGTCTTCCACGTCTTTTCATCGTCCGCCATTCGTCGTCTCTCTCACTCTCGCACGTCATTCTAATTCAAACATCGAACTCATACACCTTCCTTGGCATGCATCTACCGATCACCAATCCCACATTAATAATATAATATTTTAAGAAGCCAAAAGTGGCCGCTTTTGGCGTGAATCAATCAAAATAAAAAAAGAAAAATGGATTGGCAAGCAGCTTAAATGTAAAAAGAAAAAATAACATCCAATGAGCCGCACGCTTGTTTGCCACTGACGTATTACTATATATTTGTACAAAGAGTACATTATTTTGTATGTAGAAATAAAAGATATTTACTGAATTTTATTTGTTTTTAATAATTAATCTTTTATCATTTATCATACCTCACATACCTGGAGGGAAAAGGTACAGAATGTATAAAATTGATATTAGATGTGAAAATGCCTGTTTACATAATATACAGGATGTATATGTGAACATTTACATCCCTTTGACCACGTGTTGTACCAACCATTCTGAACATTTGTTCAACGACTTATCTAAATACATCGAATTTTTTTTCGACTCCCCATACATAATCAATGTATGTGATGTTGTGATATAATTATTATTATTAAATGACCCAGTCACGTGACCGACTTTGTATGAAAAGTTGAAACTTTTTTTCATACCAATTTCCAAAAGTGATAGAACAAATTTTGTTCATAATGGTTAGTAGAACGCGTGGTTAAAGGGATGTAAATGCTCACAGATACACCCTGTAGATGCAGAGTTAAGCCCGCTCCACACTTAGTCCGTTAACAGCGGACTTAAAGAGTAGGTACTAGTACTATAAGCAACGCACGTCGCGCCGGCTATCTGTTCATCTGTTGCACTGAAATCACAACAGATAGCGCTGGAAGAGCGCCCAAATCTTCATGGTTATTTGCCTTTTCCGTCGCCTTAAGGTGAAGGGTTAGTAGGGCACACTAGCGACGCCAATCGCTATTTTAATTTTTGGCTACTAAACCGGATCTATATTAAACAATTTCGGGGTTACAACCGCTCGACAAACACTGATACTATTCATTAAATAACCATGTACACATGTTGGGTCCAACGCGTTCGCGAAAAATTGATTCACGCCAAATGCGGCCACTTTTAGCGTGAATCAATTTTTCGCGTACAAAAACGGACCCAACATTTGTGCAGTTATTTAATAAAGTATAATATAAGTATACACACCGTGTGGTCCCGGCAGAGTAGAAAAGGCCACCCTCACTACCACCGAGTTGTCGTAAAAGGCGACTAAGGTAAAGCTGCTGGCATGATCATCAGCACCCAGAGAAGGAAAACTCTGCATTTATATCAAAACCCTCGCCAACCCGTCTGCCAAGCGTGGTGAGTATGGCAATTACACCTCGATACCTTCAGGCTCAATTGGCGTATAAACCATTTTGGCCAAATCGAGTTATGTGTACCATTTTGTTCAGATTTTTTTTCTCTATCGATTTGTATATTCGAAATATTGAAATTTGGGGCGTATAAACATTTTTTTAGCGAATTTCAATATTTCGAATATACAAATCGATAGAGAAAAAAAATCTGAACAAAATGGTACACATAACTCGATTTGGCCAAAATGGTTTATACGCCATTTGAGCCTGAAGGTATCGACCTCATGTGATTGAGGGAGGCCCGTGCCCCAGCAGTGGGGACTTAAATAGGCTGACGATGAATATTAGTATAAGTGTTTGCCGAGAGGTTGTAACCCCGAAATTGTTTAAAATAGATCCGGTTTATTCGCTAAAAATGAAAATAGATTGGCGTCGCCAGTGTGCCCTACCAGTCACCTTAAATTAGTTGCCCGAGTGAAGGCTTCATTGCAATAGTTGCACTGTTGAGGTTTTTCCCTTGTGCGTTAAAATATGTTTTTTCAAAGTAGCCTTCTGGGTAAAACCTCTGTTGCAATAACTGCATCGATGCTGTTTTTCCCCGGTGTGTATTAAAATGTGTCTTTTCAAAACATTCTTATACGAGAAAGCTTTTCCGCAATAACTGCATTGATGTGGTTTTTCCCCTGTGTGTATTAACATGTGCTGTTTTAAACTATTTTTGTCAGTGAAAGCTTTGCTGCAGTGAATGCACTGATGCGGTTTTTCGCCTGTGTGTAATAAAATATGTTTACTTAAGGTAAATGTATGTCGGAAAGCTTTTTGGCAATAACTGCATTGATGAGGCTTTTCCCCTGTGTGTGTCAGAATGTGTTTATGTAAAACACTTTTATGAGTGAAAGCTTTGTTGCAATATGTGCACAGATGGGATTTTTCCTTTGTCTGTTTGTTTTTCATAGTGTGTGTTAAAAGGTGTGTATTTAAATGCCATTTTTGAGTAAAAGCTTTGTTGCAATAACTGCATTGATGTGGCTTTTCTCCGAGGTGTGCTAATATATGTGCATTCATATACCGTATTTGAGTGAAAGCTTTGTTGCAATAAGTGCACTGATGTGGTTTTATCCCTTTGCGGTTGTGCCTAACAATGTGTTGATTCAAAGAATTTTTAGTGACGAAAGCTTTGTTGCAATAACCACATCGATGCGGTCTTTCCCCCGTATGTCTTAAAGCGTGTTCTCTTAAATTATTTTTGTGAGTGAAAGCTTTGCTGCAATGACTGCATTGATACGGCTTTTCCCCGGTGTGTATAAATATGTGTCTTTTTAAATCATGTTTCTCAGAGAACGCTCTACAGCAATAGCTGCATTTATGCGGTTTTTGTCCTGTGTGTGTTCTCAGATGTTTTGTTAAGGCTGACTTGTAAGAGAACCCTTCATTACAGTTCTCGCATACATACAATTTTTCCGATGTTTGGTTTTTTTTAGTAGTTGATATCCAAGACGCATTTTGATAGTGCATATTTGCGTCGTGTGTTTTTATATGGGCTATCAAACTAACTTTATCATTGAATACACCACAACAATAATTACAGATTACAACTACAGAGTGATCTATTTGTGTGTGATTGTTCAGCAATCTAAATGATTTAAAGTGAATCCCACATAGTTCGCAAAATGAAACTTTTTTAGACGCGTTAGAATCATGCTGTGAATTTAAGTCATTTTGTTCACTCTCCGCGTCGGGGCCGCTTCCCTCGACTTTCACATTCCCCATAACTCCGGTAGCTTTGGTTAGTATACATCGCTTCGGTGGTGTCTTCCTTTGTTGATGGTTTTCTTCAGGGGTCAGAACAATTTCTATCATGCCTCGCCTCTGTCTTCGGGTGTTCTTAGACAGCTTTATGGCTTGATCCAGTTTACGTTTCTCAGATACACGGACACCTGTTTGAAATAAGATTTTATTTTAATAAATCATTGTGTACTTTTTAACATATCTGTCGAAAATATTTACGAGTAATACTTGTTATTTAGGAAGAATAAGAACACAATAAATTAAGGTGACTGAAGGGTGGGGCACACTGGCGACGTCAATCGATTCAAATTTTTAGCTACTAAACCGGATCTATTTTAAACAATTTCGGGGTTACAATCTCTCGGCAAACACTTCTACTATAATGTATCAATACGGGGATTAACACGATCTTTATTATGTGAAACAACATTGTGTACTCACATATTTGGCCCGACGTTTCGGCTACGTTACAGCAGCCGTGGTCACGAGCGGACTGATAACGTCGGGCCAAATATGTGAGTACACAATGTTGTTTCACATAATAAAAATCGTGTTAATCCCCGTATTGATACATTATAGTTATAATGCAACGCGAAAATCTAAAAAACTAAACACTTATACTATTTATAAAACCAAAATAAAATGGAAATTTTAAACCGCGAAATTGTTTTAAATAGATCCGGTTTAGTAGCTACTAATTTGAATCGATGGGCGTCGCTGGTGTGACCTACCCGTCACCTTGAGTTGATTTTTACAAATTAATATTTTTATTTGTAGAAAGTTGGATGCATGTTACGAAACGTTTGAACTGTCCTATTCACCTTCAGATACTGAATGGACTATAGTATGGTATGGTATTCTGTCAATGTATGAGATGTTGTCTGATTTCATTTATTATTTACTTGTTCGCAGGTCCTTCGCCCCGGCGTCGCGCATCGCGGCTTTGCTCAGGTGCACAGTTTGATCTTCGTCTTTAACGTTCTGAAGTATCGTTTCAGTCTCAAAAGACATATGTTCTTCTTCGTTCTGCGAAAAAGCTGAATCTTCTAGAACAATAATAATACAAATTATGGTTTTCGATTACTGCAGATGAATGAGGGCTTTCGCGTGTGAAAAATCCGCTAGATGGCGTACTGTTGGACTGAGGTCCAACATCAACCGCATTGGTTGTTTAGTTGTCAAATTGACATTTTGAAATAACCAAAGAAAAAAATCACGATTAAAAATAACCAATCACATGGTATATAGACCTCAGTCCATCAAGCGGATTTTTCACACGCCAAAAACTTCATTGGACGGACGGTTTTATTTTTTGAAAAAGAAATAAATAAATGTAGGAGTAAAATTATAATTATATAATGGTATATAACTGAAAATGATCGTTATCTAAGTTATTTTTATTCCCAAATAACGATTTATTTTGTATATCTAATTATTAGCATAGCGTAGAGTAATATTAAGTTTAAGTTGTAATTTATTGTTTTTACCAATACAGTTTTCTAGGACCTATTTATTAGCCTGAAACACAGGGTATCCTAGTTCAGGCAAAATGTCAAATATAATTACTAATATTTAAGATTATGACCATAAATTTGTAAAAGATTTACGTTATTTGCAATAAATATATATTTTTTAATGGTGTTATAATCGGTCTTTACTTTTGTAATTGGTGTTTTTTTTTCTGACACTAAGATGTATAAGCAAAAAGTCACCATACTAATATAATTTTATTTTGATTTAGGACTCCATTTTAGGGTTAATATTAAATATAATAATATAGACCAGATATTATAGTATTTGGGATGAAAAAAACCATTTTTATCAACAGTAACTTTTTAATTAAAGTGACGCATCGACGAAATTAGCGCCACCAATAGATTGGTCTTAATAGGGCATTTGACAAAGCTCCATTGAATAACCCATACAATTTGCACCAACCATTATAATAGAACCATTGACATAAACGAAACATTTGTTATAGCTACCATACAAAATTCAAATGAAATGCATACAAAATACTTAGGTGTGACGTCACATCTTAGTAGCCATTTATATGGAGCGTTTTTGGTTTGCCCAAAATAATGTGATTTTAAAGTTGTGATATCTCAGGTAGTTTAAATGAGAATCAAGTAATTCTTTCAACGATGTTTCTATCATAGAGAGGACTTTTGATTACAAAAATAAAAAGCGCTACATGACAGCAACCGGCCATTTGCACCAATTCGATACTTGTGCCGACCCGCCCGCCCGCCTGCCCTTATTTTCTTTTTCTTTTAATCGCGTAATTATACGTGTTAATGTTTATTAATTACTTTTCTATAAATGATTGTACTTGTTACATATATTAATACACAAATTGATTTGCATAAATAAATGGTTTTACTATGACTGTCCTTAATATTTCTTCTTCTTCTTAATATTTGCGTATAATTCCCGGTTGAGTCCAAAGCTGGGCTTTGGAGCCCAGGGTACGCTTTGATCATGATTCAGGATTTGGGGAGCCTGGTAATTACAATGAAGCGACTGCCGTCTGACCTTCGCAACCCTTTGACATAGGAACAAGACCAACTGAATCATGGTTACACGCTTCTGAAACTATCCCAAACGAGCAGGTTTCCTCACGATGTTTTTCTTCACCGCTGAGGTAAATATAGAAATATGCACATAGATTTGAAAAATCTAGAGAAATCGACCCTTCGCAAGGAGGGCGCGTTCTAAACCACTAGGCTACCATCGCTCTGGCTGACTGTTCTTAATAGTTCATGTGTAATACATAATAATAATATGTAGTGGCTTTAATTATACTATTTGATGACAATTTTAGGTACATTTAACAATCGATTAATGTAGGATGAGTTACATTTTATTCATACTAAATTATGCAATTAGAGGCTAATATTCTTACTATTTTGGTGTCATATATTAATACTTTAGAAGCTTCCTATTTGAATGCATACCACAAATTTAGATGCTAAAAAATAACCACTATGCTGAGTTATATTTACAGTGGCTTACATATAAGATAACTAGTGTCTGAGATACTATTATTGAGACGCGCATTGGTTGTGGCCGACTTAGTAATTTAGAAGGTAACATATATTTTCTGAGGCGAATAATGCTATTAAAAAGAAGCTTGTTTAATTAGTACCCAAAAAAATATAGTCAAATACCGTATTGTGGCGATTACGGAACATTAAAAAAAATAAAAAGTTGAATCCATAACGGATTTTTTGAGACAAAATTGTGTCATAATTTCTTTCTACAAGTAACCATTATATTGGTAATTGCTAAAAGTGACCTCTTAATTCAATAATAAGAATGTTGGTTACTTGTACGAAGATAATATTACACAAGTACTTACATCTCAAAAAAATCTTAAGGTGACGGGTAGGGCACACTAGCGACGCCAATCAATTTTATTTTTTTGCTACTAAGCCGGATCTATTTTAAACAATTTCGGGGTTACAACCTCTAGCTAGGCAAACATACTATTTATTAAATAACCATGCACAAATGTTATGTCCGTTTTTGATCGCGAAAAATTGATTCACGCCAAAAGTGGCCGCTTTTGGCGGGAATCAATTTTTCGTGTACGCGTTGAACCCAACATTTGTAAATGGTTACTTAATAAATAGTATAAGTGTTTGTCTAGAGGTCGTAAACCCGAAATTATTTAAAATGGATCCGGTTTAGTTGCTAAAAATTAATATCGATTGGCGTCGTGTGCCCTACCCGTCACCTTAATACTATTCTTTATGGATTCACCATTGTACTTTTATTTTTATATGTCTCATAATCGTCACAATTATTACAAATCTACTGGCTAATCTATAAATGGCCATGCGTCGCCTTATTTTTTTTTCTGAATAACTATTACACACGTTCCTAAACGGTGTCGATTAAGGTAGGGCACACTAGCGACGCGCAATCGTTTTTGTAAAAAGTGGCCGCTTTTGGCCTGAATCAAATTTATCGCGTACGCGTTGGACCCAACATTTTTGCATGGTTATTTAATAAATAGTATAAGTGTTTGCTCGGCAGAGTAGAATAGGCCACCCTCACTCTTACCAAGGTGTCGCAAAAGGCGACTAAGGTAAAGCTGCTGGCATGATCATCAGCACCCAGAGAAGGAAAACTCTGCATTTATATCAAAACCCTCGCCAACCCGTCTGCCAAGCGTGGTGAGTATGGCAATTACCCCTCATGAGATTGAGGGAGGCCCGTGCCCCAGCAGTGGGGACTTAAATGGGCTGATGATGATGATGATAAGTGTTTGCCGAGAAGTTGTAACCCCGAAATAGTTCAAAATAAATCCGGTTTAGTAGCATAATTAAAATCGATTGGCGTCGCTAGTGTGCCCTACCCGACACATTAAAGCACATTTATCGAGTAATAGCATTAATAGTTATTTTTTATATCGACTACAGTGCGTTTCTCACGTCATTCCCTACCACGCACAGTAAAACTGTGGAACCAGCTGTCATCCATGGTGTTTCCGAACAGACACGACCTGGTGACCTCCCAGAAAAGGGCTTATTCCTTCCTCAAGAGCCGGCAGCGCATATGTGATACCTCAGGTGTTGCAGATGTCCATGGGCGGCGGTGATCACTTACCATCAGTTGTGCCGTTTGCTCGTTTGTCCGCTATAATGTATAAATAAGGCGCTGTTTTACGCTGGTTTTCTGTGAGGCCGTGGTATCACTCATTCATGCTCTCCCGCGGCCGTTTCATTGTAGGCCCTCAGGATATGTTCTGTGACGACGGTGTTAGCGACGGCTCATGTGTTTATTTTTAAATTTTAAAAAAAGAAAAGAAAAAAGAACTTGTCATTCTAATCTGTCATTGTGAAAAAAATGTTAAAATTTTCTTTTCGCGGCAACTTTATATCGCGTGTTTTTCCATAATATATAATTTCTTCGTAACAAAACGTGTTTCTATTGTGAACCAGCCCGAAGTAAAGTGTTCATCTGGTCCTTCGAGCCGGAGTCCTTCGTTAGTCTTTCGAGTCCTTCCGTACGGTGACAGACGGCATACTGACCTACCACTTCCTCCATCTCCTCTTTGACGTCAAGGGGCTCGACCTTGACAATTATCTCTGTTGACACCTCTTCTTGCGTGTCATCACCTGTGGGCTGCTCCTGCAGGTGTGAAAATATTTTATTATTATCATTTATTTATTCGTGATTTACAGAAATACAAAATCATTTATTTGCTTCTAACATGGTAACATATAAGGTGTCAAATACAATACGGTATTTGACTAATTTTTTTTCATTTGTGTAATCAAAATACCTCTCAATGATAGAAACATCGTTGAAAGAATCAATTGATTCTCATTTAAACTACCTGAGATATCACAACTTTAAAATCACATTATTTTGGGCAAACCCAAAACGCTCCATACAAATGGCTACTAAGATGTGACGTCACACGACAGTATTTTGTATGCATTTCATTTGAATTTTGTATGGTAGCTATATCAAATGTTTCGTTTATGTCAATGGTTCTATTATAATAGTTGGTGCAAATTGTATGGATTATTCAATGGTATAATTATTTTTTAATAATTTCATACTTTTAAAATGGACTTGCCCATGAATCTTTGAAGGACCATAAAACCGGCTAGACGTTATATTTTTAATTGAGAATTTTTGCCATTGGCACATATTGACCTATATTTTGATAAAATATTAATATTTTGTAAAATCTTGAGCTTAGTCATATACCCTATTCAATTGGAACAATCATGCTTCACCTATCTCGTCGGTATGCAAATATTTTATTAATAGAGTTAATAGTCCGTCTAATTTTAGAGTCAAATTGGAATTACATACATTATGTTAATATATTCTTACAATGAAATTAGAATGCACTTAAAATTAATATGTCAAAACTATATGTTAACTGACCGGATGGCGCAATGGACAACATTTCAAAATTGCTAAGCTCTGAAACAAAAAATACCAATTCTTTGTTTACTTTTCCGCTGCTCGAATATATATTTATTCATTTTTATATTGCTTATTTACTGAGAAAAAAATTAAAAACTAAAAAACGTAAGATGACGTCATCGGACGGCAGAATGTAAAATATTTCTTTGCTTAGCACATTATAGTTTTAAATTTACGAAATGCCAAACCCATGACATGCAACTGTCAAAAAAAAAGACAACTTGTCAACGTTGAATGAATGAATGACGTTGACAATGTTGACACTAGTATTGTTTACCTTTGACAGAAGTACCTTTTTTTTATTAAAACAATGATAAGCAAAGGAATATCGCTATATTCAGCCGTCCGATGACGTCATTTGGCGCTTACGTCTATTTAGAATAAAAAGAATTTCAATAATTATTTTATGCATGAAAATGGACAAATTTTGAAAAAAGAAAAAATATGGGTCTGTTCATTTTATGTCTATTTTCATATAAAAAAAACAATATGGACATGTTAAAAATATGAAATGTTGTCCATTGGTTTTGACCCTGCCTCTTACGCCAAAGGTCGTGGGTTCGATCCAACATTTGTACGCTAAAAATTGATTCACGCTAAAAGTGGCCGCATTTGGAAGTAATCAATTTTTCGCCTACAAAAACGGACCCAACATTGGCGCATGGTTATTTAAAAAATAGTATATACAAGTGTTTGCCGAGAGGTTGTAACCCCGAAATTGTTTAAAATAGATCCGGTTTTAGTAGCTAAAAATTAAGATCGATTGGCGTCGCTACTGTGCCCTACCCGTCACCTTAAGTCATTCGTTTTTTTTATTATTTGTATGGCATTTTACAGTATAAAGCATTAATGGTCCTCTTTCGTAAATCATTTTATTTTTGTATTGCATAATTGAATATTGTTGGACATGGATTTCTTCAACTTAAATGAATTAATTTAGTGATTTTAGTAAATTGTCACTATGCTATGGAAGAGCGGTGTTGGCTATCACAAGCAAATGAGCTTAAAAGGGAGCATCATATACAAAATATTGTATTATACTTAGTTACTGCAATAAACATTTATTTCAATACTTTATAATTAAATAATGTAGGTGTGCCTAAAATTACTTTCTTTTTATGCGATATGTAGCAGACGAGCAGACGGATCGCCTGCGACCGCCGCCGACATGATGAATTTGCGACAGTCGTTGTATAGACAGGAAGAGCGCAAATTTTCATATTCAAAATGAGTGATGATAGTGTATGTGATGTTGATGTATTGATTAGTGCCGTAAAAAAAACAAGAGTGTATTTGGAATTAAAATTGAAAGAACTACATTCATTTTTATTCATCATGTCAGCGGCGGTCTCTGCGCGTCGCCGACGGTCGCGCGGCGCGCCAGCGACAGTCGGCGGCAGTCGCGTAGCGACTGCGACCGTCCGCGACTGGCCGCGACCAGCCGCTAGTTTGCTCTAAACCTATGGTTCCGCGACTGCCGCCGACAGCCGCACACCACGGTCGCGAACGAACGGTCGCTCGTGTGTAAGCTCTCGTAAGCACAATAAACTATTTGTATTCATGTGAAAAATCAGACTACCTGCGGGACAAAATCCGTACACTCTGGATGAGTCACACAAAACGAAGAACAGACATCTGAAGTGGCCATCAGTCTTATGGATGCCTCCGTTAGCTGAAATGACATTATGTTTAGTACATATTAATTATAATTACTAACTCGAGCACTCGACATTGAATTTGATTCTAGAGGTTTCAAACATTCGTCCATACAAATCTCTAGCTGGACTTCAATGCCGAGTGTACAAGAATTGCTCCTATTATCTGACATTTTCAGTCAAAAAAGTATCCATTACAGTATATTTTTTTTTTTTATTATTTATTTTTTTTATAGTCTTTTGGACTGACTGAGAGATATTTATTTATATAAAGTCTCTCAGCTCAGTGTGCCTATCGGCAAAGGCCTCTTCCAATGTCTTCCACTGTTGTCGTGGGCGACCCGTCTCCACTTCGAACCTGCAGTGAGCTTCAGCTCTTCCTCCCAGCGCATATGTTGACATCCTCGACATCTTTCACCATCTCTAGGGTACCAGTTAGTTACATTTAGGCTCCACTTTTCCAAACTGGACCTCAACATATTTTTATATATTAGAAGTGTCAATAATAATAGCCTTTATTTCTAATGTGTTACATGTGTATTGTATGTAAAGTATCAGTCTATAAACTGTCCCACTGCAGGGCAAAGGCCTCCATCATAGAAATCAAGTCAACGCTACTATGATGGGATGAGGCTTAATCACCACACTTGCCAAATGCGGATTGGTGATCACAAACCCGAGCTATGTTCGAAATAATTCGAAACATACTTTTCGCTCGACCCGGGAATCGAACCCAGGACCCCGAGATCACAATCCGGTACTTAAACCACTAGACCAACAGGGCGTTGTATTGGATATAAAGGCTATGATTATTATAGAAGCATCAAACAAGCAAGCAGAATTAAGCAGATCCTACCTCAATCCCTCTATCAAGTGTAAGTCTGAGAATCTTGTCAGCTTTCACCGATTTCTCCATGAAGGCTTGATGCTTCCTCAGCAAGTGATGGCAAAGGTAGCACACCCTCTCAGGTCTTCTATCTCCATTCAGAAGCTGGAACAATTTAAAAAAGGAATTTTAAACCCGAGACATAGCTACTTGTCTAAACATAGTAAGTAAGTAAATCCGAAACAGACACTGATGATATGTTACGGCCCTGCAGTGGAACAGTTTAAAGGCTGATGCCTATAAACTGTTCCACTGCAGAGTGGAGCCCATTTCAGTGCCACAATATTTTTTTTTGAGTTTGTTTGCCTGGCAAGGCGTAAAGATGATAGGTGGACTATAAAGCTTACCGAATGGCAGCCAAGAATGGGACGTCGTCCTGTGGCTAGACCACCTGCACGATGGTCCGATGATATTGTGACGGCAGTGGGGAAACAATAGATAAGGCTGGCAAGGGACCGAAGGGAAAGGCGGGATAAAGAAGAGGCCTTTATTAAGCAGTGGGTGGATGTGGGCTGATATGATGATGATGATGATGTTTGGTGCTGAATATTTTATTCTTATTCTTACATATGGATAAACAGATACAAATATGTGTCATGTATTGTATAGATATGATTTTTCTTCTTATGTGTGGTAAATAAATGGTAGGATTAATTAGGTACTTACTAGTTTCATTAATTTGGGCTAAATATCGCTAAGTGTCGAAATCATAGGCCTATGCCAGTCTAGTCGGGAGACCTGTCGTTTAGGTACTATTTTGGATTACACTGTCTTGCAATTCCATGTTTTTACTTACCGGTATATCGGTTATTCTTTCGTAAATATCTTGCAGCGGCGTGTTGGCGATTGTGTACATACGCGCGTCCACCGCTAAACACATCCTGCACGCCGACAACGCAGACATTTTCAAAATCGAAGGAGATGTATTCAAATTTATGAGGTTATTAGCTGATGGCTAAAATAATGGGATCATCAATACTTTGTTCTTATATTGTGATGATGTGCTAGCCAATTAACCCAACCTTGGCTCTTACGCTTCTTTCTTGTTAATACAAATTTTCTTATTGGCTTTTTAAGGGGCCAAAAGAGTAATATTCTTTAAATGCGGTTTTTTTTGGCAAAAAGAGACACTGACTGAAAGAAAACTGACTGAATTGCCATGTGACAGTGACAGTTCATTCCGTTTTTTTTACGTTAAGGTGACGGGTAGGGCACACTAGCGACGCCAATCGATTTTAATGTTTAGCTAGGCAAACCATTATACTATTTATTAAATAACCATGCACAAATGTTGGGTTCGTTTTTGTACGCGATATATTATTATCTTACTCTATGTTTACCCACAAAAGTAAAACAAAAACATTACCAAACATTTGTGCATGATTATTAAATGAATAAAATTGTTTAAGGTGACGGATAGGGTACACTAGCGACTTCAATCGATTTCAATTTTTAGCTACTAAACCGGACCTACTTTAAACAATTTCGAGGTTACAACCTTTAGGCAAACATGTATACTATTTATTAAATAACCATGCACGAATGTTGGGTCCAACGAGTACGCAAAAAATGATTCACGCCAAAAGCGGCCACTCTTGGGGTGAATCAATTTTTTACGTACAAAAACGGACCGTCCCGTCACCTTAGTGTTCGCCGAGGTTAGAAAAAGATCTGGTTTAGTCTTAGATTAAATACAAATAGCGGAAGATAGGTGACTCATCCATAAAATAAATATGACTCGTCTATAAATTAGGTCCCCGTCGCCTAATTTCACGTAGAATGACGTAGGTACTTTAAGCATGCGCGCCGTTTGATAACTCCTTCAAGCATGTCACAACAAATAGGTCCGTTTTCAGTTGTCAAATTGAAGAGACGTGCCGTATCTTCCACTTTGTAATAATTATATGCTTCCACTATTTTAATTTAATCTAAGGGTTTAGTCACGGACAGTAGTTTTAGTATCTAAACCCAAAGAGTAGTACCTATTATTCTAAACCTCTTAATCAACTGGGGTCGCTAGTGCGCCCTTTACAGCGAGGGTAGCTCTGTGGGTCGGACGGAACGCGCCTTCCATCACGGGGTGTCGTTGTTCAAATCCGAGACGCGTAGTTGCATAGTTTCTGAATGTAACCATGATTCAGTTGGTCAGGTTCCCTTGTTAAAGTGTTGCAAAGGTCAGAAGGCAGTCGCTTCATTGTAATTACCAGAATCCCCAAATACTTGACCTGTTGCCGTCTGTACTTTCCTATGTCCTCTGGCTTGTTAGTACGAGGACCTGAATATAAAGCAAAATATGTAGCTGATGTAAATAACGAACTTTTTCATCTCGTCTTTGGGCGGGTATTTAACCCACATCTTCCACAATCCGTGTGGCCGTTCTACCAATTAGACCACTGAACGCTTTAATAATAAGTGCTTGATTCTACATGAGTTGTCAAGTCTCATCAATATTGTAGGTATACCTACTATTTGAAATATCGCAACAAATAACTTAAAAGGGCGATTTACTTAAAGCTACGGGTTACACATGCTCATTTGTGGCATGCTTTTTAAGCAAACAAACACAAGCATGCTTAATGAACAGTCCCCATTTGCTATATATAAGTATGCTATTCGCCATCTATTTGGATGCTTAAAAATCAGCAAGCATGTTTGCAGTGTGATTTTTTAGTTTTCAAAATTAGCATGCTTATTAGATGCTTTTAGCATTACCACAGAATACCAGCGGTGTGATCGGGGCTACCTCCCCGGTCGTGCCATATGCTGAGTGGGCGCCATTTTGGTCCAATTACTTTCGTTTTTAAATTCAGTGTATTCGTTTTTAATTTCATTGTATTTATATGTAATTCCGGACCGAATAAAGATTTTTCATTTCATTTCATTTCATTTATTAAAATAAGCATGTGTAACAATAGTTATGAGCAAAATATGAGATGACAAATAAAAGTGTTATATTATTATAACCTTTATTACGTATGATGTTTAATTCAATAAGTATCTTACAAATAGATAAATGAAAACATCAAATGGTACAAAAGGCTCATAATATTGAGCCTTAACATAATGGTGCTTGTTTTGTCTTAAAAAATATAAAATGTTTTTTTTCTGTACCACCTAACAGGTACACTCTGACAAAATTTAAGTCGTTAATCACTTATTCTTGAAACTAAAACCAATGTACATATTTATTTGGCAAATTTACAATTATATTTGACTTAAAGTTAAAACGAAGACAGATAAAACAGAAATCACTAACGTTTCCACAGTTGAGTAGTAAAACATACATAAACTGAGCATATGTACAGTGGCGGACAGGTCAAGCTATACAAAACTGTCAAATATCCTTAATCGATTTCGAACTCAATTGTTACCAATATAATGTTTATAATCGAATGAAGAAATTTGACAGTTTTGTATAGCTTGATGTGTCCGCCACTGTACATGTACAATACAAAACATGAGGTAAGCAAAGTGAAACAAATCCCATAAAAAACAAAACTTGTCAAAAAATCCAAGTCTCGCACTCAGTTGTTCTATACCGTAAAGAGTTGTGAGATCTATGTTACCAAGTCGATTATTAACTTGGCAATCGGTTATTGGATATTTGACTCTGCCAACGATTGCAAAGTTCATAACCGACTTGGTAACATAGATATCACAACTTTTCACGGTAGAACAACTGAGTGCGACTTGGATGTTTTGACAAGTTTAGTTTTTTATGGGATATCATTTCTTTTTGTAGTCCACCTACTTTTTTCATTCCGGTACCTTCACCTTCAACTGCAAACGTAACTTTGTAATCCTATATTTTTATATGAGATTACAAAGTTACCTAAAGGGCCTAAATACAAAAAGAAATAAGTTTTCCCATGATTAAGACACTAAATTCTATTTTTATTCTAAACTAGCTGACCCGACAGACTTCGTCCTGTCAAAAAAATTTGTAATGTGGCAACAAATATGAACTTTATATAATAGCAATAAAACTCAAATTGATTCTACGTTTTAGATACAATACGTTTGTATTTGAAAAAGAAAAGGGCTGTTTTTAGGGTTTTCCCGACAATTATTCGATTTTTTCTCGCCGTAAGAACCATCCTTGGACTTCAACGAACATTTTAAAAAAAGAATTGGCCAAATTGGTCCAGGCGTTGTTGAGTTATGCGCTTACCAACACATTTTGCGATTCATTTTTATATTATAGATTTGAAGCTTTTATGTCTGCTAGAAGTGCCTTGGACTTATGATGATCGGTGAGTGAGTGAGTGAGTGAGTAACTAAATTCAGAAACTTTAACAAATTGTCATTCTTAAACTACTGGTTCAAATTGACTGAAATTTTACTCGTAAATATACCGTGTTTATACAATGCCAGATTAGTTACTGAAAATTCACGAACTCAAATCGCGAACTAAGGATAGTCGCGGAACAAAATTCGTGCCTGCCCCTTTTATGATTGGGTGTTGGAACGAGATGACATAACCTTTAGTACGGTAATAAGGAGGTAAACTACTAAATTAGTTCATGCAATCAAATACCTAAATGAAAATTTAGGACTCACCACCTTATTATAATTCGCGATGTAAATTTATTACCGTACTAAAGGGCATGCCGTCCCGTTCTAACTCGCAATATTAACAGGGGCTGGTACGAATTTTGATCCGGGACTATCCTAAGTTCGCGGTTTATAATAAGTGGGTAATAGAGCAAGTCTTATCTCTTTTGTAAGCACAAATCCTCGGAACGGTGAGGTCGCTCCGCGAAGCCTGTGAGGTTCCCAGGGAACTTCTGCGCTTCAGGGTGGAGTTGGGTTGACTTCTATAGCCAGCCCACCCATCACGCACAAAGGACCGAAAGAGAGTTTTAGTGCGGAAAAGGGAGTCCACTTTACATTACATTTTCGGAACTAAAACAGAGTTCCTTTAATTTATAACCATTTGGGTTGCCATGCCCTATGACGTAAGCGGTAGTGGCGCCATAATTTAATTTCACGATTTTATTGACAGAGTATAGGTACCTAATATTGAAATATATAAATAATGATCGGCAAATAATAAAAAAACTTGTGTGTGAGCGATTGCCGCCGCCCATAGACACCCGCGACAACAGTGGAGTCCCCTTAACCCCGGATTGGGCCTCCGGTACCCTCACTCACGCAGCGAAACACAGCACAGTGCTGCTTCACGCCGGTTTTCTGTCAGGCCGTGGTATCACTCCGGTTGAGCCGGCCCATTCATGCCGAAACGTGCCTCTCCCACAGTTGAATAGCGAAGAATACTTGTTTGGTTGTAGTCCGATTTTTTATTTTCAAAGTCGCTCAAAGAGCTATGGAAAGGGCTATGCTCGGAGTATCTCTGAAGGACCGCATCAGAAATGATGTAATCCGACAGAGAACCAGAGTCACCGACATAGCCCACCGAATTAGCAAACTGAAGTGGCAGTGGGCTGGTCATATTAGCCGCAGAACTGACAGCCGTTGGAGCCGTAAAGTCCTTGAGTGGAGACCGCGACTCGGTAAGCGTAGTGTAGGACGCCCTGCGACAAGATGGGATGATGACATTCGAAGGCTGGCTGGTGTGGGCTGGATGAGAGTGGCCGAAAATCGGGAGCAGTGGCGTGCATTAGGGGAGACCTATGTCCAGCAGTGGACGAGTGTGGGTTGCTGATGATGATGATGATGATGAGTCCGATTTTTAATTATACAAAGTGATTTGAGAGTTGCTAATGTCAAATTCCCTCTGCGTTGGCAGCCTTTTAAGGAGGCGTAGGTTTTTTACTTGAAGATTGTAATGTCGTACTTGTGACTTCATTGGTGTTGCGCCATATTTAGGCCAGTCAGTCTCCGAAGGAGACAAGGTAAACTGTTTACTCGGGCTCCGATGCTTCATCGACGGGCTCCAGCTTAATGTCACTCGTAGTGCTCTCTGCCTCCATCGTCTCGTGGAGAGACCCGAACCCCATGAACGACGACTCCCCGTCACTCATCTCAGCCGTACACAGCTCGCTCAGGATCATCTTGCTCTTACAACTATCAAAGCTTGTCAACTTATACCTCTGAATGAAGTATTCAAGCGGGTTATACGAAGACAAACAATTTTCACATGTGAAAATAGTAGCATCCTTCAAATTTTTCACTTTTAAATACAAATTGTAGGATGTATCATCGTTAAACTTCTTTAGACATTCTTCGCACTCTACGTTGAAGTTTCGTCTCCTTGATCCGAAGGTGGCCAGTTCTTCCACATCAAACTCTTCATGGAACCGCTTGATATGCCTTTTCAAAGTCTTTCTAGTACTGAAATCCTTAATACAGATGATGCATCTGGGCAGTAACTGCTGTTTCATCCTCGGAACGAGATTCACGTGGCAATCGCTGTTGTGCTGCTCGAAGTTCTCCTGCCCTTTGAATACGAGGTTGCACTCTTCACATTTATAAATCTCATCTTCAGCCAAGTGCTTAGTTTGAAGGTGTATAGACAAAGCTTCATTGGAGCTGAAGGAGACAGAACACAGATCGCAGGGAAACGTATTCATATTGAAAGAGTGTAAGAGTTTCAAGTGAATTTTACAAGACTTCGCCGACTCGAACCTCTTCTGGCAAATGTGACACTGGGGGAAAGCAGTTGAGTTGGGGTGCTTCGTCCTAACATGCTTCCGTAGACTTCTTTTCTCTTTAAACAACGTTTCACATTCTATACACTTGTATCTCTGCATGCCCAAGTGGGTGTATTCGATGTGTCTACGTATGTTTCTCTTCGATTTGAACTGTTTATCGCAATAGCCGCACTTGGACCAGGAGTCGTTTGTATGCACGATTTTGATATGCGAAGCCAAGTAGTATTTATTACTGCATATTTTACCGCAGTACTCACACTCCATCGCCTCGTCCGTCGTGTGCTTCAGCTTGACGTGGTGCTTCAGCGACCTGTCGCTGTAGTAGATGCGGTCGCAGTGCGCGCACTTGTACGCATTGGCATCAACTTCGCTGTCGTTAGTAGAAGTGATGTTAGAGTCAGCTATTTGCGCCTGGGGGTGGAATATCCGCGTATGGAACTCCAAACTGGATATATCAGTGAAGAGCTTGTCGCAATGACTGCAGCTGTTCACGTTCGGCGGCGGAAGACATACTCTCTTATGATTCATCATTGTTTCCTTACTGTAGAACTTGCTAAAACATACGTTACAAGTTGAAAGACAGTATTCTCTCTCGTGATTCATTCTCATGTGATCTTTCAACTCGTAAACGCTTGTGAACGAATGATTGCAAAACTCACATTTGTAGGAATTGCTTTTAGTTTTCTCCACTTCTTGATTTGCCTGCTTTAGGAGATAATTTCTACAGTACTTATAGAACATTTTGAAAGAATGCTCGGTTTTTATGTGCTGCCTTAAAAGTGGCTCCTCATCGAACATTTTAGAACAGGTCTCACAGGATAATTCTTTAGTTTTCGAAGACACGACACTGCAGTCCGTAGAATTTTGCTTATGATAAAATGCTAAGTGGCAATCTAAATTTTCTTTCCCATATATAATTTTGTTACAGTTTTCGCAGGTATACTGAACAGAGTCGTCTGTAGAATGACGAGTTTTCGTGTGCCGCTTTAAACTGTGATTCGAAGTGTACACTTTAGGACACAAATCGCAGTGGAACTCTCCTTTCTCCCCGTGGAATATCTCTACATGCCTTTTCAAGTTACGATTGTTGGTATATGCTCTATCGCACAAGTGACATCTGATCGTCCCTTTATTGGGCCCATGTATCGCTTGAATGTGAGCTATAAGCGAATGTTTCCCCTTGAAAACCTTTTTACAATCATCACAAGTGGGATACTGTATCTTTGGGTTATGCAACTGATTAGAATGGCGTCTCAAGTTCTTCTCAGTCATGAAAATCTTATCACACAACGGGCATTTGAACTGTGCACCGTTCCCTTGACAGTGGACTGTAATCATATGAGACATAAGGTTCTGTTTCCTCGTGAATATCCTGCCACATATGTCACACTCAGGGTAGGGCTGTGCGTAGCGGTTGTGTCCACGGTTGAGGTGTAGGAGCAGGCCGGCAGGGCTGCCAAACCGCTGGTCGCAAATTTCACAATAGCATGTAGAATTTAGGTGACAATTTTCAATATGTGTTTGCAAGTTGTATTTTCTTGTGAAAGCTCGACTGCAATAGTCACAGATGAAGTCTAACAGATTTTGGTATAAGTTCGCCATTTCGCCAGTAGTTTAGTTAGGAGCTTGGGAGATACAGTAGCTATCTTAGTATAGATCTTGCTTATTATTTTTATTCCGTTTTCTTAATCCTGTGTGTGTGTTGTAAGAGACCTGTAACAAAAAAAATTACACATTTAGAAAAAGAACACCACAGTAAGGGTGCCTTTCCACCATAGATGTGGTATGATGCAGTACTGCTGCAAAGTTATGAAAGATAATGGACATGATTGGTGGATATCAGACATATCCATAGCAACTTAAGAATAATTTATTACAGATAAATTGTTACAATACTACATCGGCACTTTATACTTAGGCTAACACAAAATATATTAAATGAAAATAATAATATGTAACATTCAGTAGAATGTGTTAGAAATTTTAAAACATGAAATTGAATACATTAATTATTTACACTTTCTTAACTGGCCCTCAATATATAGCCGGTCCATCTCCATTTTTGCAGGTCCATTCTTTCCAGTATGTCATTGTGGAGATTCATACACATCTGCATCGTCCTACGAGACTAGCCGAGCTGAGACGCAATACAACGCGAGTTTGTATTTATGTGAACGTCGTGTAGGTAGGACGGTACATCAATTTTTATTAATATTTGTGCACGCTCAAATATTCATACTTTTGTGTTGTATGCGATAGCAATATTTCCTTATTCTTTTTAGCATTAAAATGGAAATTGTATATAAGTATGTAGGTGGTACTAACAAATAAACATCATTACTTTTGGGAATCTTTTCGTTTACTCGCCACAATAGGAACCCTCTCAACAGTGATTTTGTTTAGTTTTTGCTCTCGGTTTGACATAGCTAATTCTATCTTGCCTTCTTATTACTGTCATGCTTCTGTCCATATTTCTTTGGCATTTCGCAACAATAGGAGTTTTAACGATAAAAAACTTCAAAAAGATCACCTTTTTTTTCAGATTTTTATTTTTAATGTGTATTTAAATGGGGTTTTTGATAAATTTGGTAATGTCAACTTATTACCTGCTTTTTAAGCGACTAAACAGATTTATTTTCATGCCCGTAGCTCGTCCATATCAGAAGATATTGCTAAATAAATGAACCCACCTGGACTCAGTAGCAACAATAATTAAAATAACCACATTTTTGTCTCATTAAGCAAAAAAAAAAACAATTCTACAGTGGATTTGTGGATAAAACTGATTAACATTATATCGGACAAACTAGCAAGCCCACAGCATAACAAATCCGCAGACGTGACGGTTAAGTTTCAAGAGAGAATATGAGAGGAATTTGCTTTTTTCCCTACCTACATGTTACTCTCAACGTAGGCGCCACTTCATCGCCGGTCGTTAGTAAGGCAGTGACATTAATTCACTTGTGTTCATTCAAACAAGAAAAATCAGCAAGAAACTGGCAGGTAACTGTTATAACTGGTGCACTCGTAAATAGCTGGTGAAATAACAAAAAGAACATCCTGCCTCTAGTCCTGTTTAACCACCAGCCATAGGGGCTGACTATAAAGTTATAAAATAGATTGCCGCAAGACATTAGGGATGAAAAAATTACAGAATGTTTAATGAAAAACTAAAGATATAACTTATTAAATCAATGCATCTGTCCTCTTCATGAATGTCTAGGTAGAAACAAATAGTAGACTAATTAAATTATACAAAACATACTACAGTACAAATATCAGGCGATCCGTCTGCTCGTCAGCCACCTATCACATAAAATATATATATAGGTATGGATATATATGATAGCTTTTGTAACTCCTTTATTAATAATGCTCTATTCATTTGCAATACCAAAAAATGTTGCTAAGTCATTTCTAAAAATAGCTGTAAGACCATCTTTGTACACTTAGTTTGAAAATAAATACTTGAATACTTATTTCAATCAGTGAAGAAAAAAAATGAGAATATACAGTGATAATAAAAGAAGGCCTTTGCATACTAACAGATGGTTTAGGTAGTAAGTCCCACAGATCACCAGAGGGTATTATCGTATAATCACTTTTATCACTGGATTACTTACTTCTCTCTAATGTTTTATGATTTACAATAAAAAATACAATCAAACACTGACGAAACCGAAACGTCCAAATTCGAAAGATTGCTGAAATTACACATTCGGATAGATGGTAGATACTAAGCAAATAATTATCGTTATTTTATTCGTAAAAAGAATCATTAATGCTCAACACAAGTAGAGGTATAACTTTAATAACGACGTTTATAGTCAAATCTTGATTAATTTTATGAAAACAAAACTAAAAATAACAATCACAGATCACTCACAGAGTAGCAAGCAATAACAATGGTAGATTTTTTTTTTGTCTGTGATGGTAGCAATCAAAATTTGACAACTAACCACAAACAAACCAACATTTTACTCTATGCCATAAACTATCAAGAAGATACCAAAAAAAAAATGTATGTACCTGTGTATGTGGAAAAGAAGGTTATAACATGAAAAGTACTATTTTATAAAGATAATAATATAGTCACTACGTATTATATAGTGATACTTAACTATATAACAAGTTTAATTTCCATGCCAGGAGCAACTCAGGTAGTTCCTTATGTTTGTCCCTCATACATAAGTTCCTGGTTCAGATCTGTCCATATTTTTCAGTTCTGAAAGGAATCTGAATCCTATTCCAGTAGTCTTTGACCGATTCGTCTAGTGTGCCAGCACCCTTGTCACCGACAGCTAAGGCAAGTTTTTGAGACGTAACTTCATCAAGCTTACACCACCTGATTTGGCGTCGGCACTGCTCGATACGCTTGTTTTTAGGCCTGACACAGAGGTCCCTGACAAGCAAATGGTGCTGTGATGTGAGACTCTCATCGGGTATGACTTTGCTGATAAGGTGTCTCCGAGTCAGCAGGAAATCGATCTGCTTTGCGTGCCTTCCACTCTTGTACGTGATGAGGTGCTCAGGTTTTTTTTTTAAGTGCGTATTTACGATGGCAAAGTCCGCTGTTGCACACGTTCTGAGGATGTCTACTCCTTCCGATTTGCTTCTGCCACATCCGAAACCTCAGTGTACACGCACAAACTCCTTGCACCTCTCACCCACATGGCCATTCAGATCTCCACCCAGTATGATTCCCTGCGCCAGTGGGATGCCCCGGAGGATACCCTCGAGTAAATCCCAGAACATCAACCTCTCAGTGTCACTACAACCGGCCTGCGGAGCATAGGTGCTTATCAGATGAGTGATTACTCCTTCGATAAGCAAGCCTATGACCATGATCCGGTCGCTTAGGCGCTTCACTTCCAGGATGTCGCCCTGTAATCCCCCAGTAATCACCACGGCAACCATTCTGGCCACTCGGAGCACCCTTGTAGATCAGTTTGTAGCCATTCCCTATGTTCCGGGAGCTGCTGCCTTTCTACCGAGTCTCCTGCAGAAACGCCACGTCCACCCTCCGCCTAAAGAGTACATCAGCTAACTTTCTCACCTGTCCAGTCAACGCGCAGATGTTCCACGACGTGAAGCAGAGCTTTCTACTTGGGACTTGCTTCTTTGGCCGTGCTCACACATTGCACGGTAGACCTAGCCCGCTTGACACAGGAGTCGGGTGAGGCTCCTGCGCGCCGTTTTGCGGCGGCGCCCTATCCAGCTTGCAGGTGGGGTTAGCTTGGAACTCTGTGATGTTGGTTGCAACTCTTAGAGCATATAGAGGAATGTACCTTTTATATAAGCTTATATGGATCTTTTTGGAAAACGGATCGGATCCTGATAGATTTTGACAGTTTCCTTTTCTTTTTTAATTTGTGTGAGAGGACAAAAATTCATTCGTTCATTCTCACCTTTTGACAAACGTTGTATGACAGTTAGCTAGCATAGACAATAGTAACTAATTTACAGCCCCGTGTTTGCTTATTTAATTTGTTATTGTTTGTGTCCTTGTGATGGTGACTGGTGATAGTTTGTATTGAAAAAATCATGGAAATTAAACTTGTTCTGTAATTAAGTATTACTAAAACGTATTGATTATATTTTCTTTATAAAATAATACTTTTCATGCTGTTATCCTTGACTGTTGGCAAAGACCATCATGAGAACAAGTTACTCACTGTGTTGGTGATTGTGTTTAGTTTACTGCTCCGAGTCTAATCTACAAGTTGTTTTGAAGTTATTTATCATTATAGGGGATAAGAAATACACTGGAAATTCAACATCTGTAACGCCCAATTTCAACACAAACATCTTCTTAGCTTGTGAATCGTAATAATGTCAACGCCGGCGTGCAGGATGTGTTTAGCGGTGGGCGCGCGGTTGTGCACAATCGCCAACACGCCGCTACAAGATGTTTATGAGAGGATCACCGATGTACCGGTGAGCGAAATCACAATTTGAAACAGGTTGTATTTAACGTTCCCTCAAAATTTATAAATTGCTAACCTAACCTTTTGCACGCCAAAAAATACTACTTAATTGCACAACAAAATCATAGTTTGATGTGCAATTAAGATTTTTGATGTGCAAATAGTTAAGTTTAAGAGGGCTGCTACCGCTCTAATGCGCAAAAATGTTACTGAAATGGCTCCCAAAGTGTACAATAAACTCCCTGAATATATTAAACTATTTAATCTGTATAAATTTAGAAATGTGCTATCCCGAATTCTTATAGAAAAATGTTATTATAGTGTTAACAAATACTTTGATGATATTAAATAATAATAATAAATAATAAATAAATAAATATTGCATTTGAATTGTAATTATTTTTCTTCTCTCTCTTTTTTAATGTATTTAATCACCATAATAATTTAATTCTATTACCATACTAATTTGTAATGTTTTTGTACTAACATTAACTAATGAATACCTATGTTTTTAAATATTTGCCTATTATTTTCATCTAATAATATTGTGTATGATGACAAGTATTTTTTTTTTGGCATCTAATAATTTCGTATGCCATTGTAGGTGCATCATGGAGTTACCACATACATTACTTTTGTCAACGTTGTACCACCTGTGATGACGAATAAATGAATTTGTATTTGTATCTGGTTTAATATAATTCTATTCGAAACAGTGCATTTGGTTTGAACCAAAATTTACTAAAATTAATGGAGCAGCAACATGCAACTCTGTTTTCTTTATGCGGAATTTCTGTTGACTGTGCTGTTGGAAAGGTTTTCAGTAGGAATTGTCCATCTAGAGATTATTGTACATAATGTTGTTAATATTTTTTTTATATGTGGCTTAGCTATTTCTTATGTTAATATTTTTGTTTATTCAATTGTTCCAGCTTCTGAATGGAGATAGAATACCTGAGAAGGTGTGCTACCTTTGCCATCACTTGCTGAGGAAGCATCAAGCCTTCATGGAGAAGTCAGTGAAAGCTGACGAGCTGCTCCGGTTTGCTCTTGATAGAGGGATTGAGGTAAATTAGTAGTTAGCTTACCGGAGGCCCAATGGGGGGAAGGGGAAAAGGTTGGCAGCGCACTTGTGACTCCACTGGTGTTGCGGGTGTCCCTGGGCGGCGGAATTGCTTACCATCAGGTGATCCCTCCTCGTCTGCCACCTTTCATATAAAAAAAAATGTATCATGTTTAGACTTCGCACAGCTCACATCAAATAGAAGGCTCTTAAAAATTCATCGGCTTACTAGCATCCCTCGGTAGCTCAGTAACTTAGAGAATTTTACCCAGGTTTGAAAAAAAATTGTGTGTTCAAGTGCCATCTGAATGATATATTGTGGTATTTTATAAGTGCAATCATTACTTACTTATGAAATGAAATTATATTTCGTTCTTAAAATATGGTAGCATTAAGATTTTACATAAAGCATAAATTCTGCATATTTTATTTTTTTTTATGCTAGAGGCGACAAACGAGCAAGCGAGTCACCTGATGGAAAGCAATCATCGCCGCCCATTAACATCCGCAAAATCAGAGAGATCGCTAATGCGTTGCCGGCCTTTTTAAAAACGAGTACACTCTTCTCTTGAAGGTGTATGTCCCTAAGTCGTAGCCGTCGGGAAATACTCCCATAGGTAAACTGTTCCACAAAACTGAGATACGTGGTAGAAAGTTCCGCGAAAAACGCACAGTATTCGACCGCCATCCATCGATCAAACCGGAGATAATCTCAGGACTCCTAAAAGTAGAGATATCTTTGGTCTTAAACTTTTGTCTTATTGATTAAAATTCTTACAACGGTGGCGAGTATCACTTCTTGCACCACATTGTACGTGTTCCCGAATGTGAATGGTACACTATTCTATGTTCTTTTTGTGAAGGTGGTGTGAACAGTTGGATGATTCGATCTGGCAACCTTAATTGATACATTATTTGGTAGAAATGGGGTGAGCCCTGCGTCTCATAGCCACTGCGACCAGTAGATGATCTATTGTGGCAGCCCCGTAACACAGCAACCTCATGTAGCTACAGTTCCAGGATAAACCGAAATGGAGCTGATGGGAGAGCATTGATCTCGTCAGTGAGATCAGTGTGCTCCCAGGTGCCAGCTTCTGCAGCGGTGCAGCGCCATGCACTCGCCGAGGACGTGGATAACGATGACAGGATGTAAATGATACACACAAACTAATAATTTTTCACTTTGATGTTGTTATGTCGCAAAACTTTACCCGAAAAATGGCTTAACGCCAGAAGTGACTGCATTTGGCGTTAATTTTTCGGTAACCAATGTTTGCCGAGTCTCCGAAGGTCCACAATAATTGTTAAAGATAGAAATGGTGCAGTAGGTAAAAAATAATACATTGTCGTCGCTAGTGCTGTATACCCTTCACCTTAAATGAAGCAACTTAATAAACTAAACTTATATATTGATAATTTTTTTACTCCTGCAGGAGCAGGCTACAGATCTTGAGACACTCGTCAAGGCCGAGCCTGTGGACGACGCGGATACGGGAGCAGGTCAGTGTACTGTTGGTTCATCCGAGCCATTTGTTATAATAATAATAATTCTAACATCTCATAGGTTGACCTGATTCCCTACTAGTAGCTTGTAGTAGTTTCCCTACAAGTGCTTAACACTTGTGTTACAGATAACAGACAACAGAGGAACACAAATATATACTTAAATACATATATTACACCCAGACACCGAACAAACACAAGTGTTCATCGCACGAATGTTTGTCCAGGGTGGGGATCGAACCCACGACCTTTGGCGTAAGAGGCAGGGTCACTACCAATTGCGCCATCCGGTTAGTCATTTATCTTTCATTTTTACATGTGGAACTCATTGCGGAATCTGCTCCCTCTCAGTTCTTTATTCAGACGAATAGATTGACGAGACTGGACGATGTGAGAGACTGGAGGATGCAGAGATTGTTTGGGATAAGCTAATCCATTGTAGTGCAGAAAATAATATTGATATTATTATATTGTTCCAGAAAATGATGAACTGTTGCAAAACGGTGATCAAAGTATCAGGTCTCTGGAGGTTGAAATCGATACGATGTTTCACAACACCAGCGGCTACATCAAAGATGAAGACGAAGCTGTGGACACGAATGAGGTGACGCCATCCGAGGACGAGATGTCGGACCTGCGAACGAGTAAGCCTCATTTCAACATATTAAATATATGATGGAGCCTGGGCGATGACAGCTCAGTGCCTACGAACCTTACGTGAGAAAGCACGTCCGAGGGACGCCAAGGCAACAATCGTCAGCCCATTTATGTCCCCACTGCTGGGGCACGGGCCTCCCTCAATCACATGAGGGGTAATTGCCATACTCACCACGCTTGGCAGACGGGTTGGCGAGGGTTTTGATATAAAATGCAGAGTTTTCCTTCTCTGGGTGCTGATGATCATGCCAGCAGCTTTACCTTAGTCGCCTTTTACGACACTTCGGTAAGAGTGAGGGTGGTCTATTCTAATCTGCCGGCCCCACACGGCAAGGCAACAATATGGGGATCCTATTGCAATTTTGCATCTATAGTGATACCATGAAACTTAAACCCCCTTATTACAAATCGAGGACTAAGGATAGTCCCGGAACAAAACTAGCGCCAGCCCCTTTTAACATCACGCGTTGGACTAGGATGACATGAGCTTTAGTATAGTAATAACTTTAAATCGCGATTTAGGATAAGGTGGAAAGTAATTATGTCGTATCATAATAAATGTCACGAGCACGAGAATTGGGCTCCAGGACCCCAATGGACAACATTTCAAAATTGCTAAGCTCTGAAACCAAAAATACCAATTCTTTGTTTACTTTTCCACTGCTCGAATATATATTTATTCATTTTTTATATTGCTTATTTACTGAGAAAAAAATTAAAAACTAAAAAACGTAAGATGACGTCATCGGACGGCAGAATGTAAAATATTTCTTTGCTTAGCACATTATAGTTTTAAATTTACGTAATGCCAAACTCATGACATGTAACTGTCAAAAAAAAAGACAACTTGTCAACGTTGAATGTATGAATGACGTTGACAATGTTGACACTAGTATTATTTACCTTTAACAGTAGTACCTTTTTTTTATAAATACAATGATAAGCAAAGGAATATCGCTGTATTCAGCCGTCCGATGACGTCATTTGGCGCTTACGTCTATTTAGAATAAAAAGAATTTCAATAATTATTTTATGCATGAAAATGGACAAATTTTGAAAAAAGAAAAAATATGGGTCTGTTCATTTTATGTCTACTTTCATATAAAAAAAACAATATGGACATGTTAAAAATATGAAATGTTGTCCATTCTCGCGCGGTATAGGCCTGCTGAGTATAGGCCTCCTTTCCTTTACGCCAATGTACGTTAATCTTGCTTCTAGTTTTATCCAACGAAGTTATAAGGGTCGATAAAAGCTTTTATAAATATGATTTATTAAGCAGATTCTCTTCAAGCGCTTATTAAAATTAGATTTTATTTCGATCAGGTGTCCGTGTATCTGCGGGACGTAAACTGGATCAAGACATAGAGAAGTCTAACAACACCCGAAGACCAATGTGTGAATTCATCACGAATGATCTGACCAGTGAATGTTGTGAAGGAATCGCTGAAAGAACGAAGCCTGCACCAGAACAAACGAATGTAACTGAAGTCATGAGTAAAGTGAAACAGGAGGGTGAGAGCAGCACTGCCATGGAGCGTTCAGGCACCAGCCCTCAAAAGCAACCAGAAAACAATTTCAATTCACAACGAGAAGCTTTCACACAAAAATCTCATTTAACTAGACATCGGTTAACACACACCGGAGAAAAACTGCATCGATGTAGTTATTGCGACAAAGCATTCACTAAGAAATCTAATCTTAATACACACATGTTGATTCACACTGGAGAAAAACCGCATCGATGCAGTCATTGCAACAAAGCTTTCTGCCGAAAACAGGATATAAATAGACACATGTTAATACACACCGGAGAAAAACCGCATCGATGCAGTCATTGCGACAAAGCCTTCGCACTAAAACAGCAATTGATTTTTCATATTATGTCAAATCACACCGGAGAAAAACCGCATCGATGCATTCATTGCAACAAAGCTTTCACACAAAAACAGAATTTGAACTCTCATATTATGTCAATACACACTGGAGAAAAACCGCACCGATGCAGTCAATGCGACAAAGCTTTCACACTAAAACGGCAAATGATTTCTCATATGTCAATACACACCGGAGAAAAACCGTATCGATGCAGTCATTGCAACAAAGCTTTCACTCAAAAAAAGAATTTGTACACACATATGTCAATACACTCCGGAGAAAAACCGCATCGTTGCAGTGATTGCAACAAAGCTTTCACACGAAAACAGGATTTAAATACACATATGTTAATACACACCGGAGAAAAACCGCATCGATGCAGTCATTGCAACAGAGCTTTCACACAAAAACAGCATTTGAAAACTCATATGTCAATACACACGAAGTAAAAACTGCATCGATGCAACCATTCAATTGCAAAACTTTCTCGCGTAAAGGTACCCTTCAAAAATCAACACGTTAGGGAACGTTTGTATCAACTCATGTCATTATCTTAATTCAAATAGAGAAATCAAAGGTAAACATTTTGACAGGCTTTATACTAGAGTCCGCGTCCACGGAACAAGTCCCGCGGCTAAACAGGGAACTAGTCGCTATATGAACCAAGCTGCCGGGAAAATGATACACTGAAAAAGCATGAAAAATCTTTCTACGAAAAAAAAACGCTTTTAAAACCTCGAACTTAAGGTGACGGGTAGGGCACACTAGCGACGCCAATTGATTTTAATTTTTAGCTTCTAAACCGGATCTGTTTTAAACAATTTCATTAACATTTACAACCTCTCGGCAAACACTTAAACTATTTATTAAATAACCATGCACATATGTTGGGTCCGTTTTTATACGCGAAAAATTAATCCACGCCAAAAGTGGCCGCTTTTGGCGTGAATCAATTTTTCGCGTACGCGTTGGACCCAACAATGGACAACATTTCATATTTTTAACATGTCCATATTGTTTTTTTATATGAAAATAGACATAAAATGAACAGACTCATATTTTTTCTTTTTTCAAAATTTGTCCATTTTCATGCATAAAATAATTATTGAAATTCTTTTTATTCTAAATAGACGTAAGCGCCAAATGACGTCATCGGACGGCTGAATACAGCGATATTCCTTTGCTTATCATTGTTTTGATAAAAAAAGGTACTACTGTCAAAGGTAAATAACACTAGTGTCAACATTGTCAACGTCATTCATACATTTAACGTTGACAAGTTGTCTTTTTTTTTTACAGTTACATGTCATGGGTTTGGCATTTCGTAAATTTAAAACTATAATGTGCTAAGCAAAGAAATATTTTACATTCTGCCGTCCGATGAATATTTTTCTCAGTAAATAAGCAATATAAAAAATTAATAAATATATATTCGAGCAGCGGAAAAGTAAACAAAGAATTGGTATTTTTTGTTTCAGAGCTTAGCAATTTTGAAATGTTGTCCATTTTTGATGGTTATTTCATAAAAAGTGTTTGCCGAGAGGTTGTAACCTCGAAATCGTTTAAAATAGATCCGGTTTAGTAGCTAAAAATTAAAATCGATTGGCGTTTGATAGTGTGCCCTACCCGTCTCCTTAAAAGATTCCGATAGTGCGCATTCGATAGATCGAAGCGCAATTTCGATGGCCCTCGGCCGCGACAAGGTTTGAGATCACTTAAGAATATAAATATACTGGTTATAGATAATATATGTTTATGTATCATACTTTCTGCATGATCAGTAGCCCAATTCTCGTGCTCGTGATATTTTGAAAACATGGCGGATATCACTTGAAAACCATACAAAAAAAAATATGTTTTAGTGATATATATATATATGTCGTATGTAATAAATGTCACGAGCACGAGAATTGGGCTCCTTTTAAACTGAACACTTGTAGATTGTTACTTGTAAATTAGAATAGTTATTTACGAGATTTCTACCATGTACCTTATTTTTGAGTTTCCGATATTTCGTAAATAACTATTCTAATGTTAGTGACCATGAAAGTTTAAAACAATATATTGTTACTTGTAAAGTTTAAAAACTACGAATGTTATGAATGTCTTTGTTTATTTTTCGTGCATAATAAAAGCTTGTTTTTAAAATATTTTTTTATTGTTAAATAAATAAATAAAAATAATAAAATATTTATTGCAAATAACTTAAATCTATTACAAACTTAAGGTCACAATCTTATATATAGTACTTATATTTGATATTTTGCCTGAACTAGGATACCCTGTGTTGACAGGGACGGGGGTCCTTGTGCCGGCACTGTCATTAGCGAGTTAGCGTCCATTAGTTTTGTGTTGGCGATATGAGGATTTGAGGGCTGCCACGGTTGGTGACATCTATCGAATGACCCGAGTAAACATCGGATTGGGACAACATTTCAAAATTGCTAAGCTCTGAAACAAAAAATACCAATTCTTTGTTTACTTTTCCGCTGCTCGAATATATATTTATTCATTTTTTATATTGCTTATTTACTGAGAAAAAAATTAAAAACTAAAAAACGTAAGATGACGTCATCGGACGGCAGAATGTAAAATATTTCTTTGCTTAGCACATTATAGTTTTAAATTTACGTAATGCCAAACTCATGACATGTAACTGTCAAAAAAAAAAAAACTTGTCAACGTTGAATGTATGAATGACGTTGACAATGTTGACACTAGTATTATTTACCTTTGACAGTAGTACCTTTTTTTTATTAAAACAATGATAAGCAAAGGAATATCGCTGTATTCAGCCGTCCGATGACGTCATTTGGCGCTTACGTCTATTTAGAATAAAAAGAATTTCAATAATTATTTTATACATGAAAATGGACAAATTTTAAAAAAAGAAAAAATATGGGTCTGTTCATTTTATGTCTACTTTCATATAAAAAAACAATATGGACATGTTAAAATTTGAAATGTTGTCCATTTAGGTATATACCTACGTACATGTATGCCTGTATGGCCAATCAAGTGTTAAATATATATTTCGCTTGAGAGCTTGCAATAGGAATGAGGTTTTTATTAATGCACGGAAGTTGTTAGGATCCCTGTGAGCAAAGTTATACGAGTGCGAAGATTCTAACGTTTCATACATTTGTTATTTTTCAAAGAGCATGAGTCAATCCTACAACTTCCGTGCCAGAATAACTTTGGTTCCAAACAGCTAGTTCTACATATCGGCCGGCCACTTTCATGGGAAGGCCAATATGAATGACTACAAATGAGGCAGTCAGTGTCGAGTCTTTCGTATTCGTAAAAATCTGGACAAGCGGCAGTGTCGAGCCAAATAGCGAGCAGCGGCTTGTGTAATAGGTTGCAGACGAGCAAACGGATCGCCTTATAGTAAGCGATTGCCGCCGCCAATGTACATCTGCTATACCTCCTTGTGACTCCCCCAGTGGATTGTGCGCGCAAGGAGGTATTGCGCGCTGTATGAAGTGCGCTGTCAACCTTTATCCTCCCTCCTCTCTGTTCTTAAGTTACTGCATGTAATAAAATATTATCTTAATTGAATCCTTTCCAAAGATAAAAGTGAAATTGGCCAGTATTATTTCAATACTTTTTACGACCGCTTATAAGAAGGCGCTGCCACAAAGTGTTGGATTAACATATTGTATGACAACCCCCCTCGATATAGGTATCAAATAAAAGGGTTTTAGTAGTAGAATACAATACACTATAAAAATGTCAAATCCAAGATGGCCGCGCCCATAAAATGGCGAAATAAGACATTATATATGACGGCGTGAGCAAAAGCGGAGCGGTAGGTGGCTCGGGTGGCTCGTCACCGTCTTCGCTTTATGGGGCTTCCATATGAAACTTTCAAGTAAACACAGGTTCCGAATCAACTTGATTGTATTGCCAAAAATTAAATTATACACACACACAGTATGTGCCGTGTGGTCCCGGCAGAGTAGAATAGGCCACCCTCACTCTTACCGAGGTGTCGTATAAGGCGACTAAGGTAAAGCTGCTGGCATGATCATCAGCACCCAGAGAAGGAAAACTCTGCATTTATATCAAAACCCTCGCCAACCCGTCTGCCAAGCGTGGTGAGTATGGCAATTACCCCTCATGTGATTGAGGGAGGCCCGCGCCCCAGCAGTGGGGACTTAAATGGGCTGATGATGATGATGACAGTATGTGAACATGACGGGTTCGATGGTAGGCACGACTGTTCGTGACGGTGGTTGGGAGGGAAGTGCACTCTGACTCTCCATCGACGCTATCCTCGTGTAATGGCGCCGAAAGCGATACTACTGCACTTTAACTTCACTGTGCCAATAACGTATAATTTGTTTTTTTTGTAAACTAGGTAGTTTATTGTATTAGTTATTTTGAACCATAAGATTCTTGTTTACATAGGTAGATTATTATAAGAAATGTATAACTATGGTGAGAATAACTTTTGTTTAGGAATTCATCATCATCATCAGCCCATTTAAGTCCCCACTGCTGGGGCACGGGCCTCCCTCAATCATATGAGGGGTAATTGCCATACTCACCACGCTTGGCAGACGGGTTGGCGAGGGTTTTGATATAAATGCAGAGTTTTCCTTCTCTGGGTGCTGATGATCATGCCAGCAGCTTTACCTTAGTCGCCTTTTACGACACCTCGGTAAGAGTGAGGGTGGCCTATTCTACTCTGCCGGGGACCACACGGACAGTAGTAGTTTAGGAATTGTTGAGTAAGAATTTTTACAACTACAGTATATTTTAAACTTTTTCTTGTATTGTCCAATTATATAGAAGGGTGTGGAATGTATTAATCCGCACTCGTCTAAATTAATCACGATCGCGCGCCCGTTACACAAGTAATAAGTTGCCGAGAAAATGAGGCATTAAAAAGCATGAAAACACATGAAAATAATCTTTCTACGAAAAAAAAAGCCTTCAAAAACCACGAACTAAAAAGTGTAAATTTCGAGTGTACCTACTGTTATAAAATGTTATATGAAGTGTACGAATTGTTAAAAATATTACTTTACACTTTTTAGTTCGTGGGTTTTGGAGGCGGTATTATATTTGTAGATATTTTTCAGTTTATGCTCCAGTTACATATTCGTACAAGTTATTATCAAATTATATTATTGACTGCCCGGATGGCGCAATTAGTAGTGACCCTGCCTCTTACGCCAAAGGTTGTGGGTTCGATCCCCACCCTGGACAAACATTCGTGCGATGAATACTTGTGTTTGTTCAGTGTCTGGGTGTAATATATGTATTGAAGTATATATTTGTGTTCCTCAGTTGTCTGATATCTGTAACACAAGTGCTTAAGCTATTTAGTACGGAATGGTCAATGTATGAGATGTTGTGAGAATTATTATTATTATTAAATTAAATGTAAAACCTTTATTTGAATAAATAAATTTATTGATTGATATTACTGACCAGTTACTCACCAAAATCTTAAATATTTAAGTTGCAATTTTGTAATGCAATCAGTATCATACGCTTTAAAAACCTTAACACTCCTTTTTTGGGAAATATAGGCATTTGCCAGGAATATCTACCAAAAAATGCGATAAATGCTACCCAGATTATCATTATTCAGGTGTAGATAAAAATTAATACTATTTTAGTAAGTAAAAACTTTATTGTAAAATTGTGGTGGTATAAGAAATACAGATCTTACAATAGCATAGTTCGCACGATTACCTGTTTAGGCAAACGATATTCATACAGACTTTATGAAATTGATTTTAATAAAACCCATTGGACATAGATTTCAATACTAATTAATTTAATTGGATAAGGAAATGGATTGTATTTGAATTGAAATAATTTATGGTTATAGTTTAACATTATGGTTAAGATAATGTCAAATGGTAAAAATAATGATAATACTATGTACAACCTGTGCGGTTAAGAATGGGATCAGAAATGGCGGCGCATCTATTCACTTCTCGCTCGCACACTATTTGCGTCTATACTCGCACCCCGGGTGCGTCTATACTCGCACACTATTTGCGTCTATACTCGCACCCCAGGTGCGAGTATATACGCAAATAGTGTGCGAGCGAGAAGTGAATAGATGCGCCGCCATTTCTGATCCGATTCTTAACCGCACAGGTTGTAATAGAAATAATTAATAGCAATATGTCAATAAAAAGAATATTATTAATGTTTACTTGACCCGAAATACTCCTATAAATAAAAATCCAGCCATCAATCAGCCTTTTTTTTAATTCTACCCTAATTTTTTTTTTTTTTTTTACATTATGGCAGACAAACGAGCAGACGGCTCACCTGATGGTAAGTGAATTAGTTGGAAGTGTTCGTAAAGTATTTGGCAATTGATTGTAAATCCTTATGCCAATGAAGTGCATGTTTCTCCGAAATAACTCGTTCCTTGCGCCGGGAAGATTAATTTTATCGTTATTTCGCATTTTACTGTTATGTGTAATTGTGTTCTTCTGCTGGTAATGACTTCCATTTTGTTTAATAAACAGTGAAATGTTGTGGATGTACATACCCGTAAGTATAAAGTAGGTAATTGTGATGTTTTAGAATTATGTCGAGCTGCAGTACCTACCTACAGAGCAACTTAATGCGCTCTTCGATTTTTTGGAAGACCATACGTACCTGACAAGAGGGATATGAACCTACCATAATATTTATAAGAAGAAATGAACTTTCCACTTCGAGGTAGTTACTTACCATTTAGTGGTTATATATTCTTTGATTTATGTAAGTAAAACAAATCCAATCGTCACCACAACCGAAATCTATTTAGCAGTGGTAAAGGAAGATACTAGTCCGGAGAAGAAAATATGGGTCATTAAATTCAAAATCACAACGAAACGATACTCTTCACCCGGTATATAATACTACTCTTTGCTCTTCACGATAACATCAGAGACGTCGTAACATACTACTATTTGGTCGTAACAATGTTCGTCAATTTGACGTTGGTGAAGCTGTCAAATTCAATTATTCGTATCGTTACAAGCTTTGTTTTTGTAAGAACTGTCAAATTAATATCGTTTGTAGATTCGTATAAACGACAGTCAATACGATGTTACTTATAGTAGGCCTCGAAACGATTATTGGCACGATATATCGCTTATCGTTTGGCCTAGTAGACCACCTTACCTCTTATAAATGTCACTTCCCGCAGCGGTATTTCCGAACCGGTACCCACATTGCGAGCTTCAAGAAACGAGCTTATACCTTCCTAAAAGGCCGGTGTACGGGCGGGAAGCGATGGTTGTAAGGCATCGCGTCCCGGCGAACAGATTATAAGGAAAGGAAGGGAACCTAACTCTCAAGAGAGCCTAGAGCCCCTTTGTCTAAGACACTAAGTCCCTACTAGAGCCCTAGCCCTGCCTATCCATGAGAATAAATACATATATAGCTAAGGTGATGGGAGCTTGCTCCCGGGTCGCCCAGGGTAGCAAGCGTGAAGAGTCAGGACGGTAGGTAGGAGGGGGACCGCTGCCAGTCAAGCAGGCTCACTCGTCTGATCATAGTGACGGCTAAAGGTGTCTTGGCCGCAGCGGGAGAAATGAGACCCAACACAGACGGTTGAAATCTGTTTATAGGTATAATCTTAATGGTTTATATACATGGTTTAGATTATTGATACATAGAAAGGTATTTGTTGGTGTGCCGTCGGTGTAGAATGGCGACGGTGCACGAAGACGGTCCATCGGTCAGACGCGCTGCATGTAGGTCGCTGCTGAGTTGCACCGTACGAGTAGCTCGTACAGCCGGCAACGCATCTCCACTCCCTCTGGTGTGGCTGATGTCCATGGGCGGCGGTGATCACTTACCATCAGGTGACTCGCTTGCTCGTTTGCCTCCCTTTCTCATAAAAAAAAAGTCAAATTCTGATTAAGGGTCAAATAAGATATTTAGGTGTTCGAGCCTCGGCTTGACCCACTTGAGATAACCCTTTCGAACATCAGCGCCATCTAGTAGACTTTGGGTGAAGTTTCATCCAAGTGATGTTAGCGTTAAATGTCAGTGCCGCATGACGTGAAGTTGCACTCATCGTGATCAGTACGATTTTGAATTTCAGCGTCGTCAGTAGTGTCCATCATTCGTAGTTACGAACGAGGATTAAAATAAAGGTAAACTTAATTTTAAATGATTACGTCAAATAAATGAATGTCCTTAGTTTGTTAAGGAAATCATTCATTGATAAATATTTTCAAAGGAACGTGCAATAAGCACATGCTGCTTGGACACGCTTGTGCAAGATATAACAGCCTTGTTATACAATCCGTTGTCTCGCAACGAACAACGGGTTCGTCCGTAATTCCAATAAAAATGGTTGACGAAATAAAATGCACTTTTCCTTGCAGTCGTATCATTTTTTGATACGCCGAGTCGTGACCCGCACACATCCCGGGTCGTATCAATCGACTCAATGCGACGCGGAGTTCCAACCGAAACCTTCGTCTTAAGTCGCATCAACACATACGTCGTGTCGCATCAACCCATACGTCGAGTCGCATCAACCCTTACGTCGAGTCACATTAACTAAAACGCCGGGTAGCATAAATCATGCGACTAGTCGTATCGATCGCATCGATACAACAAACATACGATACGACACGACGCAGCAGGTCGTATCAATGACCATAATATTATCACCTAACGGAATGCTCTATTTTGTGCTTACAGATCATGGCACAAATAACAATGGGGGAACTTTGTGCCCTACCAACTCCCACGGAGGATAAAGAATTCTGTAATAGAATAATAAAAATTATCAACGACAATTACCCGCAAGACTGGAAAAGCTGGGAAGTTGAAAACTACACTTACACAGAACTGTTCGGAGAAACAATATCTCCCAAAACAGAGGCTAAAATTCGGTTCGCTATCCCAACTGCCCAACTGGGCAAAGCTCATACCCCAAATGACCCCAGCCTATCAGAAAAGAAATTCAGGATTATAAAACGGATATTACTTCAATGGTCCTTTGGAAGAGCGCTTATATATTCCCCACATAGCATTGTAGAAAAAATCCACGCGCACTCTTATGATTGTTTCATGAGTACGGTAAAGATTCTGAAACCAAAACTCACAGCACAAAGAGCTTCAACACCTAGCATCCAAAGAAAGAGTCAGTCAGAGTCTCGAACCCCTTCTTGCAGTACTTCTAAGTCTGCGCGACACGAATCGAGCGACAACCAGACGCTGCAATTATCTTTCTTCGAAAAAATGATGCAAGTTCTTGTACAACAAACTGCAGCCATCGATAGCGTGGCCACACAGGTGGCCGCATTAACCTCCAAGGGAAGTGAAGCTGATCAGAGCCAAATTCCTGATTCAGAGACCTCATCCGACTCTGAAGAGAAAGACCAACAGGATTTCGAGCCACCACCATTCCTGGACTTACCTCCTTCACCTCGGCAAGTCGATACCGCACAGAAACTTGAGGAAGCTAACCTACAAGCACAAATTCGTGAGGCGGAATCAAAGTTATTCAAATTACGGAACCAGCAAGTTCAGGATGTGAGTTGCGATTTCAGCCCGTGTACTACTGAAGCGGAGCCTAAACTAGGCAAAGCAAACACGCAGCTCGTGGATCAGGGTAGGAAATGTCAACGACTTGGAGACGATGGCTGGAAGAATATAAGATATGCTGAGGTGCAGAAAACCTTTCACGTCACGCCAGTATTTGGAAGTCTCAAAGTCAACAGCTTGTTAGCAACTTCCACACCTCGAACGACACTGCAAGGTCATCTGGAGAAAACCGATTTAACCTTGGGAGCCATAACTTACGGACTCTTCCTGCAGAGGAAAGCCTTTGAGGAAGCCTGGAAGAAGTTGGACTCGAATGCTCAACAAGAAGTTCAGAAAAAAATCCTCGCACCAGAATGTGAATTCAGGAAAATCTCTAATGGCTTGGTGCAGTACACCTGTGGAAGGCGTGCAGAAGTCCTACAGACGCGCAGGGAAACCTACAAACCAACAAATAAAGTGCTCCATGATATCCTGCACGACATACCGCCCTCTGATACGCATCTCTTTTGCGAAGACAAACTGGGAGAAGCCGTAAAAAATCAAGGAGGAGTGCATAAATTCCTCCCCAAGAAAAACTTTTACGCCAATATTAAATCAGTAAGGAAGACGACTTCAACAACACCAAAAAGGCCCAGTAAAAATATCAGAGAGGGTAGGATTCAAAGCAATAAAAGGCAGCCCTTTCGGAACGCCCGCGCTACCGAAAAACCAGGTCGCAACGATAAACCCGCAAGAAATTTCTCCAACACAGGGAGAAAATTTTAACTCAAAGGTATTTACAGCGGGTCAATTGAGCTCAAAAATAAATTTATGGGAGAAATTAAATGCTCCGCAAACAATTCTTAATGTGTTAAATGGATACCGCATACCTTTTGCAAAGCAACCCCCATTAACATCCCTTTCACTCAAAAACGCAGAAAAATACAAGCCCAAAAGTTCTAAACCCTTAGAACAACAAATTGACGCCTTACTAAAAATAGGTGCTATATCAAGCAATAATTTTACGCAGGGTTTTATATCACCAATCTTTCTTAGAGAAAAACAAAACGGCTCCCATAGATTAATTTTTATCCTCAAAAGCCTGAATAATTACGTACACTATTCGAAATTCAGATTGATCAACCTTTGGAAAGTAGCCCAACTAATTCAAAAGGATGACTACTTAGTAAAGATAGATATTTCTAATGCCTACTACCACGTGCCAGTAGCAAAGTCACACCGAAGGTATTTATCCTTCGCATTGGAAGATCGTATTTACAATATGAATTGCCTTCCCTTCGGTCTGTCAAGTGCCACATCTATTTTTAGCAAAATTTCAAATTTTGTGGCATCTCTACTTCGTAAAGAAGGTATCAGAACCATAGTATACCTTGACGATTTCTTGTTGCTTAACGACGACCCTATCGCGTTACAACTACAAGCCAAATGGGTAGTGAAATTCATCTCCGAACTCGGCTGGCATATAAATACCAATAAATCTACACTTCAACCCCAAAAAAGGCTAGAATACCTAGGCCTCATTTGGGACTCTCATCAAAATAAGAAGATGTTACCACCCTCAAAGATTCAAAATATTAATGAATGTATTGACACTATCCTAAGCAAAGACAAATGGAACTGGATGGTTGCAAAACAGCTGTTAGGAAAATTAAACTTTGCATCTAACGCTATTCCATTGGGTTTCCTTCATTGCAGGCATATTCAAAGGGCAACGAAACCACTTCCAGAGACGGAGAAATGCAAAACCTTCCAACTTTCGCAAAAAGTAAAGGAGGAACTTCTATGGTGGCTACAAAACCTCTCCATGAGCTCAACCATTCAAATTGCGCTCCCATCCACCTTCATAACTACAGATGCATCGGATCTCGGTTGGGGCGCCATCGTAAACGACAAAAAGCTATCGGGGCCCTGGAAAAGCCATCAGAATCACTGGCACTGCAATCGAAAGGAGTTGTGGAGCTTATTAGAAGTCTTACGGGCAGAATGCCGAGAGCTACGGAGAAAAACAGTCATTTTCCAATCAGACAATCGAACGACTATTGCGTATATAAGGAAACAGGGAGGAACGAAATCGTTGAGACTACTGAATATTGTGGAAGAGATTCTGAACCTAGCGCATCAATATCAGATCCATATAATACCAAAGTATCTACCAGGCAGATACAAAGGCCTAGCCGACAGTTTATCCCGACTGAAATCTCACCAAGAATGGCATCTCAGTTCTCACCTACAATCACAAATTTTTCAGAAAATGGGGACTCCAGAAATAGATCTCTTTGCTACAAAGAGATCAACAGTAGTACCACGCTATGTAAGCGAGGATCACAGAGACAAAATGAGTGAATTCACGAACGCTTTCAGCCAACCCTGGAAGTACAGACTAGCATGGATTTTCGCTCCACCAGCACTGATTCCGCAGGTACTGCAGCACCTCAATCGCTCTCGCGGACTATACATAATGATAGTGCCGAAATGGGAGAAAGCTTTTTGGAGACCAGAGATAAAGAAGAGGGCCGTCCGCCCACCACTCAAACTGAAAAACCTCAAGGATCACCTAGTGGATCTACGCACGAATCTCCCCCCTCCAATGATACAGCATTTACACTTGGAGGCTTGGAAAATACGAGCTGGACTGCTGAAGTAGCACTCTGGGACGACCAAGAAAAGAAGCTATTGCAGTCGGCATGGAGACCCTCAACGTTGAAAAAGTATAAGCCTGCCTGGGAGAGCTGGTCCAAATGGTCGAGGACAAATAACGTTCCAACCTCAACACCAAAACCGGGCGACTTAGCGAGATACCTGATATTCCTCCACCGAGTGCGAAAACTGGCTTTCAGAACCATCTTAGTTCACAAATCAGTAGTGGCAACATTTGGAAACTCATCAAACAAGGAACCTCTTGGAAATCACCCAATAATCAAGAGAACTATCAAAGCTATCCTGCTGGAGAACCCTCCGAAGCACAAGAATACAACTTGGAATATCGTTGATCTTTCAGAATGGCTCACCAATAAAAACATAGACAGCACGAACCTATTCCAAACCTCGCAACACGTGGCAACCTTGTTACTACTTGCATCCGGAAGACGCGTCCACGACCTTACACTGCTCCACATAGGAAACGGTAGCTGCCAGATCTTCCCAGATAAAATAATACTGTGGCCAGCCTTCGGCTCGAAAACCGACAGTGTTAACTACCGTCAGTCTGGATGGTGTTTATTAAAAAACTCTAACTACAAACTGGGCCTTTGCCGTTGGATACCTGCTTTAATCAAGGCCTCAGAACAAAGACGGAAAGCGGTTCCCTCTCTCTCTAGTCTAGTTTATCTCCACAAGAGGCAAAGTGAGAGCAGCTTCAGGATTAGTTATATCAGGATGGCTGCGACTTCAACTAAGAAACGCTAACATAAATGACTCGCCCGGTAGCTTCAGAGCCGCCGTTGCATCGAATGATTGGAGCCATAGAAACCTCAACATAGACGAAATAATGCAGAATGGCAACTGGCGCAGTGCCAACACATTCTTTAAGCACTATTTTAGAGAAATCGTATATAATCACCCTAATCAAGGGCCGCGTAAAGACTTCATAGCATTATAATAATAAAAAGGTAGAACCTATAAAAGTGCATCAAGTACAAATTAGTATTACTTACTTACTTAATTCATTTAACAATGTGATTGATATATGTGATTTTAATTTAAGAAAGATTATGAATATAAATATATTTATTTTTGTTACCTAACATTAAAACGATCTTAAAGTTATGCAAGAACGTAAAATCATCATTATCATTTAATATTTGTTAGTCAATACCACCATTAATATGTCTAGCAAAACATTTAAGCTTTTGGTTCATCTTTGGTTTTCCGCTAGGGAGATCATTCCCATAAAAAATTACATTAAAACAATTCAATCATTAGAAATAAAAAAAAAAATCTTTTAATTGGATAACCTCCATCCTATCACAGTACGCATGTCAGCGCCGGCAGATAGAAAACATCTCAAGTGGGTCAAGCCGAGGCTCGAACACCTAAATAGAATCGTTTTTCCCCCGAAGGGTAAAAAACGTATATTTAGGTTTCAGCCGAAGGCTTGACCCACAAATTTAATTCCTTGCCGGCTCTCGCCTCCTCACCTCACTTCAAAATCGTACTGATCACGATGAGTGCAACTTCACGTCATGCGGCACTGACATTTAACGCTAACATCACTTGGATGAAACTTCACCCAAAGTCTACTAGATGGCGCTGATGTTCGAAAGGGTTATCTCAAGTGGGTCAAGCCTTCGGCTGAAACCTAAATATACGTTTTTTACCCTTCGGGGGAAAAACGATTCTATTAGGTAGGGACAGAGAACCAGAGTCACCGACATAGCCAACCGAATTAGCAATGAAGTGGCAGTGGGCTGGTCATATTAGCCGCAGAACTGACAGCCGTTGGAGCCGTAAAGTCCTTGAGACCGCGACTCGGTAAGCGTAGTGTAGGACGCCCTGCGACAAGATGGGATGATGACATTCGAAGGCTGGCTGGTGTGGGCTGGATGAGAGTGGCCGAAAATCGGGAGTAGTGGCGTGCATTAGGGGAGACCTATGTCCAGCAGTGGACGAGTATGGGTTGCTGATAATGAGGTAGGTACTTAGTCAATGATTAAGTTTCTTACAACATTAAATAAATTCCTTAATATTATAAAAACAGTTGCATAGGAGCCAGTCTCCACATTATCTTTCTAAACATATTTCCATCCAGTATTTTAATATAATTTGGTAACAAATTGTCAACGAAATATTGCCACATATTTAGCATGATTTGTATGTAAAACGTTCCTAGTGGTCTTCTACGTATCAACCCGTTTCTTTTCACTATGCGTATTCTGAATATGATACTGAAATTCACTTTCAACTTGAAAAACGCCGCTACATTGTCCACATTTAAAGCAATTCTTATTTACATGTGTCTTGAGATGCTTCGTCAAGTTACACTTCTGGGTCCAAGCTTTACCGCAGATTTTACAAACATGTGGCTTTGTCCCTGTGTGTGTCAACGAGTGTCGATTATAGGAACTCTTGTGTGTGAAAGACTGCCCACATAGTTTACACGTATATGGTTTTGTGCCCGTGTGAGTTTGTAAATGTTCAGTCAAATGTCCTTTCATAAAGAAAGCTTTTTCACAAAATGTACACTTGAATCTTTTGTCTTTGATGTGCGTTGTAATGTGTTTGCTTAATTCTAAATCACTTTTGAAAGTCTGATCACAGCGGTAGCATGGGAATTTATTATTTTTCTTATTGTGCTTCTTAAAATGCTTGATTAGAGTACGGGGATACTTAAACACTTTGTCACATTGATCACACTTAAGTTCCATTGCCGGAACCTTCGCTCGAGTCTTCCTTCCTAAAGTAATATTTTCTGGTACATCTTCGACTTTCGCAGGTTTCAAGTGATGAATTTTCATATGGACTGCTAGTATTTCTGTTGTTTTAAAGTTAAGTCCACATTTATCACAGATCATGTTATACATACTCGTTAGTTTTTTAAAACTTACTCCCAAATGTTTCTCTTCTTCATCAGAAAGTGGTAACACTTCATCAGATTTTTTAATCTCTAATTCAATTTTATCAACCTCATCAGTGCATTGCTTGACTTCATTATTTTCATCTATTTGGTCAACTTTATCAGTTTCTAGTTCCGATTTTTCAATTTCTATTTCAATTGGGTCAACTTCACCAGTAAATCCATCAGATTTTTTAATTTCAATTTCGATTGGGTCAACTTCAGCAGTAAATGGTTCAGATTTTTCAATTTCAATTGGGTCAGTTTCATTAGTTAATACCTTTACATCAATCTTTTCATCGGGTAATTCATCAAGTGGTTGAGTTTTGATTGGTACTGACCACTCACTTATTTCTGTGTTGTCGCTTTCATTTTTTGTGCATGTAACTATCAGGCCAGTTTCATCAGCTGATGATTCGATCAGGAAAGTCTTTAACTTGTCTTCATCAACTGATGATTCAAGTAGCTTCGTTTGCAGCTCAACCTCCTCTTCAGCTGATTTAAGTAACTGACTCAGTGGTTTTTTTAACCTTATCCCACTTGAAACTTGATCCAGGTTCCTTCCTTTTGACACGCGATCACCTGCAGAAAATAAATTGCAAGCTGTTATAATCCATACTCATTTTAATAAATATACCTATTGGCCGTCCACTGATCACGTGATGTTTTAGAGATTTTTTTAGTAAGTTCACCATCATAACCATTATATCACCAGGGGGTAGGGTGATAAAATAATTATGGTGAAGTTTTTACTACCAAAGTCTATGTGTAATTTTTGTACAACTTAATCTAATTCAGCGTCCGTATAATCTTTATAAAAAATATTTATTTATTTATTTATTGATACACAAAACTGATTGATTCGTAACATAACAGACAATACAAGTATAAAGGCTTAGACCTAGAAGCAATCGTAGAGTATGTGTACACAGCTTGATTTTTTTTATGTAATATGTAGGCAGACGAACAGACGGATCACCTGATGGTAAGCAATTTCCGTCGCCCATGGACACCCGCGACACCAGTGGAGTCACAAGTGATTTTCAGACTAGGGTACTCTATCAGGTATAAACTATTTATAACTAACTATTTATTCTAAATTTCAACAATTAGTAGAAAAAAGATATTGATTGAATCATAAACAGTGCAGTGACGTTTTATAACTATGAGTTACATAAACAATTAGGTATTTTGATCTTACAAAATTAAAAATATAAATATTTATAAACATTATGAGGCAAGGAGGACAGACTTCACGGTTTTCTTAAATGAGATTGCGGAGAAACAAGAATAAAATTACAGATGGTTTCAGATAAAGGTCAGTTACCTAACTATGCAATTTTGAAAGATCGTATTCGATATGAATGCACGTAACATCTCCTGAAACAGAGATCGCTTCAGAATGCACCATACATCATGTTTAGATCTAATACTCTTACAAATTTAATATTTGTATATATATTGAGTTAAAGTATGTAATAAGTATAGACAAATTAAAAATTTATTTAAAATATTATGAAGGCGGCATAATATAGGTATATGTTATTTATATGAGTAGTAGGTAATTTTGTAATAAAGATGTGTAGGTATGTATGTGATAAATAGATGAATTTTAGTAATTTATTTGTTTTAGGTTATTATGTGTGATAAATTACCGTATGCGTATTCGGCTTTTTGTTCATTTAAAAGATATATTCTACATTTAAGTTTAAATAATTTAACGTTTTCGTCTTTGGCAACTGGTTGTGTAGCAAGAATATAATTTCTTCTTCAGCAACTGGTTGTGAATCTTAGTTTGGCAACTAACTAATGTGGCTAGAGGGACAAATTTTTGAATTTGAAGTGAAACAGGACAAATTGTTTGTAGGAAAATAATAATTCTCACAACATCTCATACGTTGACCTGATTCCGTACTAACTAGCTTAAGCACTTGTGTTACAGATATCAGACAACAGAGGAACACAAATATATACTTAAATACATATATTACACCCAGACACTGATCAAACACAAGTGTTCATCGCACGAATGTTTGTCCAGGGTGGGGATCGAACCCACGACCTTTGGCGCAATTGGCAGGGTCACTACTCATCATCAGCCCATTTAAGTCCCCACTGCTGGGGCACGGGCCTCCCTCAATCACATGAGGGGTAATTGCCATACTCACCACGCTTGGCAGACGGGTTGGCGAGGGTTTAGATATAAATGCAGAGTTTTCCTTCTCTGGGTGCTGATGATCATGCCAGCAGCTTTACCTTAGTCGCCTTTTACGACACCTCGGTAAGAGTGAGGGTGGCCTATTCTACTCTGCCGGGGACCACACGGCCTAGGGTCACTACTAATTAAGGAAAATTACTACTTACTTCTTGATGTGTATTCAATTTTTACTTCTTCTGTAGCTAAATTTATTTTATCGTTTTCATAGTTCAAAGTGTTTTTTAAATTTGCTTTTCTCATATGATCCGCTTCACAAGTTTGTATGCCCTTCGTCGATGTTTTGTGGTCTCCTGAAAAATATTCTAAAGTTATATTTTGATTCAAAATTTAAAACAATAATATTTTTAAAACAGGTGTGAAGCAGCGTCCGTGCTGTGTTTCGCTGCGTGAGTGAGGGTACCGGAGACCAATCTGGGAAAAAGGGTTGTACAGTCAGAATCAAAAGTAGCTGAACATTTTAGAACTTTGTCACACTAACCATTGCGCAGTTTTAATAAGTGTTTGACTTACTCAAGCTGCGCAAAACTTAGTGTGACAAAGTTCTATAATGTTCAGCTACTTTTGATTCTGACCGTACCTGAAGATTGTCTGGTAGAGATCGCTCCCAGCGATAAGACCGCCTAAATTGTACATTGTATCTCTGTATACCTAGCTTTAAAGTTTTGTTTGTTGTGCAATAAAGAGTATCTATCTATCTGATGTTGTGCGTGTTTATGGACGATCGCTTACCATCAGGTGATCCGTCTGCTCGTCTTTTAATTTTGATTTAAAGTAATGTGAAGTATCAGCCTATAACTGTCTCACTGCAGGGCAAAGGCCTCCATCATAAAATCAGACATCGCTTAGGGATTCGGCTTATTCACCACGCTTGCCAAATGCGGATTGGTGACCACAAACCCGCGTTCGAAAAATTCGAAACACACTTTTTGCTCGACCCAGGAATCGAACCCCGGACCAGACTAGGAAAAGGAAAAGATTGGCCGCCGTCGGAACCTCTGCTCATCTGCATCCTATCACATAAAAGCTGACGTCTGTGGCACTCACTCAACTGGCCCTACTGAAAATCAGCGTCATGAACTGTTTCAGGGCCATGACATAGGCTGAGTGAGGGCCATTTATATTGGAGGGCACAACACACAATATATATATATGTATATACATAGGAAAGAAATTAATAAGGGTACAAATAACTGGCTGGTTATTTGTGCCCTTAATCATTTTTTTCTTTTCTTTGTCTTTTTTCTGTATTCTTTTTTTTGTTTGTAGCCTATGTTGTGATGTCCAAAATAATAAAATCTTTCTTTCTTCTTTATAAAAATACTGAGAAATTTCTTCACCTGTCACAGCTACCTTCGACTCCATATCAATTTTGACCTCATAGTACGGATCCCCTGCCTCCGTCTCCTCTGGAACGACGATCATACATTCAGTAGAGCACACACCGAGATTTGGTCTGAGGTTGCCGGTGTCCACCATACTGATAGATGCTTGTGTAAGCTGAAAATTTAAAATTATAAATATTTCTATCACATTGTCTCTTAAATTGAAGTTGAGTCTCGAGTAAGAGTCTCTTACTCGAGGTGATTGTGACATGGATGATGTGTGCAAAACCAGCTTGAAAATTCACAAATATTTTTTCATTAATTTATTTAATATAATTATACGGAATAAACCCTATTACATAATTAACTAATTAACTCTTATTGTATTTATAAACCCATATCAATTTTATTTACTAGGGACTTAACATTATCTGTAAATATGACCAGTTCTGGATGCAAGGTAATTAATTCAAATCCATTGGCGGCGCCACTAAGCCGTAAAAGCACCACACCAAAAAGGAAGTGAACAAGTTATTTATTTTAAATTATGTGAATTTTTACGCCCATTATGGATAAATATGCTGACTATTGTATTATGTACAGTCAACTCCAAAAATATGTATACACTTTAGGACCTTGTCACAATACTTACCTATAAGAAAGTAGGGGTCTACTTTCTTATATTATATATTGTGACAATGTCCTAAAGTGTATACATATTTTTAGAGTTGACTGTACGTACAGCCACACTTGTTTAAACTGTCAAATTTCTTCAATAGACTCTCACCTTAATGTCAAACACCATGTTTGGTTCAAACTCAAACAGTTTATTGCATTCATGAATGTAAATTCACATCTTATACAAAGTTCATTATCAATTGAGGAAAGGACCCCGCAAAAGTTGTTAGGGAAATGTGGCTTCAGTCAATTTAATGGTTTTGCATCATTTTTCAAAACTGCACCAGTATTTACGACTGTTGTATTAATTTTGTGGAAGGTCAACTCCTCAACGGTGAGGGGATGTTCAAGTATTACGTAAGCAGATTTATTAAAGTTATTTACCTGTGAATGCAAGTCTTAACATAATATTTGTCATGAATTAAAATACAATAATGTGTGAATAAGTTTGAGTGTGTCTGTGTATTTCAGTCAAGTTTACTGTGAGTAGAGCAAGCATTTTTAATTTAATCCCACATTGCTGGCAGGAACTGGATGCTAACTGAGGATGTCAATGTGACAAAAATTTGGAAAGGCCTATTTCCAGTGGACTCAACTAGAAATCATTTCATTTATTGCGGTAAATGTGGTTACAGTAAGGTACATAATTATCGTTTAGATTCTTACATTTAACCGATAACATAACAGAGAGTTAGCGTTGTCTTAAGTTATAATAAAATAATACATAGTCAAAATAAAATCAATACAAAGAATTAGTCACTCAAAAAATAATTAATATAATGTCAACAAAAAAAAAAAATTAAATCTTACATTCCATAAATTCTTTAATACTATAGACATTATCTTTAATACTTACACAACCATTTATATTTACAGAACTCAGGATTCTAACCGGTGACACCAGGACTGCCCATACGCCCCGTCGTAGATGACATGACAAGGGCAGTTTTGTGCCGAATCTCAAGATTTTTATTATATTTGGACCAATTCCAGGAATTTCCATATGGTAACCCTGACTGCAACAGGCTGATGAAGGTGAGTACATACCTGTAACCCGCAGTTGTGTAAACGTCGTAGCAGGTAGTGAGCCCTCATCCACTTCTCGATGTAGACTCGAGTCTTTTTCAGCAAGTGAAAGCAAATGTAGCATGCTTTGGGATTCCCATCATAACTTAGAAGCTGTGGACGAAATAAAGAAACGATTTTAAATTATTGAGTTGCATCATACAAATAATTTAATATAAGATAAGATAACATTTATAGTCATTAACTGGGTTACAATTGGCGTTATAAGTAGGTACATAATAATAATAATAGCCTTTTATTACCAAACTTAAGGTACATTCATTTTATCGTATGCTTATGTTTCAATACACAGTTGTGCACTTTTAAATAATGTCCCTAAGCTCGGTGTGCGTCTCGGCATAGGCCTCCTCCGGTTCCTTCCAATGCGCCCTATTTTGTGGAACTCTGCTCCAGTATGGCCCCAAAGTCAAGCAGATATAATCTCTCCATCTGGTTTTCGGACGTCCCTTCCTCCTTTTCCCATCCCGTGGATACCACATTGTGACTTGTTTGCTCCATTTGTCTTGCTTGCACCTGAGCATTTGGCTAAATAGGTACATAGTGGGTATTAACAGTAGCCCGTTTCAGGCATACAATATCATACATACAATTGGAAAAAAAACATTTAAATTATAAAAACATATAGATAATAGCCAGTCTAAGATTTTTTTTTAATTTAACATTTCTTGTGCATAAGTGTAAACCACGGCCACAGCCTTTGAAGTATGAGGCATGGTCCCTACCAAATACTTCCGGCCAGGAAACCACTTAATACATATTTAAACCTATGAATAGTCAGTATGAAGCTATTATCTCTCAAGTAACAGACAACCATTTACAATGGAAATTTGTTTTATTCATATACAACAATAATATTCATATTGCTACAAGCGATAAGACTGCCTTATTGTACTGTCTGTTGCTGTTGTTGTATCATGCTTGTATTTTATTTTTGTGCAATAAAGAATATCTATCTATCTATAGGGAGCTACCTACCGATGCCCATGGAGTGTTAAGGAGAGGCTGGACACTACCAAGGAAACCCGGATAGTCTCCAGGAAATCTTTAGCAACGACAAATCGCTGATAGGTTTCCTTGAAGAACTTTGTTAGGGTGAAAACCAGCTGACTTCACCCTCCACATACAAAATAGACAGACCTCTCGCCCAATTGCAGAAAAGCCCGTGCGAAAAGAAGAAGAGCTAACTAACTGCATATATTAGAAAGAAGTGACATACCGGGATGTTGGTTATTCTTTCATAAACATCTTGCAGCGGCGTGTTCGCGATAGTGTACATACGCGCGTCCACCGCTAAACACATCCTGCATGCCGTCAGCGCAGACATGGCTTTTTCTGTATTTTATAACTGAACTATAGTTTTAAAATACAATAGAAAACAAATCAATTACTGAACACTATAGCTAAACTAAAACCACTTCACAGAAACTTCACAGTCAATTTTTTTTATTCCATTAGTACTTAATAATTGGACATAAAATTACATAAATTCTATGATTAAAGATTAAATAGTGCAATTTCGATTAGTATGTATGCTATGTGAAAAATTATAGTAGCATGGCGAGTATTGTAGAGGTATTAAATTCGTATAAACAATAAACTTCTAAGCAACTACGTTGTTAGCTCAGTAAGAAATTGAGGTACCTATATCTTTACAACAAACAAACAAACAAATATTAGTTTCGATTTATCTCAATATATCTGTCTAATACAGATACCACCATAGATTATACATATATACCACTCTTTGTATCTGTCAGCCTGCCCTAATACATGATAACCACCACAAACCACAGAGAAAAAATGATATCAATGACAGATGACTGACAGTACAACACAGTATAAAGAAGAGTAGGAGGTAATACATTCAAGAAAAAAATAGGCCACTAATCTGTAAATAAATGAAGGCCATCATGATTTGATCTCACTCATTCATTCAATTGAAAAAAAAGGAATCTATCAAAATGAATGATGGTTCCGTTCAGTCGTTCATACAGTTGCAGACAAGATGGATCACCTTGGATCACCTTTTCAAAAAGTTTAAGGAAGTTACCTGTCTGTTCCTGTGCCAATATGGCAAAGGCAGCACTATACATAATTCCAGTATAATTGTGTTACTATGCCTATTTAATAGTCTTAAACCGGTATAATATTTTTAATGTCTTTGAGCATCATATTTTAAATAAAAGAAGAAATTGACAGAGCGCGAAATGCGAATTTTTCTTTGAAAGTTTCCTTGAAACCAGATAAAAAAACGAGATTGAAAAATCTTTTAAAACAAAATATGAACAATATAAAACTGCGTAATAGGATTCCTATTAATTACTGTGAATCCGAAGAAGCTTCTATTGAAGAATGCAGGCGTAAGTTTCAGTTTCTTGCTTTAATATTTTATTTCGATAATAAAGTAAATTAGTAATTTTTTACATTTCTAATTGAATTTGACTAATTTCAATGAAGTTACAAGTTCAATGAATTTCAGCAAAAAAATTGCGCAAAAGGATTCCTGTAAGTTATTATGAACCTGAAGAGCCTCCGTTCGATGAATATGTTTGTGAGTTGTTTACAATAATTTAATTAATTTGTTTGTTCAAAAATCAAGCTCCAATCAGATTCAACGTAAATGATTTTGGTCGAGAAGTTACGGGGGGTGTTGTGTTTGTATATACGCGCGTATTCTATTTCCATAAAAATAGTTTATTAAAATTAATATGGTGTTAGGGTATATACCCCAATCTGTCGATTTCCTCAATCGATATTGAACTTTACGTATATGATATGACCGTGGGAGAGTCACGCTTCGGCATGAATGGGCCGGCTCGAACGGAGTGACCGGCCTAACATAAAACCGGCGTGAAACCGCACTCTGCTGTGTTTCGCTGCGTGAGTGAGGGTACTGGAGGCCTAATCCTGGGGAAAGGGAGGTTTAAAGGCAGCGCATTTGTGACTCCACTGGTGTCGCGGATGTCGCGGGCGGCGGCAATCGCTCACCATCATGTGAACCATCTGCTCGTCTGCCACCTATCATATAATAAAAACCTATACTTAGATGTGTGGCTGTCTGTACCTAATTAATAGTTAAGAGCCATTTTGAGGCTTGCTTGATAATTAATACCTTTTTGAATAGATTGTGAAAAATGTGGCGATTACGTGTTCGAGTACTGTTCGATTCATGGCCCGCTACTAGTAATTCCAGATGAACAGGTAAATAAGAAAATATATTACTATACATACTTGCATTACACATATACAACCTGTGCGGATAAAGAATGGGATCAGAAATGGCGGCGCATCTATTCACTTCTCGCTTGTACTAATGTAGTTTTCTACCAAGAAGACACCAGCAAGAAACTCAGCATTTACTCGTTTTAAAAAAAAAAAATTACAAAATGTCACCATTAACTTAAAAATATAAGTAACCTACAATTTTTGTGTAACTAATATGTCCCTAAATTATTGTCATTCAAAAAATCGTCTATTTTATAATAAATTTAACTTCAAATTCAAATTCAAAAGCCTTTCTTCATTAAACAGTTTTTATATACAATTTAACGCGAAATACCATCCACATCACCTGGATGGAATTATATCGACTGCAGTGCGTTTCTCACGTCATTTCCTACCACGCACAGTAAAACTGTGGAACCAGCTGTCATCCGTGGTGTTTCCGAACAGATACGACTTGGTGACCTTCAAGAAAAGGGTGTACTCCTTTCTTAAGAGCCGGCAACGCATATGTGATACCTCAGGTGTTGCAGATGTCCATGGGCGGCGGTGATCACTTTCCATCAGGTGTGCCGTCTGCTCGTTTGTCCGCTATAATGTAAAAAAAAAAAAAAAAAATAACTTATGTGTGAGCAAGTCAATAATAATCTGAGGTAACTTATTAAACCTAATCTAAATTATAATCTGTCGATCGCACCGGCAGGTCCCGGCGGTGCCAGGGCTGCCCGCATGCGTGCCCCGCGCCGCGCTCTCCATACCCCGCACGTTCCTGCATTTGGCTCCTTCAATCATACCAGGTAAATATACAGCGGATGGCGCAATTGGTAGTGACCCTGCCTCTTACGCCAAAGGTCGTGGGTACGATCCCAACCCTGGACAAACATTCGTGCGATGAACACTTGTGTTTGTTCGGTGCCTGGGTGTAATATATGTATTTAAGTATATATTTGTGTTCTTCTGTTGTCTGATATCTGTAACACAAGTGCTTAAGCTACTTAGTACGGAATCAGGTTAACGTATGAGATGTTGTGAGAATTATTATTATTATTTTTGTTGAGAATTTTTCTTTCTCGAAACATTGTTCAAAATATTATTATTATTATACACTCAGCGATAGCAGGTAGAACGAAGCACGCGGCCTGAGTCGACGACAGCTATTTTTAAACATCATCCACCTTAATACAAATCGCGATCTTAAGTTATTACCGTACTAAAGCTCTTGTCGTCCCGTTCCAACACGCAATGTCAAAACGAGCTGGAACGAGTATTGTTCCGGGCCTATCCTTACTTCGCGATTTGTAATAAGGGGGAATATGTGGAGTAAATCAGTCACATAAAGATATTACCTACTTAGTAGAGATATATGGAAAATGAAATGATTAAGGAAATAAATACATAATATTAAGATACAACGTTATTTTTTTATCGTTTACATCTCTCATCATCATCATCAGCAACCCACACTCGTCCACTGCTGGACATAGGTCTCCCCTAATGCACGCCACTGCTCCCGATTTTCGGCCACTCTCATCCAGCTCACACCAGCCAGCCTTCGAATGTCATCATCCCATCTTGTCGCAGGGCGTCCTACACTACGCTTACCGAGTCGCGGTCTCCACTCAAGGACTTTACGGCTCCAACGGCTGTCAGTTCTGCGGCTAATATGACCAGCCCACGGCCACTACAGTTTGCTAATTCGGTGGGCTATGTCGGTGACTCTGGTTCTCTGTCGGATTACATCATTTCTGATGTGGTCCTTCAGAGATACTCCGAGCATAGCCCTTTCCATAGCTCTTTGAGCGACTTTGAACCGGTGGACTAGTCCAGCCGTGAGTGTCCACGTCTCGGCACCGTAAGTCATGACCGGTAGGACGCACTGGTCGAAGACTTTCGACTTAAAACTTTGAGGGATGGGTGACGAGAAGACTTGACGAAGTTTACCAAATGCTGCCCAGCCTAGCTGAATTCTTCTATTGGCTTCTCTCTCGAAGTTGTTTCTGCCTAATTGGAGCGCTTGTCCTAGATAGACATATTCTTGAACAACTTCGAGAGGTACTCCATTAACAGCGACCGGTCCCGGATCAACGAGCTCGTTGAACATGACCTTGGTTTTATCCAAGTTCATCCGAGGACCGATGTGTTTGGAAGATTCAGCCAGGCTGCTCACCATCTCCTGTAGGTCTTGTAGTTCCCTCATCATACCTAATATGAATACCGGGCTAAAACGAGTTTTGTTCTGGGACTATCCCTAGTTCGCGAATTGTGATTATTTCGTGTCACTTACGCATGATTATAGGGGCAGGCATAGGCGTATTCAGCTCGCTGACCCTCCCGGCGGGCGTGCGGTTCGGCCCCTACCGCGGCGCCAGGCGTCGGCAAGGCGGCTCCATTTATTGTTGGCAGGTATCGAATTATTTGTTAGCTGCATATAGATTGGCGGCAAGAATTTCACGTGTGTTTTCGTGTTTCAAATACCACACGCACCAATGGATAGTAGTTTCGTGCCTTTATTATTTTTTTGTTAAGTTGGTATAAATATTATTTAATGCCATTGCAAGTTGGTAATTTCAATGTATGTATAAAATTTTATCGCGGAGCAAATTTCAAAAATTTGTAACACTTAAAAACGAGCACAATAAAGGCACGGAAACAGTGTCCGTGGAATTTCATTAAAAAAAAATATTAAAAAAAAATTGGAAATATTTTTCCTTTTTTTATGTGATAGGTGGTAAACGAGCAGACAGATCACCTGATGGTAAGCCGATTTGCCGCCGCCCATGGACACTTGCGACACTAGTGGAGTTACAAGTGCGCTGCCAACCTTTAAACCCCCTTTCACCTGGATTGGGCCTCAGGTACCATCACTCACGGAGCGAAACACTTATATAGATAGATACATTTTATTGTACAAAATTTATAGGAGCCCAATTCTCGGCGTCGTGGCATTTCTTTCTATACGACATAAAACATAGTTTTTTTGTATGGTTTTCAGGTGATATCCGCCATGTTTTTTCATATCGAAATCCCGAGAATTGGGCTCCAGATCTTAGTCTATGGTATTCCTTATACTAGTACAATGTAGACGGTTCCAGACAACCTCAGGGTACAGGAAAAAAAGTATAGTGAATTCAAAAGGCAGTGCAAGTCAGAAAAGAAAAATCATACTATATACATATTACTTAAGTAGTTATATTTAGTTTGTAGTACCTAGTTTTTTTTTATATGAGAGGTGGCAGACGAGCAGACGGATCACCTGATGGTAAGCAATTCCGCCGCCCATGGACACCCGCACCACCAGTGGAGTCACAAGTGCGCTGCCAACCTTTTCCCCTTCCCCCCATTGGGCCTCCGGTAACCTCACTCACACGGCGAAACACAGCGCAGGCGCTGCTTCACGCCGGTCTTCTGTGAGGCAGTGGTATCACTCCGGTCGGTCCGGTAGTTGGTGCTTTTTTATTTGATAGGTGGACGAGCAGACAGATCACCCGAAGGTAAGCGATTGCCGCCGCCTATGGACACCGTAACACCAGTTACAAATGCGTTGCCAACCTTTAAACTCCTCTATCCACCGGATTGGGACTCCGGTACCCTAACTCATGCAGCGAAACAGCACAGTGCTGCTTCACGCCGGTTTTCTGTGAGCCAGTTGTAGCCGACCGACCCATTCATCCCGAAGTGTTGCTCTCCCACGGTTAAGGCAACGGATAGGGCACACTAGCGACGCCTATCGATTTTAACATTTGTGCTTGGTTATTTGATAAATAGTATATTTGCCGAGAGGTTGTAGTCCCGAAATTGTTTAAAATAGATCCGGTTTAGTAGCTAAAAATTAAAATCGATTGGCGTCGCTAGTGTGCCCTACCCGTCGCCTTAAAAGAAACCACAACCCATAGATTATAGTATAGGGCGCGAATGTGGGAAAAGTGGGGTAACAGGGAATTCTCCTATTTTTTCAAATATTTTTTATAATGCTCATATATATTAGATAATCAAGCATTATTTTTATTTCTGTAAAATATGCCTGCTAAATGTTATAAAAAAAATATCAAAAATTTGACGTAAAATATACGCGCTAAAACACCGACCGCCATGATGGTGACGGCGCATGACGTCACTATGACTAAATCAAAGGGCATTGAACTAAAATTGAGAAATGACAAAATTTCGATGAACGTTGTAGGTAAGTAAACAAAGATGTCAAAAGATGTTTTATTATAATGACGTCACATCATGGCGTTCGGCGTTTGAAATCACGTGACATACAGATACTAAAACCTCAATTTTGATTTTGAAAAATAAAATTTATCTTAGGATTTCATGGGAAAATAACGTTATATTTGCATTTCCCGTGATGAAAACTATACAAGTAATATAATTTCATAATTTATTGTTGATAGATGAAAATGGCCTATTCGCGGGTTAAGTTTGGAGCAGCACGCATAACTCAAAAGGGTTATGTTATTAGGGATGTGTATTTAATTGTTTACCGATACTACCGGTTATATTTCATATGCCTAAAGTGGATAAACAATTTCAATTCATATCATTGCCGTAGCTTCACGATGACAACAGAAAGCCGTTGTGCGTGGTGGACGCAGCAGACGCGGAAACCTCCAACTGGATGCGCTACGTGAACTGCGCGCGGCACTGGCAGGAGCAGAATCTGCTCGCCTACCAGTACCGCGGACAGATCTATTACAGGTGAGGCAGTTGCTGATTGTTGAGATCGACTGCCGTAGCTGACTCAGTCGGATGATATTTATAATGGGTAGAGTTCGCGTTATACTTTTTGAGTTTAATTTACGATTTTGAATGTTTCTAACGCTTTCTGTTCAAATTTTCTAAAAAAATAATAATAATAAAATTTTATTGAAAAATCTTTAGAACATAAAAGACTTATAATCTACTTAAACTTAAGGAACAATTTTAAGTTCACAGCCTAAACTAGGAATTTCCTGTATCTTAGGCAGAAACAAAGAGAAAAAAGGACTTAAATTAACAAATAAATTTTAGCAATAAAACAAAACATAAAAACATCAAGATAACTAATCATTAAACTAAATCTCGAAATTACCTAATCTAGCGTGAATGTAAACAATACAAATACCTACGAGTGAACGTGATGATTATTTGTGAATATTGACCCAGTAATAATTTTGATGACACTAGTCATTTCGTGACATAAATACCTCTATTGTTTTTCTAGCATAACTTACATTATAAACAAACTACATAATTAATGTAACTAAAAGTACCTAACAAGAGGCGCTATTTGGCGCCTTCATAATCTATAGACCTTATAAATCCATGATGTTTCCATATCAGGACTCTGAAGATAATACCTCGATTCACCGAGCTGATGGTGTTCTATGGCAGCGAGTTTGCCATGGCTCTGAATATTGATCTTCGAAGATACAATTGCGATGAGTACTATCAACAGGTTATAGGTAAGGTTACTTTCTTAACCAAAAATCAATAAGTTCAGAGTCAAATATTCTTTATTTGTGTGTACCTACGTACACAGCTCTTACAAATCATGATACACTAAAGAAATCTTTATATCTAATTATATTTAGTAAGGCATGTATAATACCCCTTCCCACAATTTTTCTTGATTTTTAATGATTTTAATACCTATTAATTTTATTCGTAAAATAAAAAAAAAATGGTCCAGTTGTTCGACCGTCCGTTACTTAGAGATTGGATCACCTGAAGGCTTAGAAATTTTAACTCTTTTGGGATTCCGGGATTGCAGGACTAGATTAATAAATAAATAAGATTGAGCGATATCTCTATAGCATACATAGCAAGACAGTATTTTTAATCCCACTCAAGAAATAAATCTAAGATTGGAATCGTCTAGTCATATAAAAAATAATTAAAACGCAGTAGGTAATGTAATAAAAATGTTTTCTATCAACAGATCAAAATACAGAAAAGCAGAGCCAAAATTGTATGGACAATGACCGTAGCTGGAAAGAAGGAATCCAACCCACAAGCCACACAGGAGCTGTAAACACAGCCGGATTTAGTAAAGAGATAGAAGACAGCAGCTCAAGCTTTGAAATCCCTATAGAAAATTTCATTTTTATTGACGAATATGTACCACCAATTGATCACTTGAATATACAACTAACTGAACATTCAATTGTTCAACCAGCTGAACATTCGATTGTTCACTTAACTGAACAATCGAATGTTCAACCAACTGAAGAAACAAATCGTCTACTATATGAACGTTCAATTGGACAATCCACTAAGCAACCAGTTGCGCTACTACCCACCTTTTTTGATCTACCATCTGAACAGATAATTCGTCCACTCACTGACCAATCAACTGAATATTCAATCGAACAAACAAATAAAAGCCATAACAATAGTCACAACTTAAAAAAAACCTCATGTCCACTCTGTTGTAAAAATTTTTCAAGAACATCTGGATTAAAAAGACATCTTTTTGACATTCATAAAAAAATTATACCAAGTCAAAAAATTCAAAAATACTATATATGCGATGTGTGTTGTTATCCATACGAGAGTAAATTTTACTTAGATCAACATAAACTTAAACATGTTTCCAAGTTACTTAATTTTGATCAACGCCAACTTCATAAACATGTTTCAAAGAAATATGCGAATATTTGCTATATATGTGGATTCAAAACTAATTCTGAATTTTCATTCAGACATCATTTACGTTCACATTTGCCTGAAAAAATATATAAATGTGATCACTGTTGTTATTCTACTCCGAGGGGTTGCAGCATGACTAGGCACATGAAAATTCACTTTAAATAAGTAGTTAGAATATATATGTTTAATATTAATTTACCTATAAGTAGTCTTCTAAAGATTACTATGTGATTTTATGTGTTAATAAACTTCATTATTATTTAAAATTGTCTTTAAATTTCATAACCTAGAGATACTTAAATAATGTATTAAAATATCCCTTGAATCTCAGACATAAGGAGTGAATGGTAGCTGAGTGGAATAGAACCCGCCTTTCATACGGGGTAACGTCATTTAAGTCTGATGTTTCAAATCTATGTGCGTATTTCACCATTAACTCGGCCGTAAGGGAAATCGTGAAGTCAAGGTCCTTTCACGATTTTTCTTTCGGATAGTTCGTGAAACGTGTAACCATGATTCAGTTGGTTTGGTTCCCCTGTTCTGTTAAAGGGTTGTGTTGTGAAGGTTAGACGTCAGTCACTTCATTGTAATCACAAGACTCCCCAAATCCAGAAACGTGGTTTAAGAGTATCCTAGGCTTCAGAGCGAAAGCTTTGGCCGCAACCAAGAATTACACGTTGAGTCTCAAACGTAATGACAAAGTGTAAAGTCTAAAAAGAGTAAGTAACTTCACGTGTCGCACTGAATAATTGTTCTTTAATGTTGAATAATTTCTCGGCATAATCCTTCCCTTTTTCCGACAACTCCGAAACATGGTACATTTTTGTTCAAAACCGTTAAATGTTGAATAATTTCTCGGCATAACCCTTCCCTATTTCCGACAATGGACAACATTTCATATTTTTAACATGTCCATATTGTTTTTTTATATGAAAATAGACATAAAATTAACAGACCCATATTTTTTCTTTTTTCAAAATTTGTCCATTTTCATGCATAAAATAATTATTGAAATTCTTTTCATTCTAAATAGACGCAAGCGCCAAATGACGTCATCGGACGGCTGAATACAGCGATATTCCTTTGCTTATCATTGTTTTAATAAAAAAAAGGTACTACTGTCAAAGGTAAATAATACTAGTGTCAACATTGTCAACGTCATTCATACATTCAACGTTGACAAGTTGTCTTTTTTTTTGACAGTTGCATGTCATGGGTTTGGCATTTCGTAAATTTAAAACTATAATGTGCTAAGCAAAGAAATATTTTACATTCTGCCGTCCGATGACGTCATCTTACGTTTTTTAGTTTTTAATTTTTTTCTCAGTAAATAAGCAATATAAAAAATGAATAAATATTTATTCGAGCAGCGGAAAAGTAAACAAAGAATTGGTATTTTTTGTTTCAGAGCTTAGCAATTTTGAAATGTTGTCCATTCCGAAACATGGTACATTTTTGTTTAAAACCGGTATTTTAGAACAAGTTTATCGGTATTCACGCAGTACAGCGCTAATTAAAAAGTTAAAGCCATAGATAGTAAAGTACACATATTGACCAATAGCAATATAACATTTAAATTTTGACCAATGGTTGAATAATGCAAATTGAATTTGACTAAAGAGCCGATTTCATTGGGGGAACCTTGATGTCAATGTCAATTTTTTTTATTGTTTACTTTTTTACATTTTTGTGTTCATAATTTGAAAAAGTGCGAATTGTTTTATGTTTATTCTTGTGTATTTTTACCATTAATTACTATTGAGTGAAATATTCTTTATGTACCAATTATTCAAATATTTTATTCGCGTCTGTTTTCCACAAAGATTAGTGTAAATATCATGAAGCTTTGTAATTTGCGAAATGGTTAGTCCTTTTTTCAATTTAAATGTAAACAAACGCTTACCTTGGGTTTTTTTTGTTTTTATTTTGCTTTTCTTCTTAGTGACCTTGCCTCACGTCCCAAGGGTCGTGGGTTCGGCTCCCCCCTTGAAGTTATTGTTTAGTGATGCAGCCACTAAATAATAACTTCAAGGGGGGATTCATACATTCTTTAACTTAAAATAATTCTCTATGAGATCAAACTAAATGACCTACAAATAAATCTTTTGTCACTAGGAATTACTTTAAATACTTATAATACAATTATATTGGTATTTTCAGGTGATATTATTATATTGTGAAGTATTTTATGAATAAGCGAAACAATTGAAGCAAAACTTTTCACCTAAGCTGAATTATTTGATTAAAGATGCAAGTAAGTGCCATAGAGCCTGTAAGATTAGTTTTTTAACATACTATACTCATAATTTTTTCAAAAAATAATGTGTGCTGAATTTTCATAACACGCATGGTTGGGAGTAGATGGTTTCCAAAACACAGTCTCACAGTTAAAACTCATCTCAGTTATGCTAATAAAAGCTCTATTCCACTATGAAGTCTGGTATGCTTGGACCATGCTTCAGGAGTTAGTACCCCTTATTACAAATCGCGGAATAAGGATAGTGCTGGAACAAAATTCATGCCAGCCCCCTTTAACATTGAATGAATGAATGAATGAACGAATATTAACATTTATTTCGACACTGTAATGTATGTAATGTAATATAAGGTGGACTCCCTTTTCCGCACTTAGACTCTCTTTCGGTCTATTGTATGTGATGAGTCGATTGACTACTGAAGCCAGCCCAGCTCCGCCCAGAAGCTCAGAAGTTTCCTGGGAGCTTCACAGGCTTCGCGGAGCGACCTCACCGATCCGAGTATTTGTTCGCGTTGGGTAGTCACAGCATCGCACTCCAGGATTACTTGTGTGACTGATTCCTCCGCGTTGAAACACCCTCTGCATAGAAGGCTGTCTGTGACGCCAATTATGAACAAATGTTTGTTTAAGGGGCAGTGGCCAGGGATTGTTCATATCATTATTTTAAGATTGCTTCTTGTGAGGTTTTTGAGGCGTTTTGTGAATTTTGACACTGTGTGACACATTGTGTGTTGGAACGAGATGACATGAGCTTTAGTACGGTAATAATTTAAGATCGCGGTTTATAATATGGTAGAGTATGTCTGGAAGACCCGTTTGGAACAGTGGTAGTGAACGCTGCCTTTGGTCCAAGGGTTGCGGGTTCGATCCCCGCACAGTTCAAACATTTGTGTGCATGAACATGTCTGTTTGTATTGGTCTGGGTGTTTTCTATGTATTATACGTATGTATTTACAAAAAAAAAAAGTATTATATGTATATATTTGTAATCCCACTGTTGGTTCTGATATCCGTAACACAGGTGCTTAAGCTACCTATCTCGGAGTCAGATCAATGTATGTGATGTTGTGAAAATATAATTAAAAAAAAAAACCTTCACTCAATAAGTTTAAATTACAATGAAGCGAATGACGTCTGACCTTCAAACCATGAGACAGAGAAACAAAACCAGCTAGATAATGGTTACGCTGAGCTTATCTACACTATTAATAAAGGGTCTGCGAAAGGGGTATTCGCCGTAACGCTTGCGCAATCTTATTGACACCTATCGCCATCTATTGGTTAAAATGGAACTGATGACTTGAAACAAAGTGAGGGCAGGTCACTAGTAATAGATAAAGGAACCATACCTGGCTTGAAATATTTAAAAACTTGTTTTTCTTAATTTCAGGTGTGTAGAATATGCTTGGCGACAAATTTAAAATTGTATAAAATGCAAAAGAATATGAAAGAAATGTATGAACAGACAACAGGATTAAGTGTAAGTTTTAGAGAACATTATTTTGCATTGTCTTAAAAGGCTACAATAATATTTGGAGCCAAATTGTAGCTAACTCATACCCTAGATGGTAAAAGACGACGAGGATGTGAACATATGTGCTGGGAGAAGTAGAGACGGGTTGCCCATGACCGCAAACAGTGCAAGACATTGAAGGAGGCCTTTGCTGATAGGCACACTGAGCTGAGAGACTATAAACGAAATATCTCTAGTCAGCTCTGAAGGCTATGTAAAAAAAAGCCACTAGTATGTAATTTAAGGTGACGCCAATCGATTTTAATTTTTAGCAACTAAACCAGATTTCTTTTAAATAATCTCGGGGTTACAACCTCTCGGCAAACACATACTATTTATGAAATAACCATGCAAAAATGTTGGGTCCAATGCGTACGCGAAAAAATTGATTCACGGTAATCCAAAATTCGAGTGCAAAAATAGACCAAACAGTTAATTATAAGCATTAAATAAATAGTATTATATAGTAGCCAAGAAATTGTAACATCGAAATTGTTTAAAAGAGAACTGGTTTAGTTGCTAAAAATTAAAATCGATTCGCGTCGCTAGTGTGCCCTACCCGTCACCTTAAATGTTCTTCATCGAATCAATTTTTTTCGTACAAAAACGGACCCAACATTTGTGCATGGTTATTTACTAAATAGTCTAAAAGTTTGCCGAGAGGTTGTAACCCCGAAATTGTTTAAAAGAGAACTGGTTTAGTTGCTAAAAATTAAAATCGATAGGCGTCGCTAGTGTGCCCTACCCGTCACCTTAAATATTCTTCATCGAATCAATTATTCGCGTACAAAAACGGACCCAACATTAGTGCATGGTTATTTACTAAATAGTATAAGTGTTTGCCGAGAGTTGTAACCCCGAAATTGTTTAAAAGAGAACTGGTTTAGTTGCTAAAAATTAAAATCGATAGGCGTCGCTATTGTGTCCTACCCGTTACCTTAAATATTCTTTAAGCAGTCTGTTACGCATGTCTTGTTCAGACCAGTGTGACTGCCTCGGTGACGCAGTGGTTACTAAGCTGCACTTTAAAGCGAAGTTTACGCAAGGTCGTCGGGTCGGGCCAAAAATTTGTACTCAAGTTTCTTATGAGAAATTCGTAGTGTCAGCCTTGAGTCTGGAAGTTGGTGGTGTTTTACCCCTGTGCCTCGACAAGCACGGGTGGGGCACACTAGCGGCGCCAATCGATTTTATTTTATAGCTACTAAACCGGATCTATTTTAAACAATTTCGGGGTTACAATCCCTCGGCAAACACTTATACTATTTATTAAATAACCATGCACAAATAGAACTCGTTTACCCCATCGGTTGTCGGTTCTGCGGCTAATATGGCCAGCCCACTGCCACTTAAGCTTGCTAATCTGGTGAGCAATGTCGACGACTTTGGTTCTCTGCCGGATCACCTCATTTAGGATTCGATCTCGGAGAGAGACGCCGAGCATTGCTCGTTCCATAGCCCGCTGAGCGACCTTTAACTTGTGGACCAGCCGTACCGTAAGTGTCCACGTTTCGGCTCCGTATGTCATGACGGGTAGGACGCACTGATTGAAGACTTTCGTCTTTAGGCACTGTGGTATCGACGATACGAAGACACGACGTAGTTTTCCAAATGCTGCTCAACCCAACTGGATTCTCCTATACACCTCATCTTCGAAGTTGTTTCCAATTGCAAAGTCTGCCCGATCTTACAGATCACCACATCAGATAACATGCCACAAAAGCTATGTTGGGAGTGTACTGGCCGCTTGGCATCGTCCACAAAACTCCGGAGGAAAGCTTTGCGCAGTCATCAGATAATGATTGAATTACTTCAGAATAAGTCCAATGTGAGTACTGACATTAATGCTTAGGGCTACGTACCCAAAGGTGACGGGACCCTATTACTACTGACACAGATGGCGCCACCGTCACTGGAGGGTGTGTGAATAAAAAAGTGTATTTTTTTTTTCATTTATTTATAATAATTACAATAATATTGTGTAATTAAGAGTGTCATAAAAACCTTGCCGGTTTGTCCTTGACACGGTTACACATGGGTGTCGCTTATTTAACTAAATAAAAATAATAAAGTATAACATAACTACTTCTAATACTTATTGTCTACACGACCACGCGCTGCGGGCCGTTTGCGTAGGTACCTATGCCGATGCATCTCGCTCGCACTGAGCTGCCCAGAGCAGCGCTCATAAAAAATGGCAACATACTCATAAATGGTATGATGGCGCCACTGTCGTTATTTCTATTTATTGTATTTGTGGGAGCATTGTTTTTGTTTGTTTATTTATTATTTATGTACCTAATATGTACCGGTTTATATTAATGTTGCATTTTCTTTTATTGGATCTGTATGTATGCGTCTTGTTATTCATATGTTCACGTTATAGATGTACTTTTCCGTTTTCTATTAATATTGTCAGTATTTTTTTCATGTTGTATGTTTTATTATGAGTCGTCGCTCGAAGGTACAGCCTGAAAATCAGCGCTGCAGCGGCTGCTTAGCGGTTGTTGTAGCACATGCTGAGGCTGAACCTTGTTGGCCGCAACTTGATAATGTTTTGTCCTCATTTAGATTTGTATGTAATATGTTGTGGTCAATAAATTATTTCTTATTCTTATTCTTAATAAGAGTTCGATGTCCTGTTGGTCCTGCGCCCAATCCTTCTCCGGTTGTGTCACGCTGGTGTCCCATTGCAATATGAGAGTAAGGGAATGGACTCCCCATTCCCTTACTGTGTGCCCTTGTGTTTGCACACACACTTGAGCACTATCATATCCTGCGTAAGTGGCTTATCGTTGAGCTTGGCCGCCTTAGCTGAAATCGATTGGAGGATATTATTATTAATAAATACCGAATACTCCCACTATTGATAAGATTTACTTAATCACTGCCTTTATGTATAAGTATTGTTTGTTTAAAATTTTATAAATAAGTAATAAAATGATGTGTAAACAATAGTAGGATATCAATCTAGCTCTAAACTTAACTAAATGTGTACACATCCATAATTTACTGATTGTTATCTGTTTTGTTTTCCGAATAATAAATAAATAAATTATAACAATATTATAATACAATTTTATTTCATTTTTTTAGCTGTCGGAAAAGTTTTTATTCATTTCTTAGTTGCCAAAAACAGATACATGGTATAATACCGAACATAAAAAAGTACCTATTTACAGAATGCTAAAAATAAACAAAATGAGGAATACTATTTACAAGAGATGATGGATGTGATGAAAAATCTGCCCCGCTACTCATCGTGCCCAGAATGCTGGCGGCGTTACCTCTTTGAATGGCCAACCCAATGCGTTGGCTGAGGTAGCTGCCAGAATTTCTGTCACCTGAAATGTCGAGTAGCCGGGCAGACAACTCGCGGAAAAGCTTGTGGGCCTCGGGCCCCCAAGGAATACAATTTATAATATGCTTATGATAATATTGGTTTGACACCCGCTAATGCCATTTTTTTTTGTTGTTTTGTTTTTTATTTATTTTTGTGTTGTTTTTTTTTTAAATATAATTTTAATGTTTTTAAATGATTATGTATGTATCTCTGTGTTATTATTTCTTTATTTTGTATATGTAATTTTTCATTTTTTTTTACTTGTATATATTGCATGTCAATCTTTTATAATTATTTTTTTCAATGCAAAGCTGCTGTGTGTAGCAGTTGCAGCATATGCTGAGGCTGAGCCTTGTTGGCCGCAACTCTGTGTCTCTGTACCTTGTTTTCTCTGTTTTGTTCTATGTGTAATGTGTTGTGGTCAATAAATTGTTTCTTTCTTTCTTCTTCTAACAATAATATTGATTTCCTTATTTTCAGTTGACAACGAAGTTTATAAAAACCATAGATCGAGACGCCTACAGTCTAAACTCAACTCTATGCCGAAGGAGATACAGTCCAAATCACAGCGATATGCACCTACATGATACATCTAATGATTTAACACAAAATGACTGCGATGAATCACTCCTGGACTACGATCTCCAACTGGAATGTAAAGAGGAAAATGAACCTAATGCTTTGGACAGTACGATTGAGAATAGCTCGCCGTCGAGTGACGTTGTTTTGGCTAAGCATAAGAGTAAGAAAGAGATGGGGTATAAGAAGGTTAAAAAGAGAGAGAAGAAACAGGTCAGTTTCTCCGACATTTGACGATCCGTTTGGAACAGTGCTAGTGAATGATGCCTCTGGAGCAAGGGTTGCGAGTTCGATCCCCGTACAAACATTTGTGTGCATGTCTGTTTGTATTGGTCTGGATATTTTAAGTATGTATTTGGACGCCCTGTTGGTCTAGTGGCTTAAGTACCGGATCGTGATATCGGGGTCCTGGGTTCGATTCCCGGGTCGAGCGAAAAGTGTGTTTGGAATTTTTCGAACATAGCTCGGGTTTGTGATCACCAATCCGCATTTGGCAAGCGTGGTGATTAAGCCTAATCCCATCATAGTAGCGATAACTTGATTTCTATGATGGAGGCCTTTGTCCAACAGAGGGACAGTTTATAGGCTGATTAAAAAAAATAGTATGTATTTACAAGAAAAAAGTATTATATGTGTCACCGGAAAATAACAAAATCCGTAAGTTTATCAATTTACTAGGAAGTTTATAAACTTTCGTAGGATTCTAAACGGGAGATAAATTGTATTATTTTACGTCTACATTTTCGTACATTGATAAACTTACTGAACTCACTCGTAAAATAATAAATAAGCAATATACTCGTACAAATGCTACGCGCGATCTGATTGGCATTGCCACTATGAACATTGACCAATCAGAGAGCAGTGTGTTGTTTTACGTATTTCAAAGATTCATATATTTAAAAAGAGTTTGTGTGATTGGTCGAACCATATAAAAATTTACGAATAGAGATATCCGTTAGTTTATAAATTTACCGTGTGACGTAAAATAATACAATTTATCTCCCGTTTAGAATCCTACGAAAGTTTATAAAATTCCTAGTAAATAGATAAACTTACGGATATCTCTATTCGTAAAATTTTATATAGTTCGACCAATCACACAAACTCTTAAATATACGAATCTTTGAAATACGTAAAACAACACACTGCTCTCTGATTGGTCAATGTTGTTTTCCGGTGACATAGGTAATTATGTATATATTTGTAATAATCCCACTGTTGATTCTGATATCCGTAACACAGGTGCTTGAGCTACCTACCTTGGAGTCAGATCAATGTATGTGATGTTGCGAAATATTTATATAAAAAAAAACTTAATTTTATAGAACAAGTAGGTACCACGGCATCACGTTGACGTTGTTATCCTTGTTGACCTTTGGACCATCCTTATGTCTGGGGCACAAATGCTATTTTTCCACTGCAGGGGGGGTAACTTGATTTGACGCTGACTGTACATAAATAACTGTTATTTGATGTGATAGGCGGCAGACGGATCACCTTATGGTAAGCAATTGCCGCTGCCCATGGACACCCGCGACACCAGTGGAGTCACAAGTGCGCTGCCAACCTTTAAACCAACTTTTCCCGCGGATTGGGACTCCGGTACCCTCATTCACGCAGCGAAACACAGCACAGTGCTGCATCACGCCGGTTTGTCTGTGAGGCCGTGTTAACACTCATATTATATTAAGATGTTTATAATCACATTAAATATGATTAGAGAAGCAATCAGATTACCTAAAATACATTTAGAGGTTCGCTCAAGGATATAATCTCATTGTTTGTTTGTTCCCCGCGTGGTAGAATAGGCCACCCTCACTCTTACCGAGGTGTCGTAAAAGGCGACTAAGGTAAAGCTGCTGGCATGATCTTCAGCACCTAGAGAAGGAAAACTGATTTTTTTTAAATTTATTATCACATACAAAGACTTTTGACAAACAATCACGTTAATGGCATTGTAGAAACCGCTGAGGTTTGTCCACAATGCTGGGTTTTACGTCGGTCTATTGCTCGCATTAAATACAAAAATAATAGTCTACGAGTAGTACCTATTCCAAACAAAAATTACAAAGAAACTACTAATTTAAATTCCATTTATACATTACCAAAGAAGTGGAAACCAGGTAAATGAAAATGAAAATGAATTTATTATAGCTCAAATTGACTTAAAACTAGGGTATACGAAATAAATAAAAATGACTACAGTACATATTCGACAGTTTCCAGGGGTACCCAAACTAAGCTAAGCTTGTATCTTGGGATACCAGTTTCCAAATAAAAACAGAGTTTCTTAGATCATACTTAAACATAAATTAAATTAATTCTAGCATTTCTGCTGTGCATGCAAAGAGAAATAAAATAGTTAAAGTAAAGTTTAAAGATAATTGTGGTTTGCATGTGTGTTTGTGTCAGTGTGTTTGTGTGTGTGTGTGTGTGTGTGTGTGTGTGTGTCAGTGGGTGTGTATGTGTGTGTGCTTGTTAGTGTGTGTGTGTGTGTGTGTGTGTGTGTGTGTGTGTGTGTGTGTGTGTATGGTTTTATCTGTTTGGGATAATTGCCTCTGTTTGATCGTAGTCTAGAGTAGATAGCACCTGCACTAGCTTGGACCTTGGTTCTTTCTCTGATAGGTTTCTGATGCAGACGATATTGGAAACAGCGTTGTAAACCGATAGTAAATGTTCTCCTAATTCATAAGAAAGTGTAATTATAATTTTGCTTTTAAATTCTTACAATTTATATTAGATTTTAAAGAAGGCGGTAGTTGGTTCATCAACCGGGGCACCAAGTATTGAGTAGTTTGGCGACCATATACATTACGGGCTTGCGAAGTGCGCAGGCGACCTTGGGCTATTGCACGTGTGAATACAGGGTGTTCGACTTTATTCTGATATTTAGGATTAAAATACTGTAATTAATTTATATCAAAACCCTCGCCAACCCGTCTGCCAAGCGTGGTGAGTATGGCAATTACCCCTCATGTGAATGAGGGAGGCCCGTGCCCCAGTAGTAAGGACTTAAATGGGCTGATGATGATGATGATGTTTGTTTGTTGATTTGAATAAGTACATTTATAATGCTTGTAATTAATATTTATAATACTTCATTAGACTTACTTTTATAGAGTAGGCAATGTTGCGATCCCTAACAGGGCCATGTTTACGGGTCTCGAAGTTATTTGTATTTACATCATTACTATGTACCAACATGTTGCAAAACATATTGTTGTTGTTGTTTGGTAAACTTCGTCAAGTCTTCTCGTCACCCATCCCTCAAAGTCTTAAGTCGAAAGTCTTCGACCAGTGCGTCCTTCCGGTCATGACTTACGGTGCCGAGACGTGGACACTCACGGCTGGACTAGTCCACCGGTTCAAAGTCGCTCAAAGAGCTATGGAAAGGGCTATGCTCGGAGTATCTCTGACGGACCGCATCAGAAATGATGTAATCCGACAGAGAACCAGAGTCACCGACATAGCCCACCGAATAAGCAAACTGAAGTGGCAGTGGGCTGGTCATATTAGCCGCAGAACTGACAGCCGTTGGAGCCGTAAAGTCCTTGAGTGGAGACCGCGACTTGGTAAGCGTAGTGTAGGACGCCCTGCGACAAGATGGGATGATGACATTCGAAAGCTGGCTGGGGTTGGCTGGATGAGAGTGGCCGAAAATCGGGAGCAGTGGCGTGCATTAGGGGAGACCTATGTCCAGCAGTGGACGAGTGTGGGTTGCTGATGATGATGATGATGATGATGAACATGTTGCAATAAAATTCTATCACTATGACTATGACATTCATGCCGAAGCTCTCCCACAGTGAGTGTGCCTAATTCTGACCTCTGGTAACTACCCAGGCTCCTGTGAAAGTGGATCGTCGCCGCAAGCCGGTCAGCGAGGTGCTCAGCGCGGACATGTTCACCATCATCGAGCTGGACAGCGAGCAGCAGGTCGCCGAGCTGCTGAAGCGCCGCGACAGCCGCAACTACAGGTCAGTGACGTCACTGCGCACTGCGGTCCACTCCCTTGTCCCCATATAGCTTCCGAGATATTTGATTTCAAAATACACGGGTTGTAAAGTGACGTCATCGCCGCATACTTGGCAACACTAGCTCGGTCCACTCCCTTGTCCCCATATAGCGTCTGAGATATTTGATTTCAAAATACACGGGTTGTAAAGTGACGTCATCGCCGCATACTTGGCAACACTAGCTCGGTCCACTCCCTTGTCCCCATATAGGGTCTGAGATATTTGATTTCAAAATACACGGGTTGTAAAGTGACGTCACCGCCGCCCCAGTACTTGGCAACACTAGCTCGGTCCACTCCCTTGTCCCCATATAGCTTCCGAGATATTTGATTTCAAAATACACGGGTTGTAAAGTGACGTCATCGCCGCCCCAGTACTTCGCAACACTGGCTCGGTCCACTCCCTTGTCCCCATATAGCTTCCGAGATATTTGATTTCATAATACACGGGTTGTAAAGTGACGTCACCGCCGCACCAGTACTTGGCAACACTAGCTCGGTCCACTCCCTTGTCCCCATATAGCTTCCGAGATATTTGATTTCAAAATACACGGGTTGTAAAGTGACGTCACCGCCGCCCCAGTACTTGGCAACACTAGCTCGGTCCACTCCCTTGTCCCCATATAGCTTCCGAGATATTTGATTTGAAAATACACGGGTTGTAAAGTGACGTCACCGCCGCCCCAGTACTTGGCAACACTAGCTCGGTCCACTCCCTTGTCCCCATATAGCTTCCGAGATATTTGATTTCAAAATACATGGGTTGTAAAGTGACGTCACCGCCGCCCCAGTACTTGGCAACACTAGCTCGGTCCACTACCTTGTCCCCATATAGCTTCCGAGATATTTGATTTCAAAATACACGGGTTGTAAAGTGACGTCACCGCCGCCCCAGTACTTGGCAACACTAGCTCGGTCCACTACCTTGTCCCCATATAGCTTCCGAGATATTTGATTTCAAAATACACGGGTTGTAAAGTGACGTCACCGCCGCCCCAGTACTTGGCAACACTAGCTCGGTCCAATACCTTGTCCCCATATAGCTTCCGAGATATATGATTTCAAAATACACGGGTTGTAAAGTGACGTCACCGCCGCCCCAGTACTTGGCAACACTAGCTCGGTCCAATACCTTGTCCCCATATAGCTTCCGAGATATTTGATTTCAAAATACACGGGTTGTAAAGTGACGTCACCGCCGCCCCAGTACTTGGCAACACTAGCTCGGTCCACTCCCTTGTCCCCATATAGCTTCCGAGATATTTGATTTTTTTCGAATTTCAAGTTTTTTTTATAACATTGGTGGCACACGACCAGACGGAACACCTGATGATAAGAGATTGCCGCCGCCCATGGATACCCGTGACATCATCACAGAGTACTTTTAATATACTGAAATTGGAGTCACAAGTGCGCTGCCAACCTTTAAACCCCACTTTCCCCCGACTTTGGCCTCCGATATCCCCACTCACGCAGCGAAACACAGTACAGTACTGCTTCACGCCGGTTTTCTGTGAGGCCGTAGTACCACTCCGATCGAGCCGGCCCATTCATGCCGATGCGTGGCTATCCCACGGTCATATGTTAAAGTCGAAAAAAATATATTTGGATTGGCGCGGCCTAATTGTACTACATGTTTTTTTGTTTTCAAAACTTAGAGAACGAAGTCTTGTTCGATAGCAAGTAATCTGTGCGACAACAATATAGCAGTATTAATGACATTTTTAACCAACGACCGACATTAAGATGACTTCAGCACAACACACAATACAAAAATTAATCCAATTCACCACAATTCAACACCAAAACAAATAAAATTCGACAAAACGAAAGCAACGAGTTGTTACAATTCGCATTTTCCGCCATTAAATAAAAACTAAAAAGCAAGGGAAATAAAAATATAGTACGCTCCTGTCATGATTTAATACCGTGCTACATTCATTCTTAATTAAATTAAATTAAAATTAAATTAAATATCATTTATTAACCAAATTACAGGTCATATACAATATAGAAAATATAATAGTTAATTATAGCAATACAATATTTGACATTCATACATTGTAATAAGTATATAAATGTCAAGTTAAATTAAATTCATAGGGGATTATAAATGTCAAGTTAAATAGAAATAAATAAAATAAAAAATAATGTCAGTTCCATTAAAGTTGGTTATACAATTAAAATTATCATAAAAATGTTAAGCTACTACATGCCAATTGAATACAAATTCAAAATGAAAATTAAATTGAAATTAACGTATTATAAAATATATAATGTCAAATCTTGTCATTGCAGCACGCGACACCCTTTACCGCTTTTGCCCAGTATTCCAGGGACGGACCATCATAGCGTTCCGAGAGTATCTTCAGAATGATATTGGAACTGCCGAGTATACGATTCCTAATCGAAACCACCTTTTTGCGCATAACTGTGTGGAAACCATTGACACGTGCGTCAGCAAACATGCCCGATGCGCTACAGTACCTCAGAAGAAGTTAATTCGGAATCATTACAATTTTACTTCATGAGTGATCTTTCTCGCTTGCACCTGTGCGTTGCTAATTAGTCTTTCTCTATAACAAGCCGATAGGCGTCGAGTTTTTTCTAAGTAAATTTGCGTGTGCTAAAACGAGACGGAACATGACGATCTGTTCACAAAAATGAAAAGGACAGATGCTCAGTATGAGAATTGTAGTATGAAGAAGTAACTCGGTATTTTACCTGCTTGCCACCTGTATTATTTGCGTTGCTCATCAAATTTTGTAGACGTTAAGTCTATAATTCAAACTATTTGAACTATGTAAGTGTGACACTAAGTGAATATAACAGATAAAAGTATCGTTGGCCCATAGATTCGATTTTTCGTAAGGGAAGCCGACGGGAATCGGGTTGTATGGACTCTTCGCCACTGATATATAAAATATGTATATTTCTGCCATTATCAATTTCATTTGTTAAACTACTTTGCACTGCCCTCCCTTATTACGAATACGATATTTAAAGAAATACAACAACCTTTGGGTAGAGGAAAGCCTCTACACAAAGGTTGTCTGGAAGAAATCGCTACAAGCGATAAGACCGCCTTATTGTACTGTCAGTTGCTGTTGTTGTATCATGCTTGTATTCTATTTTTGTGCAATAAAGAATATCTATCTATCTATCTATATTGTTGTCTCCGTCTCGCAGGCTCTCGCCTCACAAGTGCGAGCGCTGCTACAAGGGCTTCCTGCACGAGGAGGCCTACAACACTCACGCGCTCAGGCACACCACGGTGAGTATTTTATTTATTTATTGGTCACACTAAACAGAGATACAGTAGGTAAAATACAACATGTTAATCTATGTTCTTTAGGCCGTAACTCCACTAATACGAGGGTGGATCGATAAGTTTCCGGCCTGACCAAGAGGTGGCGCCACTAGGCCTACGTTGTGGTGGCATTCTATAGTACCATCCTTAGATAGCTTGTAGCTATAGTTTCAGTCCGATCTCCATGTTAGTTTAGGTTTAAGAGCACGCTGAACAAGACGCTGTTTTTCGTAAAAATGGAAAAGCTGGAAAATCGTGCTGTCATCAAATACTTTTATTTGAAGGGGTTAGCGCCAAAGTAGATTAAAGAAGAGATGGACTCAACACTGGACATCCTACCCATCATATTCAATCGTTAAGCAGTGGGTTTCCGAGTTTAAAAAGGGTCGTGTGAGCACCTCTGATGAGCCTCGTTCAGGACGCCCCATTGAGGTCACAACTCCAGATGTGATCGAAAAAATCCATCAAATTGTGCTGTAAGACCGCAGATTAAAAGTGCGTGAGATAGCTGAGACCTGTAAGATGTCATATGAACGTGTACAAAATATTTTGCACCAACATTTGTGTATGGAAAAGCTCTATGCAAGATGGGTGCCGCGTTTGCTAACAGTCGACCAAAAGTTGATTGATTGAGCTTGTTAAATCAGTCTATAGAGATGGCATTACTAGACTAGAACACCGCTATGAAAAATGTATCAGTCTTGAAGGTGATTATGTTGAAAATATTTTTTTTTAAATTAAAAACGTTGTTTTTAGGGTTCCGTACCTCAAAAGGAAAAAACGGAACCCTTATAGGATCACTTTGTTGTCCGTCTGTCCGTCCGTCCGTCCGTCTGTCAAGACCCTTTTTCTCAAGAACGCGTGGAGGTATGAAGCTGAAATTTATATAAATTACTCAGGTCTACTGTCCCTTGAAGCTGTGAAAAAATCAAACTTCTAAGCCAACGCAATCAAAAGATACAGCCGTTTATGCCGCAAATTTTCGACACTTGCAAGGGAATCAAAACCTACAGGGTGCTTCCCGTGAACTCAGAATCTTGAAATTTGGTACGAAGCAACGACTTATAGCATAGATAAAGGAAAAATTACGAAAACCATAAATTTTAGTTACATCACATAATATATATTTTTTTAATAATTTTAAACTTACTACCCATTTCCTCATAAACGCGTAGAGGTATTAAATTGAAATTCATACCAAATACTCAGGTCTATAATACCTTTAAGCTGTAACAAAATCAAACTTCTATGTCAACGCAATCAAAAGAAACAGCAATTTAAGCTGCATATTTTGAAACTCGCAAGTACTCGCAAGGGAATCAAAACCTAAAGGGTACTTCCAGTCGACCTAGAATCTTGAAATTTGGCATGAAGCAACGTTTTATAGCACACATAAAGGAAAAATTCCGAAAACCTTAAATTTTTAGTTACATTACAAAACATATATTTTTTAATAAATATAAACTTATTACTTTTTTCCTTATGAACGCGTAGAGCTATCAAGTTGAAATTCATATCAAATACTTAGATCTAATTGCCTTTAACCCGTGAAAAAAAAATCTAAGTCAACGCAAAAACGCAAAAGTACAACCATTGATACCGCATATTTTGAAACTCGCAACTACACTCAAGGGAATTAAAACCTAAAGACCACTTCCCGTTGACATAGAATCTCGAAATTTGGTAAGAAGCAATAGCTTACTTTGTAAACCTTGCAGGTTTGTACGGAACCCTCGGTGCGCGAGTCCGACTCGCACTTGGCCGGTTTTTCTTGGTCAGGCCGGAAACTTATCGATCCACCCTCGTAAGTGTGAACAGCATGTTTCAAATTCTAAATTCTTTATTTCGGGCAACGATCGGCCCATATGTTAGTAGAAATTAAAAATATTAAACTTATGAGTAGGGTTAGTAAAAAAAACGTACATTTCTTTCCTTACTGAATCAAGTACAGTCATAGAACGAAAAGGTTCGTCAATTTTCAAATTGATTCGTTTGATATGCTATGAGCACTTATTACCTTTCGTAAATTTGTCAGAGCAAGTTAATGATTTTTACAACTTAATATTTTGGTTTATTCCCGCTGTCCACCCTCTGCTTGTCCACCCCGGGTGGACAGTGAAACAATTGTTTAAAAAAATCCCGCTGTCCACCCCCTCTTTCAACCAAGACTCACTATGAATTGTGCCAGCCTATACTAAGAAAAGAAGCATAGACCAAAAAGGTTGACCAAACCTGAAAACTTGATTTGACAATGACATAAGTGACATTGATAGATTTGATAGTGACGTATCTGTCGTAGTTTTTTTGGTCTTGAATTCCAGTTTCGAGTATAGTGGCCCGCTCTCACTTCGTTTCGGGACAATAGTTCCGATTTATACCAATAGATGGCGCTAGGTGTCGATTACGTCGCGCAAACGTTTCGTGTTTTCGGATTACCTATAAGCGTTGCCGCTGTGTGTAGAATTTATCTCTTTATGAATAGTATAAATTTTTTACTGATTGCTAAAGGTACTGTTACACATGCAGATGCTTATATTCATGCTTATTATGCTGCGCCCAATCCCTCTCTAGTCGTGTCACATCACATCGGAATATGAGGGTAAGGGAATTGAGAGTGCACTTGTGTTTGCGCACACACTTGAGCATTATAAAATATCCTGCGTATGTGGCTGATCGTTGAGATTGGCCGCCGTAGCTGTAATCGGTTGGAAGATATATTATTATTTATTTATTTAAATTTGATACGCAAACAGATCACAGTCAATTAAAAAACAATAAAATTAAATAAGCTAGAGAGTAATAATATATATTTTTTTACTGTATAAAGGTAAGCGTTTGACCATATTTCACCTGATGGTAAGTGATAATATGGTCTAAGATGTAGCACGATTACCTAGAAGATACCTATTCACTCGCGCTTTGAAAACCCCCAAATTGTAGCCTCTAGGGAACACCTCCTCAGGCAGCTGATTCCACTGTTTCGCAGTACGAATACGGACAAACCTCTTTGTGCGGACTTTTGGTATTTCTACCATGTACCGGTGTCGAATATTATTTTGACAATATATATAATAATAAAATATTAATTCGCTAAATTGGGATGAATTAAAACTAAAATCGAATACTGATTAAGTTCTAATACATTTAACAAGAATTTAAATAAATTAAGTTACTTAGTAGCATGTGTGGACGGACGTGCTACACTACAATGGACAACATTTCAAAATTGCTATGCTCTGAAACAAAAAATACCAATTCTTTGTTTACTTTCCCCTGCTCGAATATTTATTTATTCATTTTTTATATTGCTTATTTACTGAGAAAAAAATTAAAAACTAAAAAACGTACGATGACGTCATCGGACGGCTGAATGTAAAATATTTCTTTGCTTAGCACATTATAGTTTTAAATTTACGGAATGCCAAATCCATGACATGTAACTGTCAAAAAAAAAGACAACTTGTCAACGTTGAATGTATGAATGACGTTGACAATGTTGACACTAGTATTCTTTACCTTTGACAGTAGGACCTTTTTTTTATTAAAACAATGATAAGCAAAGGAATATCGCTGTATTCAGCCGTCCGATGACGTCATTTGGCGCTTACGTCTATTTAGAATAAAAAGAATTTCAATAATTATTTTATGCATGAAAATGGACAAATTTTGAAAAAAGAAAAAATATGGGTTTGTTCATTTTATGTCTACTTTCATATAAAAAAACAATATGGACATGTTAAAAATATGAAATGTTGTCCATTATGCATGCTAATTTTGGGCATGCTCAAAAATCGCATCCGGTCGATATTTAAGCATGTGTAACAGTAGCTTTACGATCGGTTGGAGGATATAATGAGTTGTGGTCGTTGTGGCGGCAGCGGGCGGGCGTGCACGCGTGCGGGGTGTGCGGCGTGCACTGCCGCACGCGGCACGCGCTGCGCAACCACGCGGCCGCGCACGCGCACCAGTTCCGCTGCACGCGCTGCGCCTACACCACCACCAGGAGGTAACCACGCCACGACCCTGCCATAGCTCCTGCACGCGGCCGCGCACGCGCACCAGTTCCGCTGCACGCGCTGCGCCTACACCACCACCAGGAGGTAACCACGCCACGACCCTGCCATAGCTCCTGCACGCGGCCGCGCACGCGCACCAGTTCCGCTGCACGCGCTGCGCCTACACCACCACCAGGAGGTAACCACGCCACGACCCTGCCATAGCTCCTGCACGCGGCCGCGCACGCGCACCAGTTCCTCTGCACGCGCTGCGCCTACACCACCACCAGGAGGTAACCACGCCACGACCCTGCCATAGCTCCTGCACGCGGCCGCGCACGCGCACCAGTTCCTCTGCACGCGCTGCGCCTACACCACCACCAGGAGGTAACCACGCCACGACCCTGTCATAGCTCCTCCACGAAGTCACAGTGGATAGACCTGTCCTATAGTACACCATTTGGCGGATTTTTTAATATGCGATAGCTTAATTGCATGCATTCGAAATGTGGTGATGGAGGCGTATGCTCCGAATACCTTGGACGACTAAACGCACAAATGTATCTGTTCTCTCTCAACTTGGCATAAGAACCCAACTGTCGAGCGTATGTCTACAACGCATGCTTTCTTATTTCGGCCACATAATGCGAAGAGGGGATGATAGCCTTGAAAAACTGGTCATTGTTGGCAACACTGTAAGGCAATAGATCACTAACACGATGGTCTGACCAAATGAAAGGAGTTTTTATTATTTGGTATTATTTGATAGAAATGGGGTGAGCCTTTGGTCTCATAGCCACTGCGACCAGTAGATGATCTATTGTGGCAGCCCCGTAACCTATTACAGCACCTCATGTAGCTCCAGTTCCAGGATAAACCCGAGAATGGAGCTGATGGGGGAGCTCTTGATCTCGTCAGCTGAGATCATGTGTGCTCCCAGGTGCCGGCTTCTGCAGCGGTGCAGCGCTATGCACTCGCCGAGGACGTGGATAATCGTTTCCTCGTCCTCGTGACAGAACCTGCAGATTTTGGTATCTGTAAGGCCCATGTTGTGCAGGTGCTTGTTTAATTTGCAGTGCCCTGTGAGGGTCCGAGTGAGAGGAGGAATGAGGAGGATGAAAGGAGTTACATCCCTACCAAAGTTCTACGACGTGGTGAAGGCTACTTCCAATCGGAACCAATGGAGAAAGTTTGTTTGGTTGATGAGTTCCAGTGACCACGATGTTCAGTAATGAGGGACCGACTAGAGAGAGCTTAATTATAAGCTAATATAATATAGGTACAGTTTTACCTGCGCAGAAGTCTTATTTTCGTAAACTGTGGCAAAATCTTAACCAATCACAACGCTCCATTTACGCGCGCCAATAATCACAATTTATTATTGGTTGATGCGTCATCGCCATGTTCGGTGCGAGTGCGGCTAAGAGAGATAGCATCATCCATTTGGTCATCCATTTTTTTTTGTGATAGGTGGCAGACGAGCAGACGGATCACCTGATGGTAAGCGATTGCCGCCGCCCATGGACACCCGCGACACCAGTAGAGTCACAAGTACGCTGCCAAACCTGTAAACCTGCTTCACGCCGGTTTTCTGTGAGGCTGTGGTATCGCCCCGGTCATGCCGAATCGTGGCTCTCCCACGGTCAAATTTATTTATATTATATATTTATTTATTGGCCGTGTGGGGACCACACGGCAGAGTAGCATAGGCCACCCTCACTCTTACCGAGGTGTCGTAAAGAAGACTAAGGTAAAGCTGCTGGCATGATCATCACCACCTTGAGAAGGAAAACTCTGCATTTATATGAAAACCCTCGCCAACCCGTCTGCCATGCGTGGTGAGTATGGCAATCACCCCTCATGTGATTGAGGGAGGCCCGTGCCCCAGCAGTGGGGACTTAAATGGGCTGATGATGATGATATATTTATTTACTTTACTTACTATCCCGGCAGGCACGCCGCCAAGCTGCACGAGGAGTTCCACAACGGCACTCGCTACCGCTGCCCGCACTGCCAGGCAGACTTCGTGTGAGTATACCATCAGCTCAACACCTTCACACCCTAGACGTTACCGGCAGCCCTTTATGCAGGGAATGCTTCAGCGCCGAGGAGTCAGTAACACACGTGATCCTGGAGTGGGATGCGGTGACCAGACAACGCGAAGAAATCCTCGGATCGGCGGGGTCACTCCGCGAAGCCTGTGAAGCTCCCAGGAAGCTTCTGCGCTTCTGGGCGGAGTTAGGCTGGCTAGAATAGCCAGGACCCAACACGCACAATGGACCAAACAAATGGAAATCTAAGTGCGGAAAAAGGAGTCCACTTTACATTATTGTACGAGGGTGAATCAAAAAGTTTTTAGAATCACTATAAAAATATAAGAAAATTTAAACAAATATATTTTATTTTTGTTCGTAATCTTCTTCTAATTTAATACATTTAGAATACTTACCGCTTTCTTATTCTTTCCGAAAAAAAATTCAGCAACCCAGTAAGCAGCCGTTGAAAACATTATCCCCTAATGTTTGCTAAATATCCGAAAAATTTCTTGCGTGGAAATTTTTTTCAGGCACAGGTACTTTATCACCGCACGTAACTCGATTTTATTCATATTTTAATATTTTGTCAACACTTTGCACTAAATAATTTATAATTGATATATATATTAGATCAAATCAAGTGAAGTTCTACAATAATGTTTTGCGATTGACACTCTTTAAAAATATATAAAACTATCCTCAAAATAATTATATAATGATCCACCCTCGTATAACCAAATATACCGAGTAATCAGGGTTATAAATAATATATCCGTTTGTGGGGAAGTATCGCCTCCAAACAAATATATACGCTTTTCGAATGAAGAGAAAAAAGATGACCCATATTTTTCAGTTATCATTAAATGTGTCTTTTTATTGAAATATTTATTTTTTTAATCATTAATTAATATGCCGGAAGTGACGTAGTCCTGAGGCTCAACGTATTTTGATGTCGGTGCTATATGCCCTATAAAAAAGTTTAGGCGACTTTAAGTAACTTATTGTCACTGTCATTACTTTGTCCTGTCATTTTATAATATCAGAGATTTTACTTCTTTTTTTAATTAACGCGAGCAAAAGCGTTATTAATCTGTAATGCCGCGTGATGACGTCACAGGAGAATTTTTACATTTTATTTTTTTTCTCCATAAATATCTGTTTAAAAATCTGGACTTATTTTTCTTTAATTTCTATGAATCTAATCTAGAAATATTATTTTTCATTTCGGAAAATGATTTTTTGTCCTATTGTTCATTGAGAAAACCGATGGTTCCATTTACCTTTGCAAGACCGAGGTAATGCTCGACGGAATACGGGCTGCTGTTGTCCAATCTCGGAGTATGCAAGGCTGAAAATTTTAAATGATTTTCAAATTTTCCTATTTTGAAGAGTTTCCAAGCCAACAAATCCATTCCTTCACCGATGTTTTTACTTTTGAGGGGTTCTTATATTACCAACAAGGCATAGGCTTTACAGTTTATTATGAATTTATTAATTCTAATCTATATTTATTATCGTACTATAATTGATAGGTACTTGTCGCATCCAAACAAATCAAACACACAGCGCGTGTGAAAGGGAGGGGAATTCCGTTCCGGTTCGCGCTAAGGCCCCTGGCACTAGGGCGAAAATTTAATTAAACGAATTTGCTACTTTTCAGCAAGTTCTCAACGTACATGAGCCACATCCGCATCAAGCACCCGTCGGACCTGGTGTGCTCGCGGTGTGGCTACTCGTACGTCAGCGCCAAAGGACTCGCGTTGCATACCAAGCTCAAGCACGCGCTCGACGACAGCCCGGTGAGTGTACGACCGCCCGGTGAGTGCGCGACCGCCCGGTGAGTGCGCGACCGCCCGGTGAGTGTACGACCGCCCGGTGAGTGCGCGACCGCCCGGTGAGTGCGCGACCGCCCGGTGAGTGTACGACCGCCCGGTGAGTGCTCGACCGCCCGGTGAGTGCGCGACCGCCCGGTGAGTGCGCGACCGCCCGGTGAGTGTACGACCGCCCGGTGAGTGCTCGACCGCCCGGTGAGTGCGCGACCGCCCGGTGAGTGCGCGACCGCCCGGTGAGTGTACGACCGCCCGGTGAGTGTACGACTGCCCGGTGAGTGTACGACCGCCCGGTGAGCGTACGACCTCCCGGTGAGTGCGCGACCGCCCGGTGAGTGCGCGACCGCCCGGTGAGTGCGCGACCGCCCGGTGAGTGCGCGACCGCCCGGTGAGTGCGCGACCGCCCGGTGAGTGCGCGACCGCCCGGTGAGTGCGCGACCGCCCGGTGAGTGCGCGACCGCCCGGAGAGTGCGCGACCGCCCGGAGAGTGCGCTTATTGGTAGCACGTTTGTGCACACAAGCTACGACTTAGGTACCTTCAAGAGAATAACATACTCTTTTTTTAAATAGGTCGGCAACACATTAGCGATCTCTCTGATTTCGCGGATGTTCATGGGCTGCGTTGATTACTTTGCATCAGGTAACTCTCTGGCTCGTTTGTCGCCTCTAGCATAAAAATACCAATCAACTTTAACCAACAATTAATTATTAATTTATTTAATTTCGTTTTATTTTTATTTTGTATATGTTTGGCGCTGAATAAATTATTTTATTTTTTATTCAACAGTAATATTTCATGTATTAAGTAAATATTTGTTTACATCATTTGTATCCATATGCGAATACCGATTAATAATTTATTGGTCATAGAAACTTTGTGCCGTGTGGTCCCCGGCAGAGTAGAATAGGCCACCCTCACTCTTACCGAGGTGTCGTAAAAGGCGACTAAGGTAAAGCTGCTGGCATGATCATCAGCACCCAGAGAAGGAAAACTCTGCATTTATATCAAAACCCTCGCCAACCCGTCTGCCAAGCGTGGTGAGTATGGCAATTGCCCCTCATGTGATTGAGGGAGGCCCGTGCCCCAGCAGTGGGGACTTAAATGGGCTGATGATGATGATGATGATAGAAACTTTGTAACCATAACTTTATGTAAATTAAGCTGTTGGTGACAAATATTTATTTTATTTTTTATCTCTTTCAGATACCCCCAGACGGGCCTATGTGCGAGCAGTGCGACATAAGGTTCGCGTGCGAAGAGGCGTTGCGCAGACACCTCCAGGTGTCGGCCAGACACAACCAACGCACGTAGGTACCTTAATGCCATAGGTGGCAGACGAGCGGCCGGGCCATCTAATGGTAAGCGATTCCCATGTCCATGGACTCCCGAAACGTTGGTGAAGTCACAAATGTGCTACCAACCTTACCGTTTACCGTGGGAGAGTCACGCTTCGGCATGAATGGGCCGGCTCGACCGAAGTGATACCACGGCCTCACAGAAAACCAGAGTGAAGCAGCAATGTGCTGTGTTTCGCTGCGTGAGTGAGGGTGTGGGAGGACCAAACCGGGGGAAAGGGGATTATTAAGGTTGCCAACGCACTTGTGACTCCACTGGTGTCGCGGGTGTCCATGGGCGGTGGCAATCGCTTACCATCAGGTGATCCGTCTATTCGTCAGCCATCTATCACACAAAAGAAAGAAAGAAAGAAGTTCTTGTTCAGATTAATTGAGGAAGATTAATACTTGTTATTTTGGAAGAATGAGAACACACCCCTACCCCTTCTCTACTATCAAATGTCCTTTACCCGAAGGTTGTCTGGTAGAAATCGGTTTCAGCGATAAGACCGCCGAAATTGTACGCCTAGTATTTAAGTTGTGTATTTTGTGCAATAAAGTATATCTATCTATCTAACACAAAAAAGTTAATGATATTTAAATTATTTATATTTGTAGAAAGATGGATGCATGATACGAAACGTTTTCACGTTCTTAGGCCGAATGCACTATAAGTAATCTGTATTCCGACAGAGACGACCCTCGCAAACGGGTCCGACAACCCCGAGACGCTTCGAGCAAAGAGGACAAGGCGAGGAGCGCACACAGCAAGCCGGAGGGGCCCATACCCTGCGAACAGGTATATACCTATACTATTAGCTTATAATTAAACTATATCATGTTAAAAAATCCGCCAGATGGCGTACTAAAGGACATAGGTCTATCTTACACCGTGGTTTTTTGAATACTCGAAAAAACCTCTTGATACCTGAGAAACTTCTCGATACTTGAGAAACTTCTCAATACCTGAGAAACTTTCAATACCTGATCTCATTACCCGAGAAACGTTTCAATGCCTGAGAAACTTCTCAATACCTGAGAGACTTATCAACACCCGAGAAACTGCTCAATATCTGAGAAACTTCTCAATACCTGAGAAACTGCTTAATATCTGAGAAACTTCTTAATACCTGAGAACTTCTCATTACCTTATAAAGTTCTCAATACCCGAGAAACTTACTAAACCGAGGGCAATATAATAATGAAAACAAAATATTTCTCCTCAACGAAAATACGGTCCAATCTCAAAATAAGAAATTTGTCTTCCCATACAATAGTCTGTAAAATGTTTAAGTATAAGTATTCAATAAATAGTATCCGGTTTAGTTGCTAACAATTTAAATCAATTGGCGTCGCTAGTTAGCCCTACCCGTCGCCTTAAATGATGAATCTTATGCACATTAAAATAAAGGTCATTTTACCGCTGTTTTTTTTAAATAAGCGGATTATTTATTTATTTCAAATTTTCTCTCTCCAGTGTGACCAGCAACTCCCAGACTCGCTGGCGTACTACAGGCATTTCAGGCGCTCGCACCCGGACAAGAATCGAACCAACTACCCTTCCATGAAGAGCAAGAGCATGTGTGAAGTGTGCGGGAAGATGTTCCAGGTGAGCTGTCACTTATTGTACGAGCTGATGGCTGTACGATCTTTAGAAGTTGATAGGTGATGATGGAGTCGGAGAAAATGATAGGTAGTTCACTTCATCATCGTCATCGTCAGCCCATTTAAGTCCCCACTGCTGGGGCACGGGCCTCCCTCAAACACATGAGGGGTAATTGCCATACTCACCACGCTTGGCAGACGGGTTGGCGAGTTCACTTGATGACTTTGATTTATTCATTATTTATTATTGCTATGAGTACACACGGTGGCGATCGAATATGCACTGAAGTGATGACGTGAAAAATGATTCATGTTATGTAAAATGCTGATGGTAATGGCAAAAATGTGCGGTAAAGACCGTACACTTATTAATCATCATCAACATCCTGTAATAACTAGTTTTTAAGTTTTCATACTTTATTTTGAGTGCAATAAAAATTATTCAATCATTCATTCATTCATCCATTCATTCATTCATTCATTCATTCGTTCATCATCATTGGCCTCATACCTTTTTGTTTTTTTTTCTTTTCTATTTATTTTGTTCGTCGCTTTAGACATAAGACAATTGGATTGAGGACGATACTAGAGAATCGATTAGACGGTCGATATTCGATTGTCGATTCCTACAGTTGGAAATGCGCGCGTAATTTAAAAATAAAGTCTTTTTATTGTTATTTGTTAAATTTTTCCTTTGTGCTCTCGTAATTTAACTTTGAATATGAATTTTATTATTAAAGATAAAGATAAAAGATAAAAAATATTTATTCAATTTAGGTCCACACAGAACACTTATGAATGTCAAAATAGGTACATAATATCTACCGCTGGTTCGGAATGTCGATTTCTACTGAGAAGACACCAGCAAGAAACTCAGTAGTTACTCTTTTCAAATATTGATGATGTTACAGAGTTTCAATCGAGAAAAAAAATACAATTATGAAAGTTAATAGACTACTATGAATAACAACTCAAAAGGTTAATCAATTAACATGACCAAGAATCCTTATCATTTAAATAGTCTTGTACACTATAGTAACCTTTCTTCATTAGGCAGGTTTTAATATGAGACTTAAACTTATCCAGTGATAGGTTAATGACATTTTGTGGTAGCTTATTAAATATAATATTATAAAGGCGAAAGTTTGTTTGGATGGATGTATGGATGGATGTTTGTTCCTCTTTCACGCAAAAACTACTAAACGGATTTTAATGAAACTTTACAGTAATGTAGCTTATAGATCAGAATAACACATAGGCTATAATTTATAAAGATATTGTGTGAACGCAGACGAAGTCGCGGGCAAAAGCTAGTATTAAATATCTTAATACTTAAGCCAACAAACGAATTACCGATTTTATGAAGTCTGAGTATTGTTATTGTTCTACTTGTATTTTGGTTCTCTCTTTCTTCTTTGTGTTCCTAATATCTAGTTTTCCTATTATCTTCCTAGCATTAATATTATTTAGCTGCCCCTAGTGATGTGTGTCTGTTCCGGCAAATTTTATGTCATTATTATTTTGTTTCTCCTTGTCTACCCTACTTACCATACCGCAACAGACACACGACACACGGGTAACCCGCTGAAAACCAGCGTCGTGGCGCGACATCTATTGGCACGTCACGACATTATGCTGAGCGGGCGCCTGTTTCGGCACACGCATTTTCTTGCATGTACTTTTTGTAACTGTTTTGTTTTGTGTATTGTTATGTCAAAATTTTATGTATAAAACCTCTGTTTCTCTCCTGTCTTATATATGTGTGTCGAAATAAATGCAGTATTCATTCATTCATTCGTTCATTCATTCATTCATTCATTCATTCATACGTCTGTGACAGACGATTTAATCAGTGTCTGAGGCAAGACTTTTCGTGGCTATATAAGCCGATACCGGAGCGGCATAATTTACCGCACGCTCTACAAGAGAAGGTGGAATTGAAGACTGGCTGATGCATGCTTAGGTTACATTTTTGCGATTTGTAGGCGAGACCAGAGAACCAGGCATCATCGTGTGTTTTACGCCCATCGAACACACGCTTTCGCCATTCGTCCCTATCCACAGCAAGCTTCTCCCAGCTTTGATGGTCGATGTTAAACGCAGCCATGTCCCGCTTAGCGCAATCTTTGAAGCGCAGCATAGGTCTTACGACCCCTCTTTTAGCATTTACACACACACTTATACACTTATTAATAATAGCCTTTAAAATCAGTTTCGCTGCGTGAGTGAGGGTTTCGGAAGCCCAATCCAGGTGAAAGGGGGCTTTTAAAGGTTAGCCAGCGCACTTTGAGACTCCACTGGTACTGCGGGCGCTTACCATCAGGCGATCTATCTGCTCGTCTGCCAGCCTAAAAAAAGTTTTCGATTGATATTTTTTTTTGTATTAGTGAAATCACTTTTGGTTATCAAAAATGTTCTATTTATTTTTACAAATACATTTCAACAAATACTTACAACAGATATTGTTTTCAATAAGGGCTTTCGTGTGTGAAAAATTCGCTTCTATAGGAGTGAAGTCCATATACAATGTGATTGGTTATTTTTAAACGTGATCTGTCAAAATGTCAATTTGACAAACTAAACAACCAATGCGGTTGATGTTGGAGCTCAGTCGAACAATACGCCATCTAGCGGATTTTTCACACGCGAAATCCCTCATTGTTAAATAGCCTTATTATCAGAAGAATAATATTTGCTAAGGAGCCCTCAGGGGTACCGTGTGGGTATAGCTGCAACACTAGTGGCGCCGGTTTTCTGTGAGGCCGTGGTATCACTCGTGGACCATTTATTCCTTCGTTTCCCAGAGCCTGGCGCTGCTGGCGGACCACAGCTGGACGCACGCGGAGGGCGCGCGGTTCAGTTGCTCCGTTTGCCACAAGAGCTTCCAGAGACAGTACAGGTAAAAAAAAACCGGCCAAGTGCGAGTCGGACTCGCTCATGAAGGTTCCGTATTACGGTTTATAACGTATTAAAAAAAGATCTAGTCCAAACCAATTTTCGTTGTTAGTTTTTATGGTAATGTACATCATATATAAGAAGTCTTATTTTCGAAAACTGCATCAAAATCTTAACCAATCACAACGCTCCATTTATGCGCGCCAAAAATTACAATTTCTTATAGGTTGATGTGCGGTTTTGAGAGAGATAGCATTCCTCTCTGGATTTATTGTTATTTAATCTTAACGTAACGCAATAGAGTCTGTATTTCAACTGCTTTCGCAATCGTACTCAATCGGATTTAATTTGCTCTTCTGCGTAGACGAATTTTGCCGATGTAACTTATAAACATGGTACAGCTTTACCCAGATAGATAACATTCGTAGATAAAAGTTAGATCAAAATTTAATTTTAAACCTATACAATATTACAAAAAAGTCGATTAAATTTCTAAAGAATATATTCTCGATTCTCAAAATATCGGTTAGGTTTAAAAGGAGCGCCTCACTTTTAATATCAAAATAGAACTGTCCATTTCACCTTCAGATACTGAATAATTTAATTGTTATTTTTTATTTCGTTTATATAACGGACAAAAATTATCTTATCTCTCATGGTTTTAAATTAAATTAAAATTAAATATCATTTATTTCAACCAAATTACAGATCATATACAAAATAGAAAAGAGAATAGTTAATTATAGCAATACAATATTTGACATTCATACATTGTAATAAGTATATAAATGTCAAGTTAAATTAAATTCATAGGGGATTATAAATGTCAAGTTAAATAGAAATAAATAAAAAAAAAATGACAGTTCCATTAAAGTTGGTTATACAATTAAAATTATCATAAAAATGTTAAGCTACGACATGCCAATTGAATACGAATTCACAATGAAAATTAAATTGAAATTAACGTATTATAAAATATATAATGTCAAATCTTGTCATTGCAGCACGCGACACCCTTTACCGCTTTTGCCCAGTATTCCAGGGACGGACCATCATAGCGTTCCGAGAGTATCTTCAGAATGATATTGGAACTGCCGAGTATACGATTCCTAATCGAAACCACCTTTTTGCGCATAACTGTGTGGAAACCATTGACACGTGCGTCAGCAAACATGCCCGATGCGCTACAGTACCTCGGAAGTCCCAACATCACTCTGAATATGTTATTATATTGTTGTATTTAAGCTACGTCTAACTAATTTTCAACCAAATTAGTCCAGCCGTTTTTGAGTTGTAAATAATGTAACTAAAATGACTTTATTTTATAAATATAACTTGTCACATGAATTCTTATCATGAATCGGTCCAGTAGTTATTAAGTTTATTGAATGTTTTTTTTTGTCTTTTTAATAAAAAATAGTGTGCTAGCTTGCTGAAAATCAGAAAAACATCAATTTTGAAGTTTCGAACGTTAACAAATTAAAAGAGCTCCTATAACATTTCATCCCCTACTTTACTGCTTAGAATAGAATAGAATAGAAAATGTTTATTTGGCACCAAAAATACAGATAACAAAATAAAGATACATTACTTATTAATTTAATCCTAATCTAGGTATCTAAATTCTAAGTGGCGCCAAAAAGGTCCCCGCTCAGCTATTTGTCGAGACACAGCCTCGACGCTGATATTCTGCGGATACCTAACAAAATACATATTTTACATACAAGTTACTTACAACAGAAACAGAGATCGCTTCAGAATGCACCATACATCATGTTTAAATCTTATACTCTTACAATTTACACATTTTTGCTTCAACTTTTTAGACTCGAACTTTTTACAGAGTAAAAGTAAGAAAATAACGTTAGAATAGTTATTTATGGGATTTTTACTTCGTAACCTATCATGATATGAAATAAAAAATATAAAATGGCGACGGTCACAACCAACCTTTTTACCTATTTTCTTTTAAACGTTTGAAAATGAAAAATATTTTTTTCCAACAAAATTATGATACATGGAAAGATAAATTATAATTATTATAAAGGACAACATGTGCTTATACCAAAACATTTTGTTGTTTACACGACGTCCAGTTAGATTACCTTTGGTCCTCACACTAGGATAACTTGTATCGTGAGGGCCTTAACATTACTTACTTTTTATATTCTTCTATTTCGTTATGTCTTTTTGACGTTTATTGAAAAACCCAAGGAATAAAATGTGAGTGATGAAATTCGCCCGAGAAAAACATACTTTACATCACACCCATTTTCTTTTTTTTAATTTAGTCTGTAGAGTCCCACTGCTGGGCGAACACCTCCCCCAAGTCTCTCCATTCCTCCCTATCCAATGCCTTTACTTGCCATTCTTGGACATACGTATTGAAATATATCGATACACACCCATTTATTCCTTGTTTTTACAATAAACGTCACAAAGACAAGAAAATAGAAAAATATAATTAAGTAAAAATATTGGTTGTGGCCGTCGCCAACGGAGCCAATAAAATCGCTTCATATTCCTAGCTTCTCTCGGTGAAGCGATTCTATTGTCTCTAAAACACCTCTCTGGTGGGAACGCAACCATCGCACCAGAGAGTGAGTCTCGCGGTGGCGCGTGCGTGTGGCAGGCTGCGGGCGCACGCGCGCGTGCGAATAAATTGTGAGTGATGAAATTCGCCCGAGAAAAACATACTTTACATCACACCCCTTTTTTTTTAAATTTAGTCTGTAGAGTCCCACTGCTGGGCGAAGACCTCCCCCAAGTCTCTCCATTCCTCCCTATCCAATGCCTTTACTTGCCATTCTTGGACATACGTATTGAAATATATCAATACACACCCATTTATTCCTTGTTTTTACAATAAACGTCACAAAGACAAGAAAGTAGAAAAATATAATGGACAACATTTCAAAATTGCTAAGCTCTGAAACAAAAAAATACCAATTCTTTGTTTACTTTTCCGCTGCTCGAATATATATTTATTCATTTTTTATATTGCTTATTTGTTGAGAAAAAAATTAAAAACTAAAAAACGTAAGATGACGTCATCGGACGGCAAGATGTAAAATATTTCTTTGCTTAGCACATTATAGTTTTAAATTTACGAAATGCCAAACCCATGACATGCAACAGTCAAAAAAAAAACAACTTGTCAACGTTGAATGTATGAATGACGTTGACAATGTTGACACTAGTATTATTTACCTTTGACAGTAGTACCTTTTTTTTATTAAAACAGTGATGAGCAAAGGAATATCGCTGTATTCAGTTGCCGATGACGTCATTTGGCGCTTACGTCTATTTAGAATAAAAAGAATTTCAATAATTATTTTATGCATGAGAATGGACAAATTTTGAAAAAAGAAAAAATATGGGTCCGTTCATTTTATGTCTATTTTCATATAAAAAAAAACAATATGGACATGTTAAAAATATGAAATGTTGTCCATTAAGTAAAAATATTGGTTGTGGCCGTCGCCAACGGAGCCAATAAAATCGCTTCATATTCCTAGCTTCTCTCGGTGAAGCGATTCTATTGTCTCTGAAAACACATCTCTGGTGGAAACGCAACGATTGCACCAGAGAGTGAGCGTCGCGGTGGCGTGTGCGTGTGGCAGGCTGCGGGCGCACGCGCGCGTGCACGCGGCGGCGGCGCCGCGCCACGCCTGCCGCGCCTGCCCCAAGCGCTTCTCCACCGCCAGCAACCTGCAGCGGCACATGGTGGTCAGTGACACTTTCGCTAGCTTTGCTTAATAAGGGATCCCACCGCCGCCGATGAACGAGAAACGAGTCGAGTTATAATTTGACGACCCGTTTGGAACATCATCATCATCATCATCATCATCATCAGCCCATTTAAGTCCCCACTGCTGGGTCACAGGCCTCCCTCAATCACATGAGGGGCAATTGCCATACTCACCACGCTTGGCAGACGGGTTGGCGAGGGTTTAGATATAAATGCAGAGTTTTCCTTCTCTGGGTGCTGATGATCATGCCAGCAGCTTTACCTTAGTCGCCTTTTACGACACCTCGGTAAGAGTGAGGGTGGCCTATTCTACTCTGCCGGGGACCACACGGCGGTGTGTGTTAATGAATGAGTTTATTTTTTTCTTCTTTTCTTTCTTAACGCAACAAAGATACGTTGATTTTACCCGGAGCCAGGAATGAGTTGTTTTGGCGGAATATGTATTTCATGAGCATTAAGATTATATAACCACTTGCCCAATGCCCTAAGTGGCACTGCGTTTGGAACAGTGGTAGTGAACGCTGCCTCTGGTGCAAGGGTTGCGGGTTCGATCCCCGCACAGTGCAAACATTTTGTGTGCATGAATATATCTGTTTGTATTGGTCTGGGCGTTATCTATATATTATAAGTATGTATTTACAAAAAAAAAGTATTATATGTATATATTTGTAATCCCACTGTTCATTCTGATATCCGTAACACAGGTGCTTGAGCTACCTATCTCGGAGTCAGATCAATGTATGTGATGTTGTGAAATATTTATTTATTTATTTATTCAAAACCGGAATTAACACGATATTTATTATGTGAGACCGCTCGTGACCACGCCTGCTGTAACGTAGAGTAAAATATGTCAGTACACAATGTTGTCATACACATCGCCGTGTGGTCCCGGCAGAGTAGAATAGGGTATTTGACTAAGCCGGAGTTTTTACAAAATATAAATATTTTGTCAAAATATAGGTCAAAAATTCTCAATTAAAAATATAACGTCTAGCCGGTTTTATGGTCATTCAAAGATTCATGGGTAAGTCCATTTTAAAAGTATGGAATTATTAAAAAATAATTATATTAATGAATAACCCATACAATTTGCAGCAACTAATTTAATAGAACCATTGACATAAACGAAACATTTGATATTGCTACCATACAAAATTCAAATGAAATGCATACAAAATACTTAGGTGTGACGTCACATCTTAGTAGCCATTTGTGTGGAGCGTTTTGAGTTTGTCCAAAATAATGTGAATTTAAAGTTGTGATATCTCAGGTAGTTTAAATGAGAATCAAGTAATTCTTTTAACGATGTTTCTATCATTGAGAGGTATTTTGATTACAAAAATTGAAAAAAATTGTCAAATACCGTATAGGCCACCCTCACTCTTACCGAGGTGTCGTAAAAGGCGACTAAGGTAAAGCTGCTGGCATGATCATCAGCACCCAGAGAAGGAAAACTCTGCATTTATATCAAAACCCTCGCCAACCCGTCTGCCAAGCGTGGTGAGTATGGCAATTACCCCTCATGTGATTGAGGGAGGCCCGTGCCCCAGCAGTGGGGACTTAAAAGGGCTGACGATGACACAATGTTGTATCACATAATGAATATCGTGTTAATTCCCGGAGCCCAATTCTCGGGCTTGTGATATTTTGAAAACATGGCGGATATCACTTGAAAACTATACAAAAAAACTATGTTTTAGTGATGTATGTCGTATGAAAATAAATGTCACGAGCACGAGATTTGGGCTCCAGTTTTGATTAATTATTGTTATAATGCAACGCGAAAATCTAAAAAAACTATTTAGTGATCAGCGGGAAGCGAGTTTGAAGTATCGTCGGGCTTTAAGAAGTGTGCGAGTGCGACAAGCGATTATTCGCGCCACTCGCGGTGTCCATAGGTCTAGTTTCAATGCCCGCTGTAAAGAAACGATCAAGCGAGCGAGCATCGCTGAACGAGTATCGCTGAGCGAGTTTATTTATGAAAGCTCGTCGCTCACTTAAACTAGTAAAACGAATCGTCGCCAGCAGTGAGAACAGTCAGCGATTAACTATTTGTATATGCATCTCTTTTGTTCACACGGAATGGATATCTTTCGTAGGTTTCTTGAGCGAGAAAATTAGCCAATAGTTAATCGTTTACTCGCCGGCGGTGGGACCACTACTAATGACCTTAAAACAATTTCGACAGTCTTTGGGTGGGACACGAACCCACGATCTTTTTCTAATCGGGCACCTGCTTTGCCGACTAAGTTACCGGAGACCTTGCTATGTCGACGAATTTTGTAAGTGCTTTTTGCTTCGCCGTGAGCCGACGATAGTTCCATCAATATTTGTATGTACGGTCGCGGTCAAAAAGTATTTACCACCTTTAGGATCATAATCGCACGCACACATCTAGGTGATAAGTTCTATATGTCTATTACTTTTTTCTTTTTTTTTATGGGCCTAATCCCGCGCACGGTGACGGCCGCACGTGTGATTCCGCCAATGTCAAGTGTTTATGGAGACACGTACATATTTAAATATTGACCGGTTTATGATTTTAGATTTCCGATCTATTTTGAGGCCTTCTTTTGTTAGGGCCAGCATCTAAAACAAATAAAAATCAGCACATATAGACAACACAGCAGCAACATATAGACGACACAGACAACAGTACTAACGAAAGAGACAAAACAACATTTAACAATAATAATATAGGGATGGAAATAAGATTATAATTTTATATCATATACACTTATATATTTACATAAATATTTTAAATACTGGGAAACAGGGAGGGTTAATAGATATTGGAAATTTAAAGGGCGGGGGATTTTGGGTGGTAATATGTCATATAAGGATGTCGGGTAATGTCTATTACATGATTTCGATTTTTAATGATATGACAGCTGACAGTTCAAAAGACTTTCAAATACATTTTATGACAAATGTCATGTCATTTCAAAGAAATACAGTTTTTTATGGCTGCTTCTGTGTTGTATACTCTTTATGTGTCTTTTAGCATATTTACTTTAAAATAGGTAATATGTATCTGGATATGGCATTTTTGACTTTAGTGTAAAAAGTGAGATATAGAATCAAATTTCAAAACTGGTAAACAATTTGACCGCCACTGTACCTGCAAATATCCAGTGGAAATATTGTTACAAATATTTTACCACCAGTTAAAATGAAACCGCTTGATTTATATGATTTTTTTTGGATATAGCAATCTTTTGCAATTTATTTTTAAATGAATAATGCACTTAAATATTTTTCAACAATCTTCGGGTGGTTAAATATTTGTCCATTAACCTCCGATCACGGTCATTTGGCACGTGGCAAAATTAGGAACTAATACTGTTTTCTTTATAAAGTGTCAATGCTTTTGACATTTTCCCATAGAAAAACCTATTGTACAGCGCCCCCATGTCAATGTCATTGAAGTGCCTTTTGATCTTGGTCGGTCTGTACAGAGGGAAGACAAGCATACAGCTACGAGCGATGGTGCCTCGATGAATAAGAACGCGCCTTCCATAGGAAAAGCTAGATTTTTGAACATTTTACGCCAAAGGTCGTGGGTTCGATCCCCACCCTGGACAAACATTCGTGCGATGAACACTTGTGTTTGTTCGGTGTCTGGGTGTAATATATGTATTAAGCATATATTTGTGTTCCTCTGTTGTCTGATATCTGTAACACAAGTGCTTAAGCTACTTAGTACGGAATCAGGTCAACGTATGAGATGATGTGAGAATTATTATTATTATTTGCACATAATGTTAAGTTTAAGCATGCATGAAACGCAATAACCGTGTTCTTGACCGTGGAAGAGCCACGCTTCGGCATGAATGGGCCGGCTCGAACGGAGTGACACCACGGCCTCACAGGAAAACGGCGTGAGCAGCACTGTACTGTGTTCCGCTGCGTTAGGAGGAGGGTTTAAACTGTAAAGGTTGGCAGCGCACTAGTGAATCCACTGGTGTCGCAGGTGTCCATGGGCGGCGGCAATCGCTTCCCCTCAGGTGATCACATAAAAAAAAAACTCTGGCTCCTAGGGTTGCGAAGGTCAGACGATAGTCCTCCCCATTCCCCCGGATTGGGCCTCCGGAACCTTCACGCTGGAGTAAAATTTGAAGATGATATAATAATAAGATAACAGGACCGTTTGGAACAGTGGTAGTGAACGCTGCCTCTGGTGCAAGGGTTGCGGGTTCGATCCCCGCACAGTGCAAACATGTGTGTGCATGAACATATCTGTTTGTATTGGTCTGGGTGTTATATATGTATTATAAGTATGTATTTACAAAAGAAAAGTATTATATGTATATAATTGTAATCTCACTGTTGATTCTGATATCCGTAACACAGGTGCTTGGCTACCTATCTCGGAGTCAGATCAATGTATGTGATGTTGTGAAATATTTATTTATTCATTATAATACATACATAATTTTGATTTCATCTATTGTATTTTCAGAGCCATACAGGGCTGAAACCGTTCAAGTGCGAGATGTGCGGAAAAGGCTTCAAACACGCGAGTGAAAAACGAGTCCACATCACGTACGTGCACCTCAAGAAGCCCTGGCCCAAGCGCAGCCGCGGGAAGCGGCGGGACGGGAAGCAGGTAGGGACTGGGTGTTGTGGCATAGTTTGCCATACGTTGGAGTCTTGCAATTTGTTGAAATTCTACAATGAAAACGGCCTCACAGAAAACCGGCGTATAGCAGCACTGGCCTAATCCGGCGAAAATGGGGGTTTAAAGGTTGGCAGCGCACTTGTGAAACTTCACTGGTGTCGCGTCTGTCCATGGGCGGCGGCATACGCTTGCCATCAGGTGATCTATTCGTATGCCACCTTTCACATAAAAAATGAGGGTTTTCGCAAATGGAAAAGCCGATAGATGGCGTTACAAGTGTGAGGTCTAACTTCTTTTGTTTTGTATGAAACATGGTAATTTTGACATGATACGTAAAAAATATAACTTGTTGCTGGACCTTTTACACGTACGTATCGCCATCTGCCAAATTGATATGGCCTTAGATCGCGCGACTCCCTTAGAGATTTGTTTAAAGAAATCGACATACTTACCGTGGCTTCTCGATACATCCTTGATTGCCTTATGTACGTGCATAAGAATCTCCATCTGTTCTCGAAAAAGACTGACTGTCACAGCCTTAACACCAGAAATAAGCACAGACTGGCCGTTCCAAATATCAGGCTCCATAAGGTTGGCAGTTCATTTATAGGATTGAGCATACACATGTTTAATAAGTTACCTCAGATTATTATTGACTTGCCCACACATGAGTTTAAATTGTATATAAAAAACTGTTTAATGAAGAAAGGCTATTATAAAATAGACCATTTTTTGAATGACAATAATTTAGGCACATATTAGTAACACAAAAATTGTACTATATTTTTAAGTTAATGGTGACATTTTGTAAAACATTTTTTTTAAAAGAGTTACTGCTGAGTTTCTTGCTGGTGTCTTCTTGGCAGAAAACTACATTCCGAACCAGTGGTAAACATGTTGATATTCATAAGTGTTTTGTATGGACCTAAATTATATAAACAATTTTCATTTTCGATATTCTATTGGTAAAAACACTTAATATCCTCTAACCGATTACGGCTACGGCGGCCAATCTCAACGATCAGCCACGTACGCAAGATATAATTATAGGGTTCAAGTGTGTGCGCTCTCTATAATCTATTCCAAATATGAAGTCGTTTTTGACAGATGTTAATAGTTCAGTACTAGGAAAGTACCCTAAGAAATCGATACTCAGCGGTATCGATTCTCGATTTGTAACCAATTTTAATCGAATTAAATTTCAACATTTAAGGTTAATATAAATTGTCGAAAGAACACGTTTAGACATGCAAATCTTCCAATCTTGTTTTTTGTCGAAAAAAAATACACGATTGGATGTTTAGTATCCTTATATAAACATAGAATGAAGTGAAAAGTGTTCACACCTTTCGCGATCTGGTGAAGAGTTACATTCCGTTTGTAAACCAAATAAAAAACAAAAAAAAATGTATAAGTGTTTGCCGAGAGGTTGTAACCCCGGAATTGTTAAAAATAGATCCGATTTAGTAGCTAAAAATTAAATCGGCGTCGCTAGTGTGCCCTACCCGTCACCTGAAAAGGGGCTGGCACGAATTTCGTTCCAGAACTATCTTTAGTTCGCGATTTATTCATTTATTTAAAACATACTGACTATCATTACAAGCATGAACTTATGCGATGCGTAGGTATAAATTTAAGAAAATTATTATTTGTAATAAGGGGGAATATCAAATTTTAATTCCGTGTTCTTTTTTCTTTTGTGGTGCGGGCTTTTGTATAATAATAATAATAATTTATTGGCAGAGCCAGCCGTCGCAGCCAGCACCTACGTGCGCGAGCGAGACGGACATAGTGCAGCCGCTCTGGCCCGCCGGCTGCGACCCCAAGATACCCGACTCCTTCCTACATGACAAACAAATGTATTACCGAGACATCACAGATAATAGACTTTCATAGAAACGGCTACTGAGTTGGGACGCCATGGCGAAGGAGACAAGTGCCGTATGTGCTGTTATCTGATATTTTTTTATTCTGATATTTACGTATATTTCGTGCTTTTTCGCCCCATATAGGTCTAGTCATGGAATAATAACAAGATTAGAAACCTAGTCTGCGCCCACTATTTGAAGCAACTCAAATGGAGCCGTACGGCTCCAAACGCCCGGACCGCTCCGCAGTCGTCCGTGTCTGTCCAACGCATCTCGCGAAAATCAATTTACTATGACGATTTGTGCGGTAAAATTTTGTCACAATGATTTTTACAAGCATAAGAAGTGTAATAACATCACTTTTCACATGAAAGCCTTCAATATTTCAAAGTATGTTGTGTTTTATAAGCTAAAAAACCGTTTAAAAAAATACAAACGATTTATTTATTAAAATGCATAGTGTTACCAGATAATGAAAAATATTTTCCCCATTTCAACTTTATTGTAAGATTTGATTGCTCAGACTGATTAATTTAATCAGTTGCTACTGATTTTTAAAGCGTGTCTCTATTACGTTTCGCTGCGTGAGTTCGGGTACCGGAACTTTTATATGTTAAAAAATAAATAAGCAAGAATTTATTCATTTAATAATAATTTCAAGATTTATGTAGGTTGATGTGTTTCTGACAGTGCAATACATGGATCCACATTTTACACGAATTGAAACTCACTCTGATAACCCTTAAAATAAGTAGGCCGCTCTTTATTTATTTCTTTCTTATTCACTTTTGTATGGTCAAGTCATCACAAATATCAAACATAATTTGCCAACTAATTTTATAATCACAGTTGGACAGATACTTGTAAGCGTTCTTCTAGGTACAATTTTTTTAATAATAATTATAAATAAACTTTATTGGAAAAACCACGAGAACAATATAAATACTTATAATCTTCTTATACTAAGGGAACAAATTTTAAGTTTTAATTAAAACAGCACAGTTGCTACAATAAGCATTTCCCATGTTTTAGGGAAATATATTGTGACTGGTAACATTAATTAAGATTTTTATGTTGGTACTACGTACGCAGTACCAACTTGAAAAACCAAATTTGTGCTTCAAATTTGAGGTGACAACAGTAAGGAAACTATCCTTCTAGTCTTGTTATTATTCTGTGGGTCTAGTAGTTTGAGTACCAGGCCGTGATCTCGGGGTCCTGGGTTCGATTCCCAGGTCGAGCAAAGATATGTTTCGAATTTTTCAAACACTACTTACATAAGTAAAAATTACTATGTTAGTAAAAAAAAATACTTTCCTTGCAAACTATATTAGTACGTACTAATATACGTAGTAGTTTGTAAGTTAATATTGTTACTAACACCTATATGGATTCTGTGGTCTGAAATAAAAGCTTCAATTCAAATAGCTCGGGCTTGTGATCACCAATCCGCATCAGGCAAGCGTGGTGATTGAGCCCAATCCCATCATAGTAGCGATGACTTGATTTCTGTGATGGAGGCCTTTGCCCTGCAGTGAGACAGTATATAGGCTGATACTGATATCGAGCTTTTTAACTGTCCTACTCCCTTATCGAAGGTATTATACTGATGAAAACATAAAATCTAATTTCAAATTTTTTGCATTTCCATACAATTTGCACCAATCAGCTGATTACTTTTGTATGGAAAGGTGAAACTTCTGAGATAAGACCCAATGTTCCTTGGGGAAAATGTTTGTTATCATCTTCCATCAGTATAATGCCCTCGATAAGGGAGTAATACGGTTAAAAAAGCACGGTGTATAAATCTTGAGATGTTCTTACACCTATGAGGGATTTTTATAGAATTCCCTTGGAATTACCAGTCTGAAAACGCCCCGATGGTCTAATGGTTTAAGTACCGGGCCATGATCTCGGGGTCCTGGGTTCGATTCCCGGGTCGTGCAAAGGTATGTTTCGAATTTTTCGAACATAGCTCGGGTTTACGATCACCAATCCGCATTTGGCAAGCGTGGTGATTAAGCCTGATCCCATCATAGTAGCGATGGCTTGATTTCTATGATGTAGGCCTTTGCCCTGCAGTGGGACAGTAAGTAGGCTGATACTTTACTTTTTTACCAGTCTGAAAAAAACTATCATCAATCTATTTAAACGCCTTTGAAACATAATATATTATATTCTATGAAATAAACTTAATACACGTTTAGCTAATAGTGTTAACCTAGAACTCTTTCTAGTCTTGCTATGTTAAGTGGCATATAATATTAGGTTATATAAAAAATATTGGGAACAATACCCGTGTGTCGTCCTTTTTACTTTATCAAATATTTTAGTATACAAATATATTGTTTATTAGAGCAACAACACTGTATAACAATCATATGTAACGTATTATGTAACCATGGACTGATTATATAATGGAGGCTATCGCGTGTGAAATATCCGCTAGATGGCGTGCCTGTGAACCGAGGTCCAACTTCAACATCATTGGCTGATTTATTCGCTAATTGACAATTTGACATATCACTTCTAAAATTACCCAATCACCTTGTAGATAGACATCAGGCCTATAGTTCGCCATCCTGCGGATTTTTCCCACACTAAAATAATAGGGTTATTATTTTAGTCCATAGTGTAACGTATGAAATGAGATTTTCTGGATATTAAAGTACAGATTGTCAAGATAGATGGCGCCGCGAAAAGCTTCTCCGACAATCATTATAATCGGGGAGAATTAATGAGAAAAATGTTTATTTAATTTTAATAAGTGCGAGCGATTTGGCCTTTTTACGCCATCTATCGACACATTTTTACTTTTCTTGTAAAGTACGAAAATAAATACATCTTTTTAAATAAAATTATTTCATTTACAACCTGTGCGGATAAAGAATGGGATCAGAAATGGCGGCGAATCTATTCACTTCTCGCTCGCACACTATTTGCGTCTATACTCGCACTCGTGGGGATAGATTCGCCGCCATTTCTGATCCCATTCTTTATCCGCACATGTTGTACCTACTATTTTTAGGTTAGAGCACACGGAATGGGTAAAATAAAACCAAAAATAATCTCATGACTCTTGTATTTCAATTTCATCAAGTTAAATAAATATTATTATTTTTATACTTATTATCATCATACATCATCTATATTTAGCTTAGATTCACACATTAGTTAGCTTACATTAACTATTTCACGTACACAAAATTACGTAGGCATGTACGATTAGCATCAAAAGTAGCTTAACATTTTAGTACCATATCGAAGTAACATTTTTTACGTACCACTTAGAAACTGACTATAATAAGCAGAACAGTTACTTTGATATGGTACTAAAGCGTTAAGCTACTTTAGATGCTGACCGTACTTAATATTAAAGTTAAATTAAGACCGGAATTTGGAGACGTGCATAAATTACGTAACACGAGAACGTATGCACTAAAGAGCCTCAAAGCGCGTGTAAGACAGGAATATATATGCGGTCGTGATTCTAGTGTCGCGAACAAAGCAGCTTTCGTGTTATGTAATTTGTGGAATGGATGGTCTCTAAAAGTAATTAATTACAAGTATGTAAAATAATTCAATAAAATATATTTTTACTAAAATATAAACAGATCTTTATAGTGCAAAAGAAATTCAAATATACATTTATTTAGATTATTCACTCAAATTATTTACAAATATTTCGACACACACAATTAGGAGTATTATGGAGGTAAATAATAAATTATTTTCCGTGATACAACAACGTTTACATGATAAAAAAAAAAAAATCGAGCGCGACCACAGATTAAATTAATGTAAGATCATGATTTTTTAAAATATAAATGGTATAATTATTTTTGCCATTTTGACATAATAAAAATAAATATTTTTTTAAATATAAATTTCAAAGGTTTTAAGTTAAAATAAACTAATAATCTTCAAAATTATTTATGAAGCATATTAATTCAAGCCTTGTATCTCTTATTGCCTTTTATCTCTGAAAACTGATGAATCGTGAAAACTGTTTAAGGCATATTTGTTCTAAAGTACATACCTAAATCATTATTGTAATTTAAGTGATGTTTGTTTTCCATTACGAAATAAATAAAAAATACAAAAGTTGGCAATAAAGATAATTATTACTTAATTAAATATGTTGTAAGTATTTGTACATTTACAATTAATACGAGATTCTTTCTATACTTTTCCAACTTTTATTACGTAAAGTCTTTATACATGATGAGATGATGGGGTCCTGTACGCTTACCATGAGTTTGAAAAACTGTTCTCGCTATCGAAAACTATCGCTTTGTCCCTTTCATTGTGGCGCATGTGATAGAGACAGAGCAATAGTTTTGGATAGCGAGGATAGTATTTCAAACTCATGGTAAGGTCTCAATACAGTGTACAGCCAAAGAACGAAAAGATTCGTCAGTTTTCAAATTGATTCGTTTGATATGCTATGAGCACTTATTACCTTTCGTAAATTTGTCAGAGTAATACCTGTTGCACAGAAAATTATGCTTAACTGTTAGATCAGAAAGTTCAGATTTGCTTGTAGCAACATTGATTCCTTTTGATGTAAAGAAAATTTAAAGAAGGTTGGCAGATCTTTTTAAAACGTTATGTTGGTATAACTGATTCTTGCCGTGCAAGCGAAAAATTACCTTAAGGTGACGGGTAGGGCACACAAGAAAGGTTACTATAGTGTACAAGACTATTTAAATGATAAGGATTCTTGGTCATGTTAATTGATTAATCTTTTGAGTTGTTATTCATAGTAGTCTATTACCTTCATAATTGTATTTTTTCTTCTTCTCCATTGAAACTCTGTAACATCATCATATTTGAAAAAGAGTAAACTACTGAGTTTCTTGCTGGTGTCCTTCTCAGTAGAAATCGACATTCCGAACCAGCGTAGATATTAGTGTACCTATTTTGACATTCATAAGTGTTTCTGTGTGGACCTAAATTGAATAAAGAATTTTTTATCTTTTATCTTTTACTAGCGCAGCCAATCGTTTTAATTTTTAGCTACTAAAAACCCGGGTCTATTTCAAGCCACTTCGGCGTTACAACCTCTCGGCATCACTTATACTATTTATTAAATAACCATGAAAAAATGTTGGTCCAGCGCATACACGAAAATTGATTCATGCCAAAAGCGGGCCACTTTTGCGTGAATCATTTTCGCATACAAAAACGGACCCAACATTTGTGTATGGTTATATTAAATAAATAATATGTAAGTGTTGCCGCGAGGTTGCAACCACGAAATGGCTTAAAATGGATCCGGTTTGATAGCTAAAAATTAAAATCGATTGGTGTCGCTAGTGTGCCCTACCCGCCACGTTAAATGTAAGATCAGAAAGTTCAGATTTGCTTGTAGCAATATTGATTTCTTTTGATGTAAAGAAAATTTTGAGAACGTAGGCAGATATTTTTAAAACGGTATTTTGGTACAACTGATTCTTGCCGTGCAAGCGAAAATTCATCTAAAGGTGACGATCCTTTTTTATTCTCTGTACCGTAGGTAGCACCCCAAAACCTTTTGCTCAAAAATAAACTGAGCTATTCAGGCACTCTATATCTAGAAACTACTCATAGACCAACGCCACAGACAACCAGCCATTCTGCCTCACATCATTTCCCTGGGGTATAGAGACTCCTAGCTTATTTTGATATTGAAGTATACAACTTGAAAAAAAAAATGAGCAATGATACTTAAGGGTGTGAACATATACCGTGTAAAGACTTCACTGTCAAAATATGAGCATCATCTGAGCGAGAAAAAATCCATACTAAATATGATATCCGCACGTCAATAATGTATAGAACAGTTCCCCATCATCATCAGCCCATTTAAGTCCCCACTGCTGGGGCACGGGCCTCCCTCAATCACATGAGGGGTAATTGCCACACTCACCACGCTTGGCAGACGGGTTGGCGAGGGTTTTGATATAAATGCAGAGTTGTCCTTCTCTGGGTGCTGACGATCATGCCAGCAGCTTTACCTTAGTCGCCTTTTACGACACCTCGGTAAGAGTGAGGGTGGCCTATTCTACTCTGCTGGGGACCACACGGCCATTTCCCCAAAACCTCATAATAAGTATTGTGAATAAACCCATTTAGCGTGTTAGATCAACAAAATAAGCGAAAAAAAAACAGCATTTCCATATTTATTAATTTATTGGCACACAAAACAGAATCAAAATAGCATCAAAATTAACAAATTAAATATTTTTAGTCCAGAAATTATCCCCAAAAGATGTGTACACATCATGACATCAAAAGCAAACCTCAGATCTTTAAAATAATAAAAGATCTTAAGATCTGAGCTATGAACTGATCAAACACGCATTGTAATTGAACCGTACTTATTTATTCAAACATCACCTTTGACCTATATACGCTCACAGAAATAATGTAGCAGGTGCGATGCAATAGTGCACAGCGCCATCTAGTTTCATTTCGTGGTATTATTTTTTAATAGGCAAAACAAACAACAAGTAACGTGCGTATTGGTCTATTGCACACTTTAGGAGATATTTTTATATACATTATTACTGGGATATTCTATTTTGTATGGAACAGTTGCTTCTTTATAATGAGACTTCATTCACGATACCGATATTATGAGGTTTTCGGGATGTAAACGATAAAAAAAAAAAAATTTTTTTTCTAAAAATACACCGCATTTTTTTCTGAACGTGGCCTGGCTGATCTAAGGCCTAGAAACGTGTTCTAGGCCTTAGATCAACACGGAAGGGAGTAGCTATAGAAAGTGTTGCCTTCATGTCAAAGTACATGTTTAAGTGGACATACATGTGTTTATAAGTACGGTCAGCATCAAAACTAGCTTAACACATTAGTACCATGTCGAAGTATTATTTTTATGTACCCCTTAAACCCCTGTATATAATAGGCAGAACAGTTTCATTGACATGGTACCAAAGTGTTAAGGTGGCGGGTAGGGCACACTAGCGACGACGATCGATTTTAATAGTTAGCTACTAAACCGGATCTATTTTAAACAATTTCGGGGTTACAACCTCTTGGTAAACACTTATACTATTTATTAAATAACCATGCACAAAATGCGGACCCAACATTTGTACGTTAAAAATTGATTCACGCTAAAAGTGGCCGCTTTTGGCGGTAATCAATTTTTGGCGTACAAAAACGGATCCAACATTTGTGCATGGTTATTTAATAAATAGTATGTGTTTGCCGAGAGGTTGTAACGCCGAAATTGTTTAAAATAGATCCGGTTTAGCAGCTAACAATTAAAAACGAATGGTGTCGCTAGTTAGGGCTACCCTTACGCTACTTGATACTACCCTGATGCTAACGGTATCAGTTGCACTACACACAGACAGGGGTTGTTGACATGTTGGCAGGTAAATAAATAAGTAGGGATATATACTTCTTGTATGAGGCTTTCATGGGCCTCGCCACTGATCCGTAAAGAGGCTCTTAAGGCGACAGGAAGGGCAAATGACCTTGAATATTTGGGCGCTATCCCAGCGCTTGACGACCCGTTTGGAACAGTGGTAGTGAACGCTGCTTTTGGTCCAAGGGTTGTGGGTTCGATCCCCGCACAGTACAAACATTTTGTGTGCATGAACATGTCTGTTTGTATTGGTCTGGGTGTTTTATATGTATTATAAGTAAGAAAAGAAAAAAACAATTATATGTATATATTTGTAATCCCACTGTTGATTCTGATATCCGTAACACAGGTGCTTGAGCTACCTATCTCGGACTCAGATCAATGTATGTGATGTTGTGAAATATTTATTATTATCTGTTGTGATATCAGTGCAACAAATAGCCGGCGTGCGTTACTTTGAGTCCGCTGTTACCGGAACACTTAGTCCGGGAGCGGAGCGGGTTTCACAAAAGATATTATATTAACAGTGGACGACTACACCGCCGTGTAGTCCCGGCAGAGTAGAATAGGCCACCCTCACTCTTACCGAGGTGTCGTAAAAGGCGACTAAGGTAAAGCTGCTGGCATGATCATCAGCACCCAGAGAAGGACAACTCTGCATTTATAATCAAAACCCTCGCCAACCCGTCTGCCAAGCGTGGTGAGTATGGCAATTACCCCTCATGTGATTGAGGGAGGCCCGTGCCCCATCAGTGGGGACTTAAATGGGCTGACGATGACGATGACGATGGACGACTCTTGGATGAATGATAAGACTTGATAGATCTGTTACCTTCGCCTGGAGAAGACAAGGTGGCGAGGGTTGTTCTGCCAGGGCGGTTGGAGTTATGTCCCTAGGGCCAGGGATTTTTGTGATGACATGACGATTCTTCTGGGTCCCTGTCTTCTAGTCCTCAGGATCGAGTGCGTTCTTCTGCCACGGCGGTAGATGCCCTGTGTTGTGGGACCTGTTGTCGAAATCAAAATTAAAATTAAATATTTGATTTATGTAAATTATTAATTTAAAAAAAATACTTCAATATTGAACGCAATAAAAGTAGCACTCATATTGTAAGGAGTGAGGACTAAAGTCCTTGGCCAGTCGGTGGGGGGCAGTGTCCTTGGCCAATCGGCGGGGGGCGGAGTGTCCTTGGCCAATCGGCGAGGGGCGGAGTGTCTGGCCAATCGGCGGGGGGGCGGAGTGTCCTTGGCCAATCGTCGGGGGGCGGAGTGTCCTTGGCCAATCGTCGGGGGGCGGAGTGTCCTTGGCCAATCGGCGAGGGGCGGAGTGTCTATGGCCAATCGGCGGGGGGCGGAGTGTTCTTGGCCAATCGGCGGGGGGCGGAGTGTCCTTGGCCTATCGGCGGGGGGCGGAGTGTCCTTGGCCAATCGTCTTATCTTTGGAGATCGCGCAGTCTAGTCGTACGGCTCTAGCTTCGAACGTCATTCGTATTGGTCTTTGACGGCGACAGTCGACATCGACTAATTGATTGGTCCAAACAAAATATAAACATATTGGATCGGTCGAGCGCTCTCCGCGACCCGCGATCCATGGGAAGAGCGACTTTGTGGCAGTAGAGCTGTAGTAAAAATAAATTCATACAACATCTACAGACCGACCAAGATCAGAAGGCACTTCAGTGACATTGACAAGAGGGCGTTGTAAAACGTTTTTTCTATGCGAAAATGTCAAAACAGCATTAGTTCCGACGTTTGCCACATGCCAAATAACCGTGATCAGACTATATTGAAAATTAGTAAACTTGGTGTTATGCACTTGACCAATTGAAAAAGTTTATTTTCCCTTTGGGCCAATCGGCGGGGGGCGGAGTGTCTTTAGCCAATCGTCGGAGGGCGGAGTGTCCTTGGCCAATCGGCGGGGAGCGGAGTGTCCTTGGCCAATCGGCGGGGGGCGGAGTGTCCTTGGCCAATCAGTGGGAGGCAGAGTGTCCATGGCCAATCGGCGGGGGGCGGAGTGTCCATGACCAATCGGCGGGGGGCGGAGTGTCCTTGGCCAATCGGCGGGGGGCGGAGTGTCCTTGGCCAATCGGCGGGGGGCGGAGTGTCCTTGGCCAATCGGCGAGGGGCGGAGTGTCTGGCCAATCGGCGGCGGGCGGAGTGTCCTTGGCCAATCGGCGAGGGGCGGAGTGTCTATGGCCAATCGGCGAGGGGCGGAGTGTCTATGGCCAATCGTCGGGGGGCGGAATGTCCTTGGCCAATCTTCTTATCTTTGGAGATCGCGCAGTCTAGTCGTACGGCTCTAGCTTCGAACGTCATTCGTATTGGTCTTTGACGGCGACAGTCGAGCGCTCTCCGCGACCCCCGATCCAAGGGAAGATCGACTTTGTGGCAGTAGAGCTGTAGTAAAAATAATTCCATACAACATCTACAGACCGACCAAGATCAGAAGGCACTTCAGTGACATTGACAAGAGGGCGTTGTAAAACGTTTTTTCTATGCGAAAATGTCAAAACAGCATTAGTTCCGACGTTTGCCACGTGCCAAATAACCGTGATCAGACTATATTGAAAATTAGTAAACTTGGTGTTATGCACTTGACCAATTGAAAAAGTTTATTTTCCCTTTGGGCCAATCGGCGGGGGGCGGAGTGTCTTTAGCCAATCGTCGGAGGGCGGAGTGTCCTTGGCCAATCGTCGGGGGGGCGGAGTGTCCTTGGCCAATCGGCGGGGGTCAGCTCATGTCGAATCAAGCACTTATAAATTCCGTCAGATTAGTAACGCGTTCAGTGGTCTAATTGGTAGAACATTCACCCGGATTGTGAAAGGTGTGGGTTCGAGTCCCGCCTGAACACGAGATGAAATTTTTAAGTGTGTTATGTACATGTCCAGTCTCTGAAATAGTTCCTGGAACTATTTAGGTCCGGAACTACACATGTCAGAGTCAACTATCGATAACTATAATTAATCAAGACGGGATTTAACACGATATTTATTATGTGATACAACATTGTGTACTGACATATTTCACTCGACGTATCGGCTACGTTACAGCAGCCGTGGTCACGAGCGGACTGTAAATAATAATATAATAATTCTCACAACATCTCATACGTTGACCTGATTCCGTACTAAGTAGCTTAAGCACTTGTGTTACAGATATCAGACAACGGAGGAACACAAATATATCGCTCCGTGGTGAATGATGCACCAACAATCACCACGGAGGAATTTGGCGCGGCGGAGCTCCGGCTCCGCGCGAAGAAGACCGCCCCAGGCCCGGACGGGATCCCGGCAAGGATCGTGGCCCTCTCTCTAAGTGAGATGGAGGGCCGAGGACGGGACCTCTTCGACCGTTGCCTAACGGTCGGGAGGTTCCCCAAGGTGTGGAAGCAGGGCCTCTTGGTTCTGCTTCATAAGGAGGGCAGGCCGGCGGACTCCCCGTCGGCCTATAGGCCGATTGTCCTCCTCGACGAGGTGGGGAAGCTCTTCGAGAGAATCATTGCTTCCCGCCTCGTCGCGCACCTTGAGGGTACTGGGCCCAATTTATCAGGGGCCCAGTACGGTTTCAGGGCGGGCCGTTCAACGGTCGACGCCCTGAAACGTCTTCAAGCAGAGACGGAGTTGGCGGCACAAGAAGGGGAGGGTGTGATGGCGGTGTCTCTTGACATCAAGAACGCCTTTAACACCCTCCCCCATGCCGCTATAACGGAGGCACTCCACTATTTCGGAGTGCCATCCTATCTGGTAGTTCTAATAGAGGACTACCTTGAGGAAAGAGAGGTCGTGTATATCGACAGAGACGGCACCTTGAGGCGCCGCACGGTGGAGACCGGTGTTCCGCAGGGGTCAGTTCTCGGACCCCTGCTATGGAACATCGGCTACGACTGGGTCCTACGCGGCACCCTCCCCCGGGGCAGGTTAGTCATCTGCTATGCAGATGACACACTCATCACTGCCCGGGGGAAGGAATTTGACGGCAAGCGCGGCGCCGCAGCAAGAGCGTCGCGCGCCGCGGACCTGGTCGTAGGAAGAGTGCGGCGCCTCGGACTAGAGGTGTCGTTGGAGAAGACCGAGGTGATCTATTTCCCTCGGTCTTCTCGAGAGAGGTTCCCCTCCGGCAGACACATTACTGTCGGAGGGGCCCAGGTGGAGGTGAGGGCCGAGATGCGCTATCTCGGCCTCACCCTGGATCCGCGGTGGCATTTTGGCCTGCATTTTAGCAGGATGTCACCGCGGCTCCTCAAGGCAGCAAACACGCTTTCGTGGCTGCTGCCCAACCTGGGGGGACCAGGCTCCAGGTGCCGGCGACTCTATGCCGGCATCCTGCGGAGTATGGCGCTCTACGGGGCGCCAGTCTGGTCCGACTCCCTAGCAAGGGGGGAAAATCTTCCCTTCTTGCGGGGGCCTCAGCGGGTGGTAGCGCAACGGGTCGCTCGAACTTACTGCACGGTAAGCTTCGACGTGGCCTGTTTGCTCGCTGAGACCCCCCCGTGGGAGTCGGACGCCGTGGTGCTCTCCGCTGTATACGACTGTACGGCGGAGAAAAGGGCAGCAGGGGAGTCCTTCTGCCCCGTCGAGCGGGAGGCCGTACGGAAGGAGGACCGACAGGTCCTCCTGAGGCGATGGTCGGAGCACCTCGTCCTCACCCGTTACGGCCGCAGAACCCTCGACGCGCTCGCCCCGGTCATGGACCGGTGGCTTGAGCGTGCCCACGGTGTCGTCTCCTTCCGGATGGCGCAGGTAATGACCGGGCACGGTTGCTTCGGTTATTACCTGCATAAGATCCATCGGGAGGAGACACCTTCGTGCCACGCGTGCGGCGATGCGGTGGACACGGCGCAACATACCCTAGCGGTATGTGCGCCGTGGGCACCGCAACGTGATGCATTGGTGGCGAAGGTCGGCCAGGACCTCTCCAAGTGACGAGGCCTGGAAGGCTTTCGCTGCCTTCTGCGAGCACGTGATGGCAGCGAAGGAGGCGGCGGAGCGCGAGCGAGAGGCGGATCCTCTCGCCCCCGCGCTTCGCAAGGCACGTAGAGGGAGGAGACGACGCGAATACTTGCGTCTCCTTCCCCTGCGAGGAGCAGGTCCGCTGGTGCGTGGGGCTGTAACCCCACCACCGGCATTGCACGGACCTCCTCCTACGCCTGGTGGGGACGGCACAGCTCTCCCGGCTGTCCCCATCCCTCCCCCTGACCCCGGGGGGAGAAGCGCCGTGCCCGCCGTGTAGGCGGGCTTTCCGTTCGGGAGGGGTCGTGGTGCCAGGTTTCGTACCTCACCCCACGACCTCTCCCACTATGGACGATGAGGGAGAGTCCCAGGAGTTTTAGTCGGTATACCCCCGCCTTCTGCGGGGGGGAGTCCGACATAACCCATCCGTTTACAGACGGATGGGTATGCGTAACGCATTTCTCCTAGGTCATCAAAAAAAAAAAAAAAAGGAACACAAATATATACTTAAATACATATATTACACCCAGACACCGAACAAACACAAGTATTCATCGCACGAGTGTCTGTCCAGGGTGGGGATCGAAAAATCCCGTCTTCATTAATTATAGTTATAATAACTTGATCTGTTGCTTTCCGTGATCTTCGCATGTTAAAACTATTACTTACTTTATTTCTATCAGTGAAGACCTGTTATTAGCTTTAAGCCATTCATTAAATATGCTTTATTCAGAAAAATCCGTTACAATTAGTTAACGGGGCTTCCCGGTAAGTAATCAAAGATACTTGTGATGGGAATATCTCGCTCTTCATCCACAGGTTTATTATTAAGGATTTCAATTTAAAGCTTAGTGTAACTAAAATTACAAGATACAGCTAGACTTAATTTATATGTGTCTGTATGTGCTTCCGAGAGAGTATAGGCGTGTCTATGCGTGAGCGTGTGAGTGTGCGTGTGTGTGCGTGTGTGTGCGTGTGTGTGTGTGTGTGTGTGTGTGTGTGTGTGTGTGTGTGTGAATGCGCGTGTGTGTGTGAATGCGCGTGCGTGTGTGTGTGTGTGTGTGTGAGTGCGCGCGTGTGTGTGTGTATGCATGTGTGTGTTTACGTTTTATGTAGGGTGACTTTTGCTCAGGTACATGCATAGTGTCACGTTCAACTTAACCGCATTACTTGTTATGTTCTCTCATGTGAGCCCTGCGGTTTCATTGTAATTGCTACTGTATTAAGACAGCCGTTGGTCTTCCGAATAAAATAAAATAAAATAAATAAATAAATAATGCAACGCGAAAATTAAAAAAAACTATTCAACTATCGATAGTTCCGCAACGCTAGTGGAAATAAAGTGTTTTTGAAAAAAAAAATGCTTTTTTTTTACGACTAACCTCGGGCGCGCGCGCTTGGGCCAGGGCTTCTTGAGGTGCACGTGGTCGGCGTGCGCGCGCTGCTCGCCCGCCGTGGTGAAGCACTTGCCGCACGTGTCGCACTTGAACGGCTTCAGCCCCGTGTGGATCTGCCGGGGGGGAGCTGTTTAAAGTATCAGCCTATAAACTGTCCCACTGTGTTGGGGTCAATTAAAAGGCCTTCTGAATGGACTGTAGTTTATTATGTCCGACGTTTTATAACTTACATTAATTATTAAATTAATTATGAAATAGAAGAGCCCAACAATGTGGACGAACAGACCAGACGGCGGAAACGGAAGAGAGAGAGCATAATGTTGCCATCTGTCAAATTTAGATTTAATACTTTGTGTTGTCATCAACACACTGCAGGGCAAAGGCCTCCATCATAGAAATCAAGTTATCGCTATTATGATGGGATTAGGCTTAATCACCACGCTTGCCAAATGCGGATTGGTGATCACAAACCCGAGCTATGTTCGAAAAATTCGAAACATACTTTTCGCTCGACCCGGGAATCGAACCCAGGACCCCGAGATCACGGCCCGGTACTTAACCCACTAGACCATCAGGGCGTTGGAGCTGTTTACGTTTATAAGTATAGGAGCTTTTTACTATACAGTGGACCCCCGATAATCCGACCCCTGTCTAATCCGGCGCCCCCAGTAATCCGACATGACATAATTATGTTTGACAATCTTTGCTAATATAGATCACGCAAGTTTGAACAGGTCACAACTCATACGCGTCACCGCTATTGTGCTCGACGCGTATGCATTGTTTTACTTAGTTTGAATTTGACTACTAGTGATAGCGGTACGGCCTAGCGTACGTTCATTGTTTACTACATATTTATTCATTGTGTATTTGGTATATGTAGTACCTAGTAATGTCGTCACAAACCCAGAAACGTTGACAATTAAAGAAAAATGTGATATTTTAGATCGCTTAAATCGCAATGAAACTTTCAGTAGTTTAGCAAGTGAATACGGCGTAGGCCGATCTACAATTTATGACATTAAAAAAAACCACGAGAAGATTAAGAAGTTCGTGTCAACTACTGACTGCGGGCCAGGCAAGAGACAGACACTCAAGAAAGCTGAACATCCAGAAGCTCTCAATTGTTATTTAATTTACTAAATTCGACATAAATAAATTAAGTCTGATTTGTACTTCAAAGTACATACATATGTACGTATAATATATAGACTCTCGTCATTAGATATGTAATTTGTCGGATTACAAGGTACTCTTTCGTAAAAAAATCCGGACTATAGGGGTCTTAGGCAGTGCTCTATAATCCGACAAATTCGATAGTCCGACACTGCCCTGCATAATGTTTGCCGGATTACCGGGAGTCCACTGTACTTATAAACAGGTTAACTAGTAAAAAACGCCCACTCATGGAATTAATTCAATTTTCGAGTGCAAAAACAGATGCAAAAAGTATTAAATAATTAGATAATTAGTATACATCGCACCTTCAGAATTATAGAGACTTTCGCATGAGACTTTTTGATTGAAATGGAAGTTGCACTTTGGTGACTGAAATAGTTTGTATTTAGTTAAGTTCGAAAGTGTACAGATAGGGGACTAATTTAGCACTACTTAAAATAGGATATTACAGTTAAAACAGTTCTAATAATATGAAGATATTACTTTTTACAATGTTGACACTAAGCGCGCGTGAATCCGAATCTCCCGCCTGTCATATGTTATTATCCTTTTTTCCTTATCCGCGAACGGCGGGTGGCCAGTCAGTGCGTTGCGTGAGCCGACGGGTGACACAGACTATATAAACTAAATCATGCCCAAATCGTAGTCGCGTAAGCGTTGGGGTATATTTGTGACACGGCGATTAGGACGGTTTACTATAAGACCTAATCCAAAAAGTAGTTGGACCTATTTTTATTTATAATGTGTAGATTAAAAGCATAGTAAGATATGCAACTCTTAAAACATAACCTCTTTGTATACAATTTCTAGATAACATTAATTTCGTATTTAATGTCGTAACATACGTATGTTTATTGGGTGTTACCGAAATTTAGTTTTTTGCATTAGGTCTCTATATTTCTGAAGGTACTACATGTTTCCTTAGAGACTCCCGCTCCGATATTTTTTAAAATAGATTCGGTTTAGTAGCTAACAATTTAAATCGATTGGCGTCGCCATGACTTCACCGCTATTGTCGCTGGACCTAGTGCTAGCGTGATGACTCACAAACATATGGCGGCGGCGGTTGTTGAAGAAGGCGTGTCGCTGGACCTAGTGCTAGCGTGATGACTCACAAACATATGGCGGCGGCGGTTGTTGAAGAAGGCGTGTCGCTGGACCTAGTGCTAGCGTGATGACTCACAAACATATGGCGGCGGCGGTTGTTGAAGAAGGCGTGTCGCTGGACCTAGTGCTAGCGTGATGACTCACAAACATATGGCGGCGGCGGTTGTTGAAGAAGGCGTGTCGCTGGACCTAGTGCTAGCGTGATGACTCACAAACATATGGCGGCGGAGGTTGTTGAAGAAGGCGTGTCGCTGGACCTAGCGCTAGCGTAATGACTCACAAACATATGGCGGCGGCGGTTGTTGCAGAAGGCGTGTCGCTGGACCTAGCGCTAGCGTGATGACTCACAAACATATGGCGGCGGCGGTTGTTGAAGAAGGCGTGTCGCTGGACCTAGTGCTAGCGTGATGACTCACAAACATATGGCGGCGGCGGTTGTTGAAGAAGGCGTGTCGCTGGACCTAGTTCTAGCGTGATGACTCACAAACATATGGCGGCGGAGGTTGTTGAAGAAGGCGTGTCGCTGGACCTAGCGCTAGCGTAATGACTCAGCAAACATATGGCGGCGGCGGTTGTTGCAGAAGGCGTGTCGCTGGACCTAGCGCTAGCGTGATGACTCACAAACATATGGCGGCGGCGGTTGTTGAAGAAGGCGTGTCGCTGGACCTAGTGCTAGCGTGATGACTCACAAACATATGGCGGCGGAGGTTGTTGAAGAAGGCGTGTCGCTGGACCTAGCTGCTAGCGTAATGACTCGCAAACATATGGCGGCGGCGGTTGTTGAAGAAGGCGTGTCGCTGGACCTAGCTGCTAGCGTGATGACTCACAAACATATGGCGGCGGCGGTTGTTGAAGAAGGCGTGTCGCTGGACCTAGTGCTAGCGTGATGACTCACAAACATATGGCGGCGGCGGTTGTTGAAGAAGGCGTGTCGCTGGACCTAGTGCTAGCGTGATGACTCACAAACATATGGCGGCGGCGGTTGTTGAAGAAGGCGTGTCGCTGGACCTAGTGCTAGCGTGATGACTCACAAACATATGGCGGCGGCGGTTGTTGAAGAAGGCGTGTCGCTGGACCTAGTGCTAGCGTGATGACTCACAAACATATGGCGGCAGCGGTTGTTGAAGAAGGCGTGTCGCTGGACCTAGTGCTAGCGTGATGACTCACAAACATATGGCGGCGGAGGTTGTTGAAGAAGGCGTGTCGCTGGACCTAGCGCTAGCGTAATGACTCGCAAACATATGGCGGCGGCGGTTGTTGCAGAAGGCGTGTCGCTGGACCTAGCGCTAGCGTGATGACTCACAAACATATGGCGGCGGCGGTTGTTGAAGAAGGCGTGTCGCTGGACCTAGTGCTAGCGTGATGACTCACAAACATATGGCGGCGGAGGTTGTTGAAGAAGGCGTGTCGCTGGACCTAGCGCTAGCGTAATGACTCGCAAACATATGGCGGCGGCGGTTGTTGCAGAAGGCGTGTCGCTGGACCTAGCGCTAGCGTGATGACTCACAAACATATGGCGGCGGCGGTTGTTGAAGAAAGCGTGTCGCTGGACCTAGTGCTAGCGTGATGACTCACAAACATATGGCGGCGGCGGTTGTTGAAGAAGGCGTGTCGCTGGACCTAGTGCTAGCGTGATGACTCACAAACATATGGCGGCGGCGGTTGTTGAAGAAGGCGTGTCGCTGGACCTAGTGCTAGCGTGATGACTCACAACATATGGCGGCGGAGGTTGTTGAAGAAGGCGTGTCGCTGGACCTAGCGCTAGCGTAATGACTCGCAAACATATGGCGGCGGCGGTTGTTGCAGAAGGCGTGTCGCTGGACCTAGCGCTAGCGTGATGACTCACAAACATATGGCGGCGGCGGTTGTTGAAGAAGGCGTGTCGCTGGACCTAGTGCTAGCGTGATGACTCACAAACATATGGCGGCGGAGGTTGTTGAAGAAGGCGTGTCGCTGGACCTAGCGCTAGCGTAATGACTCGCAAACATATGGCGGCGGCGGTTGTTGCAGAAGGCGTGTCGCTGGACCTAGCGCTAGCGTGATGACTCACAAACATATGGCGGCGGCGGTTGTTGAAGAAGGCGTGTCGCTGGACCTAGTGCTAGCGTGATGACTCACAAACATATGGCGGCGGCGGTTGTTGAAGAAGGCGTGTCGCTGGACCTAGTGCTAGCGTGATGACTCACAAACATATGGCGGCGGCGGTTGTTGAAGAAGGCGTGTCGCTGGACCTAGTGCTAGCGTGATGACTCACAAACATATGGCGGCGGCGGTTGTTGAAGAAGGCGAAGTGCTTGCCGCACAGCGGGCACTCGTAGCTGGGGCGCTGCGCGCTGTGCACGCGCATGTGGAACACGAGGTTGGTCTTCTGCGTGAAGCTCTTGTCGCAGCGGTCGCACTTGAACCGCTTCTCGCCCGTGTGCACCCACATGTGGTCCTTCAGCAGGGCCATGCTCTGAAAAAAGGCATGTGTGTTATGATAAAGATAAAGATTTCTTTATTGGCCACAGAACACAAAGAAGATAGGCAGAGAGCCATGTTGTGGAGGTACTGTGTTATTACGCAATGTAGGGTAGTAAAAATATTACGCATTTAATTGTCTTGAATCTAGTAATTAAACAGAGAACGCCCTGTTGGTCGAGTGGTTTAAGTATCGGATCGTGCTCTCGGGGTCCTGGGTTCGATTCCCGGGTCGAGCGAAAAGTATGTTTCGAATTTTTCGAACGTAGCTCGGGTTTGTGATCACCAATCCGCATTTGGCAAGCGTGGTGATTAAGCCTAATCCCATCAAAGTAGCGATACCTTGATTTCTATGATGGAGGCGTTTGCCCTGCAGTGGGACAGTATATAAGCCTATATACTGTCCCACTCCACACTATGATGACCTCCATCATAGACATTAAGTTATCGCTACTATGATGGCTTAATTAGTTTAATCACCACGTTTGCCAAATGCGGATTGGTTTTCACAAACCCGAGCTATGTCCGAAAAATTCGAAACATACTTTTCGCTCGACCCGGGAATCGAACCCAGGACCCTGAGATCACGGCCCGGTACTTAAGCCACTAGACCAACAGGGCGTTTTTAGGAACCAAGTATCGATTATAAAATACCAAGAAATAAATATCACACCTGTCCTATTTGGATTAATTATAATAGGGCCCTCTCTGGCCTGGCTTAAATACAAAAATAGGAAACATTCTGTAGCTAACAAGGCCCGCCCTCAGTATTTGCTGCAGTGGTCGAAGCCGCTGTAGCGCTGGTTTTCAGGCGGGTCTTTATGCGACTTACGTGACATAGCGACGATGATATGCCAATACCTCCCATCTAACAAGATTTTGTGAGAAAATGACTGCCTTATGTCATTATTTATTTTATATATTAGAGTAGCCAAAATATTGTACAATGCGTTCGTTCGCAGCAAGCTTGAGTACGGGGCTGCTGCTTGGAACCCGTACCAAGAAAAATATAGTTTTATGATTGAATGAATACAACGTAAGTTTGCTCGATGGCTTTATAAAAAATGTCATGGATACTATCCATACCTGTATCCCTCTCAGTTTGTTCTAGGGATGGTTGAAATTAAAACTTTAAAGGCTAGGAGAGTAATGGCTACGATATCACACTATCTCTCTATATTACGGGGTAGGCTTGACTGTCAAGAAATTGTGGAAAGGGTTGGCTTATTGGTGCCAAGGTGTTTGCAGTGTGATGAGACGGGCATGGTTGCTCCCCGTAGAAAGCCGCGGCTTATAAAAACACCAGCTACGCGCACCCAAAGAGCATCGTTTGCTCCGACAAATAATGCCCTGCGTCTGATCGGGGACATAATGATTCAGCATTATGATCTGGATTTATTTGCTGACGGAATTGGACATTTATTAAATCAATTCAATTGTATTATTAATGGAGTGGATAGGATGTAATAATAATATACTATTTAATTTGATTGTCTGTTTGCCATATTTAATTCATTTATTTTAATTATGCACTTATTATTTTTTAATTTTTTGACGTTGTATTTTTGTCATAATTGATTAAATTAAAATTGTATCACATAATTGTGCATGCATGTAAACATTACTGTATGACTTGCTAGCAAATTGGAGAAATCTGTAAGCTAAAAGCTAGATTAGCTAGCATCTAGCTCTAGCATGTAATGATTATGAATAAATAAATAAATAAATAAAAATTAGTGTTAAGGTTGATTATTAATGTCAGTTAATTAGTTAGATATTAGGTCAATACCTCCTCCACATCATCGTCGAAATGATTATTTCTCTTATAATGTTCCTTATATGTTGTACAAATCATTCACATATTGCATTCATGTTGTGTTGAAAATAATTAAACCATATTTAGGTGCAAGAAATGAATCCTCATCTTAGCATATAAATCCCAGTTGCGTCCAAAGTGGTCACTCTGGAGCCCGGGGTAAGCTTGGACCATGGGGCGTCTTCATGGCGGGGTACCTGGTCCGATCCCTGTCTGGCTGCCGGTGTGTTTACCTGGAAGATCCTCCCGCACTGCTCGCACATGCAGGGCGTCTTCATGGCGGGGTACCTGGTCCGATCCTGTCTGGCTGCCGGTGTGGATTACCTGGAAGATCCTCCCGCACTGCTCGCACATGCAGGGCGTCTTCATGGCGGGGTACCTAGGTCCGGTCCCTGTCTGGCTGCCGGTGTGTTTACCTGGAAGATTCCTCCCGCACTGCTCGCACATGCAGGGCGTCTTCATGGCGGGGTACCTGGTCCGGTCCCTGTCTGGCTGCCGGTGTGTTTACCTGGAAGATCCTCCCGCACTGCTCGCACATGCAGGGCGTCTTCATGGCGGGGTACCTGGTCCGGTCCCTGTCTGGCTGCCGGTGTGTTTACCTGGAAGATCCTCCCGCACTGCTCGCACATGCAGGGCGTCTTCATGGCGGGGTACCTGGTCCGGTCCCTGTCTGGCTGCCGGTGTGTTTACCTGGAAGATCCTCCCGCACTGCTCGCACATGCAGGGCGTCTTCATGGCGGGGTACCTGGTCCGGTCCCTGTCTGGCTGCCGGTGTGTTTACCTGGAAGATCCTCCCGCACTGCTCGCACATGCAGGGCGTCTTCATGGCGGGGTATCTGGTCCGGTCCCTGTCTGGCTGCCGGTGTGGTTACCTGGAAGATCCTCCCGCACTGCTCGCACATGCAGGGCGTCTTCATGGCGGGGTACCTGGTCCGGTCCCTGTCTGGCTGCCGGTGTGTTACCTGGAAGATCCTCCCGCACTGCTCGCACATGCAGGGCGTCTTCATGGCGGGGTACTTGGTTCGGTTCTTGTCGGGATGCGCGCGCCGGAAGTGTTGTGCGTACAGACGTAGGTCGCGCAGGGACACGCCGCACTGACGGACAAACAATGAAAATTAAAAAAATAAATGGTTGTATTTAACGTTCCCTCTAAATTAATAAATTGCTAACCTAACCTTGTTTTTGCACAGCAAAAAATACTCAGTGCACATCAAAATCATGCTTTGATGAGCAATTAGTATTTTTGCTGTGCAAATAGGTAATTTTTATAGTGTTGGTTTAATATATTCCCAAAAATAAAGAGCTCTATGAAGCTGTCCATTAATCACGAGATATTTTATGACACGAGACTTTTTAACCCCACCCCCCTACCTATCCGCTGGTGATATTTGGTGAGGTTTTTTACTTTCTATCCCCTAAGATTACTACTTGTGCGGATAAAGAATGGGATCAGAAATGCTATGAATTATTGCTACGGTTGCACCGTACAGGGGTTAAAGTTGGTATGAAAGTCCGCCATCTTATATGGTAGAAATGTGAAAATTTGTATTCAGACTAATAATTTGAAATAAAAAGTAACCAATTAAACGTATTTTTTTTAATCACCCTTAAAGGGGGTAAAATAGGGGATGAAATGCCATTATGGGGGTTTAGAATCGCTATACGTTTTCCTTATTTTAAATCAAGAACAAGTTGTTTTAACATTTTTGTAAATTCTACCCTTAAGGGGGTGAAAAGAGGGTTTGAAGTTTGTATGGAAGTCCGTCATCTTTGATGTTAGGAAAGTGAAAAATTGGATAATAATAATAATAATAATAATTCTCACAACATCTCATACGTTGACCTGATTCCGTACTAAGTAGCTTAAGCACTTGTGTTACAGATATCAGACAACAGAGGAACACAAATATATACTTAAATACATATATATTACACCCAGACACTGAACAAACACAAGTGTTCATCGCACTTCCGGATATATACGTAAAATTAAAATAAAAAGTAATTTACTTAAACTTTTTTGAAAAATCACCCTTTGAGGGGGTGATAAATTAGGGGATGCAATGCAGTATGGAGGATTAAACAGTCTAAAAGTTAGAATCTTAAAATAGATGTTAGGGCATCGATTTTTTAAATAAAAAAGTGACTTTTGAATTTTCAACCCCTAAGGGGTAGTTGCGCGGGTTTGAAGTTTGAATGAAGACTAAAACTGCGTGAGTAACGCCGCGGGCGCAGTCTAGTAAAATATAAATTACACGTGATATCTGATAACCCCCTTCTTCCAACGGGCCCCCTCCACGTCTGTCTGTCCCCTGTCGCTGGTCGCGCGGGTGTATAGTTACCTGCTCGCAGGTGACAGGCCCCCCTATGTCTGTCGGTCCCCTGTCGCCGGGGTCGCGCGGGTGTATGACAGGGCGTCGCTCTATCTTGCGCACGACGCGGCCGTTGCGATCCGTGTTGATGCTCTGCGAGTCGTTGCGGATGCGGTTGCTGGGACAAAGTCATTGTTCGTTCAATATTTGGCAACTTTTTTTATACACACATTTTACCACTTTGGGAGCGTCTCTTGCGCAAAGTATCAAGTTTAGATGTTTTTTTATAGAAATATCAACATCATTTTTAAAGACTATCAATAGGATAGGTTTGATGTCTAAATCTTTCATTTAGAGTTTCAGTTAATTTTTTTTCCTATTTTTGTGTAAAAATCGTAATGCGGTTAACAAAATATATCCATTAAGATGCCGGGTTTAAACAGTCTTGGGTCCCATTCGTACAAAAACGGACCCAACATTTGTGCATGGTTATTTAATAAATAGTATAAGTATTTGCCGCGAGGTTGTAACCCCGAAATTGTTATAAATAGATCTGGTTTAGTGGCTAAAAATTAAAATCGATTAGCGTCGCTAGTGTCCCCTCATCATCATCATCATCAGCCCATTTACGGCACGGGCCTCCCTCAATCAGATGAGGGGTAATTGCCATACTCACCACGCTTGGCAGACGGGTTGGCGAGGGTTTTGATATAACTATACCTCACTCTTACCGAGGTGTCGTAAAAGGCGACTAAGGTAAAGCTGCTGGCATGATCATCAGCACCCAGAGAAGGAAAACTCTGCATTTATATCAAAACCCTCGCCAACCCGTCTGCCAAGCGTGGTGAGTATGGCAACTACCCTTCATGTGATTGAGGGAGGCCCGTGCCCCAGCAGTGGGGACTTAAATGGGCTGATGATGAATGTATGTAAATACGGATCCGTAACAAGTGTGTGAGTATACTCACGGGTCGGAGTCGCTGCTGTGGCGCGAGGACAGCTTGAGGTGCCTCGCGTGGGCCTCCTCAGACACGAAGCGCACGTCGCACACGCCGCAGTACGGGCCCTCCAGCGCCACCTGCGCACGCCTCACATTTATGGTTAAAGAAATTTATTCTCATAAAAGGGTCGTTCTTCTTTTTTTACGACAATAAGCCCGTCCTCGGTGACTTATCAAGTAATTAATTATAAAAAAAATATACGTTACACGATCAAGATATTCTTAATTTAACATGAAATAATGACATTGTTTTATCACCTCGTAGGTACTTTAGCATGATTTAACAATGTAAAAAAATATATAAAGCGTGACAGAGGTGTAAATGGCACTAATTTCGGGGGACGTGACGGAGGTGTCCATTTTAATCAAAAAGTATTCTTTATCAATTAAATTTTAGATCATGTAATAGTCCATCTGTAAAATAGTACATTAACGAATATTTAGGATATATTATTTATCAATTGTAGTCTGTTATATAAAAGTTAAATGTTGATGTGTAAGTTTGGCTCATTGTCGATAAAAAAGAAGAACGACCCAAAAGACAAGTTATAGTCACTTACATGAGAACATAATGACAAATATCAGTAAATAGTTGGAAGCAAATAAATCGTTCAAACGCTTTACCGTTTGGTTAATACTTACCTAGTGCCTTCTTAAAAACATTAATCTTACTATGTACATTCCAAAATGTGTTTTGCGAGTTGTATTTTGAATGCACTAAGTGAGTTTACATTGTTTATTTCTGAGGGTATTTTGTTATACAATTGCGCTCCCTCAAAAGTAATCATTTATGATATACTAGCTGTTGTACCGGGATAAAATATAAAGCCTGTTACTTCTGAATAATGCAGCTTTCTAATGGTATAAAAATTATTGCAATCGGTCCAGTAGTTTTTGAGTTTATTCATTACAAACATACAAAAATACAAATATTTCCTCTTTATAATATTAGTGTAGATTTGTTGTGTCAATAAATGTCACATTCAGTTATTCATTTATTCATATATCAGGCTACAACATTCCGAATCCCCCCCCCCCCCCCTCCTAGTCAGCCCCTAGTCAGAATGGCTCGTCAGTACAACGAGACGGCAAAAGAAAATCCCATGCTTGACGTCTTTGAATCAAAGTTTAGAAATAAATAATACACTTAAAAAATTCACCGTAGGGCACAGGTGGGACTCGAACCCACAACCTTCCACAGACCGGGTGGCTGCACTAACCATTTATGCTATCCGAACCCCTTGCTAAGACGACGAATTTTGTAAGTGCTTGAATCGTCATGAGGCGACGATAGTCTCATCAATTTTGTAGGTATTAGTTTTACAATATCCAGTGGAAACATTGTTACAAATATTTGACCACCAGTTAAGATGAAACTGCTAAACGAATATTATTGTGTTTGGTATAGCAAACGTATGTATGGTGTGTATGGTCGGCTCATGACGATTCAAGCACTTACAAAATTCGTCGTCTTAGCAAGGGGTTCGGATAGCATAAATGGTTAGTGCAGCCACCCGGACTGTGGAAGGTTGTGGGTTTGAGTCCCACCTATGCCCTACGGTGAATTTTTTAAGTGTATTATTTACTTAAGAATAAATTGCAAAGAATTGCTATACCAAACACAATAATCAAGTTTAGAAATTATATTAAAAAAGTGACTGATATCCTCCATCCCACACCCGATAGACCTGGCCACGGCTCTGGGTCTGGTCGGCATGCCTGCTGAATACTTTGCTTATCATTGTTTTAATAAAAAAAAGGTACTACTGTCAAAGGTAAATAATACTAGTGTCAACATTGTCAACGTCATTCATACATTCAACGTTGACAAGTTGTCATTTTTTTTGACAGTTACATGTCATGGGTTTGGCATTTCGTAAATTTAAAACTATAATGTGCTAAGCAAAGAAATATTTTACATTCTGCCGTCCGATGACGTCATCTTACGTTTTTTAGTTTTTAATTTTTTTCTCAGTAAATAAACAATATAAAAAAATAATAAATATATATTCGAGCAGCGGAAAAGTAAACAAAGAATTGGTATTTTTTGTTTCAGAGCTTAGTAATTTTGAAATGTTGTCCATTTCTCCTATCTTTTAGAAAATTCTAAAACAATTTTTCTTAAAATCCTATAAGGCTAATCTAGAAAACGCTATTTTTCATTTTGAAAAAAAAAAAAAAAATGTCGTGTTGCCCATCGCGTGGCCATGGCGCGGTGGCTAGTCTGCCTCCCACTGACCGTCTTCTCCTGCAGGCGGTGCTTCTTCTTCTTGTGCACGTCGATGCCCTTCCGGCTCACGAAGGTGAAGCCGCACAGCTCGCACACGCAGTCGGACACGTGCTTGATGCGGATGTGGCCCATGTACGTGGTGAGCTTGTCGAAGGAGCTGGCGCAGTGCGGGCACTGGTACTTGGTGCCCGCGTGCCATTTCTCGTGTTCTCGCGCTACGCCCCTGGAAGGGAAAGCGCATGAAAAAATTAATTTTTGGCCCTCCACGCGAAAATATAAAAAAAAATAACATTTATTTCAAGACACATGGCCCATAACAAAATGTTAGTAACAAACATAAAACTATTTATTTAAACTTTATTGCACAAATTTTGTTACAATGAGGCGAACTTAATGCCAAGAAGCATTCTCTAAATTTTTTTCGGCGAAAAAAACCGCCTCCAAAAACCACGAACTAAAAAGTCTAAAATAATATTTTTATCACTTAATACACTTCAAATAACATTTTATAACAGTTCACTCGAGAAAAGATTTTATCGAAGTCGGCGCCCAATACCTGTTGAATAATTAAATGTTGTATTAAATTACAAGATAGTATTAAGTATTATTAGTATTACGTATACAAGACACCTTTTCTCGAGTGTACTGTTACAAAATGTTATTCGAAGTGTATAATGATGAAAATATTATATTACAATAATAGGTTTTTGAAGGCGGTTTTTTTTTCACCGTAAAAAAATTGTACTCTAAATTTGAATTACCGTCAAAAACGGCCACTTATGGCGTTAATCCAAATTTCGAGTGTAAAAACAGATCAAAAAGTAGCGCACAATTATTAAATTAATAGTATAAACTTCCGTTCCGAAATGGACAACATTTCATATTTTTAACATGTCGATATTGTTTTTTTATATGAAAATAGACATAAAATTAACAGACCCATATTTTTTCTTTTTTCAAAATTTGTCCATTTTCATGCATAAAATAATTATTGAAATTCTTTATATTCTAAATAGACGTAAGCGCCAAATGACGTCATCGGACGGCTGAATACAGCGATATTCCTTTGCTTATCATTGTTTTAATAAAAAAAAGGTACTACTGTCAAAGGTAAACAATACTAGTGTCAACATTGTCAACGTCATTCATTCATTCAACGTTGACAAGTTGTCTTTTTTTTTGACAGTTGCATGTCATGGGTTTGGCATTTCGTAAATTTAAAACTATAATGTGCTAAGCAAAGAAATATTTTACATTCTGCCGTCCGATGACGTCATCTCACGTTTTTTAGTTTTTAATTTTTTTCTCAGTAAATAAGCAATATAAAAAATTTATAAATATATATTCGAGCAGCGGAAAAGTAAATAAAGAATTGGTATTTTTTGTTTCAGAGCTTAGCAATTTTGAAATGTTGTCCATTGTTTAAAATAGATCCCATTTTGCAGCTAACAATTTAAATCGATTGGTGTCGCTAGTTAGGATACCCGCCGCCTGAGCCAAAAATGTTCATACGTATAGGACAGTTAATACCAGTTTCAATTTATTATTGAACTTTTTAAATTTTTGTCGGGGGTTTTCGTTTCAGTGAAAAGTTACATTTTTATCTATTTTATAAGTTACACCAATGTACCTGCGCAGAAGTCTTATTTTAGTCGTATTTTCGAATACTGCGGCAAAATCTTAACCAATCACAACGCTCCATTTACGCGCGCCAAAAATTATAACTTCTTATTGGTTGATGCGTCAGCGCCATGTTCGGTGCGAGTGCGGCTAAGAGAGAGATAGCATTCCTCTCTGGATTTATTGTATTTAATCTTAACGTAACGCAATAAAGATGTCTTGATCTTGAATTTGGGGACATCGAAGGTGTGTAGAAGGCAGCAGGAAGTATCAGTAAAACATCTCAAGTCCAAGACGGTTGTTTACTGAATGAATCATTTAAAACCAATATAATTAATAATTACTTAGGTATTGCTAACTATAAAAGTACTTACTAAGCAGAGCGCCAAACGTTACACGCGCGGCCTAATTTAGGTGTTTAAGGTGATTGCACAAACTACCTACTTCACAATAAAGTCTGTATTTCAACTGCTTTCCCATTCATAATCAATCGGATTTAACTTGCTCTTCTGCGTAGATGAATGGACAACATTTCATATTTTTAACATGTCCATATTGTTTTTTTATATGAAAGTAGACATAAAATGAACAGACCCATATTTTTTCTTTTTTCAAAATTTGTCCATTTTCATGCATAAAATAATTATTGAAATTCTTTTCATTCTAAATAGACGTAAGCGCCAAATGACGTCATCGGACGGCTGAATATAGCGATATTCCTTTGCTTATCATTGTTTTAATAAAAAAAGGTACTACTGTCAAAGGTAATTAATACTAGTGTCAACATTGCCAACGTCATTCATACATTCAACGTTGACAAGTTGTTTTTTTTTTGTACAGTTACACGTCATGGGTTTGGCATTTCGTAAATTTAAAACTATAATGTGCTAAGCAAAGAAATATTTTACATTATGCCGTCCGATGACGTCATCTTACGTTTTTTAGTTTTTAATTTTTTTCTCAGTAAATAAGCAATATAAAAAATGAATAAATATATATTCGAGCAGCGGAAAAGTAAACAAAGAATTGGTATTTTTTGTTTCAGAGCTTAGCAATTTTGAAATGTTGCCCATTCTGCCGATGTAACTTATAAACGTGACCAGTACACACGTCTAAAAATAAGCTTAAAAAATTACAAAAATAAGGAATAAAAGGTATATGACTCACCGGTTCCTGGTGACGAAGGGGCATCCCTTGCAGCTGAACTTCTCCGTGTGCTGCGCCGTGAGGTGCTTGCGCAGCGCGCGACCCGTCTTCAGCCGCGTGCGGCAGATGAAACACTCGAACAAGCCGCTTTGCTGCCACAACACCAACCAATCACAACATTATACACACACACACACTGCGCACGCGCCCGGTCTGCAGCCGCGTGCGGCAGATGAAACACTCGAACAAGCCGCTTTGCTGCCACAACACCAACCAATCACAACATTATACACACACACACACTGCGCACGCGCCCGGTCTGCAGCCGCGTGCGGCAGATGAAACACTCGAACAAGCCGCTTTGCTGCCACAACACCAACCAATCACAACATTATACACACACACACACTGCGCACGCGCCCGGTCTGCAGCCGCGTGCGGCAGATGAAACACTCGAACAAGCCGCTTTGCTGCCACAACACCAACCAATCACAACATTATACACACACACACACTGCGCACGCGCCCGGTCTGCAGCCGCGTGCGGCAGATGAAACACTCGAACAAGCCGCTTTGCTGCCACAACACCAACCAATCACAACATTATACACACACACACACTGCGCACGCGCCCGGTCTGCAGCCGCGTGCGGCAGATGAAACACTCGAACAAGCCGCTTTGCTGCCACAACACCAACCAATCACAACATTATACACACACACACACTGCGCACGCGCCCGGTCTGCAGCCGCGTGCGGCAGATGAAACACTCGAACAAGCCGCTTTGCTGCCACAACACCAACCAATCACAACATTATACACACACACACACTGCGCACGCGCCCGGTCTGCAGCCGCGTGCGGCAGATGAAACACTCGAACAAGCCGCTTTGCTGCCACAACACCAACCAATCACAACATTATACACACACACACACTGCGCACGCGCCCGGTCTGCAGCCGCGTGCGGCAGATGAAACACTCGAACAAGCCGCTTTGCTGCCACAACACCAACCAATCACAACATTATACACACACACACACTGCGCACGCGCCCGGTCTGCAGCCGCGTGCGGCAGATGAAACACTCGAACAAGCCGCTTTGCTGCCACAACACCAACCAATCACAACATTATACACACACACACACTGCGCACGCGCCCGGTCTGCAGCCGCGTGCGGCAGATGAAACACTCGAACAAGCCGCTTTGCTGCCACAACACCAACCAATCACAACATTATACACACACACACACTGCGCACGCGCCCGGTCTGCAGCCGCGTGCGGCAGATGAAACACTCGAACAAGCCGCTTTGCTGCCACAACACCAACCAATCACAACATTATACACACACACACACTGCGCACGCGCCCGGTCTGCAGCCGCGTGCGGCAGATGAAACACTCGAACAAGCCGCTTTGCTGCCACAACACCAACCAATCACAACATTATACACACACACACACTGCGCACGCGCCCGGTCTGCAGCCGCGTGCGGCAGATGAAACACTCGAACAAGCCGCTTTGCTGCCACAACACCAACCAATCACAACATTATACACACACACACACTGCGCACGCGCCCGGTCTGCAGCCGCGTGCGGCAGATGAAACACTCGAACAAGCCGCTTTGCTGCCACAACACCAACCAATCACAACATTATACACACACACACACTGCGCACGCGCCCGGTCTGCAGCCGCGTGCGGCAGATGAAACACTCGAACAAGCCGCTTTGCTGCCACAACACCAACCAATCACAACATTATACACACACACACACTGCGCACGCGCCCGGTCTGCAGCCGCGTGCGGCAGATGAAACACTCGAACAAGCCGCTTTGCTGCCACAACACCAACCAATCACAACATTATACACACACACACACTGCGCACGCGCCCGGTCTGCAGCCGCGTGCGGCAGATGAAACACTCGAACAAGCCGCTTTGCTGCCACAACACCAACCAATCACAACATTATACACACACACACACACACACACGACCCGTTTGGAACAGTGGTAGTGAACGCTGCCCTTTGGTCTGGGTTGCGGGTTCGATCCCCGCACAGTACAAACATTTGTGTATCTCAACATCCGGTTTTGAAGATGCATTTCTGTTTCATTACCTGGTCTGGAACATGGATTCCTGTACATGTATTCCTGTCTCATCACCCAGCCTTGAAATAGAGGCCATCGCGTGCGAAAAGTCCATAAGATGGCGTACTATAGGCCTGAGGTCCATGTAAATATATATATATATATATATATATATATATATATATATATATATAGAACCAACAGCGGAATTACAAATATATATATATATATATATATATATGATATCCGTAACACAGGTGCTTGAGCTAACTATCTCGGAGTCAGATCAATGTATGTGATGTTGTGAAATATTTATTTATTATTTATTACACACACACTGCACACGCGCTCGGTCTCTAGCCTCCATTAGTACAATAACGATATTTTCATTTTATTTATTTATTATTTTTGTCGTTTAAATTGTGTTTTAAGACCGGATCACGTGACAAAAATTTTGTTTCAAGGCTGAGTGATGAAACAGAAATCCAACTTCAAGACTGGATGTTGAGACAAATGTCAATAAGGGTGAAATATCCGCTAGATGGCGTGCCTGTGAAGTCCAACTTCAACATCGTTGGCTGATTTGTTCGTTAAGGTGACGGGTAGGGCAGACTAGCGACGCCATTCGATTTTAATTTTTAGCTACTAAACCGGATTTATTTTAAACAATTTTAGGGTTACAATCTCTCGGCAAACACTTATACTATTTATTAAATACTTGACTTTTGGATCTGCTTTTGTACTCGAAATTTGAATTACCGGCAAAAGTAGCCGCTTCGGACCCAACATTTGTGCATGGTTATTTAATAAATAGTATAAGTATTTGCCAAGAGGTTGTAACCCCGAAATTGTTTAAAATAGATCCGTATTAGTAGCTAAAAAAATAGATTGGCGTCGCTAGTGTGCCCTACCCGTCACCTTAATTAACAATTTGAAATACCACATCTAAAAATACCCAATCATCTTGTAGATGGACCTCAGGCCTATAGTACGCCATCTTACGGATTTTTCGCACGCGATAGCCTCCATTTCAAGCTGGGTGATGAGACAGGAATCCATGTTTCAGACCAGGTGATGAGGCAGAAATGCATCTTCAAGACCGGGTAAAGTATCAGCCTATAAACTGTCCCACTGCAGGGCAAAGGCCTCCATCATAGAAATCAAGTCATCGCTACTATGATGGGATTAGGCTTAATCACCACGCTTGCCAAATGCGGATTGGTGATCACAAACCCGAGCTATATTCGAAAAATTCTAAACATACTTTTCGCTCGACCTGGGAATCGAACCCAGGACCCCAAGATCACGGCCCGGTACTTAAACCACTAGACCAACAGGGCGTCAAGACCGGGTGATGAGATACAAATCCATCCTTTGAGCTAAAATCATACTTACATCACTATGCCTAACAGCATGCGCGCTATACCGCTCGCCAACCAGGAACCCCCTGTAGCAGATCGAACACTTGTACGGCGCGCTGGTGTACGCGGCGCTCTCCTGGCGCTTCTGTATCTCGGCGATCTGCTCCTCGTAGGACAGCGCGCTGATGATGAACAGCGACTCGTCGAGGCCGTCGCTCGTCTTCCGCCGCTTCACGTCTGAGGTTTTGTACCTGAGGATATAGACAAGGAGTTTTTTAGATTTTCGCGTTGCATTATAACTATAATGTATCAATACGGGGATTCAATCGGGAGGATGGATTTAAAATATCATCGACATGGAATCCAGTAATTAACAAGTGCAAACCCCGTGCTAGTCCGTTACTAACGCAAACAAACACCGATACTGTTAGTGTAGTGTGTAGGAGTAGCTTCACTGACAATGGACAACATTTCAAATTTTTAACATGTCCATATTGTTTTTTTATATGAAAGTAGACGTAAAATGAACAGACCCATATTTTTCCTTTTTTCAAAATTTGTCCATTTTCATGCATAAAATAATTATTGAAATTCTTTTTATTCTAAATAGACGTAAGCGCCAAATGACGTCATCGGACGGCTGAATACAGCGATATTCCTTTGCTTATCATTGTTTTTATAAAAAAAAGGTACTACTGTCAAAGGTAAATAATACTAGTGTCAACATTGTCAACGTCATTCATACATTCAACGTTGACAAGTTGTCTTTTTTTTTTGACAGTTACATGTTATGAGTTTGGCATTACGTAAATTTAAAACTATAATGTGCTAAGCAAAGAAATATTTTACATTCTGCCGTCCGATGACGTCATCTTACGTTTTTTTAGTTTTTAATTTTTTTCTCAGTAAATAAGCAATATAAAAAATAAATAAATATATATTCGAGCAGCGGAAAAGTAAACAAAGAATTGGTATTTTTTGTTTCAGAGCTTAGCAATTTTGAAATGTTGTCCATTCATCTAGTGGCGAATTAATATCAAAAAATGTGAGGATGTCCGAAGATTCACAGCCCGGCCCCAGCAGACGACGCCGCGCTCCGCCAGTCCGCTCGTGACTACGGCAAATGTAACGTAGCCGAAGCGTCGAGCCAAATATGTGAGTACACAATGTCGTTTCACATAATAAATATCGTGTTAATCCCCGTATTGATACATTATAGACAAGGAGTGTAAAAATTGATAAAATGAGAGTTCGCGCCATAAAAAGACGTCCCGCGGCAAAATACCGGACTAAAGTCATACCAGCTCCTTTTAAGGTGACGGGTAGGACAATCGATTTTAATTTTTAGCTACTAAACCGGATCAATTTTTAACAATTTCGGGGTTACAATCTCTCGGCAAACACCTATACTATTTATTTAATCATCATCATCATCAGCAACCCATACTCGTCCACTGCTGGACATAGGTCTCCCCTAATGCACGCCACTGCTCCCGATTTTCGGCCACTCTCATCCAGCCCACACCAGCCAGCCTTCGAATGTCATCATCCCATCTTGTCGCAGGGCGTCCTACACTACGCTTACCGAGTCGCGGTCTCCACTCAAGGACTTTACGGCTCCAACGGCTGTCAGTTCTGCGGCTAATATGACCAGCCCACTGCCACTTCAGTTTGCTAATTCGGTGGGCTATGTCGGTGACTCTGGTTTTATTTAATACTTATAGTTAACTGTTTGGTCTGCTTTTGCACTCGAATTTTGGATTACCGCCAAAAGTGTCCGCTTTTGTCGTGAATTAATTTTTCGTATACAAAAACGGTATGTGCATGGTTATTTATTACCAAACAGTTAACTTTAAGTATTAAATAAATAGTATAGGTGTTTGCCGAGAGCTTGTAATCCCGAAATTGTTTAAAACATGATCTGGTTTAGTAGCTGAAAATTAAAATCGATTCGCGTCGCTAGTGTGCCCTACCTGTCACCTTAACGTTGCGTGTTGGAAGGGGATGACATGAGCTTTAGTACGGTAATAAATTTAGATCGCGATTTATAATAAGGTGGCTTGTGTCTATGAACATGAAGAATAAGAATATCTTTATTGCTGGAAACTGTGTACAATGGCGGTCAAAAAGTGTTTGCCAGTTTTGAAACTTGATTCTATATCACACTTTTTGCACTAGAGTAAAAAATGCCATATCAAGTTACATATTACCTTTTTAAAGTAAATAAAAAAAAAACATAAAGAGAACACAGAAGCAGCCATAAAATGCCGTGCATTGCATGCAGCCGTGTGAGTGAGGTTACCGGAGGCCCAATGGGGGGCGAAGGGGTAAAGGTTGGCAGCGCACTTGTGACTCCACTGGTGTTGCGGGTGTCCATGGGCGGCTGAATTGCTTACCATCAGGTGATCCGTCTGCTCGTCTGCCATCTCTCATATAAAAAAAAAACCTAATTTCTTTGAAATGACATGACATTTGTCATCAAATTTATTTGAACGTCTTTTGAACTTGTTTTGAACAGGAACAATTAAAAAATATACCAAATCTTTGATCAATATTATGTAATAGACATATAGAACTTTGCCGTGTGGTCCCCGGCAGAGTAGAATAGGCCACCCTCACTCTTACCGAGGTGTCGTAAAAGGCGACTAAGGTAAAGCTGCTGGCATGATCATCAGCACCCAGAGAAGGAAAACTCTGCATTTATATCTAAACCCTCGCCAACCCGTCTGCCAAGCGTGGTGAGTATGGCAATTACCCCTCATGTGATTGAGGGAGGCCCGTGCCCCAGCAGTGGGGACTTAAATGGGCTGATGACGAAGTTAAATTGTCTACGCTTCAAGCGTACTCTTTTTAAAAAAAAACGGCAACACATTAGTGAGCTCTCTGATTTTGCGGATGCTCATGGACGGCGTTGATTACTTTCCATCAGGTGACTCATTCTAGTCTCTACTATACTCCAAACTGGAATTCAAGACCAAAAAATCTATGACAGATACGTCACTGTGAAATCTATCAATGTCACTTAAGTCATTGTCAAATGCAGTTTTCAGGTTTCTCCAACCTATTTTCCGTATTAATTTTAAGGTTTTTTTTTTAAAAAAAGCAATTTTATTTACAAACTTTATTTTTACTCAACTAACATTGACAAGATTTTATTTTAAAGAAACGAAAGTGTGGCATATTATTTAGACAGTATGGAAAAGTGAAATTAAACCATTTTTACCAAAACTTAGCATAAAACTCAAGAAGGCAGAAACCACTACGGAGCAAAACCACATTCGAACAGTCTGAGTAAACTTCAGATTCTTAATTTCGTCTTATTTTATTCTTAGTTTTCGATTTCATGTGTTATTAAGCGAAACAACTCGTCAGGAAAATTGAAGTGATATTTTGACCAAGTGGGAAGTCAACAGTCGAAGTCAGTCAAATGTTGTTAACACCTGAAGTGATACACGCTCAATACGTGCTTTGCAACCAAACAATACGGATGATTAAGTTTTTATGAAAGCGTCTTGTATTTATGTAAAAAAACGTAAATAAATTTACTTATTTTAATTATAGAATTAATATTATTATTATTATTTTTTTTTCGTCAATAAGCCAACGCTTGACCACATTCGCACCTGATGGAAAGCGACGATGAGGTCTAGGATGATACGCGTTTGCCTAAAAGATACCACTTAAACCACCACTAAAACCACTAAAAGATTACCAATAAATTAATTATGTCAGCCTGTGTATTTAGGAAATAGGTATATACTATTGTAAGATCATTTTATTGCATTGGCAACATTGTAGTAGTTTTATTGGTCTTGAATTCCAGTTTCGAGTATAGAGGCGACAAACAAGCAAGTAAGTAGAGGCCCTCTAGTATAAAACAAAACAAAAAATTATGAATATGACCTTATGTCTATTTTCAGAAACGATAATGACTTACTTATCCATAGTCTCGTTCGGGTCCTCCTTCTCCCCGTCTTCTTTCTTCTTCTCTCTCTTTTTCACTTTCACTCTCTTCTCCTTCTCCACCTTAACTTTTTTCTTTTTCACCTGAAACATTAAACAAATTGGGGCTCTATCGCGTGTGAAAAATCCGCTAGATGGCGTACTATAGGACTGAGATCCATGACGACCCGTTTGGAACAGTGGTAGTGAACGCTGCCTTTGGTCCAAGGGTTGCGGATTCGATCCCCGCACAGTACAAACATTTGTGTGTATGAATATGTCTGTTTGTATTGGTCTGGGTGTTTGTATGTATTATAAGTATGTATTTACAAAATAAAAGTATTATATGTATATATTTGTAATCCCACTGTTGATTTTTATATCCGTAACACAGGTGCTTGAGCTACCTATCTCGGAGTCAGATCAATGTATGTATGTGATGTTGTGAAATATTTATTTAAAAAAATATTTATTTATATGCAATGCGATTGGTTATTTTTAAACGTGATCTGTCGAAATGTCAATTTGACAAACTAAACAACCAATGCGGTTAATGTTGGACCTCAGTCAGTCCAACAGTACGCCATCTAGCGGATTTTTATTAAACAATTTTTAAAATTTCCATTAAATTGTGACTACGTTAGCTCCTGTAAGCAAATACAGAACTTATGCCTAATGGATAAGGTCTAAATTGGCGCATTGCCCGAACATGACTGTGGGATAGCCACGTTTGGCATGAATGGGCTGGCACGACTGGAGTAATACCACGGCCTCACAGAAAACCGGCGTGAATCAGCCATGTGCTGTGTTTCGCTGCGTGAGTGAGGGTACCGGAGGCCCAATCAGAGGGAAAGGGGGGTTTAAAGGTTGGCAGCGCATTCGTGACTCCACTGGTGTCGCGGGTGTCTATGAGCGGCGGCAATCGCTTACCATCAGGTGATCCGCCTGCTCGTCTGGCATCTATCACATAAAAAAAAACATATACCCATTTATTCCGAAATGTTATATTAGAACAGTCAGATCCAAGTGATGGTAGCTCAGTGGATAAATGTGGCCTTCCCTACGGGGTGTCGTGGTTCGAATCCGAGCATGCACCTTTGGATATTCCAAAGGTGTATGCATTCTATGTGCGTATTCCTACCATTAGTTCGGCGGTGAGGGAAAATATCGTGAGTAAACCTGCACGTTTCGGATAGTCTCTGAAAAGTGTAACCTTGATTCAGTTGGTCTGGTTTCCCTGTTAAAGCGTTGCGAAGGTCAGACGGCAGTCACTTTATGTTAATTACCATTCTCTAAAAATGGTTGTAAACATGAATGAGATTAATGAAATGAATGACATGAACGAATGAATGACATGATTGAATGAATTACATAGTATCAGCCTATAAACTGTCTCACTGCAGGGCAAAGGCCTCCATCATAGAAATCAAGTTATCGCTACTATAATCGGATAAGGCTTAATCGCGCTTGCCAAAAGTGGATTGGTGATCACAAACTCGAGCTATGTTCGAAAAATTCGAAACATATTTTTCGCTCGATCCGGGAATCGAACCCAGGGCCCCGAGATCACGGCCCGGTACTTAAACAACTAACAGGGCGTCAGTACAGGTAAGTTCACTACTAAATAGTCTGATGACCTGTACAACAGGTATACATGTGTATACCTGTTATACATGTACAAATCATCAGGTATACAGTTTTACCAATTTTATAAGTTACACCAATGTGCGCAGAAGGCTTATTTTCGATAACTGCATCAAAATCTTAACCAATCACAACGCTCCATTTACGCGCGCCAAAAATTACAATTTCTTATTGGTTGATGCGTCAGCGCCATGTTCGGTGCGATTGCGGTTAAGAGAGAGATAGCATTCCTCTCTGGATTGGTTGTATGTAATCTTAACGTAACGCAATAAAGCCTACTAGACCATCAGGGCGAATGAATGACAAACTAATGAAATAAAGGGAATTAATTGAAATCATACAACTGAATGAATGAAATGAATATTCTTAACGTGTCGATGGCGATAAATTAAATTTTTAAACCTAATTTATATTATACTTCGCCACACAATGAATGAATGAATTTATTTATTTATTTATAAATTGGTATACAGACAGGATACAGTCATTGCATGGTATAATTAGTGCTCTACAAACATAACTGGACCGTAGCCCATAAATAGTATACACAACATGCTTAGTTAATTCAGGTATGCTACCACAATACGACACAAATCAACGTTTAACGTTCAACTCACGTTAACAACTAATTTGTTACGGAGAAATGAACAATTCCTCTTTTAGAGTGTTGGATATGGCCTTCTTAAAGCGAGAAAAGTTGCCATCAAAAATATCTAAATCTATATTTATGTCTCTGTTGCGGCGGAACAGCTCGTTGTAGGTACGGCACATTCTTACCAGGGGGTTATAATACGACGTGTTATTTCTGTAAACTTGGATATGAAATATGTTGGGATTACGACATCTATATCGAATATTAATTTTGAGAGCCGATAGAAGAGAATGAATGAAATGAAATCATTCTTTTCGATTATATTCACCTTCTTAGGCTTCTCCACCTCACAGGCCACCTCGCTCAGCTTCACGTTATCGTCGGATTCGTTGAACTGATCGTTGAACTCGTCGAGGAAGATATCGTCGGCTCGTTCGTCCTTCACTTCGACGGCGGTTATCGGGAGCACGCTCACGTCGGTTGTCTCTGGTTCGAGGGGGCTGGGGGGGCTGTCGCCTTCGTTGTCTATGTCTGGGGATTCGGCCTGAAAATAGAAAACAAATGATTGACTTCGAATATTAATTATTATCTAATATTCTCCTTTTTTTATACTACGTCGGTGGCAAACAAGCGTGCGGCTCGCCTGATGGTAAGCGATTACCGCAGCCTATGGATGTTTGCAATAGGCTATTTGACAAAATTCTGAAAACTATCTTAGGGTATTCATTTGTTTATTAAATTAAAATTAAATTAAATATCATTTATTTCAACCAAATTACAGGTCATATACAAAATAGAAAATAAGGAGCCCTAAAAAAACACTTTTGTTTTTATTTTAGATATTTTAATAAAAAAACGAAAAAGAAAATGCAATTATTCAAATATGCCGCAAAAACGCGTCTTTTAGCAATATGGCGGCCAGTGACAAAGGTTGTCCATAAATAAACATTGAGCTTGTTGGTGTTTCAGTGTTTCTTACAAATAGTTTTGATAGACTTTTTTTTTGTTTATTTCTTCCTATGAAGGAAAGGCAATCAACCATAGGCAGTAGACTTACGCGTAATCTACGTCACGGGCCGTTTTTAATCACGTGACCCCTGTTTAAAAAATAATAATTTTATTAGACGAATTTTGATGAAATAATGCAATATTTTTATCTCGCGTTATTACAAAACGCTCCACAAAAAATATATTAACACTGATGTTACAAAAGAAATGCTTTAAAAGTTGGCAGCGCACTTGTGACACCACTAGTGTCGCCCCTGGACACCCCTATGGGCGGCGGCAATCGCTTACCATCAGGTGATACGTCTGCTCGTCTGTATGAGAATAATAAACTATTGTATAAAAAGTTGGCGCTTAAAAAGAGTAACTGGCGAGTTTCTTGCCGGATCTTCTCGACCAGAAACAACTTTCCGAGCCGGTGGTAAAATCGCATTATGTTTATTTATTTCTTTAGTATATTTTATGTATCAACATACATTAGTACTTATTAATAGTTTTAAATAATTCAAATGTATTTATACGATGAAATAAATGTAAATAAATGTATTTGACGACCCGTTTGGAACAGTGGTAGTGGCGCTGCCTTTGGTCCAAGGGTTGCAGGTTCGATCCCCGCACTGTACAAACATTTGTGTGTATGAACATGTCTGTATGTATTGGTCTGGGTGTTTGTATGTATTATAAGTATGTATTTACAAAATAAAAGTAATATATGTATATATTTGTAATTCCGCTGTTGATTTTGATATCCGTAACACAGGTGCTTGAGCTACCTATCTCGGAGTCAGATTAATGTATGTGTGAAAATACATACATATTATGTTGTCAGTGGAGTCTGTATTTGCTGTTAAAGGGTACACTGACATAGGAGTCAGTCTTTGCTGTTAAAAGGGGTTCACTCCATGCGTGATGTACGATGGTGAAAATTTGCATTTGGAATAAGGTCGAACAGCTCCTCGGAGCACTCCCCATTGTCGTCACCTTGATTTCTTCGTAGACTTCAGGCTCCCCCCGCGTATCCTCGGGCAGCGGCGCCGGCTCGCTGGTGTCCTGGTAGTAGACGTCGCAGTCGTTGGGCTCCAATCAGCTTCTGCACCAGACTCGACGCCACGAGGCTGTGCGACCGGCTGACGGACTTCACGTCTTTCACTTTTAGCTGGAGTGATAAATATATAAGATGTTATAGTAAAGTTAAGTATCAGCCTATAAACTGTCCCACTGCAGGGCCGAGGCCTCCATCATAGAAATCAAGTCATCGCTACTATGGCGGTATATATCAATATCTCGACGGATGGCGGTCTAATACTGTGCGTTTCTCGCGGAACTTTCTACCACGTACCTCAGTTCTGTGGAACGATTTGGCTGCAGGAGTATTTCCGGACGGCTACTACTTAGGGAACTTCAATAGAAGAGCGTACTCTTTTTTAAAAAGGCCGGCAACACATTAGCGATATCTCTGATTTCGCGGATGTTCATGGGCAGCGTTGATTACTTTCCATCAGGTGACTCGCTTGCTCGTTTGTCCGCCTGTCGCATAAAAAAAAATGACGGGATTAGGCTTAATCACCACGCTTGCCAAATGCGGATTGGTGATCAAAACCATTGACCGTGGGAGAGCCACGCTTCGGCATGGACGGACCGGCTCGACCGGAGTGATACCACGGCCTCATATAAAAACCGGCATGAAGCAGCATTATGCTGTTATGCTCCGTGAGTGAGGGTACCGGAGGCTCAATCCAGGGGAAAGAGGGGTTTTAGGGTAGGCAGCGCACTTGCGACTCCTCTGGTGTCGCGGGTTTCTATGAGCGGCGGCAATCGCTTACCATCAGGTGATCCGTCTACTCGTCTGACACCTATCACATAAAAAAAAACCCGAGCTATGTTCGAAAATACATACATATTATGTTGTCAGTGGAGTCAGTCTTTGCTGTTAAAAGGGTACACACACATAGGAGTCAGTCTCTGCTGTTAAAAGGGTACACTCACATAGGAGTCAGTCTCTGCTGTTAAAAGGGTACACTCACATAGGAGTCAGTCTCTGCTGTTAAAAGGGTACACTCACATAGGAGTCAGTCTCTGCTGTTAAAAGGGTACACTCACATAGGAGTCCGTCTCTGCTGTTAAAAAGGTACACTCACATAGGAGTCAGTCTCTGCTGTTAAAAGGGTACACTCACATAGGAGTCCGTCTCTGCTGTTAAAAAGGGTACACTCACATAGGAGTCAGTCTCTGCTGTTAAAATGGGTACACTCACATAACAAACAGTCTTAGGAAGACAGTGGTCTCGCCATTGGTCATAGGGCTAAAATGTCAATGGTCAAATTATGACGTCATGTATCGTTACAGTCAAATATACACGGAACATTTAATTTTGTGCACCTGAAGTGGTAACATCTCATTAGTGATCATTATCGTTATCATTTTGCCGAAATGTCTATGGTATTCACATAATATCATCCAACCGATTACGGCTACGGCGGCCAATCTCAACGATCAGCCACGTACGCGGGATATATTATAGTGTTCAAGTGTGTGCGCAAACACTAGTGCACTCTCTATTCCCTTACCCTCATATTCCGATGGGACACTACTGTGCCACGACCGGAGAGGGATCGGGCGCAGGACCAACCGCTTAACGTGCTTTCCGAAGCACGGGGGTACAAGACAACCGATTTCCAGACATAATATAAGATAAGATAAGATAAGATATTCATTTATTGTCAGAACTGTTACAAAGTTGTTGTATGTAGGTATATAGGAATCAACAGTTTATCCATTGCGACATATCGGGCTGCAACTAAGAATTTCTTAACAGAAAAACTCAGGTACAAATTTTTACCGACCCGGGACCTCAAGCGCAGCCGTCGATTTAAATTGCAAAGAGGCAGTCAATTGACGACCCGTTTGGAACAGTGGTAGTGAACGCTGCCTCTGGTGCAAGGGATACGGGTTCGATCCCCGCACAGTACAAACATTTGTGAGCATGAACATATCTGTTTGTATTGGTCTGGACGTTATCTATATATTATAAGTATGTATTTACAAAAGAAAAGTATTATATGTATATATTTGTAATCCCACTGTTGATTCTGATATCCGTAACACAGGTGCTTGAGCTACCTATCTCGGAGTCAGATCAATGTATGTGATGTTGTGAAATATTTATTATTTATAATTCAGTACCCCACTTACCCAATTCGCAAAAGATCCTAGAACAAAACAGAATTCACGACCGAATCTCTATCCCCGTCACTATCAAACGCCCCGAGAGCCTTAAAAAAGGGTAAACTCACATAGGAGGCAGTCTTGAGCATATCCGTCATCAGCCGGTGGCTGTTCAACGCTCGCGCCCGCAGACGCGCGCAGGCCACCAGCCGCGCCGCGCACTCCCAGCACAGGCGCTGCGGCAGCGCGTCCGTAGGCTCCCACTGGCCAACACACGCACCATCAGGCAAGGGGGCATCCAGGGAGGGTCATGACCACCACATGGGTTAGTCCAGGAGGACCCAACGCAAGGGGGATTTAGCTTATTCGACTAACAGTACCTACTACCGGATAAAAATCTAATGGCTAGACATAATTCTAGTACAAGGGTTGCGGGTTCGGTCCCCGCACAGTTTAAATATTTGTGTGCATGAACATGTCTGTCTGTATTGGTCTGGGTGTTTTCTATGTATTATAAGCAATGGTCAGAGTAGGCAGATCTATTTGGGTTCATTGACCGCAAACATAGATGTTAATATGGACATGCCCCGAGATTCTGACTATGATTCCGGGATAAATATAAACAAATTCTTATTTAAGAGATAAATATTTAACGCATTTTAATTATAAAAGGGCGTATCCATAAATGTTCGATACAACCATATTTACTTACAGTTTGGTCCTTTCTATCTAACGTATGTATCTTGAATTTCGAAAGGAAAAAATAGATCTTTTTTTAGTTAACATGATATCACAAAGCGTTTATGAATAAGTTGGTTAGGCTGATGTTAATGCTCGTATGTATAAACGAACATAACAGTTAATAGTATAAAGTATATCTTTAATCCCGGGATTCCAGGCATGTCCATATTATTTGAAAAAATAAAACGCAAGTACCAAAAATAACTCTACCTACTCCGATCATTGATTATAAGTATGTACGCACAAAAGAAAAACGTATTTCAAGTGTATATTTGTAATTCCGCTGTTGGTTCTGATATCCGTAACACAGGTGCTTGAGCTACCTATCTCGGAGTCAGATCAATGTATGTGATGTTGTGAAATATTATTTATTTATTTATTTATAAGTCAGTACCACATCCCTAGTGGCGTCTGTCACTCGAGCTGTTAGATTCATTGTCGAGCTTTCAGGGCAGACAAGCAGACGGATGGTAAGCTATTACCGCCGCCCATTTAATATATTTGTTAATTAATTTTGTTACAATTATAATCCTACTCAAATAGCGTTTCATTGTTAATTAGTACATATTTTAATATACGTAATTCTTTGTTTGACGGCAAATACATTATTAGGGAACGAACAACGCATCGAAAATGTCTTCCTCCTTTAAATACTTATATTTTACTTCTATCTATCATTATATTTTATTAAAACTATATGATATCCGTAACACAGGTGCTTAAGCTATCTAACTCGGAGTCAGATCAATGTATGTGATGTTGTGAAATATTTATTTATTTATTTATTATTATTTAAAACTTCTTTTGAGTTGACGACGACTATGTGCCTTCAAAGCTGGATCCGCCCTTGCAATCAGGCACTAGACAATATCATCGAGAAAATTAAGGTTCTTTTAGTATCGGATAATTGGGGATTAGACAATAATTGGATATATATTTTAAGGTCGTAATCAATCAATCATTATTTATTTATATTTAGAAGAAAGAAAGAAAAAAATATTATTTTGGACATCACAACACTACATACGAGTACATTAGTTACAAAAGAACAAACAAACAAAAAAAAATGATACAGAAAAAAAAGAAAACAAAACAAAGGAAAAACAAAATAATAAGTACAAATAACCAGCATATAATATATTGTGTGTTGTGATCTCCAACATAAATGGCCCCCACTCAGCCTATGTCACGACCCTGAAAAAGGTCATGACGCTGATTTTCAGTACGGCCAGCTGAGTGAGTGCCACGGACGTCAGCCTTGTGTGTCTTGTGTACCTAGTTTGTATAGGAAAGTGTTAATGTAGTTGTGAAAAAATAAATAAATAAATAATGAAATAAAATTATTTAATATTAGGAAGACAAACAGCTAAATATTACAATAAGAGTAAAGCAATGCCAATAACAAGTCTCAGCCTATAGTATTAAACAATAGCTATGGAAAGCTGAAATACAGCGTGTGTATTTTATACGGGCGAATAATTAATCCAGCTATAATATCTGATCCTACGAATCGTATAAGATAATCATTTCATTAAATTTTGTGGTTAATTAGGTGTAATGATTTTTCTAAAGTGCAACCCAGCAGCAATGTATGCCGTCCAACTTTATTTGACATGACAAGTGACATGAGTGTCATGACACTCGTATGACGTTTAGATACTTATGTCTACGTTAATTGATGTTATTAACGTTAACTACCAGTGGATGCAATACATTGCGTGCTCAATTATTTTGTATGAAAAAAAAAGTACCTTAATTTCCTAAAGAAATGTATGTAAACAGGTTCCCTAGGTCCGATAGTAATCGCCATTAAAATATTCGCCCGTATCAAATAAACACGCTGTATAGTTAAAACATTATCCCTGGATTAATCTATGGTATAACGTCCGATTTGTATAGAATGCCAGTGCTGTACCATACCAGGAGTTTAAAATGCACGCAGGTCTATTTTAAGTTTTATCTGTATAATTGAAGAAACCAAGTATAAATCTAAACTATTTATAAAGAGGTAAATCAGACAGACAGCGGCAACGCTTACAGATAATTCGAAAACACGAAACGCTTGCGCGATTTAATCGACACCTAGCGCCATCTATTTGTATAAAGTGGAACTAATGACCCGAAACTAAATGAGGTCAGGCCACTAATAAACAATATAAATAAAAAAATGCAGTGTTTAGCTTACCTCAGTCCCTGTGATCTGACGGTAGACCTCGCCGAGCTGGTAGTCTTTTGGGTCAAACATCCTTATGTCCATAGACATGCATATTCTGCACACCTGTTAGTAAAATATACTATAAAAAATGTTAAAGACACTCAAAATAAAAAAGTATTTGTGATTTTTCAAGCATATTTTGCACACGAAATTCAATCCGTGGGACCGTGGGTGAGCCACGCTTCGGCATGAATGGGCCGGCTCAACCGGAGTGATCCAACGGCCTCACAGAAACCGGCGTGAAGGAGCATTGTGCTGTGTTTCGTTGCGTGAGTGAGGATACCGGAGGCCAAATCCGGAGGAAAGGGAGGTTTAAAGGTCGGCAGCGCACTTGTGACTCTACTGGAGTCGCGTGTTTCAATGGGCGGCGGCAATCGCTCAACATCAGGTGATCCGATCCGCTCGTCTGCCACCTATCACATAAAAAAATCCATAAAAAATGGCCAAGAGAAGATAGTGCCATGAATGGTGTGTGCAAAATAAGTTTAAAAGATCACAAATAACTTTTTATTTTAAAAGTTTCAATCAGTTTCTCATTTATTGTCTTTAATTAACTTCTTCACATTAAGATAATAAATGAAAAATTGATCAACATATTTAAAGCTTCCCCTTTTCCTAATTTCATCAAATCTGATTAAAGCCGCATAGTTCAAAATCAAAATCAAAAATGTCTTTATTCAATTTAAGACCATACAGAACATTTATGAATGTCAAATATTATGTAATTTACCACTGATTCGGAATGTCAATTTCTACCGAGAAGAATCAGCAAGAAACTCAGTAGTTACTCTTTTCAAATAATATGGTATTTACAATATTCATTCTTATACAAATTATGATTACAATGACAGTATGATATACAATGCTTATAATCAATATCGTTTAGATAAATCGTCAAAGAAAAATTATGAAATGAATTATACATTAGAGGACAGGTGAAGAGATCAACATGTCCAAGAATCCTTATCCTCAGCTGATTGTAGATATATAAAAAATACATAATCAGTAAAAAACCGGTAATGTATCAGACTTACCCTTAAAGCTGCTGGGGAATCTAGATCATCCAAACCCTGAAATTAATCAGGAGTCACACTTGAGGCCGTTTTAACATTTTGCTGTTTATCTTATTGGAAAAGGTTTCTATGTCTTTGTTTATATTTTTTTAGACTAAACTAGACAACCTGGGCAGCAAGTGCGGCCAGATGACAGGAAAACTGCTCTTAAAGGTTTATTAGACAAGATTTTTCAACTTCAATATTTGTAAGCAAAAAATCGGAATCAAAACCTACTTTTCATAAAATATGTTATTTACTCTATTAGCTATACAACCTCGATAGCAGAAGGTTCTGACTGGGTATGATTCCCTGTTAAAAATAATAATTCTAAATTAGGTCTGGATGTACTGGGAGAGTGTTCCTGGCTGACTTATAAGTATATGTCTCTGTCCTACACAGAATTGCACAGACTTTTGAAAATAGCTTTTACGATGTTGACATTTTCTTTCTTACACGATCTCAGTTCATCTCATACATTATACGGAAACTGCCTCAATTTAGTGAGTCACCCCAATCAGAGAATCCCACACTAAACTCACATACACACACATCATTTCACACACATCATTACTTCACACACCTTTACCGGATATTAGTCTTTATAATATCAAGATTTTATGCTTATGTTTTTTTTTATTATTATTATTTCTTCTGTTTATATCACTTTTACTACTAAATAGCCCATGCTCGACCGTCCTCTAAAATTAATTTTAATGTGACAAACTTTTTAATTGGCTAAATAAGAATTAAATTTTTAAGTATTATGCATGCACTTTGAAATGCTGTAAAGTTTGCCAGAAATAAATAAATCAATATGTGCATTTTTAGGATGAGAATAGGGTCCTATTTGAATTTCCCGACACATTAATTTAATTTATATTGGGACTTATAAAGGAACTGATTTATACAATAATAAATCAGTTCCTTTTTCCTTCGTATGTTCCTCCAGGAACATACGAAACTGACATTTCGAAGGATGTAAATCATGATACAAACTCACAAGTCCCAAGACTGGTACAGCTCCACTTTTAATTTTCCTGAGCCCACACTTTGTTTGATAGAAGTCACTGTTTCGGAAGTGTTCTGAACATATCGTACTCCGTTCCTTAGGTTCCCATGACCGTATGCCCAGGGCTTCCACCCATGCTTTCCGAAGATTGCGTTCTCGAGGAAATCTGTAACATTAATTAAGAAATAGATAATCACAGTTTCGCTGGATTGCACTATAATGCAATATTTGATAATGAACATTAAAATAAGCATTGATAAAAAAATTGAAATTTTTATTTATTTTATCATGAAGTCAAGGAAGGCCGCAGATTTGTTAGGTAATACAATCGGTTAAATTTCTTCTTAAAAATAACGTGTGGCTGTTTGTACAATGACTAAAATAAACAAATTACTTGTACTAATCTAAGTAGTATAAAATAAAAGTAAAAAAACTAAAACCCAACTACGACAAAAAACGTCGCTGAAAAAGTATAAAACAAGCCTTCGTTGTCAATTTATGCAATATTCACTATGTAGAGATAAAATTTCATGTTTGGAAATCCGCAGTCACACGTTGTCAAAGGGTAGTATATTTAACGTGTGACTACGCCTTTCCAAACATGAAATTTTATCTCTACATAGTGAATATTGCATAAATTGACAACGAAGGCTTGTTTTATACTTTTTCAGCGACGTTTTTTGTCGTAGTTGGGTTTTAGTTTTTTTACTTTTATTTTATTTGTACTATTTTGGTGTCCAAGTGCTAGTAATATATATATATATATTCAAAATGTACAAGTCAAGCGCTTTCAAATGATACCAAACACGGCATATTTATTATAACTTTATTTTTTTACTCTGTATGTTTTGTCCGCTAGAGGGCGCCACATTAGATTTTGTGAAACTTCATATAGCCTATAACCAGCGGACGATCAAGACGCTTATAATGATATGTCATTTGTCGAATTCTGATAAGTAGTTAAGAAGTTACGTGGAAACAGATGAACATACATACATACATACATACATACATAGCCTGCCAAAATCATAACCCTCCTTTTGCTTTGCCGTAGTCGGGTAAAAATATCGATTTCCACAGTTAAATCGAAAGATATGTGAGATGTTATGTATCCCATGTTATGTATTTATTTTAATTATGTACTTATTATTTTTTAATTTTTTGACGTTGTATTTTTGTAATAATTGATTTAATTAAAATTGTATCACATAATTATGCATGCATGTAAATTACTGTATGACTTGCTAGCAAATTGGAGAAATCTGTAAGCTAGCGTGTAATGATTATGAATAAATAAATAAATAAATAAAATAAATAATCCCAAAACGTAAGTAACTACTTTTAATTCAAATTGAAGTAATTTTTCCATTGATGAAGGAAGTAATCCTATAGTGTTTTCATGTTAACCTTTGATTTTTTGGGGCAGTTTGAGAGCAGAAAACTTACAGATGAAAGGTGATTCCATGCGATTTTGTTCTCCGTTTCGTGTCATTATTACAATTCTGCACACTGCACCGCATTATGTACGATTTTTCACACAGAAATCAATTATTTAACATAAAAATCACAATGATAAAACATAAGTTGTACATTACTACGTTTATCAAATCAATATCGTTATTTTATTGCATTTTAACACACCAATAGGTAAAACACTCTTTAACATTATTGCCAATGTTGCGAAGAGTTAATCTAATTAGTATTTATTCAATAAATCGTAAATATTTTTTACAAACAAACAATTGTCAAGCTTTAATTCGCCATTTTTCTTATTTTTTTTCTGCCAGTCAAAAATATGACCACAGACATACTCAATATCTCAAATAAGGCTTGCTATTCAAAAGCTCCGTCATATCGGTATATTACTAGAGCTACCAGTGTACCGATTTTTATACCATCACTAATGCACCTTTTATCTCCTTCTTACAAAGGTATGAAAGAGAGGGAGACAAAATATCATCACCATAATATTTTTTCTCTGTGGTTCTGTTTGCCATCTCGTTCTAGGATAGCTTAATATAGCGTGTTAGAAAGAGTAAAGGCATGTATTTTCAACTTGAACATAATTTTGACAATTGCTTGACATTTGACAGGAGCTTCGCTTTGGTTTCTCTCTCTTTCTCTGTTCATTATATTTTTGTTGATGAATTTGCCGAAATTATCAACAATTCTATAAATTTTTCATCGTTGTTAATATGTAATTACCTAATTTAATTATCTCCTGTGAAACAAACTCGTACACGAGAGCAATAATGATACAAACATGACTTTCTCCTATTGTTGATGAGAACTAGAATTAATCACAAGTTTATTGACGAAAAAAATATCAATAAGCTTATTTAATAATGAGGTGTTGTGTGCCCGGGTGTAAGAATGACTCTAGGTACAGCTCCAAGTCGCAAGGAATTACTTTTCACGTGTAAGTAAATGATAATTTAACATCATAGTTATACCTATTTCTTCTATGTTTCTATGAAACTAACTCCTTAAAACCCACTTTGGGAAGTCGGCGGTAAAGTAGAATTGGATATAAGAATCACAAAATCAAGTACTAAAACGTACATATTGCAATATAAAACGTACATATAGTGTAATGGTTGATCATAATAATACTTACCTTTGTATCTATCTAATAATCAATGATCAGAATAGGTAGAGCTATTTTTGGTACTTTTTCAAATAATATGGACATGCCTGGAATCCCGAGAATCCCGGGATTAAAGATATATACTTTATTGAATATTATTAAGAGCTGTGGATTTTGAATAAACCATAATATAAAATAAATAATATTAACAGTTATTTGATTAACAGTTATTAACACACGCCTACTTATTTAGAATATTTTCATTATATAACTGTGTATTTACCTACCTATCGTCTGTTCTCGTACTCACCTTTGTCTGTAGTTTTAATGTGTCAACGTTACGTTATCTATGTTTACTAATGAATGTTCATTGTTAAATTATGTATTTATTGTGATGGTCAATAAAATGTTTCTTTCTTTCTTTCTTTCTTTCTTTCTTATTTTCGTTTATACATGAACACCAGCCTTACAAACTTATTCATAAATGCTTTGTGATACCATGTTAAAAAAAGTTCTATTTGTTTTTTTGAAATTCAAGATACATATGTTAGATAGAAAGGGACAAACTGTGAGTAAATATGGTTATATCGAACATTTATGGATAAGCCCTTTCATTATTAAAATGCATTAAATATTTAACTCTAAAATAAAATAAAAAATATTTTAATCCCGGGATCATAGTCAGAATACTGGGGCATGTCCATATTAACATCAATGTTTGCGGTAAAGGAACCCAAATAGCTCTACCGTCTCCAATCATTGCTAATAATACAATTTCTACAATATATACTAATAACACCTCTTATTACAACCTAGGACGTGTCTCCAATACAATGAAATTTTAAAATTTGACAGAGATATGGATATATTCTATCTAACACTGCAACAGTTCCGGCGATAATTGTATAATAATAAGTCATTGTTATCTAATACCTAATTTGTAATTAAATTGTTAATTTGACTTGTAATTATATTTTAATTTTGACTTGTAATTAATTTAATTTATGATTTGACATTGAATTTATGATTTGGTATAATTTAATTTAATTTATAATTTAATACTTCATTTGTTTATTGTTGTGTTAATTAACTCTTGAGCTTTTAGGCATACATCATTTTGGACTACAATCTCGTTATGTACATTTTCATGCTACTAAAATAAGTCTCATTGATTGTAATCTGTTTTGTGTGCTATGATAATGAATAAATAAATAAGTGAAGTAGGAAATATCTACACATAATATGTGAATTAGCAATTTCTTTCAATATCATAGAAAATTTTGAAATCTACTTACTAACGGATCCTCTTTCACTGGTTTCTAGCATAAAATATATTTTTATCTTAAAAATACTTTATTAGAATCTTACAACTTTTTATTCTGTTATATTAGCCAAAATCAGTAGCATAGATAAGAGTTACATGCTCAAGTCACCCATGCTGCTTTAAAATATATCATTTAAAGAAACAAATAACATTTTCTTAAGTAATAAAAAATTCTTGACTTAATTTAGGGTTGAAGTATTAAAAGACATTTAGGTCCATCCTCACAAAGTCCAAAGACTGTTTTTTAAATTTTCGCGTTGCATTATAACTATAATTAATTAAGACGGGATTTAACACGATATTTATTATGTGATACAACATTGTTTACTCACATATTTTACTCGACGTTTCGGCTACGTTACAGCAGCGTTATCATATATATCGTGTTAATTCTCGTCTTGATTAATTATAGTCCAAAGACTGATCGTAGATTAAAATAGAACCAAATTAAACTCAATATATATATTATATGGGAATAAGAACAAAAATTCATACATGCTAATATTTAAAAACTAACATATAATTTTAATTAAATATCACAATACCATACTAAAGCCTAAAGACGAAAGTCTTCAATCAGTGCGTGCTACCCGTCATAACATACGGAGCCGAGACGTGGACACTTACGGTACGGCTGGTCCACAAGTTAAAGGTCGCTCAGCGGGCTATGGAACGAGCAATGTCGGCGTCTCTCTCCGAGATCGAATCCCAAATGAAGTGATCCGGCAGAGAACCAAAGTCATCGACATTGCTCACCGGATTAGCAAGCTTAAGTGGCAGTGGGCTGGCCATATTAGCCGCAGAACCGACAACCGATGGGGTAAACGAGTTCTAGAGTGGAGACCGCGTCTTGGCAAACGTAATATAGGGCGCCCTCTGGCTAGGTGGGGGGACGATCTGCGCAGGATGGCTGGCAAGAGCTGGATGCGAGAAGCCATGGATAGATCACAGTGGCGAACAATTGGAGAGGCCTACGTCCAGCAGTGGACTGCCATAGGCTGATGATGATGATGATGATGATGATACCATACTAGCCGGGTTATATCATAATAATTTAATAAAAAATGCTGTTCCCTCTCATATTGCAGTGCCCTAACTGGGTCTATAGTGGTCGCTTTGTTATACTTCACCATCTGTTATGTACACTATGGAAGCAATAAAGAATTGAGTATTGAAAAAAATATGAAGATATATCCACATTTCGTCGACGTAATTCTAATCGGATGTATCTCATTTTTTAACATTGCGCTCCTGGAGCCCAATTCTCGGGCTCGTGACATTTATCATCATACAAATATGTATCACTAAAACATAGTTTATTTGTATGGATTTCATGTGACATCCGCCATGTTTTTTTTTATCGAAAATCCCGAAATTGAGCTCCAGAAGCTCAATGTAAAAAAATGAGATAAATCCTATTAGACTTAGGTTGACGATATGCATTTCAGGTTCCCAGTAGAGCCATCCCTCCGGGCTGCATGGATCCGGGCCCTCGGGAACCTATCCTGGGAGCCCAAAGAGAGGAGTGCGGTCTGTTCCGAGCACTTCCTCTGCGATGACCTCTACGAGACTAAGAAAGGTCTGAGAAGGAAGGTCAGGCCTGGAGCGGTGCCTATCATTTTGCAGGTATGTTTTGTTTAATTTTACAGGTACAAAAATCATATCCTGTGTAGCCTTAGATTGAATCAAAATAGCGGAAGATATTTTTTTTTTATAAATATTTCACAACATCACATACATTGATCTGACTCCGAGTTAGGTAGCTCAAGCACCTGTGTTACGGATATCAGAATCAACAGTGGGATTACAAATATATACATATAATACTTTTCTTTTGTAAATACATACTTATAATAATACATAGCAAACACCCAGACCAATACAAACAAACATGTTCATGCACACAAATGTTTGTACTGTGCGGGGATCGTACCCGCAACCCTTGTATCAGAGGCAGCGTACACTACCACTGTTCCAATCGGGTCGTCAAGATATGGTACGTCCCTTCAATTAGACAACTGAAAATGGACCAATTTTTTTTTGACAGATGCTTGAAGAAGTCATCAAATGCGCTACGCGCATGCTTACGTCAGTCTACGTGAAATTAGGCGACGGGGACCTAATTTATGCGGTCCACGCGGTAGAGACGCGTCACCTATCTTCCGCTATTTTAATTTAATCTAAGTGTGTAGCGTGTAATTCTCGGTTGCGACCAAAGCTGTATCTCTGGTATAGAGTCTAAAGTATAAAGGGGGGTTTGACTCCACTGGTGTTGCAGGTGTCCATGGGTGGCGGAAATCGCTTAGCATCAGGTGATCCGGCTGCTCGTCTACCACCTATCACATAAAAATTTAGAAAGGATTAGAAATAAAAATGCCCAATAATTTCGCTGGTGACAAAAAATACGTAATAAGTTATGTGATATTATGGCAGTCCAGCAGATGGATCACCTGATGGTAAACGATTGCTCTTTTTTTTATATGAGAGGTGGCAGACGAGCAGACGGATCACCTGATGGTAAGCAATTCCGCCGCCCATGGACACCCGCAACACCAGTGGAGTCACAAGTGCGTTGCCAACCTTTTCCCCTTCCCCCATTGGGCCACCGGTAACCTCACTCACGCGGCGAAACACAGCGCAGGCGCTGCTTCACGCCGGTCTTCTGTGAGGCAGTGGTACCACTCCGGTCGAGCCGGCCCATTCATACCTAAGCGTGGCTCTCCCACATTTAAAGTTCTTGCCCATAGACACGCAATACCAAGTCACAATTACGCTGCCAACCTTTAACCGGCGAGATTGTTTTTGCCAGTGCCCATAGCATTAAGTTGTATAATATTTTGAACAATAAATAGTATCTATTTATTATCTATCTTTAAACTCCCCTTTAACGAGATTCACCAACTCACATCACAGTCCAATTTCAACAAGTTTTTTTTTTAATTATGGCTGCTACTGTGTTGCCCACGGCGAACACTTATATAACTCTGCCAATGTCAAGCGATTGAAGAGACACGTTTTTAATGAGAAATTGACCGGCGTAAGGATATTTTACTCATTCTAATTTTAATTTTTAATTGAGGGTTACACCACCTAAAACAAAACAATAAAACGTATACAAACAAACAAACAAACAAACACATATGTGTTACATAATAACCTAATCTCCCTCATAATGTTGTGCTGTATATACAGCACAACATTATGAGGGAGATTCGGTTATTTTCAAAAATTAAAGAAACGTCTCTGTTTAATCACTTGACATTGACAAATTGTGTCCAAGACGCAAAGACATAAAAAAAAAACTCCCTTCAACCAGTTAAAATAACAAATTAACTAATTTTTTTTGCAGGATGCCGCTAATTGCGACTATGGTGACCCAGCTTCATTGAAGGTATTTAAGTAATAATGAATAGAATAGAATAGTATAGTATATCATTTATTTGCATAAAATATGGTGTACAATAAGGTGTTAAAAAGTACAAAAGCGCACATATTTTACCAATTATTGGCATGTAAAATGTTTATAAAATTAGACTTCAGTAAGCTTAACGACGGCTTAACGGGGGCCGTGTGGTCCCCGGCAGAGTAGAATAGGCCACCCTCACCCTTACCGAGGTGTCGTAAAAGACGACTAAGGTAAAGCTGCTGGCATGATCATCAGCACCCAGAGAAGGAAAACCTTGCATTTATATCAAAACCCTCGTTAACCCGTCTGCCAAGCGTGGCGAGTATGGCAATTACCCCTCATGTGATTAAGGGAGGCTCGTGTCCCAGCAGTGGGGACTTAAATGGGCTGATGATGAAGCTTAACGAAACTTGTTATCATACTTATCTACACAATACATTACAAATTCTTAAACTTTGTTTTATATATTCCTCAATAGAATAAAAATTATTTTCTTTCAGCCATTTAGTTAATCTCTGTTTAAATATTATGTTTGGTAACAATTTCAGGTCTTTAGGCAAGGCATTGAATATCTTTATATACATTGCGTTACACTGACGAAGATAATAGCTAAGGTTTGGGTTGGCATTGTACACTAACTTGTGTGGATCTCGAATGCTTCTTAAATTGAGTGGCGTTTGAGTTTTTAAATAAATGAATATTGCATTTAACAAAATTTGCGACCTCGAGAATATACATTTTATGCATAGTGCCTCTGTCATCCCACCGTAGGTGCCCCTGAAAACCAGCGCCTCGGCATTATTATGTCTTGGCATTATGCTGAGGGCCACCTTTTCGACACAAAAGTTTCTTTTGGTTGTAAGATAAATGTAACTAGTTTTAAGTTTTTGCTGAATAAATATTTTCTATTCTATTCTATTCTAAATATGTTTCCAGGTGTGCCGGATATGTTTGGTGGTGGACAGCAAGCTGTTCCCGATAAAGAAGTATAAGCTGGAGCAGGCTTATGAACACCTCACTGGAGTGTCTGTAAGTGTTAGTCGGTAGTGGTATAATATGCTCCCATCTGCCACGTCATCATCATCATCATCATTTCAGCCAATAGACGTCCACTGCTGGACATAGGCCTCCCCCAATGTTCTCCACACAGATCGGTCCTGTGCCGCCCGCATGGATTCCCGCGATCTTCACCAGATCGTCGAAGGACTCGAGGACCTTTCCGCCCCAACGGGCGTCTGTTCTCCTCGCTATGTGCCCTGCCCATTGCCACTTGAGGCATGCAATCCTTTGAGCTATGTCTGTGACCTTAGTTCTCGTGCGGCCACGTACGCAGGATATATGCTATAGATATAGTGCTCAAGTGTGTGCGCTAACACAAGTGCACTATCTATTCCCCTTAGCCTCATATTCCAATGAGACACTATTTTGATACGACCGGAGAGGGATTGGGCGTAGGACCAACGGCTTAACGTGATTTCCGAGGCACGGGGGTACAAGACCGCCAACTTCCAGACTAATAATTATAATAATTCTCACAACATCTCATGCGTTGACCTGATTTCGTTCTAAGTAGCTTAAGCACTTGTGTTACAGATATCAGACAACAGAGGAACACAAATATATACTTAAATACATATATTACACCCAGACACTGAACAAACACAAGTGTTCATCGCACGAATGTTTGTCCAGGGTGGGGATCGAACCCACGACCTTTGGCGTAAGAGGCAGGGTCACTACCAATTGCGCCATCCGGTCAATCCAGACTCCGGGCAGCCACTAAGAATTTCCTACCGAAAACTTAGGTACACATTTTTGGCCCGACTCCAGGATTGAATCCGGGACCTCTTGCGCAGCCATCGCTTGTAAGTGCGACCCACAAACCACTGCGCCACCGAGGCAGTCATATTTTATAAGATATAGAAGCCCGCGAATAACATACTTCCTATGCAAACGTAATACCGAAATAATTTGCGATTTGAGGATATCTCGACATTTTATTGATGTTACTCGCAGCCGTGGCAGGCCTCCTACAAGGTGGACCGACGATCTGGTGAAGATCGCTAAGGTTAATAGTGGCTAAGGGAATAGATAGTGCACTTGTGTTTGCGCACACACTTGAGCACTATATCTATAGCACTATATATCCTGCGTACGTGGCCGCAGGAGAACTAAGGTCACAGACATAGCTCAAAGGATTGCATGCCTAAAGTGGCAATGTGCTGGGCACATAGCGAGGAGAACAGACGGCCGTTGGGGCGGAAAGTTCCTCGAGTGGAGGCCACGAACAGGAAGTCGCAGCCGTGGCGCCCCCCACAAGGTGGACCGACGATCTGGTGAAGATCGCGGGAATCCATTGGATGCGGGCGGCACAGGACCGATCTGTGTGGAGAACATTGGGGGAGGCCTATGTCCAGCAGTGGACGTCTATTGGCTGAAATGATGATGATGACTCGGATTAAGGTGACGGGTAGGGCACACTAGCGACGCCAATCGATTTTAATTTTTAGCTACTAAACCGGATCTATTTTAAACAATTTCGGGGTTACAACCTATCGGGAAACACTTATACTATTTTTTAAATAACCATGCACAAATGTTGGGTCCGTTTTTGTACGCGATAAATTGATTCAAGCTAAAAGTGGCCGCTTTTGGCGGTAATAAATTTTTCGCATATGCGTTGAATACAACATTTATGTATGGTTAATTAATAAATAGTATAATTGTTTCTAAAGATCCGGTTTAGCTAAAAATTAAAATCGATTGGCGTCGCTAGTTAGGCCTAACCGTCGCCTTAAGGAAGTATTATTTATGTCTCGGTTAACACCTGCTCTTAAAAATGTTTACCCATTTAAAAATAATATGCGATTATATTCCGTAATTTTTTCGGGGGGGGGGGGGGGGGGGGGGTCATAATGAAATGAAAAGGTAACATTTTTACCAACTCTGGTTGCAGGCGTGCGCCGAAGACAGATTACCTCAGAAGCTGTGCAGTGAGTGCGCCCAGCGCCTCGCCAACTGCAGCCTGTTCCGCACCAGGAGTCTGCGAGCCAACTCACTGCTCGCCGAGATACTGAAGAAGCAGGATACTGTGAGTGTCACTCATTGTCGTAACTCATAGGCAGCCGGCTGCCGCACCAGGAGTCTGCGAGCCAACTCACTGCTCGCCGAGATACTGAAAAAGCAGGATACTGTGAGTGTCACTCATTGTCGTAACTCATAGGCAGCCGGCTGCCGCACCAGAAGTCTGCGAGCCAAGTCACTGCTCGCCGAGATAATGAAAAGCAGGATACTGTGAGTGTCACTCATTGTCGTAACTCATAGGCAGCCGGCTGCCGCACCAGGAGTCTGCGAGCCAACTCACTGCGCGCCGAGATACTCTAAAAGCAGGATACTGTGAGTGTCAATCATTATCGTAACTCATAAGGCAGCCGGCTGCCGCACCAGGAGTCTGCGAGCCAACTCACTGCGCGCCGAGATACTCTAAAAGCAGGATACTGTGAGTGTCACTCATTGTCGTAACTCATAGGCAGCCGGCTGCCGCACCAGGAGTCTGCGAGCCAACTCACTGCTCGCCGAGATACTGAAGAAGCAGGATACTGTGAGTATCACTCATTGTCGTAACTCAAAAAAAACCTTAGTGAAACTGATAATTCCATAGATTTCCTTGGAAATCGCATTGGAATTTCGTAAAGACATGCACCCTAACCAGACTGAGCCCTTTCATATATATTTATTATTTTTTTCATATATATGCCGTGTGGTCCCTGGCAGAGTAGAATAGGCCACCCTCACTCTTACCGAGGTGTCGTAAAAGGCGACTAAGGTAAAGCTGCTGGCATGATCATTAGCACCCAGAGAAGGAAAACTCTGCATTTCAAAACCCTCGCCAACCCGTCTGCCAAGCGTGGTGAGTATGGCAATTACCCCTCATGTGATTGAGGGAGGCCCGTGCCCCAGCAGTAAGGACTTAAATGGGCTGATGATGATGATGAGAGTTGTCGTAGTCGGGTGGCATTCTGTCATATTTATTTTGAAAATGGTAAAGCTTTGGATGGGCCAGGCACAATGCGAGGAGATCCGTCGGCCGATGGGGCAGAAAGGTCCTCAAGTGGAGGCCGCGTATAGGAAGTCGAAGCCGTGACAGGCCTCCCACAAGGTGGACCGTCGATCTGGTGAAGGTCGCGGGAATCCATTAGATGCGGGCGGCGCAGGACCGATCTGTGTGGAGAACATTGGGGTAGGCATATGTCCAGCAGTGGACATTTATTGGCTGAAATGATGATGATGATGAAAGCTTTGGAAAGCTCTGTTAGATCGAGTAATTTCTGATAAGGATTTGAGGATCCCCTTAGCTTGAGAGTCCCGGGGCACTGCTTCGCCTAGCCCCTACGTAGCTACGACACTACCTCCAACTCAAAGTCAACTTTTCCTTGATATTTTAAATACAGTACAATATCCTGACCGGTTATAGGGCATTATTAATTCTGTATATAACATTTACCCTCACTTCGTTTCGGGACATAAGTTCCACTTTGTACCAACAGATGGCGCTAGGTGTCGATTATATCGCGCAAGCTTTTCGTGTTTTCGGATTACCTATAAGCGTTGCCGTGGTCTGTAGGATTTACTACTTTATATATAGTATAGATAATGTCAATTTTCACTTTTCAGCTCACACTGAACAATCTAAAAACAATAAATCGTGAAAACAACCAATTAGAATCTAGACTTGTGAAGAAAAAATTCAAACCTGACCATTATGACTTTGTATTTGAAGAGGATAATATCGAAAAACCTTTCACAGAAATACACCCTGAATCAGAGATAAAAGACGAAGATATAAACAATGAGATATTTCTAAACGAATTCGACGATGGAAAAGATTCCGACATAGTGGATAACGGTGATTATGTAACTGATAAAGAAATAGCATTCGATATAGAGAAAGACGAGGTCAAAAATGAAGATATTGTTAATGAATTGTTTGGTAATTTTGATGAGAAATTAGATAATGATGAGAAAAATAATGACGATGATTACATAGCTGGAGAATCTTCCACTGATGAAGAGTTGCCGAGAAGTGTACTAAGAAGTAGATTAAAAGAGAGGAGGAGTAAGAAAGAGAAGACTAAAACTAAAAAGGGACGGACGAAAAAGGTTGAAACGAAACCGGCAGAGCCTAAAATAGATAGAAGAAGAAAACCCTTTTTTACTAATGATTTAAGTGAAACATTGTTTACAATAACTGATTTGACGTTTGAGGAGCAAGTAGCAGAGATAGATAAAAGGAAAGAGAGCGCGAATTATAAGAATGGAGTATTTAAGTGTGAGGAGTGTTATAAAGGATTCTTGGATGAAGATGCTTATAATTCACATATGTCCAGGCATACGGATGTAAGTATGACTTCATTTAATGTTTTTTTTGTGTGTTAGATGGCAGATGAGTAGACGGTTCACCTGATAGTTTTTTTTTGTGATAGATGGCAGAGGAGCAGACGGATCACCTGACAGTAAGCGATTGCAGCCGCCCATGGACACCCGTGACACCAGTGGAGTCACAAGTGCGCTGCAAACCTTTAAACCCCCTTCTACACCGGATTAGGCCTCCGGTCCCCTCACTCACGCAGCGAAACACGGCACAGTTTTCTGTGAGGAGGTCTACATCGATTTACATTAAAATTATCACTAAAGCACATATAATTTCTTATTTATAGGCCTCTGTAGTTAGTATGTTTGTATGAAAATTAGGTCCTGAGTCGATTTGGTTGCTCGCGAGTGTATTTTGTATATGGAAAAACTGATTTTTTTTCGCTTATTTCGTTGACCATGCTAAATAGACTTCATTCACGATATCTATTACTTGTATGTGGTTTTCGGGAAGTAAACAATCATAAAATAACGGTGTATTCTTTGTGTTTTTTTTTGCGCTGGCAACCCTAAGCGTTAAACGTCAAATCGAACTGGTGGCGCTATGTGGCGGGTCATTACATTCCCTCTAATATGTTTGAGTGAAATGATGGCTGACACATACGTCATACTTGTGAACAGGTGCCACCTTTGGGGACTGGTCTGCTTCGGTTTACGTCATAATATTTATTTTATTATTATTTCCTTTATTTTATTTTGTGTAACAAATTAACCTGTATGGCTTGGTATGATGATGACACAACATTGTATAAAAGTTTGGCGATTAAAAGGAGTAACTGGCGAGTTTCTTGCCGGATCTTCTCGACCAGAAACAACTTTCCGAGCCGGTGGTAGAATCGCATTATGTTTATTTATATCTTAAGTATATTTTATTTATCAACATATATTATGTATTACGCCGTGTGGTCCCCGGCAGAGTAGAATAGGCCACCCTCACTCTTACCGAAGTGTCGTAAAAGGCGACTAAGGTAAAGCTGCTGGCATGATCATCAGCACCCAGAGAAGGAAAACTCTGCATTTATATCAAAACCCTCGCCAACCCGTCTGCCAAGCGTGGTGAGTATGGCAATTACCCCTCATGTGATTGAGGGAGGCCCGTGCCCCAGAAGTGGGGACTTAAAATGGCTGATGATGATGATGATGATGATGATATGTATTAACATGTAAATTATACATACAACCTGTGCGGATAAAGAATGGCATCAGAAATGGCGGCGCATCTATTCACTTCTCGCTCGCACACTAGTTGCGTCTATACTCGCACCCCACTCAAATAATTCTTTATTTGCATAGGCTTGTACACAGCACTTACAAATCGTCATTCATTTGAATGACTTTATAAGTACTGACAACCTGTGCGGATAAAGAATGGGATCAGACTCTCTCTCACACTATTTGCGTCTATACTCGCACCCCACGAGTGCGAGTATAGACGCAAATAGTGTGCAAGCGAGAAGTGAATAGATGCGCCGCCATTTCTGATCCCATTCTTTATCCGCACAGGTTGTAAGTACTTATAAAGTCATTCAAATGAATGACGATTTGTAAGTGCTGTGTACAAGCCTATGCAAATAAAGAATTATTTGAGTTTGAGGGGCTCGGAGTAGCAAATTCGTGATTATTCATCACGCGACATCTCAGCTACATTTTCCATGTAATATTTTGCAGGAATGCGGCTCGTACCGCTGTCACATTTGCAAGACACACTTCAAACATTCGCACGCGTTGCGGAAGCACGTCACAGCGCATCACACGCAGAGGTTTGGCTGTAAGTCATTCCTTTCTATTTTAGTTAAAACTGTAACACGTTAAGTCAGTCAGAGTGGTGGAAAACTTTATTATACTAGTGACCGACTCAGATCCGAAGTTAGTGATTCTGATCCGAAGTTAGTGATCTCTACTAACCGTGGGAGAGCCAAGCTTCGGCATGAATGGGCCGGCTCGACCAGAGTGATACACTACCTCACAGAAGACCGGCGTGAAGCAACGCCTGCGCTGTGTTTCGCCGTGTGAGTGAGGTTACCGGTGGCCCAATGGGGGGAAGGGGAAAAGGTTGGCAGCGCACTTGCGACTTCACTGGTGTTGCGGGTGTCCATGGGCGGCGGAATTACTTACCATCAGGTGAACCGTCTGCTCGTCTGCCACCTCTCATATAAAAAAAACATAAATAATATGTATCTTATTCTTCTGAAAAAATAACAACTCTTGATTGGTGTGTTCTTGGTCCCTAATGCAATCTATGCGGACATATTTTGCACCAGACAATACGGTATTTGACTATTTTTTTTTAATTTGTGTAATCAAAAGACCTCTCAATGATAGAAACATCATTGAAAGAATTACTTGATTTTCATTTAAACTACCTGAGATATCACAACTTTAAAATCACATTATTTTGGGCAAACCCAAAACGCTCCATACAAATGCCTACTGAGATGTGACGTCACACGACAGTATTTTGTATGCCTTTCAATTGAATTTTGTATGGTAGCTATATCAAATGTTTCGTTTATGTCAATGGTTCTATTATAATAATTGGTGCAAATTGTATGGGTTATTCAATGGTATAATTATTTTTTAATAATTTCATACTTTTAAAATGGACTTGCCCATGAATCTTTGAATGACCATAAAACCGGCTAGACGTTATATTTTTAATTGAGAATTTTTGCTATTGGCACGTATTTACCTATATTTTGATAAAATATTTTTATTTTGTAAAATCTCGAGCTTAGTCAAATACCCTATTATCGTGATTCGATGGTAATATGGTCGCCATACCGGTCGAATAAATCAGTAGATTTATTGCGTTTGTTTGTGTCAATCCCTATGAGCAAAAATTCCGATTAGCGCATTATGCAATTCATAAGATATTTTTTACAAATTTTATTGGTAATTACTATTTTAAGTTCTCGTTCCGATTCATTGAGAAAGATTAATACTTGTTATTTTGGAAGAATAAGAACACAAAAAAGTTAATGATTTTTACAAATTAATATTTTTATTTGTAGAAGGATGGATGTATGTTATGAAACGTTTGAACTGACCTATAATAATAATAATAATAATAGTGTGAAGCAGCGCCTGCGCTGTGTTTCGCCGTGTGAGTGAGGTTACCGGAGGCCCAATGGGGGGGAAGGGGAAAAGGTTAGCAGCGCACTTGTTACTCCACTGGTGTTGCGGGTGTCGATGGGCGGCGGAATTGCTTACCATCAGGCGATACGTCTGCTCGTCTGCCACCTATCATATAAAATAAATAAATAAAATAATAATTCTCACATCTCATACGTTGACCTGATTCCGTATTAAGTAGCTTAAGCACTTGTGTTACAGATATCAGACAACAGAGGAACACAAATATATACTTAAATACATATATTACACCCAGACACCGAACAAACACAAGTGTTCATCGCACGAATGTTTGTCCAGGGTGGGGATCGAACCCACGACCTTTGGCGTAAGAGGCAGGGTCACTACCAATTGCGCCATCCGGTCAGTATCCACCTTCAGATACTGAATGGACTATAGTAAGAGTTGTATGCCGTGTGGTCCCCGGTAGCCGTGTGGTCCCCGGCATGCCGTGTGGTCCCTGGCAGAGTAGAATAGGCCACCCTCACTCTTACCGAGGTGTCGTAAAAGGCACTAAGGTAAAGCTGCTGGCACGATCATCAGCACCCAGAGAAGGAAAACTCTGCATTTATATCAAAACCCTCGCCAACCCGTCTGCCAAGCGTGGTGAGTATGGCAATTACCCCTTATGTGATTGAGGGAGGCCCGTGCCCCAGCAGTGGGGACTTAAATGGGCTGACGATGATGATGAAGAGTTGTATAGACAACTTCACGTCACGACGAAAGTCGTAGTGGTGGAAAACTTTATTATACAAGTGACCGGCTCACATGCGAAGTTAGTGATTCTGACTTATGTGATGGTGAAGATGAAGATAAATATATATATTTTTTTAATTTAAGTTTTCTATGCTGTCTTAATAATATGTCACACTTTCGCGTCTGTTCATGGATAATTCAATTTGTTTAAGGTGACGGGTAGGGCACACTAGCGACGCCAATCGATTTAATTGTTAGCTACTAAACCAGATCTATTTTAAACAATTTCGGGGTTAAAACCTCTCGGCAAACACTTATACTATTTATGAATTAACAATGCACAAATGTTGGGTCCATTTTTGTACAAGAAAAATTGATTACCACCAAAAGCGGTCACTTTTATCGTGAATCAAGTTTTCGCGTGAAAATGTTGGGTCCTGCATTTGTGCGTGGTTATTTAAAAAACAAGTGTTTGCCGAGAGGTTGTAACCCCGAAATTGTTTAAAATAGATCTGGTTTAGTAGCTAACAATTAAAATCGATTATCTGTCACCTTAAGTTGTTGGGACAAAGAAAATAGTTCTTGTGATCCTGCCTCGCCCCGTTGGTCATGTGGTGTTAGTACCGGGCTGGGCCGTGATCTCAGGGGTCCTGGGTTCGATTCCCGGGTCGAGCAAAAAGTATAGTTTTTTAGATTTTCGCGTTGCATTATAACTAGAATGTATCAATACGGGGATTAACACGATATTATCACAAGCGGACAGTCCGCTCGTGACCACGGCTGCTGTAACGTAGCCGAAACGTCGAGCCAAATATGTGAGTACACAATGTTGTTTCACATAAAAAATATCGTGTTAATCCCCGTATTGATACATTAGAGCAAAAAGTATGGTTCGAATTTTTTGAACATAGCTCGGGTTTGTGATCACCAATTCGTATTAGGCAAGAGTGGTGATTAAGCCTAATCCCATCATAGTAGCGATGACTAGATTTCTATGATGGAGGCCTTTGCCCTGCAGTGGCACTATATAGGCTGATACTTTATTTACGCTTAAATACCCTCCACAGGTAAGCAATGCCCATACACGACCACCCATCGACAATCGGCGCGGTTACACGAGAGATGGCACAAGGGGACGAAATATGCGTGCCCACACTGTCCCGATGAATTCCTGTAAGTATATAAATCTTTCTCGCTACAATGCATATGAGAGAGAGAGAGACAGAGAGAAAGAGAGAGAGAACGAAAAGAGAGAAAGAGAGAGAGAACGAAAAGAGAGAAAGAGAGAGAGAGAGAGGGCGAAATAGAAAGAGATAATGTGAGAAAGAAAGAGCACAAGAGAAAAGGAAAGAGAGAGAACGAAAGAGAAAGAATGGAAGAAAAAGAAGGAGAGAGTAAGTAAGAGAGAGAGGGAGGGCGAACGAGAAAAAAAGATAATCATAATCGTAATCTTTATTGTGGAACACAGGTGTAGGAGATGTTACATAGATTATTCTTAAAGAGCTACTGTGACCTGCCTCTTATGGCGTACAAAAGAAGGAGATAGTGAGAGAGAAAGAGATATAAAGCGAACGAGATAGGAAGTTTGAGAAAGAAACAGAGATATTGAGAGAGAAAGAGAGATAGAACACGAGAGAGAGAGAAATAGAGAAAGAGATAGAGCGAGCGACACAGAGAACGAGAAAGAGAGAGAGAGAGAGAGAGAGAGATAGGGAACGAAAGAGAGAGTGCGCGAGAAGGAGATAGAGAGATGCGAGAGAGAGCGAGTTATACACGCCAATCACTTTTTTGCTGACGAATATATATCCCGATAAATAAAAAATTTGTGTGTTTCCCAGTAAATTTACAACGTACATGGGCCACATCCGCATCAAACATCCCTCAGACTTCGTCTGCCAGCTGTGCGGGTATTCTTTCGTGAGCGAGAAAGGGATACTGCTCCACAAGCGCCTGAAGCATCGCACGGACGTGCAGGTAAGCTGGTTTGCCACTAGTACACACGCATTAGGTGCCCGGGGACTTCGTCTGCCAGCTGTGCGGGTACTCGTTCGTGAGAGAGAAGGGGATACCGCTCCACAAGCGCCTGAAGCATCGCACGGACGTGCACGTATGCTGGTTTGCCACTAGTTCAAACGCATCAGGCGCCCAGGGACTCGGTGTGCCAGCTGCCAACCTTCGTGTGTACTCACATATTTGGCTCGACGTTTCGGCTACGTTACATTTGCCGTGGTCACGAGCGGACTCTGTTGTGACAATGTTGTTTCACATAATAAATATCGTGTTAATCCCCGTATTGATACATTATAGTTATAACGCAACGCAACGAAAATCTAAAAAAATGTATTATTTTACGTCCACACTTTCGTAAATTTATCAATTTCCGACGTTACACGGTAAATTTATAAACTAACGGATATCTTATCGTAAAATTTTCCACCAATCACAGATACTCTTTTAAATATACGAATCTTTGAAATACGTAAAATACCACACTCCTCTCTAATTGGTTAATATTCATAGTGGCAATGCCAATCAGATCGCGCGTACATAGTGTTTGGATATTGCTTACTTATTATTTTACGAGTGAGTTCAGTAAGTTTATCAATGTACGAAAATGTGGACGTAAAATAATACAATTTATCTCGCGTTTAGAATCCTCATACATGCAAATTGACCACACGGCGCTCCGCCGTGTGGTCCCCGGCAGAGTAGAATAGGCCACCCTCACTCTTACCGAGGTGTCGTAAAAGGCGACTAAGGTAAAGCTGCTGGCATGATCATCAGCACCCAGAGAAGGAAAACTCTGCATGTATATCAAAACCCTCGCCAACCCGTCTGCCAAGCGTGGTGAGTATGGCAATTGCCCCTCATGTGATTGAGGGAGGCCCGTGCCCCAGCAGTGGGGACTTAAATGGGCTGATGATAATGATGATGATGATTAGAATCCTACGAAAGTTTATAAACTACCTAGTAAATTGATGTGTGGTGTGCTTCGCGTTTATTAAAAGAGTGATCAGGTAATAACATTTTATTAGATACAAAATTTCCTTATATACATGAATTTATCAATAATACAGAACTACCTTCATAGTGTTTGCGATTGAATAGGATGGAGATAGATTTGTCTCGCTCTAGCTAGCTTACGGACTTACGGATCTTGTTATTTTCCTGTGACATATTCATTCATTCATTAATTCATTCATAATGATTGTCAGTTGGGTCGTTCTTCTTTTTTATCGACAATGAGCCAAACTTACAAATACACATTTAACTTTTATATAACAGACTACAAATGATAAATAGTATGTCCTAAATATTCCTTAATGTACTATTTTACAGATGAACTATCATGTAATAACATGATGTAAAATTTAATTGATAAAGAATACTTTTTGATTGAAATGAACACCTCCGTCACGTCCCCCGAAATTAGTGTCATTTACACCTCTGTCACGCTTTATATATTTTTTTTACATAGTTAAATCATGCTAAAGCATCTACGCGGTGATAAAGTTATGTCATTATTTCATGGTAAATTAGGAATATCTTGATGGTGTAACGTATATTTTTTATATAATTAATTACTTCATAAGTTACCGAGGACGGGCTCATTGTCGATAAAAAAGAAGAACGACCCAGTTCCGTTTTTTATTCAGATACCAGAAGACGGTCCGTACTGCGAGCCATGCAACCTGCGCTTCATCGACCCTGAAGCCCTGAAGCGGCACCTCAGCGTCTCCGCGCGGCACTCCGCCCTCGACCAGGACTCCAGGGCGCCCAACAAACCCAACAAGGTGAGAGATCATCGTCAGCCCATTTAAGTCCCCACTGCTGGGGCACGGGCCTCCCTCAATCACATGAGGGGTAATTGCCATACTCACCACGCTTGGCAGACGGGTTGGCGAGGGTTTTGATATAAATGCAGAGTTTTCCTTCTCTGGGTGCTGATGATCATGCCAGCGGCTTTACCTTAAATTAAATTTAGATCACTGTTAGTTCATTCGCTACAGGGGCGCAGGACCCGCGAGAGGGAGCAGCGGGCGCGGGAGCCTGCGGGCGACGGCGCTGCGGCCCACGCGCTGCGCCCCGAGGGGCCCATCCCCTGCGAGCAGGTACTGCAATAACAATAGTAATAGCGTAATAGTAGTAGTAGTAGCGTAATTTCCTACCAATACCCACCAAAATAGCGCTAGTACAAGCCTTACTTGTCCCAATTCTCGACTACGCCGACTGTTGCTATCTCGATGTAAATGAGGTTCTACTCAACAAGCTCGAGCGTCTCCAGAACTACTGCATACGTATTATTTTCGGCTTGCGTAAGTATGACCACATATCTGAGTATCGAGCTCGTCTCCAATGGCTGCTCCAATGGCTCCAATGGATCCGTCTTCGTCGTGACTCTCACATTCTATCCTTACTATTTACTATTCTTTTCAGTCCCAAATCTCCACCTTATCTTAAAGAGCGTTTTCAGTTTCTCCAGCCCACCCGAGGTCATATGCGTTCTTCCAAACTTCTCCATCTTAAGTTCCCTCCTCATTCATCTCAATCCTACTCCCAATCCTTCACCGCGCAGTCTATCCGACTTTGGAATGCTTTACCTCTGTCACTAAGGCAATCCAACTCCCTACCCATCTTTAAAGCCCAAATTAAATTACATTTCCTTAACCTCTGAGACCACACTTCCTCTCCCCATCTCTTCCTGTCCTTTAATTAAAATCATTCGCATACTTTCAGATCCATTGTTATTATTTGTAATTGCAATATCCAATTATCTATATTTAATCAAAATATGTAAGTAGTTTATGATATTTTATGCAGATATGTATTAGTATATTTATATTTTATTAATGTATTAATATTTAAACTTTGTATGTAAGTATATAAATATTAATATTGCACTGCCCTACACCTCCATCAAGTGTCCTATACCCAAAGGTTGCCTGGAAGAGATTGCTCATAGTAATAAGACCGCCTTCGTTGTACATATCCTGTAATACCTAGTATTAAGTTTTCATACTGTACTTTGAGTGCAATAAAAGTATATTCATTCATTCATTCATTCAGTCACGTATCAGCCTGTATACTGTCCCACTGCAGGGCAAAGGCCTCCATCATAGAAATCAAGTCATCGCTACTATGATGGAGTTAGACTTAACGTCACGGGTAGGGCACACTACCGACGCCAATCGATTTTAATTTTTCGCTACTAAATCGGGTATATTTTAAACAATTGCGGGGTTACAATCTCTTTGCCGAGAGATTGTAACCCCGCAATTGTTTAAAATATATCACACTTATACTATTTATTTAATACTTACAGTTAACTGTTTGGTCTGTTTTTGCACTCGAATTTTGGATTACCGTCAAAAGCGGCCACTTTTGGCGTGAATCAACTTTTCGCGTACAAAAACGGACCCAACATTTGTGCATGGTTATTTAATAATTAGTATAAGTGTCTGCCGAGAGGTTGTAACCCCAAAATTTTTTAATATAGATCCGGTTTAATAGGTAAAAATCAAAATCGATTGGCGTAGCTAGTGTGCCCTACCCGTCACCTTAAAGGGATGTAATTGTCTACAGGTACATCCTGTATTGATTAAAGTCCGATTTAATATCCCTAATATTTAATTTTCATATTCCTAACATTGTTTGTGCTTAGCATGTATGTTACTAATGTTTTTTTTATGTGATAGATGGCATACGAGCAGATGGATCACCTGATGGTAAGCGATTGTCGCCGCTCAGCTGCCCGCCGCGTCAGTGAGGGTACCGGAGGCCCAATCCGAGGGAAAGGAGGGTAGGTTTCAAAGGTTGGACTCGCACTTGTGACTCCACTGGTGTCGCGGTTGTCCATCAGGTGATTCGACTGCTCGTCTGCCACCTATCACATAAGCAAGTCGGACTATGATTTATTTCAGTGCGGACTTCAGTTGGAGGACTCGCGGGCGTACCACGGCCACTTCCGCCGGATGCACCCGGACAAGAACCGAACCAACTACCCCTCGATGAAGTCGCCTTGCATGTGCGAAGTCTGTGGGCGGATGTTCCAGGTACGTTCTTCACTGTGAGGATAGAGGCTGTGGCAATGACCCAAGAAGGTTGCGAATATAACGAATTTATTTTCCAAAATGTTACCTACTTATATACAGAAATAATTTGAAAAGAAGACAGGGACAGACAATATATTTGTTTCACACAGCACAGATATTAATAAATACGAGGGTGTTTATTTTACATAAAATTCTTAGCTACCTACACTTAAAAATCGTCACACATTAATATATACGCGGCTGGCTTCGGCGAGTCTCAGTATCGCTGGCGCCTGGTAGGATGCGGACGTATGAATGTTGCCACATTCACTATGAAGCAAAGTCGCTTTCAACTTCTGTCCGTATATCCTTAGAACTTGAAATTCCTTGTGTCTTTAAAATAAATGAATATTAAATATTTCACAACATCACATACATTGACCTGACTCCGAGATAGGTAGATAAAGCACCTGTAAAAAGATAGAGATAAAAAATTCTTTATTCAATTTAGGTCCACACAGAACACTTATGAATGTCAAAATAGGTACATAATATCTACCGCTGGTTCGGAATGTCGATTTCTACTGAGAAGACACCAGCAAGAAACTCAGTAGTTACTCTTTTCAAATATTGATGATGTTACAGAGTTTCAATTGAGAAGAGAAAAAAATACAATTATGAAGGTTAATAGACTACTATGAATAACAATTCAAAATATTAATCAATTAACATGACCAAGAATCCTTATCATTTAAATAGTCTTGTACACTATAGTAACCTTTCTTCATTAGGCAGGTTTTAATATGAGACTTAAACTTATCCAGTGATAGGTTAATGACATTTTGTGGTATCTTATTAAATATCTTAATACTTAAGCCAACAAACGAATTACCGATTTTATGAAGTCTGAGAACCGGGACTGCGTTACGGATATCAGAACTAATAGCGGAATTACAAATACATACACTTAAAAAAATTCTTTTGTAAACACATACATACTTATAATACAGACCAGACCAATACAAACAACAGACCAATACAAACAGATATACATATTCATGCACACAAATGTTTGTAGGTAATTACGGAATTGGGCCGTCAGGTAGGATTTTTAAAATGTGGGAGAGCCATGCTTAGGCATGAACGGGCCGGCTCGACCGGAGTGATACCACTGCCTCACAGAAGAGAAGACCGGCGTGAAGCAGCGACTGCGCTGTGTTTCGCCGTGTGAGTCAGGTTACCGGAGGCCCAATGGAGCGGACGGGGAAAAGGTTGGCAGCGCACTTGTGACTCCACTGGTGTTGCGGGTGTCCATGGGCGGCGGAATTGCTTACCATCAGGTGATCCGTCTGCTCGTCTGCCACCTCTCATATAAAAAAAAAAGATAGATTTATAATTATTATATAGTTTATTAAATTAAATATGTACTACATAAGTTTCTTAATTTAATTACAATTAATTTGATCGCGATGATCAGACTTAAGACTAAGTACGTCCGGTTGCTTCCGCGATTGAAGCTTGAAGACCATCAGGAACTGTCCAAAAGTTTCCCATCGCTGAAAACTGTCCGCTCAGCATTTTCCATAGAATGATTTCCCAATCGGGCCAGTTGCACCGATGGATCAGTTCACGGTATGTACATATCAGGGATGTTGCGAATATCTGCATCCGCATCCGCATATGCGAAACATCCGCATCGATTTAGGCATCCGCATCTGCATCCGCAAAAATCGATGCGGAGCTGATGCTGATGCGAATGTGTTGCAGGTCAGGACAAGAAAGAAAGGGGCGGGGATCCCGAAAAGGCAGCCATTCTACTTTTTATCAAATTTAATGCTCCCTTATTTAAATTTAATTACTAAAATGTATAATTAGTACTTAATAGTACTTGACTTGCTTCTTTATAATTAAAATAATAAATAAAGATATATAATTACTGATTATTTGACTTGTCGTTTAAATTTTTCTCCCAAAACTTCAGATTTTTGGGTCATTTTTGATCATCCGCGGATGTTTGCCCCCTGAAATCCGCATCCGCATCCTCATCCGCGGATGTGTAGAAATCAGCATCCGCAACAACCCTGGTACATATGTAGTGACGTAAGCGTGACGTAGACGAGGCTTGCACTCGTAACAAGGTATACTCTGTTTGTTTAGGTAATTAACTAAAGGTTAACCACAAAATTGGCGGAGTTCAGGGATTTGCAACCTTTTATTTGAATCGTGATCTGTCACTTAAGTAAAGTTTACAGTTGGCGTCTATGCTGGAAACCCGACCATATGAAATATCAGTCAAAAGTGCTGCCGCTCTACCGAGCTGTAGGAGTTTTTGATTTAGTAGAGTTGTCCATTACTTTTTTTACAAGAAAGGTTTTGGATAACTGGTTTTTTAGATCCCTTTTTGTGGGCACACTGTAATACTTTTAGAAATAAGTAAAAATAAATATTTACTCAATTGTTTGTAAGTTTAAAAATATTTTTCGTTCTTTTTATTAAACAAAGTGGTTAAAATATAAGAATTGATAACAGAGAAAATGAGATTTAGATTCAGAATAATATAATTTTTGTTGCAGTTTTATGTCGCAACGAAAAATGGCCCCAAAAGAACCCTTTTTATGGTTTTTTTTACATTTAGTTAAGTACCTAAACAAATGGAGTATAGGTAATGTTTTTTTAAGTGATAGGTGACAGATGAGCAGATGGATCACCTGATGGTAAGTGATTGCTGCCGCACATGGACACCAACAGTGGAGTAACAAGTGCGCTGCCAACCTTTAAACTCTACTTTCTCTCTGGATTGGGCCTCCGGTACCCTAACTCACACAGCGAAACACAGCACAGTGCAAAATGTAGATGGCGACTGATGCGAGCTTTTCACAGCATTTGACGCCGGTTTTCTGTGAGGCCGTGGTATCACTCCGGTCGAGCCGGCTCATTCATGCCGAAGGCTCTCCCACGGTCAAAATGTAGATGGCGACTGATGCGAGCTTTTCACGGGATTTCTTTTGGTTTACAATAAAGAACAAAATTAAACTAAAAAATATCTCGCTTCAATTTAATTCCATACAGAACATTTATGAATGTCAAATATTATGTAAGTAATCTACCGCTGATTTGGAATGTCAATTTTTTTTTTATTTATTTTGGCACAAACAGTCATTACAGTAACAATTAGGTAATAATTATTTATACATATTTTTAACAGACAACGAGTGCCGAAACATTCATTAATTTTAACATTATATTAAAGTGTGCTTGTTACATGGACTACCTACGATAGTTGGTTCTTACAAATGTTCTAGCACGAAATATAGAAAACAATAAAATCATAGTGTACAAGAATACTTTAAGGAATTTAAACTAAAACTAAAAGAATCTCTTGTACGGAGAAGAATCTGCAAGAATCAGCAAGGACGCCTATGCTGACCGCACATTTTTATGTAGCCACGCGGCGCAGCGCGCCCGGCACCGCAGTCGCACATTATACCGGGTACTTATTTTTATTATTTGATAGAAATGGGGTGAGCCCTGCGTCTCATAGCCACTGCGACCAGTAGATGATCTATTGTGGCAGCCCCGTAACCTATTACAGCACCTCATGTAGCTCCAATTCCAGGATAAACCCGAGAATGGAGCTGATGGGGGAGCTCTTGATCTCGTCAGCCGAGATCATGTGTGCTCCCAGGTGCCGGCTTCTGCAGCGGTGCAGCGCTATGCACTCGCCGAGGACGTGGATAATCGTTTCCTCGTCCTCGCGACAGAACCTGCAGATTTTGGTATCTGTAAGGCCCATGTTGTGCAGGTGCTTGTTTAATTTGCAGTGCCCTGTGAGGGTCCGAGTGAGTGCCCTAACATGTCCTCTACTCAGTTTTGTTATTTCTACAGCTCGTTTCTGATGGAACGCCTGTATCAACGCCTTAGACTGTTCTAGTCGAGGTAGTCTTTTCCAGAATTCAGTGCTTTGTTTTTTCTCCCACTCTTTTAACTCGAACCTGACCATGCATGCTGGAACGCCACTTATTGGTTCCGGTCCGAGTAGTGGGCTATACCGGGTACCTTCAGGTTCTCTATTTCTCATTTCTAAATTCTCAATTGTAAATTCTCAGTTTAATTCATACTTACATTCATATTTTACTTAGTTATTTCGGGAGTCAGACCATAGACATTGTTGTATCAGAACTACAGCGTGTGTATTTTATACGGGCGAATAATTAATCCAGCTATAATATCTGATCCTACGAATCGTATAAGATAATCATTTCATTAAATTTTGTGGTTAATTAGGTGTAATGATTTTTCTAAAGTGCAACCCAGCAGCAATGTATGCCGTCCAACTTTTTTTGACATGACAAGTGACATGAGTGTCATGACACTCGTATGACGTTTAGATACTTACGTCTACGTTAATTGATGTTATTAACGTTAACTACCAGTGCATGCAATACATTGCGTGCTCAATTATTTTGTATGAAAAAAAAGTACCTTAATTTCCTAAAGAAATGTATGTAAACAGGTTCCCTAGGTCCGATAGTAATCGCCATTAAAATATTCGCCCGTATCAAATAAACACGCTGTATATCTAAATTTGTGTAAACCAGTGACTTTATTGGACAATATAGACAGTGAGTTAAATGATCGGAATTCAATTAATCACCTCACACATCAACCTACACATAACCTAAGTTCATAGGTTACGTTGGTAACCAGGACACTTACAGCAGTTACGATAGTGGCGATAAGACATATAAAACCCACATATGTATTCCAGAGTTACGCGCTCCTCAAGGACCACCGCTGGACGCACACCGGCGAGCGGCCCTTCAGCTGCGACGCGTGCGGGAAGGCCTTCCGCATGAAGCAGCGCCTCGTGGCTCACAGGTACAACTATCTCATCATCATCATCATCATCAGCCCATTTAAGTCCCCACTGCTGGGGCACGGGCCTCCCTCAATCACATGAGGGGTAATTGCCATACTCACCACGCTTGGCAGACGGGTTGGCGAGGGTTTTGATATAAATGCAGAGTTTTCCTTCTCTGGGTGCTGATGATCATGCCAGCAGCTTTACCTTAGTCGCCTTTTACGACACCTCGGTAAGAGTGAGGGTGGCCTATTCTACTCTGCCGGGGACCACACGGCTTGAAATAGCTCACTTTATTAAAATAGCCCACATTAAAAAAAAAACAAAAAAAACATTGTTTCACTGTTTCTTGTCCCAAATAAATAAAAAAAAAACTATGCTAACGTGAATTCAGGGTCATCGTTAAAGTACATGCCGCGACTTGGAATGTTATTGGCTTCAATAAAGTTTTTTATTTATTTATAGACGCGTCCACGCGCCGGCGCGGCAAGCTTACACCTGCAATCTCTGCGGGAAGACCTTCAGTACACACAGCAACCGCCAGAGACACATGTTTGTGAGTACCTTTGTACTACTGCCACAGACGGTGCTGCCACTGGTGGCATCAATTGGAATCAAGTCCTGTAGCCCAATTATCGGGCTCGTGATAATGGACAACATTTCATATTTTTAACATGTCCATATTGTTTTTTTATATGAAAATAGACATAAAATTAACAGACCCATATTTTTTCTTTTTTCAAAATTTGTCCTTTTTCATGTATAAAATAATTATTGAAATTCTTTATATTCTAAATAGACGTAAGCGCCAAATGACGTCATCGGACGGCTGAATACAGCGATATTCCTTTGCTTATCATTGTTTTAATAAAAACAGGTACTACTGTTAAAGGTAAATAATACTAGTGTCAACATTGTCAACGTCATTCATTCATTCAACGTTGACAAGTTGTCTTTTTTTTTGACAGTTGCATGTCATAGGTTTGGCATTTCGTAAATTTAAAACTATAATGTGCTAAGCAAAGAAATATTTTACAGTCTGCCGTCCGATGACGTCATCTTACGTTTTTTAGTTTTTAATTTTTTTCTCAGTAAATAAGCAATATAAAAAATGAATAAATATATATTCGAGCAGCGGAAAAGTAAATAAAGAATTGGTATTTATTGTTTCAGAGCTTAGTAATTTTGAAATGTTGTCCATTTGAAAACATGGCGGATATCACCTGAAAACCATACAAAAAAACTATGTTTTAGTGATATATGTCGCATCAAAATAAATTTCACGAGCACGAGAATTGGGGTCCTGTTGGTCAATACAAAGTGCCGCCACCTATAGTTACCGCTACACAGACGGTGCTGCCACTGATGCCATGTAACATCGAAGAGGCTATTTGACAGTGATAAAAATATACATTTCTTTTATAACATCAGTGTTAATATATTTTTTGTGGAGCGATTTGTAATAACGCGAGATAAAAATATTGCATTATTTCATTAAAATTCGTCTTCTAAAATTGTTATTTTTTAAACAGGGCTCATGTCACTAAAAACGGCCCGTGACGTAGATTACGCGTAAGTCTACTGCCTATTGTTGATTGCCTTTCCTTCATAGGAAGAAATAAACAAAAAAAAGTCTATCAAAACTATTTGTAAGAAACACTGAAACACCAACAAGCTCAATGTTTATTTATGAACAATCTACGTCACTGGCCGCCATATTGCTAAAACACGCGTTTTTGCGGCATATTTGAATATTGAATTTTCTTTTTCGTTTTTTTATTAAAATATCTAAAATAAAAACAGAAAAGTATTTTTTAGGGCTCCTTATAAACAAATGAATACCCTAAGGTAGTTTTCGGAATTTTGTCGAATAGCCTATTAATCCCCGTCTTAATTCATCTTATCATCTACACTAATATTATAAAGAGGAAATATTTGTATTTTTGTATGTTTGTAATGAATAAACTCAAAAAGTACTGGACCGATTGCAATAATTTTTACACCATTAGAAAGCTGCATTATTCAGAAGTAACATAGGCTATATTTTATCCCGGTACGGGAAGTAGCTCCCTCGGGACGCGGGTGAAACCGCGTGAAACAGCTAGTCCTTACTAATATTATAAAGGCGAAAGTTTGTTTGGATGGATGTATGGATGGATGTTTGTTCCTCTTTCACGCAAAAACTACTAAACGGATTTTAATGAAACTTTACAGTAATGTAGCTTATAGATCAGAATAACACATAGGCTATAATTTATAAAGATATCTATAAGACCTTGCTTTTATTCGAATTACACGCAGACGAAGTCGCGGGCAAAAGCTAGTAAGTTATATATTCTCATTGATACCTCGGCAGATCCACACGGGCCTGAAGCCGTTCAAGTGCGAGATGTGCGGGAAGGGCTTCAAGCACGCGAGTGAGAAGCGAGCGCACATCACGTACGTGCACCTCAAGAAGCCCTGGCCCAAGCGCAGCCGCGGGAAGCGCCGCGCCGAGCCGCGCCAGGTCAGTGCGACGTGCCATGTGTGTACACACGTCACGTCGAGTTACCCTCGTTGACCTTTATGTCTGGGGCACAAGTGCTATTTTTCCACTGCAGGGGGGTTACTTGATCTGACGCTGTACATTAGACCTGTATAACTCTTTACTGAAACGACTCAGTGATCTGACTCAACCAAGTGATACTACTGTTCCGAGTCTCTAATGTTCGCTCCGAATGTATCATTCGACTCGAATGGATCTCGAGTCCGAGTGAACCGAATGATCCGAATGAGCGGAATGAATTTTTTGAATGATACGTTTTGGTCCAAGGGTTGCGGGTTCGATCCCCGCACAGTACAAACATTTGTGTGCATGAACATGTCTGTTTGTTTTAGTCTGGGTGTTTTCTATGTATTCATTATCATCATCATTTCAGCCAATAGACGTCCACTGCTGGACATAGGCCTCCCCCAATGTTCTCCACACAGATCGGTCCTGTGCCTCCCGCATCCCTGTAGCATCCCGCATGTCTATGCATTATAAGTATGTATTTACAAAAGAAACGTATTATATGTATATGTCACCGGAAAATAACAAGATCCGTAAGTTTATCAATTTACTAGGAAGTTTATAAAGTTTCGTAGAATTCTAATCGGGGGATAAATTGTATTATTTTACGTCCACACTTTCATAAATTTATCAATTTCCGACGTCACATGGTAAATTAATAAAATAATGGATATCTATTCGTAAAATGTTATATGGTTCGACCAATCACTGAAACTCTTTTAAATATACGAATCTTTGAAATACGTAAAATAACACACTGCTCTCTGATTGGTCAATGTTAATAGTGGCAACGCCAATCAAATCGCGAGTAGCGTTTGAATATTGCTTACTTATTATTTTACGAGTGAGTTCAGTAAGTTTATGAATGTACGCATATGTGGACGTAAAATAATGCAATTTATCTCCCGTTTAGAATCCTACGAAAGTTTATAAACTTCCTAGTAAAGTGATAAACTTACGGATCTTGTTATTTTCCGGTGACATATATATTTGTAATCCCACTGTTGATTCTGATATCCGTAACACAGGTGCTTGAGCTACCTATCTCGGAGTCAGATCAATGTATGTGATGTGTATTAAAAATCAATGAAACTCCCAGGTGGGCATGCAGCCGGCGTCAGGCCTGGCGCCGGACGCGGACGCGGGCCTGCAGGCGCTGTGGCCGGCCTGCGACCCCAAGCTGCAGCTGTCGCACGACAAGCCGCCCTACTACTCGCTCAACGTCAAAATGTGAGCCTATGCGATTGAACTCGTAAATGCTGGAACTGAGAATATACTGAAATACGGTATTTGACTATTTTATTTTTATGTTTGTAATCAAAAGACCTCTCAATGATAGAAACATCGTTGAAAGAATTACTTGATTCTCATTTAAACTACCTGAGATATCACAACTTTAAAATCACATTATTTTGGGCAAACCCAAAACGCTCCATACAAATGGCTACAAAGATGTGACGTCACACGCAAGTATTTTGTATGCATTTCATTTGAATATTGTATGGTAGCTATATCAAATGTATCGTTTATGTCAATGGTTCTATTATATTAGTTGGTGCAAATTGTATGGGTTATTCAATGGTATAATTATTTTTTAATAATTTCATCCTTTAAAAATGGACTTGCCCATGAATCTTTGAATGACTATAAAACCAGCTAGACGTTACATTTTTAATTGATAATTTTTGCTATTGGCACGTATTTACCTATATTTTGATAAAATATTTATATTTTGTAAAATCTTGACCTTAGTCAAATACCCTATTGTATGTATATTTGTTTTCAAATACGAAAATGTACCATCTTATCTATAACAAAACGCAATAAAGGTGATCAACCATGCGAGAACCGACCCACGACCTGTCAGCTGCCTGGAGATCTATTTTTGATTTACTCGTATGACTTAGCGTCGTGACGAGCGCACGATTTCTACTGATTTTCATTACACATACGAAATTCCGCATTTTTGAATCATTCGTCTGCAGCGAGTGACTTCCACCCACTCGTTGGTCGAGTGACTTAAAGCGAGCGGTAGAAGCAACGTCAAAATAGTTGTCAATAGCAACGAGCATAAACAAAATATTATAATTTCTTTTTTTTTTGTTATGGCTCTACCCGAAGATAATTCGCCAATGTCAAGTAACTTACTGAGAATAAAGTAGTCAACACTCGAAGTCAGTCAAAGTCACAGTCACTCAATAAAACGCCGGTGTTTTACGTTTTATCGACCTACAGATCCAGCGGATATCACTCTAAAAGCAATTGTGGGTTTTAAGACTCTATGAAATCCAAGCAAGTTGTCACGAGACAACTCACTCGACACACAATAGCAGTGTTAAAAACGATACAATCCAACGATTCTTATTATTAGAATCACACGGCACTTCACTGCACAAATACACACCAAATTTGCACACTAAAAACCACTAGACACTAATTAAAAACCTTTGAATTGTATCAGCCCATGCGGCTTGTTTTAGCCCTACCCGCCGAATCAAACAAAATATCATAATTTCAAAACTTTGATTTGACTGGTTTTGACAGTAGTCACAATGTGACATTCATAGTTTTTTGTGACAAACAAGCAAAGATTTTCATATTCAGCCGATAGTCTATGGTTTTTGCATTCCGTTTGCAATGCGGAAGTTACCGGTTTTTGTAAAATTCTGCATGGAAGGGTTAGAATGTCAATTTACCGCATAATATTGGCAACATTGAAATCGAATGCTTCAAAAATAAGGAAAATCGGCTTCATGCGACTTAGATGGCGATTGTGACTTACGTCGCTTGCGACGACGCTAATTCATACGAGTAAATCAAATATAAGTCTCCTGGGTGGATATTTTTTAACTAAAGTACCGAACGAGATAGTAAGTCGACTAATTTTCGTGAGGTATTCATTGCTTTGACAAAAACAAAATATTTGCTTACAGTCGGGCCACCGAGAGAAATCTGATGTGACATTTGCAACCGATACAACTTTGGACTGAAGTACAAAATATCATAAAACTAAATTTTATTAATCTGACATTCACAAATTGAAATAAATATAAATGGATTTGTACACTACAGTTTTAAGATAAAATCAAAAGTTTTTATCAAGAAATACTTTATAAATTGCAAGAAACACCATTTTTTCCGTTCCTTCCCACACTTAGACGAGGTTAGGTCGTGCGACATTTTTATCTTTTTAAACTGTAATATTATCGTTAGGATTTTTAATATCATGTTATTTCATACTAGCGGCCGCCCGCGACTTCGTCCGCGTGGAAAAGTAACTTTTTAACCCCCTTTCGACCCCTTACAACCCCCTTTTCGCAATAAAAAGTAGCCTATGTTCTTTCTCAGGGTCTAGATTATCTGTATACCAAATTTCATTTAAATCCGTTGAGTAGTTTTGGCGTGAAAGAGTAACAGACAGACAGACAGACAGACAGACAGACAGACAGAGTTACTTTCGCATTTATAATATTAGTAAGGATATCACATTAAAAAAATCTGTTGATATTGAACCATTGAAATTAAGACGTGAATCGATTGGATACATTAATTTAATATTTAATTACAAATTTCAGCCACGTTTCATTTTTTAAAACGTTCACGACTTCGAGATCAAATTATTATTATTACCTTATTTTTCATGTTAGAACGATAATTAGCGTAATAAATAAAAAAATAAAAGCAATTAATAACATAATATTCTTTTATATGAATAAAAGTATCAAAAAATAGCAGTAATTTGCTAACCTTGGGTATTAGGTAATATCATTAACAGTCGAAGTACAGTCTATGGCACATCACCATTAACGTCAAATTTCCATCTGTCAAATCAGACTTCTCTCGGTGGCCCGACTGTAATATGTTTCTATTTTAATTAAGTATCATAAATCAGTTAGATAGCGTTCTGTAATACGGAGGAGAGGGGGGGGGGGGGGGGGGGGGGATTAAAAAAAACAATATTTTGTTATTGTCAATTTTTGTCAAATTATTGACACTGCGTGTTTTTAAAAGTACAGTGGCGGACCCATCAAGCTATACTAAACTGTCAAATTTCCTCAATTGATTTCGAACTCAATGTGTAATGATATAAGGTTTATAATCGAATGAAGAAATTTGACAGTTTTGTATAGCTTGATGTGTCCGCCACTGTATTATGTAAAATAAAAATGCATAGTTTTAAACTAGTTTAAAGAAAGCGACTTTTAGGCTAAAAGCTAGTACAATAATAAATAAGCCCTTATAGACTTATAGTATTTATAAAATAAAAAAAAAACAGTAATTTTATACATATTGCCATGACGACAGTAATAATATTTTCATTATAGTGATATTTTAAATTAATTTATATGTATTCTGACCATGAATTCCTGGAATCCTGGATCGATCAGTAGCAGTCGGGTTCGATTACGGGTCGGGCGGGCCAAAATGTATAAGCGAGTTTTCTGTTAATAAAATCTCAGTGTCAGCCCGGAGTCTGAAAGTCGGTCCTGTACCCTCGGAAAGCACGTTAAGCAGTTGGTCCTGCACCCGAGCTCTCTCCGGTGCTGTCATTACTGTAGTCCCATCGGAATATATGGGAAGTGCACCCCCTTATGCATGTGTCCTGATTTCTTGAGTGGTCGTTCAAATTGGCTGCCATTGCCGAAAATCGGTAGGAGTACAATGTATAAATTTTTGTATTGTAGTATTTATTCAACAATATTTTTAATTAAAAATCATTACATGTATTTTAAGTTAATGATTTCAGTAGATCTGATTAGTGCTAAGGTTTGCATAATGTGATTTTTCTATTTATTGAATGTAAATAAATGAAATTGCTATTTTAAATTTCGTATTTTTATTACAAATTGACACTCAGTTGCAGAAACAAACTTTTGGTTAAAACACTAAAACATAGAAATAGAAAATTTTTTTTTACCGGTCATGTCGCTTTAAGGTGACGGGTAGGGTACACTAGCGACGCCAATCGATTTCAATTTTTAGCTACTAAACCAGATCTAGTTTAAACAATTTCGGGGTTACAACCTCTCGGTAAACACTTATACTAAATTGATTCACGCCAAAAGCGGCCACTTTAAGCGTAAATAAATTTTTCGCGTACAAAAACGGACCCAACAGTTGTGCATGCTTATTTAATAAATAGTATAAGTGTTTGCCGAGAGAACAACATACAAAACTTAAAAACTAGGTGTACAGAGATACAATGTACAATTTAGGCGGTCTTATCGCTGGGAGCGATCTCTACCAGACAACCTTCAGGTAAAGGACGTTAGATTGAAGAGAAGAGGGTGGTGCAATCATTTTGATTTTGAACATTGATTAAGTAAATTTATAGTATAAATACATATATCTTAAATAAACACAATAGATAAGAAATATCCGCTCCGCTTCAATGGAAACAGGACGAGCGGGGCAGAGCGAACGGATTTCCATAGAAAACAGCGAGCTGATGCCGGCGGAGAGGAGCGGAGCGGTGCGGAGCGGAGAACAGCGGGGTGGTGAGGCACGGAAAATGTGTATAGTATATCCAGAGCCTTCTCCGCTCCGCTCCAGTGGAAACACTCACCACTTTTCGCCGCTCTTCTCTGCTCCGCTCCGCCCCGCTCCGCTTCAGTGGAAACGCAGCCTTAAGGCGATACCGCGATCTCACTAGCGCCGCCTATCGATTTGTATTAATTGTCACGAATATAGGATATTGTTGCAAAAAATGGGTAATCAGATTCTAAAAAAGAGTATTTGTGATTTTTCAAGATATATCTGGCACAAATGATCCCTCTACAAGTAGTTTAATTTTTGATTTCCACATAAAATGGCCAATTTTAGCAATTATCAAAAATTTGGTTACTTCTAAAGGGATATTTTGAAAGGACTGACCGGATGGCGCAATTGGTAGTGACCCTGCCTCTTACGCCGAAGGTCGTGGGTTCGATCCCCACCCTGGACAAACATTCGTGCGATGAACACTTGTGTTTGTTCAGTGTCTGGGTGTAATATATGTATTTAAGTATATATTTGTGTTCCTCTGTTGTCTGATATCTGTAACACAAGTGCTTAAGCTACTTAGTACGGAATCGGGTCAATGTATGAAATGTTGTGAGAATTATATTATTATTATTATTATTTTGTGTCAGATATACCTTGAAAAGTCACAAATACTTTTTTTTAGTATGTCGTTGCCCATTTTTTGCAACAATATCCTATATTCGTCACAATTAATACAAATCTATAGGCAGCGCTAGTGAGATCGCAGTATCCTTAACCATATTAGAAGCTAATTAATACTATCATCGTAGTAAGACCAGGCGATGCCTTGTAGCGCCCCCTCCCTCTCCTTGTCGTTGGTGGAGGGGGAGGGGGGCGCCGGTGCGGCTTTCAGCAGTTTCAGCACGTACAGGAATTGGGAGAGGAACTTCTTCGTTTTGTTTATCTGAAAGTAAAAAAAAAACACTTAGATCTTTTGTGCCTGTCAACATCATATTTGGATTTCACGGCCGCTTAGCATCAGGTGGAGTGAGGTCATCCTGATTGGCCTTTCTATGAAAGAAACCGGTCAAGTGCGAGTTGAACTCGCCCATGAAGGGTTCCGTAGCAGCAAGTAAGATATATGGAAGGTAAATTGCGGTTTACGGTTTATAACGTATTAAAAAAAACTACTTACTAGATCTAGTCCAAACTAATTTTCGTTGTTAGTTTTATTTATTTTTTTTACATTATAGCGGACAAACGAGCAGACGGCACACCTGATGGAAAGTGATCACCGCCGCCCATGGACATCAGCAACACCTGAGGTATCACATATGCGTTGCCGGCTCTTAAGAAAGGAGTACACCCTTTTCTTGAAGGTCACCAAGTCGTATCTGCTCGGAAACACCACGGATGACAGCTGGTTCCACAGTTTTACTGTGCGTGGTAGGAAATGACGTGAGAAACGCACTGTAGTCGATATAAATCCATCCAGGTGATGTGGATGGTATTTCGCGTTCTGACGTGATGTGCGGTGGTGAAAAATTGCAGCTGGAATAAGGCCGAACAGCTCCTCGGAACATTCCCCATTGTAAATGCGATAGAAGATGCACAGTGATGCTACATCTCTACGCAATGACAGAGGATCAAGTGTGTCGGAAATTGCCTGGTCGTCGACAGTTCTGACCGCCCTTCGCTGGATACGATCCAGAGGAAGAAGCTGATATTTGGGAGCTCCAGCCCAGAGGTGAGAGCAGTATTCCATGTGAGGCCGCACCTGCGCCTTATAGAGCTGCAAGAGATGCCCCGGCATGAAATACCTCCTCCATCCATAATTGAGCACGCCGAGCATCTTGGAAGCCAATTTAACTTTTTCCTCTAGATGGCCGCGGAACTCAACTCTGTCAGATATTTCGACTCCGAGAATTCCAACTCTGTCAGAAAGAGTTAGGGGTGTTGTGTCGAAGTGAGGTGATACGACAAAGGGTGACTTTTTTGCGGTAAACGCGCAAGCTTGAGTCTTTGTGGGGTTAAAGTTAACTAGGTTAAGTCTGCCCCAGTCTGAGACTTTCCCTAATATGGTCTCAATTTCTGACACAAGCTGGTTCCGGTACTCATTGACATTTTCTCGAGAAACATTTGCACAGCCGCTGTATAAGGCATCGCCCGTGCTGTCATCCGCATAGCAATGAATGCCCTTATCGTGGAGCATATCATTGATGTGCAGAAGAAACAGCGTAGGCGATAGAACGCAGCCCTGGGGAACACCAGCATTAACAGCTTTAGTATCAGAGCATGCTCCGTCGACGACGACTTTAATGCTACGTTCTGTCAAAAAGCTGGTGACCCATCTGCACAGTTTTTCCGAGAGCCCGTAGGATGGAAGTTTAGTCAAGAGCCCTTTGTGCCACACCCGATCAAAGGCCTTCGCTATGTCTAAGCTGACCGCCAACGCCTCGCCCTTGCTCTCTATATATAGTTTTTATGATTATATGTATTTTAGTTTTATAATTCATTTATTATAGAAGTTAGAGGGGGGGGGGGGTCTCTTGCGCAAAGTATTGTGTTTAGAAAAAAAATTATGTTAAAAACCTCAACATCATTTTTAAAGGCCTATTCATAGATATCTCACACGTATAGGTTTAATGAAAAAAAATTATGAGTTTCAGTTTCAAGTATGGAGACAATTTGTTTTTATTTTTTCCAATTTTTGTGTAAAAACCGTAATGTGGTTAACAAAATACATCTATTTACTAAGTTTCAATAGTATAGTTCTTAAAGTTTCGGATAAAAGTGGCTGTGACATACGGACGGACGGACAGACTGACAGACATGACGAATCTATAAGGGTTCCGTTTTTTGCCATTTGGCTACGGAACCCTAAAAAGATACGACTGCCGTCTGACCTTCGCACACAACCAGACAAACTGAATCATGGTTACACGTGTCAGAAATTTTCGAATCAGAGCATGGATCTCTATGTGCGTGCGTATTTCTACGAGGACTTAAAAATTGGACCTGCCTTTACAGTTCAAGTTAATCCATATCATGGACTAATTATATAATACAGTATTTGACTATTTTTATTTATTTTTGTAATCAAAAGACCTCTCAATGATAGAAACATCGTTGAAAGAATTACTTGATTCTCATTTAAACTACCTGAGATATCACAACTTAAAAATCACATTATTTTGGGCAAACCGAAAACTACTAAGATGTGACGTCACACGCTAGTATTTTATATGCATTTCATTTGAATTTTCTATGGTAGTTATATCAAATGTTTCGTTTATGTCAATGGTTCTATTATAATAGTTGGTGCAAATTGTATGGGTTATTCAATGGTATAATTATTTTTTATTAATTTCATACTTTTAAAATGGCCTTGCCCAGGAATCTTTGAATGACCAGAAAACCGGCTAGACGTTATATTTTTAATCATCGTCATCGTCAGCCCATTTAAGTCCCCACTGCTGGAGCCTCGGCTCGGGCCTCCCTCAGTCACATGAGGGGTAATTGCCTTACTCACCATGCTTGGCAGACGGGTTGGCGAGGGTTTTGATATAAATGCAGAATTTTCCTTCTCTGGGTGCTGATGATCATGCCAGCAGCTTTACCTTAGTCGCCTTTTACGACACCTCGGTAAGAGTGAGGGTGGCCTATTCTACTCTGCCGGGCAACACTACACGGCCTATATTTTAAATATTTTTTGCTATTGGCAGATATTTACCTATATATTGATAAAATATTTATATTTTGTAAAGTCTCGAGCTTAGTCAAATACCGTATTAGTCTAGGTATGTCCATAATAAGGCAATCCGCCAGTGTTGCCACACTTGATTGTGAGCGTTTTCAAAACTGCTGCTGCGTACTGTTGGACTGAGGTCCAACATCATCCCCATTGGTTGTTTAGTTTGTCAAATTGACATTTTGACAGATCACGTTTAAAAATAACCAATCACATTGTATATGGACCTCAGTCCTATAGTACTCCATCTAGCGGATTTTGCACACTGCGAAAACCCTCATTAATCAAGTAAGTTACACAATAAATATGTTGTAAAATTTAATAAGTTTTCGCTATCAATGTCAGCTTGAATCTATCTGTCTCTATTTTTAAAATTTATTTTGTAGAAAAAGTATTATGTAAATAAAAAATCTTCATTATGTGGTAGCTACTTAATTGCCTTACCTGTTCATAGGCATTTAACAGTCGTCATCACATCCCATAAGTCCTTATTCTTCTCCATCGCATTCATGAAGTCCAAAACCTGCCTCGCTGGTTTTATTTAGATAGCTGACAACGTAGCCCAGTTTATAATATTGGTTGTTTTTGTAATATTCATGAACTTTTCGTATAACTCCCAGCTTGGATTGAAGCTCTTGGGCTGTGTCTTTGGCTAGTGAAATGAGTTTGTTTTTCACTAATTCACTGGTTGTGGGTTGGAAGTCTTCTTGTGCTGTAATAGTTATTTAGTTTTTAATGATAAATATTAAATTAATAGCTATATGACGAGCAGAAAATGTCGGAGTCTCCTTGCGTCAAACCTAGGTCAAAGACAGCCCAAAGCATTGCATGCCTCAAGTGGGCAGGGTCCATTGCAAGGAGAACAGATGGCCGATGGGGCAGAAAGATCCTCGAGTGGAGGCCACGTATAGGAGGTCGAATCCGTGACAGGCCCCCCACAAGGATGGACCGACAATCTGGTGAAGGTCGCGGGAATCCCTTGGATGCGGGCGGCACAGGACCGATCATTGGGGGAGACTTATGTCCAACAGGGCGCGTTTGTCGGCTGAAATGATGATATGGTGATGTCGAGCAGAAAATGAACTTGTTTTGGACTCAAGAAACTCGTCTGCCTATCGAATTAAGGTGACACTGCGACGATACTAGCGAATATTTATATTGATTGTGGCGAATAAGATACTTTTTATAAGTAGGCAATTAAAACTTTAAGGACAATTTTATGAGATGAATTCATTAACAATAATTTTCATAATTGATAAAACTGCCCACTTCCGTAATTAAGCGGTAAATGAATTTGTTTTAAGACAAAAAATTGATCAAGACATTTTAAATAAAAAAGATTTTGTTATTATTCAAGCTTATTTTGCACACCCCATAATTGACACAAACATCTTTAGCGGGATTTGACATAAAGTGACCACTATAAATCTTGTGGCAGCGCCACTGATTCGTAAAAAAGCTCTTAATTCGATAGGTGGCAGACGAGCAAACGCCTAATTTAAACGGACGCAACACCAGTGGACTCCCCTGTACTCATAATCACCACTAAAGCACAAACATAAATAAGATAAGATAAGAAACAATTTATTGACCACAACACATTACACATAGAACAAAACAGAGAAAACAAGGTACAGAGACAAAGAGTTGCGGCCAACAAGGCTCAGCCTCAGCATATGCTGCAACTGCCACATACAGCAGCTGCAGCGCTGATTTTCAGGCTGGACCTTGGGTGACGCCTTTGCATTGAAAAAAATATTTTAAAAGATTGATATGCACTTAACTAAGCACATACCAAGTAAATTATACACTTTCTAGAAAGTGCGAGGTTTGAAACTGAAATGTAGCACAGTGGCGATCACAATAGATCAAACTGGTCGCAGTGTTACTGGTCTGAAAAGGACCTGCATAGCTGCTTTAAATAGTAAAAAAAAACTTATCATCTCAATCTCAACCATATCGACGATGATGTGGCGATACCTCCTATCTAACACATTAACTGACATTAATAATCAACCTTAACACTAATGACATAAGGCAGTAATTTTCACGAACAATCTTGTGAGATAGGAGGTATGGCACAACATATCGTCGATATATAACAAGTACATCGTTTTCTTACCGTTCTCATAATGTAGAAAATTCACACCCAATTGATAATTTTTTGGGCCAGATTTGATTCCTTCTATGTATGCATTTGTGAGTTTATCCGAATCATATTGTTTCGGAAACATATCTTCTGAAAGTTTCTCGAAATCAGGCCGAAATATTTGGTTATTTATATTAATGTGTTTTGGATTAATGGTTGTAAATGGATAAGGAAAATGTGGCTGTTCTTTTATTAAATTTACAGGTATCTCGTCATTGTTTTTAGTGTCAAAATAATACGGATTATAAGTAAAAGAATTGGGATACGGTTTTTCCTTTATTGCTTTTATGGATTTCTGGTCACCGTTTTTAGGATTAAATTTATATGGATTAAAGTTTTCTGGATTATCTTTATCTTGAGCAACATAGTCTGTGTTAATGTTATTTGGTTCTGCATGTTTTGGATTCTCATTATTTGAGTTGACGCTAACATTGTTTTGAATGTATTTTGGATTTTCAGTTGTAAATGGATTAAGATTTGTGTTTTCCTTAACCGGATTTACGCTTTTCTGTTTACTGTTTTTAGAATCAAAAGTATTAATGTCTTTCGCATTCACTTCATCTGGAGAAACATATTCAGTATTGCTTTTAATTGGATCTCTAGATTCTAAAATAGCATTATTTGGGTCGTTTTGATGCACATTTTGTGGAATAACTTTAATTGGATTAACAATTTCTTGCTTAGTGCTATTAGGCATAATATATTTGAGTTTAGCTTTTGGCCTACTATTTACTGAATTAACTTTATTGAAATCTACGTATTTATTTAATAATTGCAAATCCACTTTGCTCGAATTGTCATAATCTTGTTTAATGTTAAATGGGTCTATGAATTCGGGTTTAATTTTTTCCGAAATAAAATGATTCGCATATAATTTATTGGAATCAACATACTGAGGCTTAAAGTAGTCTAGATTCAAATAATTTGGCTTAAAGGTTTTTGGATCGAAGTATTTTAGTTCAACGTCACCTGGGTTAAACATATTTTGGTTAAATTTACTAGGACTATCATATTGTGGCTCCACGTGGTCTGGTGCAAAATTATTTGAATTAAAATTATTTACAGTCATCTGATTAGGATTAACGAATTTATGATTTTTGTTATTTGACTTAAAGTTAATTTTATTAAATTTTTTAGAATAAATATATTGTGGATTTAGTTTATTTGAATTGTAATTATTATTAGAGTTAAGATTATTTACAGTTAATCTATTAGGATTTACGAATTTGGAATTAAAGTTATTATGACTCAATTTATTAAAATGCCCATATTTTGGATTTACTTTATCTGGATTTATATAATTTGAAATATCGTATAATAGATTTTCATTGGTTGGATTAAAATTATTACGGTTTTCATTTTTAGGCATTTCAACCTTTTTTGGGTCAGTGTTTGAAGAGTCTTCTTCAACAGGTCTTGAAGCAAAAGTAAAGAAATTTTGTTCTTCTGAATCTAGGAACTTTGCTGGTTCATTATCGTTGTTTCTCCAAAGTGACGGCTTCTTTTTATCAGTATATCTTGGGTAGACATATTCGTGGTGAGGGTACGGCGGTGGAGAGTCACCCGTCCATATGATCTCACTAACGACAGATTCTGCTGCTCGTATTTTGACAAATGAGAGTGTTATATCTGTTGAGGATGGAAAAATTATAAGACAGTTAGCTCCCAATGTTCAAACAAAATTTTCTTTTTTTTTATGTGTTATAGGCCGTAAAATGTAGCTTGATTTTTTTTTCTCACAACATCTCATACGTTGACCTGATTCCGTACTAAGTAGCTTAAGCACTTGTGTTACAGATATCAGACAACGGAGGAACACAAATAGATATATACTTAAATACATATATTACACCCAGACACTGAACAAACACAAGTGTTCATCGCACGAATGTTTGTCCAGGGTGGGGATCGAACCCACGACCTTTGGCGTAAAAGGCAGGGTCACTACCAATTGCGCCATCCGGTCGGTCTAGATCAGTGTGACCTACCGGTCAGCCATCTAGATTAGATTAGAATGATACCTATTGGAGTCACAGAAAAATGATCTTTATTTCTAAACTTAGTGATAAAAATCAATGTAAAAAAAATTAGGTAAATGATAAACCTCATCTTTATTGAATTAAAGGTCAAGTGACATCTGTCAAATCAATCTATATTTAATTTACGGAGTATAGGTGGTAGGCAGAGTGGGCCTCCGGTACCCTCACTCGATCGCCGAAACTCAATCTAGGCGCCTGCTTCGAGCCAAGCGAAGCGTGGCTCTCCCCCCAAACCATCACACCACGAAATTAATCCGTTAAAAATAAAAAAAAAACTTACATAATATGCACAAAGGAAACATTCCACTTGCTCCTTTCATTATAAATACATAAAGTCTATGAAGTTTAAGTGAAAAAAGTTAAAATATCTACATATCAACCGAGACTAAACGAATTAATAAATGTTAGGTGTTTCGATAAATTGTACAAGCATCACAACGTTTGTAATTAAGATATTGTGCTCTGTTACTTGTGTACAGTTATTAATATTCTCGGGGAGTATACTACGTGTAAAGTGTAAAAGGATTTATAATGGGATTTCTGCTTCTTCAAGAGAGAGCGTTGGCCGTGTGGTCCCCGGCAGAGTAGAATAGGCCACCCTCACTCTTACCGAGGTGTCGTAAAAGGCGACTAAGGTAAAGCTGCTGGCATAATCATTAGCGATCTGTCCGATTTCGCGGAAGTTCATGGACGGCGTTGATTACTTTTCATAAGGTGACTCGCTTGCTTGTTTCATCTCTAGCATAAAAAATGCGTTTAGTTTGTCCAATGCTCAAACTACCACAACCGCAGTTAACTTTGTGGCCACCACACTTTTCTAACAAAATCATTTATTTGCAATTAATTAAGCATAGGCAATGGAGATTGTTATGGGGGGGATTGTTGGTACCTCACTGTGTCTTGGCCCGAGCGATCGGGTGCATGACGAATACCTTAACGTGGTTTCCAAGTAACGAAACAAAACGTTATGAAAAGTATGTCTAATTTTATCATTTTGTGTACCTTTGTGCATGATGATCCTTGTTGCACCTCGATTTGCCGCCATCATGGCCCGGTACTTAAACCAGTAATCCCAAGGTAAGAATAATATTTTATAAAAATAAGAGGACAACCCTATACGGTAGGTAGATAACTTTCTGTCCAAAATGGCGGAGTGTCGATACTGCTTTAGCGTATTTATCTACTATGCCACAGATCACTATATATGTAGCAAGGTCCAGACGGAACTCTTGTCCATGGCATACGCCAATTTTAAAATAAATTCTTTTTTCAAAATAAAGTCTTTTTTAAAATCCTAATCTCGGGGCCCCGTCTAACATTGGTGGCAGCGGTGGCAGCGGTGGTATGCGAAGGAGTCGCCGGTACGTCTCCTAATCCCTGGAAATCCGGCGCGTGTTCAAGTGTACAAACTCTACCCCGTCTGTATGTGACAAACTCTGCTGTGCTATAACGAGCCCAAGACTGGCTCGCCCGCTGTCCCCGTGGTGCCCGCTGTCCCCGTGGTGCCCGCTGTTCTCGTTATGCCCGCTGTCCCCGTGGTGCCCGCTGTTCTCGTGGTGCCCGCTGTCCCCGTGTTGCCCGCTGTCCCCGTGGTGCCCGCTGTCCCCGTGGTGCCCGTTGTTCTCGTTGTGCCCGCTGTCCCCGTGGTGCCCGCTGTTCTCGTGGTGCCCGCTGTACCCGTGGTGCCCGCTGTCCCCGTGATGCTCGCTGTCCCCGTGGTCCCCGCTGCTCTCGTTGTGCCCGCTGTCCCCGTGGTGCCCGCTGTCCCCGTGGTGCCCGCTGTCCCCGTGGTGCCCGCTGTCCCCGTGGTGCCCGCTGTTATCGTGGTGCCCGCAGTCCCCGTGGTGCCCGCTGTCCCCGTGGTGCCCGCTGTTCTCGTGGTGCCCGCTGTTCTCGTGGTGCCCGCTATCCCCGTGGTGCCCGCTGTTCCCGTGGTGCCCGCTGTATGGTAGCTCAGTGGTTTAGAACGCGCCTCCCAAACGGGGGGTTGTGGTTCGAATCCAAGCATGAACCTTAAGACTTTTCTAATCTATGTGAGGTTGAGGAGAATATAATAAAACAAAATTCAACTTCAAATGTTGTAATTATAAAAAAATATATGATTAAAATTAAAATGTACACAAACAGAACACGTCATTTAAACCCTAAGGATTTGTATTAGAAGATTGAAAATCATTAGTTGCCAAAAGCTAGCTAAATAGTAGGATGAGGAGGAGATTTACATTTATTAATACACAAATCTCTTCATTTGGAACATTACATCAAAAAACGAAGAAATTAGGCAGAAAATTTGGAAAAAAATTTTTTTTTTGGTAACCCTAAGGTTTTTCAGGAAACTGATAAGAAAAAATATGTAACGTTTCCTTGTGATCCATTATTTATAGTACAACCTGTACATCCATTTAAGGTGACGGTATAAGTTTGACCTGTACTGCACAAAATTAAATACATCCTTAAGCTTAATCATTACCATAATCACTTAAATTACATTTAATACAAAAAGCTTGTTCCTAACTACACAGGCACTCTAAATGTGTTCTTCCTCGGGCCCTCCCCGTGCGTACGCGACGGCGCTGTTCTCAGCGATTTCTTCTTCCTCGTCGAATTCAACCTCTTCATCATCTACGTGGGCTTCCTGGAAACCAAATGATTTTTTAGGAACAGAATCAAAACCACCAACGAACGAATTTGCAAATTAGCGTTAAGGTGACGGGTAGGGCACACTAGCGACGTCAATCGATTTTAATTATTAGCTAATAAACCGGATCGATTTGAAACGATTTCAGGACTAGATTACAACCTCTTGGCAAGCACTTAAACTGTTTATTAAATAACCATGCACAAATGTTGGGTCCGTTTTTATACACGAAAAATTTATTCACGCCAAAAGTGGCAAATTTTAGCGTAAATAAATTTTTCGCGTACGCGTTGGACCCAACATTTTTTCATGGTTATTTAATAAATAGTATAAGTGTTTGCCGAGGAATTGTTTAAAATAGATCCGGTTTAGTTGCTGAAAAATAAAATTGATTGGCGTCGCTAGTGTGCCCTACCCGTCACCTTAAGTAAATTTAGCAGGCAGAAACCTAGGTCGCTTTATTCATTGTAACATTATGACCAATATTATTTATTTATTATAGGTACACTAACAGATTTCTGTCATACATGCAAATTGACCACACGGCGTATCGCCGTGTGGACCCCGGCAGAGTAGAATAGGCCACCCTCACTCTTACCGAGGTGTCGTAAAAGGCGACTAAGGTAAAGCTGCTGGCATGATCATCAGCACACAGAGAAGGAAAACTCTGCATTTATATCAAAACCCTCGCCAACCAGTCTGCCAAGCGTGGTGAGTATGGCAATTACCCCTCATGTGATTGATTGCCCGTGCCCCAGCAGTGGGGACTTAAATGGGCTGATGATGCTGATGCAAAATGTTCATAATTTAATACAGTGTTATCTAGACGGTATCCTACGAATGGTGTACACAACATGTTTAACAAATAAGACGTAAATGAAAATTGTGGGATTAAAAAAAAACAAATATGATGAGGCGTTTACAAAAATAACAGTAATAAATTATTTTTCATCCTTATGAATATATATTACAGGACTTACAAAAACCTTAAATATATTAGAAGGATTGCACCCTCCTCTATTGGGTTGTTGGGGTGCTCTGGGTTCGACCCCGGATCGGGCCGGGGATCGAACCCGGGACCCCAAGCGCAGCCGCCGCTTGAAGTGCATAATAACCACTGCGCCAACGAGACAGGCAGAATATTTTTAATAGGAGAGGGTGGTACGCCTGAAGGATGCCTGTTAGCGATCGCTTTCAGCGATATGGTCGCCTAAATTGTACACTAAATATGAGTTATATGTATATGTACTTATACTTCATCATCATCCCATTTAAGTCCCCACTGCTGGGGCACGGGCCTCCCTCAAACACATGAGGGGTAATTGCCATACTCACCACGCTTGGCAGACGGGTTGGCGAGGGTTTTGATATAAATGCAGTTTCCCTTCTCTGGGTGCTGATGATCATGCCAGCAGCTTTACCTTAGTCGCCTTTTACGACACCTCGGTAAGAGTGAGGGTGGCCTATTCTACTCTGCCGGGACCACACGGCGTACCTATACTTACCTAGCTTTTAAGTTTGTTTATTTTGAAGAAAAAGTAGCATATCTATCTACCTGGATCAATATGGATTATAGCCCAAGCTACCCTACCGCTCCGAATAAACGGCGGGACAGGAATTGACACGTTGAGACTTAGGTTGGAAGCTGTACCTCAAGGGTCAATCTTAGGATCGTGAAGTAGTACCCAAGTTTTAATATTAGGACTACCGGGTGTATCTGTGAACATGTACATCCCTTTAACCACGTGTTCTACCAACCATTCTGAACAACATTTTTTCAAAAACTTTTCGAAATTCATTGAATTTTTTTCAACTCCCCATACAAAATGAAAAGTTGAAATTTTTTATATGCGAATTTCCAAAAGTGATAGAACAAATAAATAAATAATAATAAATATTTCACAACATCACATACATTGATCTGACTCCGAGATAGGTAGCTCAAGCACTTGTGTTACGGATATCAGAATCAACAGTGGGATTACAAATATATACATATAATACTTTTTTTTTGTAAATCATCATCATCATTTCAGCCAATAGACGTCCACTGCTGGACATAGGCCTCCCCCAATGTTCTCCACACAGAGCGGTCCTGTGCCTCTCGCATCCAATGGATTCCCGCGATCTTAACCAGATCGTCGGTCCACCTTAAAGGGCTATGCTCGGGGTCTCCCTGCGTGATCGTATCAGAAATGATGAGATCCGTAGGAGAACTAAGGTCACAGACGTAGCCCAAAGAATTGCATTCCTCAAGTGGCAATGGGCAGGGCACATAGCGAGGAGAACAGACGGCCGTTGGTGCGGAAAGGTCCTCGAGTGGAGGCCACGTACAGGAAGTCGCAGCCGTGGCAGGCCTTTCGTAAATACATACTTATAATACATAGATAATTCCCAGACCAATACAAACAGATATGTTCATGCACACAAATGTTTGCACTGTGCGGGGATCGAACCCGCAACCCTTGCAACAGAGGCAGCGTTCACTACCACTGTTCCAAACGGGTCGTCAAACCAATGTTGTTTACAATGGTTAGTCGAACACGTGGTTAAAGGGATGTAAATGTTCACAGCTTAGAATTAGGTTATTATTTTAAGGTTCACAGATACACCCTGTATTTTAGCAGTTGTCGTCATACCTGGTACTGCTGGTACTCGGAGATGAGGTCGCCCATGTTGCTGGCCGCTTCCGTGAACTCCATCTCGTCCATGCCCTCGCCCGTGTACCAGTGGAGGAACGCCTGGCGAAACCAACAGTTTTGTTAATGCTCCGAATTTTTTTTTTAACCCCCGACGCAAAAACGACGGGGTGTTATAAGTTTGACGTATCTGTGTGTGTGTGTGTGTGTGTCTGTGTGTCTGTCTATGGCATCGTAGCTCCCGAACAAATGAACCGATTTTTTGTTTTTTTTTGTGTTCTTAGCTATGTTGAATAAAAATCGATCCAAGATGGCCGCCGTCACAAAGATTTGGTTTTTATGTTTTAACACAACTCCCACAATACGGGTATCATATAAAAGGGCTTGAGTAGCAGAATACTTATATTAATTGTGAAAAATTTCAAATCCAAGATGGCCGCCGTCAGAAAATGACGAATAACGTATTTGTTGTTCCAAAAGCCTCAATATAGGTATCAAATGAAAGAGCTTTAGTTGTGCCAGGGGTTTTTTAAATTTTCAATTTTTATATAGAAAGGCCAATCAGGATGACCTCACTCCGCCTGATGGTAAGCGGCCGTGAAATCCAAATATGACAACAGTTTTGTTTTTGTTCCGAATATGGGAGACCGTGGGAGAGCTATGCTTCGGCATGAAAGGGCCGGCTCGACCGGAGTGATACCACGGCCTCACAGAAAACCGGCGTAAAGCAGCACTGTGCTGTGATTCGCTGAGTAAGTGAGGGTACCGGAGACCCGATCTGGGGGGAAAGGGAGTTTAAAGGTTGGCAGCGCACTTGTGACTCCACTGTTCATGCGAGTGTTCGCGGGCGGCGGCAATCGCTTACCGTGATCCGTCTGCTCGTCTGCCACCTCATCATCATCAGCCCATTTGAGTCCCCACTGCTGGGGCACGGGCCTCCCTCAATCACATGAGGGGTAATTGCCATACTCACCACGCTTGGCAGACGGGTTGGCGAGGGTTTTGATATAAATGCAGAGTTTTCCTTCTCTGGGTGCTGATGATCATGCCAGCAGCTTTACCTTAGTCGCCTTTTACGACACCTCGGTAAGAGTGAGTGTGGCCTATTCTACTCTGCCGGGGACCACACGGCGGTAACACATTAATAACACGTAACAGTTTTGTTATTGTTCCGAATATAACATATAAAAACGGATTTGTGAAAATTCTCTGATCGGTGTTCCCTGATCGCTATGATATGTCCTTTTTTAAACCAGGTTCCATAAGAGTTCTTCTTTCACGGTAGGCAGTGGCATGACTGTGCTCCGGCATTGTTGATGTCTATGAGCGGCGCGCGGGGGTTACCGCTTACCATCAGATGGGCCGCAAGCTCGTCTGCGTATTATAAGCAATAAAAAAATCGGTACATTGTAGCCGATGTACCGATTTTATAGGATGTGGGTGGGCAGATTAAATAACATCGATTATTGTCTCCAACTCGACCTTAGCTATATTTTCCTAGTTCGTCGTCACATTTGCGTGACGCAAAGTACTCCTAGCGCCATCTCTTGGCGCGTTCGGGAACTATCTTCTAAACCCTACCGCCACCTCTTGGCGCGTCTATGAAACGATATCACACTTACCCGTCTCCTAAACATGGCGGTGAACTGTTCGCTGATCCGCTTGAAGATCTCCTGGATGGCGGTGGAGTTGCCGATGAACGTGGCGGACATCTTGAGCCCGCGGGGGGGCACGTCGCACACGGCCACCTTAAGGTTGTGGGGGATCCATTCTACGAAGTAGCTGAGGACGAAGGTTCAGCATCATATTATTATTGTGTATGTCAGTTGTTCCATAACCACGGGCAATTGTGCGGCGCCGCATCGCGTCGCTGATGCACCGCACGCGCGGGAGCCCCAACACCATCCTGAGCGTGCTCAGCCAGAAGCCGGACAGCCCCGAGCTGCGGCACTGGGCCCAAGTGCATGTACGCTTCGCTCGGCAGATACCTAAATTAATTGGTTGTGGTTCTACTAACATAATTTTTAAGTATTTTTGTATACTAATAATATTATGGGCGAAGCCTGAAATAAATGTTTTTTTTTTATTTTAATTATGTCCCGGACTTTTGGAAGGCGGGCGTGGGGCCGAAGCCCACACGTAGAGGCCCGTTCAATTGTCAGTTTTAATATAATGTGATGTGACACCAGCCGGCAACTATCCCAGTATTATTTGTTATTTGACATTCATAAATGTTCTGTATGGACTTAAATTGAATAAAGACATTTTTGATTTTGATTATTATAGTGCTCATGTGTGTGCGCAAACACAGTGCACTCTCTTTTCCCTGGCCCTCATATTCTGATGGGACTCTAGTGTGACACTCGGGCGCAGGACCAACGGCTTAACGTGCTTTCCGAGGACCGGGGCATAGAATAATAACAAGACTAGAAACCTAGTCTGCGCCCACTATTGAAGCGACTCAAATGGAGCCGTACGGCTCCAAACGCCCGGACCGCTCCGCAGTCATCAATGTCAATGCCTGTCAAACGCATCTCGCGAAAATTAATTTACTATGACGATTTGTGCGGTTAAATTTGGTCAAAATGATTCGGATAAGCATAAGAAGTGTAATAACATCACTTTTCACGTGAAAGCCTTCAATATTTCATAGTATGTTGTGTTTTATAAGCTAAAAATACAAACGATTTATTAAAATGCTCAGTGTTACCAGAAATGAAAAAAAAAATTTTTCCCCATTTCAACTTTATTGTAAGATTTGATTGCTCAGACTGATTAATTTAATCAGTAGCTACTGATTTTTACAGTTGAAGCAGTGTATCTACTGACTGTTTGGCTGCGTGAGTCCGGGTACCGGAATTTTTATATGTTAATTATTCATTATTGTATGGTCAAAGCATCACAAATATCAAAACATAATTTGCCAACTATTTTTTTAATCACAGTTAGGCAGATACTTCTAAGCGTTGTTCTCTGCCACAATAGATCATCTACTACTGGTCGCAGTGGCTATGAGACGCAGGGCTCATCCCATTTCTATCAAAAAAATTAAAAAGCGTTGTTCTAGGTACAATTGAAACAGTAAAGTTAATACAATAACCATTTCCCATGTTATAGGGAAATATGTTGTGACTGGTAACATTAATTAGGATTTTTATGTTGATACTACGTACATAGTACCAACTTGAAAATCCAAATTTGTGCTTCAAATTTGAGGTGACAGCAGTAAGGAAACTATCCTTCTAGTCTTGTTATTATTCTAAGGACCGGGGGGTACAAGACCGCCAACTTCCAGACTCCGGGCTGACGCTGAGAATTTCTTAACAGAAAAACTCAGGTATAAATTTTGGCCCGATCCGGCTGGGCTGGCCGGCTGGGACTGTATATGAACTTAAAGGATGCTAATAAAAATTGCTGATATTAGCAAAGCCATGTATTTTCGTTCAACCGACATAAGACATCTAGACACAAAGAAAACAAAACAATAATATATCAAAATTAGTTAAAAAAAGTATAAAATCATAAACAATACAAAAGAGGCTGGTTCAGCCGTCGATCCTTAACATACGCCATCTTGCGGAATTTTCACACGCGCCATTACGTCGAGATGATGTTAAGGCATATGGCATTTCGCGTCCGTTGGCAATGCCATACTGGCCCGGATCTCAAATTAAAAGGTCAAAAGAATAAGTGAGGACGCTGGAGACCTAATCCGGGGAAGAAGGGTTTTAAGGGTAGGCAGCGCAATTGTGACTTCACTGTGGGAGAGTTACGATTCGGCACGAATAGGCTGGCTCGACTGGGGCGGGATACCACGGCCTCACAGACAATCGGCGTTAAGTGGCGTCTGTGCTGTGTTTCGAGCAAGTGATGGGGCCCAATTTGGCGGCAAGGGTTGGCAGCGCACTTGTGACTCCACGTGCCGGGAGAGGGGATAGGGACAGCCGGGAGAACTGAGCCGTCCCCATCGGGCAGCAGAGGGAGCCTGTTCAATGCTGGTGCTGGTGCCCCCATACCACGCACCAGCGAGCTAACTCCGTGGAGAGGGGGGTGTTCGAATCCTACCGAACATTAACTATTTTTAACAATAAATAAATAAAGCTGCACTATAAACCTTGGAAACTGTGGTTTTGTTATTATTAAAATAAATCTCCTGATAGATAGGCCTCCCATCACACGCCGTAAGTACCTATATTGCATATACAGTCCACATCACACACAAGAAGCTAGAATAACACCACGAAGGTACACATAAGTAGAGCATAGAATCTTAGAGGCAGCCCCTAGATTCCTGCAGGAGGAGAAGCAGATTTCTACAGAGGGAGACGCGCATCTGCTCGGCGTCTCCTCCCCTCCCAGATCTCGCTCTCGCTCGCGCTCCGCCGTCTCTTTTATACTATCCTAGCCCAAGCGTTAGACTGTAACAGCACACTAACCTGGAGTTCTTGTTCTGTATGGCCAGGATCTGATCGTCCACCTCGCGCATGGACATGTGGCCGCGGAACATGGTGGCCACGGTGAGGTACCGCCCGCGGCGAGGGTCCGCCGCCGTCATCATGTTGCCTGGATTGAACATCTGGAGACACGATGAAGGAGATAAGGAGACGTCGAACAGATGCGCGTATCTCTACCATCATCATCATCATCACCAGACCATTTAAGTCCCCACTGCTGGGGCACGGGCCTCCCTTAATCACAGGGGTAATTGCCATACTCACCACGCTTGGCAGACGGGTTGGCGAGGGTTTTGATATAAATGCAGAGTTTTCCTTCTCTGGGTGCTGATGATCATGCCAGCAGCTTTACCTTAGTCGCCTTTTACGACACCTCGGTAAGAGTGAGGGTGGCCTATTCTACTCTGCCGGGGACCACACGGCGCCAAACAGATGCGCGTATCTCTACCATACATCCTACCATACAGACACGAAGAAGAAGAGCAGTAAACATTGAAGTAACTAAATGTAGAACCAAATTCTGACTGACCGGATGGCGCAATTGGTAGTGACCCTGCCTCTTACGCCAAAGGTCGTGGGTTCGATCCCCACCCTGGACAAACATTCGTGCGATGAACACTTGGGTTTGTTCAGTGTCTGGGTGTAATATATATGTATTTAAGTATATATTTGTGTTCCTCTGTTGTCTGATATCTGTAACACAAGTGCTTAAGCTACTAAATATGGAATCAGGTCAAGTCAACGTATGAGATGTTGTGAGCATTATTATATTAAATTCGCTCACATGCAGTACAAGATAAAATCCTCAGTCTTACATAATAAAGTAAATAAAGAAATAAGTATATATATATACGACAGAAACTTATTTAAGTGTAAAAAACTGATTACTGTTTGGCTTAAAACTAAAAATTATATAGAGACGAAGGAGCTACTAAAGTAGAAAAAAAAAGTTAACTTAAAACATATACGAAGACGAGCACACACGCTCACTTGCACCCACAAACACACAAACAAATACACACACATACAAACATACACACACATACACACACCTACATACAATCATATATTAGCATTACCATCGTCACATATACAGACATTACTATAATTTCGTTTAAATGTTAAAATACTAGCTTATATGGAAGTGCGGAGACTTCAAACACAGGTTCTTGCTTAAAAGAAGTCTCCAATCACAAATCATTGTATCCAAGTTTTGATGAATAAAAACTTTTTTTTTTATTTATCCCTCCTCTCCGCAAAGAGTGCCCTCGGCGCGTGCATTGCGCAGGCTCCATCCGCAGACTGATAGGGACGGCGCTGTTTTCCCGGCCGTCCCTACCCCCTCTCCCGGCCAAGCTGGGGGAGGAACCGCCTAGCCCGCCGTGTAGACGGGCACAGCCCGGGGAGGGTCATGGCGGCAGGGTGCGCCATTTCGAACCCGTGACTCCCCCCCACTAAGAACGATGAGGGAAAACCGTCAGTATAGGTATATGCCTCTCGCCGGCTTCTTGTTAGGAGAAGCCACAGCCAGAGGAGAGACCGACATAACCCTCCTGCCCCCCAGCTGGAGGGTCAAAAGGCGGGGACTTCGGCATGTGACACATACAACGACATACTCTATTAGGCGATGGTAGCTCAGTGGAGAACGCGCCTTCCATATGGGGGACATGAGGAAACCAGTACGTTTCGGATAGTTTTCGAAACGTAGAACCATAGTTCAATAGGGTATTTGACTAAGCTCGAGATTTTACAAAATATAAATATTTTATCAAAATTGAGTGCCATTAGTAAAAAATCACAATTAAAAATATATCGTCTAGCCGGTTTTATGGTCATTCAAAGATTCACGGGCAAGTCCATTTTAAAAGTATGAAATTATTAAAAAATAATTATACCATTGAATAACCCATACAATTTGCACCAACTATCATAATAGAACCATTGACATAAACGAAACATTTTATATAGCTACCATACAAAATTCAAATGAAATGCATACCAAATACTTAAGGTGTGACGTCACATCTTAGTAGCCATTTTTATGGAGCGTTTTGGGTTTACCCAAAATAATGTGATTTTAAAGTTGTGATATCTCAGGTAGCTTATAATTCTCACAACATCTCATACATTGACCTAATTCCGTACTAAGTAGCATAAACACTTGTGTTACAGATATCAGACAACAGAGGAACACAAATATATACTTAAATACATATATTACACCCAGACACCGTACAAACACAAGTGGTCATCGCACGAATGTTTGTCCACGGTGGGGATCGAACCCACGACCTTTGGCGTAAGAGTTTAAATAAGAATCAAGTAATTCTTTCAACGATGTTTCTATCATTGAGAGGTCTTTTGATTACAAAAAAAAAAGTCAATTACCGAATTGGTCTGGTTCCCTTGCCGGCCTTGATCGGTTGGAGGATATGTTATAAATATTATTATAACTATGTCAAAAAGAAACACTGTGTGTTGTTTTTTACCTGACTCATCAGCTCGGAGACGTTCTGTGGCCTGTAGTTGAAGGAATTTCTAGCTGTGAGGGGAGCGAAACCTGGAGAGGAAAACATAATATGTAGACAAGTACACCTACTTACTTAAGTAGTTACATACGATCAAATATCAAATAATTTATTCGCTATAAACAGGGTGGTTACATAAAGTAGGTGTTAAACAGAAAATATTATCGTACTTATGCCTATTTAGCCTTATTTTAAGACATGCGAATAGTTAATCATAGTGATTAATAATTTAAGAAATATAAATTTAAACTGGTAATTTCAAACTATATACAGACTATTTTTCTTAATACTAGAGAATGTGTAGGCATTGGAATTTTATGTATCGGTTACAGTTAGGATTTTTTACTGTTATAAGTAAGAAACTCATCAACTGAATAAAACGACTGTTCTAATAACCAATGGCGCAAAAAAGTTTTAAATTTATTAGTAGGGAGCATTTTTATTCTGTCAGGGATTTTATTAAATATCTTAATGCACATGCTATAACAATTTTTTAAAAAACGAGTTGTGTTGGGGCGATATTGACAGCCTAATTGTTTGCGTGCAAACACTTCTTTCGGTTTTGTTCTTGGCTAGTAGGAAAAAGTCGTTTAGGATCTCATCATGGAGTATAACTAAGCAACCTACTTTCGACAAAGTTCGTCGCAGGAGGTACGAGAAACAAAAATGTGTATTATATCATCATCATCCATTAAATAAATCCGAATTTTTCGGACATAGCACGAGTTTGTGATCACCAATTCGCATTTGGCATGCGTGGTGATTAAGCCTAATCCCGTCATATTATAGTCTATCTACTTTCAGTGCCGTAGCTAGGGGTGGGCGACGTGGCCCACGGCCTCGCGTTCAAGGGGGCCTCGCGAAGTACTAAAATATTTTTTTACGAGGCCCACGTCTACAGTTCACTTTGCCACGCTACGCCACTGTCTACTCTTTACGTAAATGTTGTGAAGATCAAAGTAATCATCGTCATCGTCATCGTCAGCCCATTTAAGTCCCCACTGCTGGGGCACGGGCCTCCCTCAATCACATAAGGGGTAATTGCCATACTCACCACGCTTGGCAGACGGGTTGGCGAGGGTTTTGATATAAATGCAGAGTTTTCCTTCTCTGGGTGCTGATGATCATGCCAGCAGATTTACCTGCCAAGCGTGGTGAGTATGGCAATTACCCCTCATGTGATTGAGGAAGGCCCGTGCCCCAGCAGTGGGGATTTAAATGGGCTGACGATTAACTAGTCTGCCGAACTAATGAGGCGGAATTCCACTATTTTATTTCCCAAAGTTTCTACTAAAATCGATTGCAACTAAAACAACTGACCAGGCATGAAGAAGTGCAGGCGAGGGAAGGGCACCATATTGACGGCCAGCTTCCGCAGGTCCGCGTTCAGCTGCCCCGGGAACCGCAGGCACGTCGTCACGCCAGACATCGTCATCTGAGGATGAAGACATTAAAATAGTTGTTTACAGGTTTTTTCTAAGTACCTTATTTTTGAGTTTCCGATATTTCGGCACTGTTCCAAGCTCCATAGTTACGGAGTAGAAATTTTTCTACCCTCCTTCGCAGTCTTTTACTACGCGCACCTGCGGGACCCTGTTCACTAACTCACTATTTTCTCGCACCTGTTCTCGACACACAACACTCACAGTATCTGGGCGCAATTAAAGTATTAAGATCGAAGACAATTAAAATCGAACGTATGGTAGGTGCTTAGATAGATAATTCGCTAAACGGTGTCGTTTCCGTCCTGTTGGTCGTCACAGATCAGTCCTGCGCCGCCCGCATTCAATGGATTCCCGTGACCTTCACCAGATCGTCGGTCCTTTTGGGGGTCTCCCCACGGCTGCGACTTCCTATACGCGGCCTCCACTCGAGGACCTTTCTGCACCAACGGCCGTCTGTTCTGCTCGCTATGTGCCCTGCCCATTGCCACTCGAGGCATGCAATCCTTTGAGCTATGTCTGTGACCTTAGCTCTCCTTCGGTTCTCATCATTTCTGACACGATCACGGAAGGAGACTCCGAGCATAGGCAGAGGCCTATGCTCGGAGTTTCCATGAGCCATAAACGGAAAGCCATTGCACTCTGGGTAAGCCTCCTTAGGCGGCCCATTGTAAGCGCCTTCTTAATTGACTTTCTTTTTTTTATAGTGACACAGTATATTGGCTCTCCTCAGCCTGTTGGTAAGCAAGAGGAGAGCCCACGTTGCAATTAAAACGGAAGCGAAGTCAAGACTCACGGATATGAGATGGTTGAGGTCCCCGTAGCTGGGGCTGGACAGCCTCAGGGTCCGGAAGCAGATGTTGTACAGAGCCTCGTTGTCGATGCAGAACGACATGTCGGTGTTCTCCACGAGCTGGTGCACGGAGAGGGTGGCGTTGTACGGCTCCAGGACCACCTCGCTGACCTGAGGAGATGCAGAGATAATAATAATTTATTAATATTTCACATACATTCATCTGCCTCCGAGACAAGGGCGGATCCAGGCGGCAGGGCATGGGGTCATGAAATTTCTTGTTTCCGTGAATGTGAGTAGGTCTAATCCAATTGGTAGCAAACACATTTATTATAGCTTTTTTGCCATAATTAGTCCATTCAATAAATCGATAAAGTGGTTTCTAGAACTCATTTTTTTGCCTGAAACACAGGGCATCCTAGTTCAGACAAAAAAATATCATGCTTGTAATAGATACAAGTTATTTTCATTAAACATTAATTAATTAATTTATTTAACAAATGGAAGTGGCAAGTGACACCATTACCAGAATCTTCTCGGGACTTTTCCAAGAACTTACTAAGCATTCCGACCCACAACCGACATCTCATCCCCCTTCCCCTAGGTGTGCAATAGGAACGTCATGGCGTGCTTTGATTGGAGGCCACGATCCTGGAGGGCACTAAGCTGAAGGTGCTCATGATGCGACCGGGGTACTCCTCGTCCATCTTGCAAGCCAGAGCCCGTACGTCAGATGGAGCCTTGGGGGGTATATTACCTTAGGGGAGGTAATATACCCCCAAAGGCTACGTAACATAATGAGGTCGGGGTTACTCCTCGCGGACGTTGCATGCTGAAGCCTTGTGCGTTAGCTAGGACCCTGAGGGGTATATTACCTTAGGGGAGGGCACTACTCCTTGCGGATCTTGCATGGTGGAGCCCGTGTGTGAGCCGGAGCCTTGGGGGGGTTACCCTAAGGTAACCCCTAAGGGAGGGCATCACCATGGACGGCCTCTCTCCTGGTGGAGAGGTATGGCCGTCCCAACCTCGCGGCGCTTGCCCCGGTCTTGGACCTGTGGCTCGAGCGCCCACATGGGTTTTTGTCCTTCCGGATGGTGCAGGTACTTACCGGGCATGGTTGCTTCGGTAACTACCTGCACCGTATTCAGCGGGAGGATACTCCTTCGTGCCACAAGTGCGGCGCTGCGGAGGACTCGGCGCACCACACGTTGATGGTGTGCCCGTCGTTCGACCAACAGCGGTTCGCACTGGTCGCGGAGGTCGGACATGACCTCGCTTTGCCCAGCATAGTTGCAGCTATGCTGGATGATGAGAGGGCCTGGTCGGCCTTCGCCCACTTCTGCGAAGAAATGGTGGCGCGGAAGTAGGCGGCGGAGCGGGAGCGCGAGACTAACCCACTCGCAGGCCCGCTTGGAGTAAGGAGAGGACGAGTTCGGCGGAGAACTCTTCGTCCTCTCCGTGGAGGTGGCCAGCCGGCAACAGAGACAGGGGTCCTTGTGCCGGCACTGTCATTGGCACCTCCACCGCTCGTTGGGGACGGCTCAGCTCCTCCGGCTGTCCCTCCTCCTAGCCTGAGGAGGGGCTTGGCCGCACACCCCGTGTAGGGGGTTACCTTACCATCACGCTGAAGGAGTTCATTATGCAATCAGGGTACTCCTCGCGGATCTTGCATGGCGCAGCCCGTGTGTCAGCCGGAGCCCTAGGGAGTTAGTTACCTTAGGGGATGGCACCACGCTGAAGGTGTTCATGATGCGGTCGGGGTACTCCTCGCGGATCTTGCTCAGCAGCAGCGTGCCCATGCCGGAGCCCGTGCCGCCTCCCAGCGAGTGCGTCAGCTGGAACCCTGAGGAGACCAGGTTTGAGAGAACCGGGGCAATTGACATTGGCAAGTTACACGCTAAAGGGGAGAGGAAGTCAAGAAGAAGTTTGTTTTATATACTGGTAGAAGACGTAAAGAGATCGCCTGGTAGCCCCGAACACCAGTAGAGTCACTGATATTGGGGGTTCACTGCCGATCTTTTAAAAAAAAAATACTAGTTACGTTCTTACGAATTAAGAATCCTCAAATATTTAAACACTCCATTGAGCGAAGCATTGTCCAAGGAAATTGAAAGGCAAACGGTCTCGTGGGCGCTCGCTAACGCTTTGGACAGACCTCGTAACACAGACATCCATTGTCCAAAACTCCCGAGACGCTGTGGACCGCAACAAGTGGAGACACATCGCGCGAGCCGCATCAGCACACGGAAATGCTACATCGTCAACCACGACCACTCTGTCAAGAGTAAGGAAGAAGAGATACGCTCTTCCCCAAACCTTCAATGTTTGGAGGTCTCTTCGGTCCTGAAATATCGCTGACAGGCGATAGGTCAGTGAGCTTAGATAGTTTGTCAATCACATCTTCTTCTCTAGTGTGACGTCACGATTTTTTTTTCATGTGATAAGGTAAGCGATTACCACCGTCCATGGACACCCGCCACACCAGTAGAGTCGCAGTGCGCTGCCAACCTTAAAAGCCCCCTTTCCTCAGGATTGGGCCGCCACTACACTCACACACGCAACGAAACACAGCACAGTGTTGCTACAGGCGGGTCTTCTATGAGGTAGTATCACTCCGGTATAGCCATTTATGTTGAAGCGTGGCTCTCCAACGGTTGACCTGGGAGAATAAAGTTTCGGCATGAATGAGTCGACCGGAAAGATACCACAGCCTCACAGTAACGCAGGCCCAATCTAGAAGAAGAGGATCTTAAAAGTTGACAGTGCATTTGTGACTCCGCTGGTGTGTGTACATGGGCGTCGGAAAACCGGCCCTGCCCATTGCCACTCGAGGCACGCAATCCTTTACCTTTCACATAAAATAGGGGAACTTTACACGTTCCTTTTCACACTTTTCCAAAAAAGTCCGATAGTCATAGTCTTAACACTAGAAATAAACATAGGATTGCCGTCCCGGTTCTCAGACTTCATAAAATCGGTAATTCATTTGTTGGCTTAAGTATTAAGATATTTAATAAGATACCACAAAATGTCATTAACCTATCACTGGATAAGTTTAAGTCTCATATCAAAACCTGCCTAATGAAGAAAGGTTACTATAGTGTACAAGACTATTTAAATGATAAGGATTCTTGGTCATGTTAATTGATTAATCTTTTGAGTCGTTATTCATAGTAGTCTATTAACCTTCATAATTGTATTTTTTTCTCTTCTCAATTGAAACTCTGTAACATCATCAATATTTGAAAAGAGTAACTACTGAGTTTCTTGCTGGTGTCTTCTCAGTAGAAATCGACATTCCGAACCAGCGGTAGATATTATGTACCTACCAATTTTGACATTCATAAGTGTTCTGTGTGGACCTAAATTGAATAAAGAATTTTTCATCTTATCTTTTTATCTTTTTAGTTACGCACCTTGTAAGCAGTCGCAGGCCTCTGACTCCTTCCTGATGACGTCCAGCACCGAGTCCACCAGCTCGGCGCCCTCGGTGTAGTGGCCTTTAGCCCAGTTATTGCCTAGCACAAACAAAATTGATGGTAGTCGAATTGAAGGTAGAAAAGCAATAAAGAGATGAGGTGTCATGGTTACAGATAGCGCTGTCAATGTGAAGGGGGGGGGGGCTGATGACGGTGATGATTTTTAAAGTAGGGTTTCGCCCCACATGTGTAGCTAGGGGTGGGGGGAGCCCCCATCCCTAGTTACGGCCCTGTAGGTAGATAGGTATGTAGGTACCAATAATGTAAACATTAATAAATAAATAAATATTTTACTTCATCACATACATTGATTGATTGATTGATTGATTGATTGAATAGAGAAGATTGTAAACACGCCTAACATCATCGGCGAGACCAAAGCGCATCGTCTTCGCTGGCTTGGTCACCTCGAGAGACTGGACGAGCATCGTCTCGTGAAGAAAGCATACCAGAGCCGACCGATGGGCCGACGCCCGGTAGGCCGGCCTAGGTATCGCTGGAAGGACGTCGTCGAGAATGATCTGCGAGAACTTCAGGCCGGTGACTGGCGACAAGTAGCGGGTAAGCAGGATCGATCAAAGTGGCGTTCTCTTGTTTCGGAGGCCAAGACTCGCTTCGGGTCGCTGAGCCAGTGGACTGACTGACATACATTGATCTGACTCCGAGATAGGTAGCTCAACCACCTGTGTTACGGATATCAGAATCAACAGCGGGATTACAAATATATACATATAATAGTTTTCTTTTGCAAATACATACTTATAGTACATAGAATACACCCAGACAAATTCAAACAGACATGTTCATGCACACAAATGAATACTGTGCGGTGATCGAACCCGCAACCCTTGGACTAAAGGCAGCGTTCACTACCACTGTTCCAAACGGGTCGTCAAAACATTACATAGATATAATTATGTATCACCTTGAATATACACCGTGCTTTTTATGGAGGGCAATAAATTGATGATAACAAACATTTTCCCCAAGGAACATAGAGACTAATCTAAAAAAAAATTACTACCCCATACAATTTGCACTAATCAGCTGATTACTTTTAATCATACGACCGCACTCAGAGACGTCATTGAAGCTAATGTTCATTAACTTTAGTATCGGTAGTCTTTATGCGTATCAAAATAAGTGTCAATATTTTTTTCTTAAGTAGCCAACTAAGTTAATCAACGACTCTGAGGGTGGCAGTTAGACATTGAGTCATCGTCATCGTCAGCCCATTTAAGTCCCCACTGCTGGGGCACGGGCCTCCCTCAATCACATGAGGGGTAATTGCCATACTCACCACGCTTGGCAGACGGGTTGGCGAGGGTTTTGATATAGGTAAATGCAGAGTTTTCCTTCTCTGGGTGCTGATGATCGCTGGCATGATCATTACTTTAGTCGCCTTTTACGACACCTCGGTAAGAGTGAGGGTGGCCTATTCCACTCTGCCGGGGACCACACGGCTGGACATTGAGTAAGCTTTTAGTATGGGAAGGTGATTTGTATTTTTTCCTAAGATAAGACCCCTTGTTTAAAAAAAGATGGTGAAGACATTTGGTGTCTCACCAGCGCCGCTCTGGCCGAAGACGAAGTTGTCGGGACGGAACAGCTGCCCGTACGGCCCCGAGCGCACCGCGTCCATCGTGCCTGGCTCCAGGTCCACCAGGACTGCTCGTGGCACGTATTTACCTGGAGGAAAAATGCAATATAGAGTTATTCCCGTTCGTCCCACCAAGCTTTGTCCAACCTTCACGCCAAAAGTGGCCGTTTTTGGCGTGAATCAGGTTTTCACGTACGCGTTGGACCCAACATTTTTGCATGGTTATTTAATAAAAAGTATAATTGTTTGCCTAGAGGTTGTAACCCTGAAATTGTTTAAAATAGATCCGGTTTAGTAGCTAAAAATTAAAATTGGCGTCGATAATGTGCCCTACCCGTCACCTTAAAGGCTCTGATGTCACGGTTTATGTGGCTATGTCGCCAGGTGTACTCACCTCCAGCCCCCTCATTGTAGTAGACGTTGATGCGTTCCAGCTGCAGCGGGTTCTCCCCACAGTACCCCCCCTGCGGGTCCACGCCGTGCTCGTCAGATATCACCTCCCAGAACTGGAAATACAGTATTTGGTGTCAAGAAGTGACTTGAAATAGTAAGTTGCAGCTAAGGTCATATGAGTATGGCAATTACCCCTCATGTGATTGAGGGAGGCCCGTGCCTCAGCAGTGGGGACTTAAATGGGCTGACGATGATGATGATGAAGGTCATATTTACCTACAAACTCTAAATATTCCGGTCTAACGTAAAAACCGTGTTGCTGTACGGATTTAAGACTTGGAAGGTCACTAAAGACATCTCGCACTGGCTCCAGGTTTTCGTAAACCGCTGCCTTCGCCATTTTCTCCGGGTATACAGGCCTGAGAAAATCCTAGTACCTAGATCTGTGTGATCGCTGGGGTGAGACTTCGATCGACCAGCAGATCAGACGCCGCAAATGGAACTAGATCGGCCACAAGCACCACTTACCGAGGCAATCCCTAGACTGGAACCAGAAGGAAAACGGAAACGTGTACACCCTAAGCAAACCTGACGGACTACCACTGCAGAAGCGAAGACCCTAGGATTAACTTGGAGCGAAGTAAAGCGCGAAGCTCAAGACCGTTCAAGATGGCGGGGCACTGTGGACGCCCTTTGCCCCACCTAGGGGACATAGGACGTTAAATCAAGTAAGTCATAGCAGTGTATAGCAGTAACTATAATATCCTCCAACCGATTACGGCTACGGCGGCCAATCTCAACGTAGGTACGGAGGATATATTATAATGCTCACGTGTGTGCGCAAAAACAAGTGCACTCTCTATTACCTTACCCTCATATTCCGATGGGACACTACTGTGACACGACCGGAGAAGGATCGAAGGTTGGCAGGACCAACAGCTTAAAGTGCTTTACGAGGCACGGGGGTACAAGACCGCCAACTTCCAGACTCCGGGCTGCTAAGTTTCTTACCGAAAACTAAGGTAAGTACAAATATTTGCCCCGACCCGGGGATCGAACCCGGGACCTCGTGCGCAGCCGTCGCCCACTAACCACTGCGCCATCGAAACAGTCAATAACTATAAGAATTAAATAAATAGTATAGGTATTTGCCGAGAGACTGGAGCCCCGAAGTTGTTAAAATAGACCTGGTTTGATCATCATATCAGCCCACATCCACCCACTGCTGAGTAAAGGCCTCTTCTTTATCACGCCATTCCCTTCGGTCTCTTGCCAGCCTTATCCATTGTTTCCCCACTGCTGTCACAATATCGTCGGACCATCGGGCAGGTGGTCTACCCACAATAAATGGGAATGAACACTAGAATGAGACGATCTGGTTTAGTTGCTTACAATTAAATTCTATTGGTGATTGATGACGACCCGTTTGGAACAGTGGTAGTGAACGCTGCCTTTGGTTCGATCCCCGCACAGTACAAATATTTGTGTGCATGAACATGTCTGTTTGTGTTGGTCTGGGTGTTTCCAATGTAATTATAAGTATGTATTTACAAAAGAAAAGTATTATATGTATACATTTGTAATCCCACAGTTGATTCTGATATCCGTAACACAGGTGCTTGAGCTACCTATCTCGAAGTCAGATCAGTGTATGTGATGTTGTGAAATATTTATTCATCATCATCATCATCAGCAACCCACACTCGTCCACTGCTGGACATAGGTCTCCCCTAATGCACGCCACTTCTCCCGATTTTCGGCCACTCTCATCCAGCCCACACCAGCCAGCTTTCGAATGTCATCATCCCATCTTATCGCAGGGCGTCCTACACTACGCTTACCGAGTCGCGGTCTCCACTCAAGGTCATGTTCAACGAGCTCGTTGATCCGGGACCGGTCGCTGTTAATGGAGTACCTCTCGAAGTTGTTCAGGAATATGTCTATCTAGGACAAGCGCTCCAATTAGGCAGAAACAACTTCGAGAGAGAAGCCAATAGAAGAATTCAGCTAGGCTGGGCAGCATTTGGTAAACTTCGTCAAGTCTTCTCGTCACCCATCCCTCAAAGTCTTAAGTCGAAAGTCTTCGACCAGTGCGTCCTTCCGGTCATGACTTACGGTGCCGAGACGTGGACACTCACGGCTGGACTAGTCCACCGGTTCAAAGTCGCTCAAAGAGCTATGGAAAGGGCTATGCTCGGAGTATCTCTGAAGGACCGCATCAGAAATGATGTAATCCGACAGAGAACCAGAGTCACCGACATAGCCCACCGAATTAGCAAACTGAAGTGGCAGTGGGCTGGTCATATTAGCCACAGAACTGACAGAAATATTTATTATTATTTATTAATTGACATCGCTAGTGGGAATACCTTCATCTTGACGGTTTCATAATTTCTATCTGATTTTATTCTATGTCTGATAGTATGTATCACCGTCGCCTATGAATGTACGAAATAATATTCATTGCCATATTTTCACCGTCATCACTACTAGTGATGATGATACTGACTGCAGCATTTATTCCAAGTAAAGACATTTTGTGTTCTATACTATACAGTATTTTGTATTCACTAAGAAAATAATGGAAGAGAAACGATTACAAACTTTGACGCGGGCATCGAACCCGGACCCTCTCAACCGTGTCGCTATAGAGTAGGTACAAAGAGACTACCTAATTTACACCACTTTAAGGAAGAATGATCTTTTTTTTATGTGTTAGGTGGCAGATGACGAAGCCGCCGCCCATGGACACCCGCGACACCCGTGGAGTCACAAGTGTGCTGCCAACCTTTTGAACCCCCCTTTCCCCCGGATTAGGTCTCCGGTACCCTCACTCAGGCAACGAAACAACACAGTGCTTCTTCACGCCGGTTTTCTGTGAGGTCGTGGTATCACTCCGGTCGAGCCGGCCCATTCAGGCCGAATCGTGGCTCTCCCACGGGCAAAAAAATAAGGTAGGTAGTAGCTGCCATAATTTTAACCTACTTTCACAGGGCGCCACAGGGCACAAGGTGTAGGTAATTACATATACAAGTGATATGTATATGTTAGGTTCGGTACCTGGCTAGCCTAGTCGAGCTACTTGTATGGCTTCCTTCATAGACTTTGTGCGTACGAGGTATAAGGTACCTAGGTACCTAAAAAATCTATGCTTATATAGGTATTATAGCTATGTCAGTGATCGTAGGCGTGTATCAAGTAGATTACATTTTCATCATGTCTCTATATTTCATCATAGAGCAACCTCTAAATATGTGTAAAACCTTTTTTTTTAACTACAAGAGTGTTATAAAACTGATTTATAACACCGCTTTAATTTAAAAAAGGTTCAATCAAACATTCTTTTTTCGATTTTTTTAAGTACGAAAATATTTTGTTACCTACAAACGTCAAAATCGAGCATTTAAAGATCTTTAACACCGATTTAGCTATAAAAGGTTTATTGAGCGTTTATAAATAGGGCCCTGAGTATTTCATCACAGATTTATCTAAAACATTAGTAACATTAACATTCATTCTCTATCACTCTTGACCTTTGAGTGGGCTATATAGTCAAAGGTCTTGACCGGCACAATAACCTCGAAAGAGGCCGGATGTCACAAACCTTGGACCCGATTTGATTCCCGCATTGGCCAGCTTGAACGTGCACTATTTCACGCATTTTGAAAATTGAACAAAAACCACAGACACTAATGAAAAAAAAACTTAAATTTACAAAACGGCGGCTTAAGAAACTAAATGCACTAAGGAGGTGATATAACAAATCGACTTTATCATGTTATCGCGTTTCTTACTACAGATAGCTTGCAGAACTCATTTACTGATAGTGATACGATACTATAGAGATTATTATTATGTAGCCAGTTTCAGTAGGCCTTTCAGCTTCACTTGACTGTAGGCCCAACTTGCAGGGTCGCATATTTGGTCGTGTATATTAAGTTATTTAAATCTAGGCGTGGTTAATATTGAGTTTATTGGTCATTGCCATTCGTAGATAACGTTGGATTACAATATGGGAGTGGAGTAGTAATTAAAAGAATCCGTATAATGTGTTTCACTTTAACATTAATGATGAAAAGTAGATGAAAATGGTTTGTCTATATAGGAAAGTTATTTTATTCATTTTGTGTGAAGTAGACGAGAGCAGGTTGAAGAAATTTATTTCACACTTGATTTTATATGACTGACTTGAATAATAGTACCATGGAACATGAAAACCTGTAAATAGGAAATAGAAGTTAAAAATACGCTATGAATGATAGATTTTATAATACGTTGATGAATAAGACTCGATGCCCCTTTGCCTTTTCCTTTGATTTTGAAAAAAAAGTAAAGAGTCACTTTGAGGTGCGTTTGAAAATAATTCATTACGAAATACGATTCGATTATGTCTATTTTGTAAGTTTACTATACTCTATGATGTAAGTTATACATGCCATAGTGATCAGATAAAAGTATAATAAAATTTAAATCTATCAACAGAATTATTTTTTTTAAGTTTTATTTACAACCCTGTTTTAACATCGCGATCGTTTCGTTATATTAAATATTTTTTTTTTATATTGCAAACACTTATTAAGAGTAGGTTTTTAAACATTTATTGCTATCCACTGTCAAATGTTAAGTTTGTCAACGTCACTGTCAAAATTTAAAGTCAAAATATTTACAATGGAAATTATTGGAATTATTCTGAAATTTCATCATTAAAAATGGAAAACGTACCCAAACATGGCGCAGAAATAAGCTGAATGACCTGATATAATCTTTAAATAATAAAAAGCTGCTTAATAGTGAGGAAATCGGCGTCAAAATATACCGCGTCAATACCAAAGATGAAGTTTTCCAAAGTAATTTTTACCGTTTGTTTATGCAGTACAGCCTTACTGGGAGATTACGTCGTGTTCCAGTCGAAATATTCGAAGTCTGTAGCGTTCCGCGCTGTGACCGATAGCTTAGTTCACGCCGCGGTGGGAATGTTCTCTGCGCTGCTATTCTTGAGTAGAGAGCCGGTTTTATTCAACGCCACCTGCGTTTACAATGTGGTGCTGTGTACTTTAGCCTCTTCTATCATCGACGTTGACCATTTTGTGGTCGCTAAGTCGATTTTCATAAAGGTAAGAATTTGACAATGTTTTAAAATACACTCAGAGGCGCAATTAACCGCCCACTTCATTATTTCCATGTAACTTCTAAAATTCATTTTGGAATGTTTTTGTCAATTAAATTTACAAAACGAGCCGTGTGGTCCCTGGCAGAGTAGAATAGGCCACCCTCACTCTTACCGAGGTGTCGTAAAAGGTAACTAAGGTAAAGCTGCTGGCATGATCATCAGCACCCAGTGAAGGAAAACTCTGCATTTATATCAAAACCCTCGCCAACCCGTCTGCCAAGCGTGGTGAGTATGGCAATTACCCCTCATGTGATTGAGGGAGGCCCGTGCCCCAGCAGTGGGTACTTAAATGGACTGATGATGATGATGATGATGTTTTTTACTCGCTGGATAATTTTAGATGAAAAAAAATACGAATAAAATGTAGTGTGGCGGTATGCCACGCTTTTGTAAATTTAATGAAAGTGTAAATTATTCTGTATATATTTTGTGCATCAACCGACGCACGGACAGTATGTCCCTGACCCTTTAATATTTATATAGTTTGAGGTGTATTTCGCGTGTAATGTCATTGAATTTAAACAGACTGATTTTACTGTGAATTATGGTACAAATTAATCTAGCCGTTATTCTTCTTATATTTTCTTCATTTTCCTGCTTTATGTTCTTCTTTCTTTATTATATATGTGTGGTGTATTTGGTCGAATTGTAAATAAACATTTGTGCATAGAGTAATTTCTTTCATACGACCACTCGCCATACTACGGCACTCATCGACCCCTCATATTAGGTTTAAATTCTTAATTTATTTAAAATTACTGATTAATTAGCAATAACAAAGGTGATGGTAAAACATCTAAATCTTTTTGTTAACAACAAAAAATTAAATTTTAATATGAAGTATTGCCACCTCTGGCTCTTATGACTTCTTCCAAGCGATTTGGGAGACCATCCATTCATCATCATCAGCAACCCACACTCGTCCACTGCTGGATATAGGTCTCCCCTAATGCAAGCCACTGCTCCCGATTTTCGGCCACTCTCATCCAGCCCACACCAGCCAGCCTTCTAATGTCATCATCCCATCTTGTCGCAGGGCGTCCAACACTACGCTTACAGACTTATATTATGTCTTGAATATTTGACTGCGGTGTATTTAATATTCTCCAAACTATAAGTATTGTATTTAAATGACTACTGTTTATCTATTATCCAATAATCAAATACCTTTTTTTTATTATATAACAGATAAGCACATGATCTCAATCTCACTACCCATTACACATTTGTTAAACTACTTTGCACTGCCTTCCCTTATTACGAATACGATATTTCTTTCCTCTACCCAAAGGTTGTCCGGAAGAAATCGCTACAAGCGATAAGACCGCCTTATTGTACTGTCTGTTGCTGTTGTATCATGCTTGTATTTTATTTTTGTGCAATAAAGAATATCTATCTATCTATCTCACTTAATGTTAAGTGAAAGTGAGGTCCAAAGCGGGCCATGTATGCCAGTGAAAAGCTGCCTTAAAGAGGCCCAGATTATTTTGTTCAGGAAATACATCGGCAACAAATTCCACTCCTTGGTCTCCTGTTCGAATCAGAAAGAAGTTAGCACTTAGTGCGAATGGCTGAAACTTTAACCATATAGGGATGGTAACCCAGTCGTCACCTAGTATCCCGATAATAGAATGGGGTTGGCAGAACTAGCTTGTGTACCTCCTTCACACATTCTTCGCACCTAATTAAAATATTTCGTTATTTCAGGATCTCACCAACTTAAAGCAGCGTGGACTCCTTCACTGCACGACCTTCTGGCTCATCCTCACAACGGCACTCCTCACCTACTGCTATATTTACAAGAAAATTAACGCATACTTTAGCGTATGGATGCTGGTCATAGCGTTCACGAGTCACCACATACGGGACGCAAACAGGCGAGGGTTGTGGGTGTATCCGTTCGGTCACACACCTTCATTGAGCAAACACGTGTACGTTATACTGTTGGCAACATTGCCACACGTTTTTTCGGTGATGTGCCAGTACATGAAACCAGTGAAGCAATTTGATTATTCGACAGTTGTTTAATATTTATAAATATATTTCACAACATCACATGCATTGATCTGACTCCGAGATAGGTAGCTCAAGCACCTGTGTTACGGATATCAGAATCAACAGTGGGATTACGAATATATACATGTAATACTTTTCTTTTGTAAATACATACTTACAAAAGAAATGTATTACAAAATTAATGTAGTATGTATTTACAAAAGAAAAGTATTATATGTATATATTTGTAATACCACGTTGATTCTGATATCCGTAACACAGGTGCTTCAGCTACCTATCTCGGAGTCGGATCAATGTTTGTGTTGTTGTCAAATATTATATTATTATTATTATTATATTATACGTACAATACATAGAAACACCCAGACCAATACAAACAGATATATTCATGCACACTGTTTGTACTGTGGCAACCCTTGACCCAAAGGCAGCACATTCACCAATGTTCCAAATATTTATTCTCTTTCTCTTATTCTTTAGGTTTATTTTCGTTATTTATCAGAAATAATGTCATTTAATTAATAAACACAGAGGCGTAGTGTCGTCCGCCTGGGGCGGAAAACTATTTTGGCGCCCTTTTTTCTGCCTCGACCCCCCACAGGGTGAAGCCTAGATTTTGCTACCCCTCTTTGTCCTTGGCGCCCTCTTTTCTTCATCGATTCTCCATCCCTAGGGTAAAGGTACTTTTACACACACTCATTTGTAGCATTCTTATAAGGCATGCCAAATATGAGTATGCTTAAGGCGACGGGTTGCCCTAACTAGAGACACCATTCGTTTTTAATTGTTAGCTACTAAACCGGATTTTAAACAAACCCGAGAGGTTCTTACCCCGAAATTGTTTAAAATAGATCAGGTTTAGTAGCTAAAACTGATCAATATTATATCGCAATTAATATTAAGCGTTGTTTGCAATTGTATGTAAGTAATTTATGAAGCATCTGATGATTCTACACTCTTCTATTATGCATTTTGTATTCCTAAAAGTGTCCTTCTATACTTCTATAAAAAGAGTAAGCTAGGTACTAATCAGTCTCTCATCAAAGATTTAGGAATAAGTCCAGGGTTTATAATGAAAAAACTTAAAAAAAAATACAATGATAATGCATAAAAAAAATACAAGCTAAGCCTACAATATTTCCTATTAAGTGTAGGTATACTTTAAGCGGATCTATTTAAAAAAATTCGGAGGAGTCTCTAAGCAAACATTTATAGTATTTATTTAATAATTGTGCACTACTTTTTGATCCGTTTTTGCACTCGAAATTTGGATTCACGCTATAACTGGCCGTCTTTGGCGGTAATTCAAATTTTGAGTACAAAAGCAGACCCAAAAGTTAAGTATAAGTTTTTTTTTTTTTTTTTTTCTTATATTATCATGCGATCAGTCATATGGACTATAAGCAGATGCGTTGGATGTTGTATGGGTTAGGTGCCACTCCCAGCGGAGCTAGCATCATTGGTGCCACCCATGGTGGTCACTCTAGTCGAATATGTCTCGACGCTTTTTCAGTCGACGTATGGTTTCAGGGATAGTGAGCTGCGCTGCAAGTTGGTTTGGGTGCTTTTCCAGTCGCAGTTTGTAGCTGTCTCTATGGCTACTTATTTCCTGTGTTATTGTTGGCACTTGAAGGAATTCATGGACTTCCGTTACTTTGATGAACCATGGAGCACCTGACAGTTGTTTCAGTATGTAATTTTGGGCTCTTTGCAGTATGCTGATGTTTGAAGCGCTAGTAGAGCCCCAGAGTTGCAAGCCGTACGTCCATATTGGTTTTATGATGGTCTTATATAGTAGAATCTTGTTGTCTAGTGCTAGTCTTGAGTTCCTTCCCATTAGCCAATATAGGCCTTTGTATTTCAGGTTGATCTCATCCCTTTTGGTTTGGACGTGCTTCTTCCAGGTAAGTCTGCGGTCTAGGTGCATACCCAGGTATTTGACGTGCTGGCGGTGTGGTAGTTGGGTGCCGTTGAGGCTAACTGGAGCACAGTCGTCTTTACGCAACGTAAAAGTGACGTGCACCGATTTCGACACACTGGCAGCAATTCTCCATTTGGATAGCCATATTTCTATTTCGTCTAAGCTGTCTTGTAAGATTTTTGACGCTTCTGTTGGGCTCTCGTGCGAGGCCAGTAGTGCCGTGTCATCTGCGAAGGTGGCCACAGTGACATTTGTGCTCTGCGGTAGATCACAGGTATATATTGTGTAGAGGACTGGTCCCAGCACTGATCCCTGCGGAACGCCTGCAGACGCTTCATAAAAAGTAGATGTGCAGTCGTTTTCTTTTACTTGGAAGATTCTATTTACTAAGTAGGACTCGAGTATTTCAAAGTATGTATGTGGCAGTACAGTTTTTATTTTGTATAGCAGTCCTTTGTGCCAGACTCTGTCAAAGGCCTGCTGGATGTCGAGAAATGCCGCGGAGCAATATTCCTTCTTTTCGAATGATTTTCTAATTGTTTTGCAGACCCTGTGCACTTGCTCTATTGTAGCATGTTCCTTCCGAAATCCAAATTGGTGATCTGGGATTACAGACTTTTGTTTGAGAATTTCCATCATTCTGTGTAACAAGCTCTTTTCAAACAACTTGGACATTGTGGGCAGTAGGCTTATTGGTCTATATGATGTGATATCATTCGCAGGTTTTCCGGGTTTGTGGATCATTATCACTTGTGATACCTTCCACAAGTCAGGAAAATGTCTCACTCTTTGTATTGCATTAAATATCATTGTGAGGTACACGATTCCTTTACGAGGTAATTCCTCTAGGACCTTTTTATCAATTAAGTCATATCCCGGTGCCTTGTTGTTGTCAATGGATTTGATGCTTCTACAAATCTCCCTGGGTGTGACAGCTTTTATGGGTAAGTCCAGTTGGAAATCCTGGTTAAGAGTTAAATCTATGTCTGATTCATCTGAGTTTGGTTTTGCATCATTTGGTTTGAATACCTCGCTAAGGTGTTTAGCGAAGGCTTCAGCCTTTTCTTGACTAGTTCTAATCCAGTGCCCCTCTAGACTCCTCAATGGAGGTTTGTGGTATAGCGGTTTATTAATGTTTTTGCAGGCCTTCCATAATGAGTAGTTGGTTGTTTTGGTAGCTGATAACCCTTCCAAGTAGTTAAGTTAAGTATAAGTATTAAATAAATAGTATATGTGTTTTCCAAGAGACTGCAGTTTCGAAAATTTGCCAACAATTTGAATTAATGGGCGTCGCTAGTGTGTCCTATCCGCAACCTTAAAGTTACATTCTTCTTTTTTTTTTTAAGTTAGCCTGTAGCGTCCCACTGCTAAGCAAAGGCCTCCCCCAAATTCTTCCATTGATCCCTGTCCAATGCCCTGTCTTGACAATCTTGGACACCATCGTCACACCATCTTTTTCTGGGCCTAGGTACCCCGTAGTCGCCGTCCATCGGTCGGGCGCCATTGAGTGACAATTTTGGTCCATCTTTCGGGGCCCATTCTGCACACATGACCCGCCCAATCCCATTTTAGTTTTGCAGCTTTTCGACCGACATCTGCGATTCTAGGAACATTTTATTCTTTAGCCTGTTTTTCAAAAATTACTAACACTTGCATTCCCCATACAAAAACCTGATGTCCCTTAATATTGCATGCTTTGTAAGAAAATCGTTTGTTTTACGATTATCTAAATGGTTTATAAAAAGTGTCACCATCATCATTTCAGCCAATATTCGTCCACTGCTGGACATAGGCCTCCCCCAATGTTTTCCACCCAGATCGGTCCTGTGCCGCCCGCATCCAATGGATTCCCGCGATCTTCACCAGAGGCGTCACGGCTGCGACTTCCTGTACGCGGCCTCCACTCGAGGACCTTTCCGCCACAACGGCCGTCTGTTCTCCTCGCTATGTGCCATGCCCATTGCCACTTGAGGCATGCAATCCTTTGGGCTGTCTGTGATCTTAGTTCTCCTGCGGATCTCATTATTTCTGATACGATCAGGTTAGGACACTGTTTTCTGATTCATTCCGTATATTTATAGGAAATATTGAAAGCCGTTTTTATACTGTGATTTAGTTAGATAAGGATTATTTTGTATTTAGTTACTTTTTTATATATTCTATTATAACTATACTCCTTCGGTTTTAGCATGATATGGGTGACAGATGTCAAAATCTATACATTATTCACCTTTAGTCTCTTTCTAAAGTGGGACACACGTATAGCTCTGTCCTGCTGTCACCGATATCATAATATATAGCGAAAAGATAAAGCGAAAGGAGTGTATTTTTTTTCTTGGTCTGCGAGTGTAATAATACATCTGTGGTTTATGATTACAACCAAAATATGGTAACATATTATTATTATTATCAAATAAATTGTAAATACCTATGCATTTGTAGGAAATTATATGTAAAGTGTAGAATAAAATTTGGTTTCAATTTTTAAAACAACATTTTTTTAAATGTGATAGTTAACACGAGCAGACGGATGGGCTGATGGTAAGCGCCCGCACCATAGACACCCGCAACACCATTGGAGTCACAAGTGCGCTGCCAACCTTTAAACCCCCTTTCCCCCGGATTAAGCGTGCGGTACCTTCACTCACGCAGAAAAACACAACACAGTATTAAAACCACTAGACCAACGGGGCGTAATTTAACAGGAGTATAATCTGCATTTATATCAAAACCCTCGTCAACCCGTCTGCCAAGCGTGGTGAGTATGGCAATTACCCCTGATGTGATTGAGGGAGGCCCGTGCCCCAGAAGTGGGCACTTAAATGGGCTGATGATGATGATAATCTAACTCACTTATGAGAAATAAAAACAATGTAGATATTTTATTATTTATTGTTTTCATAATAATAAAATAAATGTTTGATAATTAAAGCTACATTTTGCAGGTTTTTATATAAATGAATGAGTTTTCCACAGAACCTTATTTCTAGGGTATAGATAAACGCACGTTGGATTAAACCAAAGTCCCCTAATTTCCTTACAAACACTTTTTTTTTTCATTTATTTGCTAAAAATATGGTATAAAAGGTGACAAATAATTACACAGTAATAAAAGGACATTCATATTTAGCCAATAAAATATGGCATGCAAATATCTTAGACGAATATAAATAAATAAAAAAAAACTATCAGATTGGCACATTATAATGCCATTTAGATAGATACACACAAGATACACAAGAACAACATTTACAAAATTTTATGTGATAGGTGGCAGACGAGCAGACGGATCACCTGATGTTAAGCGATTGCCAGCGCCCATGGACACCCGTGACACATGTGGAGTCACAAGCCAACCATTAAACCCCCCTTTCCCCCGGATTGGGCCTCGCAGTGAAACTCAGCACAGTGCTGCTACACGCTGGTTTTCTGTGAGGCCGTGGTATCACTCCATTCACGATCTTAGAAAAGTACCGGAACTAGGTACACTCGTTCCAGACCCATTTACCATAATGATTTTTGGAAGGGCATGTCATGAGACTTGGGTATATAACGTTATAACATAAGATCGCGTTTTGTAATAATGTCGAATAAAGGTGAGAATCGGGCGATCGAGATAGCCCACAGAAAGAAGAGGTGTCGTCATTACCATTCTCTTTTATTGCAAGAACTAGGTACAACGTGCGGTTGTCTGTACATAGGCTCTACCTGATTACAAAACATGATCTAAGTAAAGTTCCGGAACTAAACTCGTTCCAGCTTTAACATTGCCTGTTGAAAAGAGATGGCATGAGCTTTAGTACGGTAATAACTTAAGATTGCGTTTTGTGACAAAGGTAGAGACTGCCTTAAGGTGACGGGTAGGGCACACTAGCGATGCCAATTGATTTAAATTGTTAGCAAATAAACCGGATATCTTTTTAACAATTTCGAAGCTGCAGCCTCTCGGAAAACACTTTTACTAATTTATTTAATACTTATACTTAAATTTTGGGTCTGCTTTTGTACTCGAAATTTAAATTACCGCCAAAAACGGATACTTGTGGCGTTAATTCAAATTTAGAGTGCAAAAACAGATCAACATCACTTGGATGGAATTATACCGACTGCAGTGCGTTTATCACGTCATTTCCTACCACGCACAGTAAAACTGAGGAACCAGCTGTCATCCGTGGTGTTTCCGAACAGATACGGCCTGGTGACCTTCAAGAAAAGGGTGTACTCCTTTCTTAAGAGCCGGCAACGCATATGTGTACGCCTCAGGTGTTGCAGATGTCCGTGGGCGGCGGTGATCACTTTCCATCAGGTGTGCCGTCTGCTCGCTTGTCCGCTATAATGTAAAAAAAAAGATCAAAGAGTAGTGCTAAATAATTAAATAAATAGTATAAAATATGCTTGCTTAGAGACTCCCGCTCCGAAATTGTTTAAAATAGATCCGGCTTAGTAGCTATCAATTTTAATCAATTGGTGTCTCTGGTTAGAGCTACCCGTCGCCTTAAATAAAATTAAGATTAACAAAATGACAAATTCACTTAAAAATGGGGAGAATCTTCTTATTTCCCTCCAGTTCCTATTCATTAAGTGTTGCTTACGACTAGTTAAATATAATGCTTTTTTGGATTCACTCAAGAAACCCAGACTACTGACTGACACAATGATATAACGAGAAATGCTAGGTTCATAACACAGAGCGATGGTAGCTCAAGGTCAGATCTGGGGGGGTGTTCTAGGGGGTCAAGACCCCCCCCGTTAGTCCAGAAGGACCCAGGGGTTTTATTTATAAATAGGTAATTATTTTAACCGGGCGGCTATGCGGGTCCTTTTCAGACCAGTATCACTGCGACCAGTTTGATCTATTGTGATATATTTTACATGTCCTACTTGAAATATTCAATCAATTTAATATAGGTACTGAATACTTTATTTGGCGGTAAACACATTACTCGGAAACGAACGAACGCGTCCAATATTTAACTTCCTCTTTTACACCTTAAATCAAAATCATTTTTTCTTATATAAGTTCATTATTGTGTACCACCTCGAATATGTGATGTGACACCTAATGTCTACTCCGACCGTTCCTAATATCCCCCCCGCTCATTCCTAATGTCTCCTCCGGTCATTCATAGTAATGGTTCACCCGGTCATTCCTAATTTCTCATCCGGATACTCGTAACATCTTCCGCGGCCATTAGTGAATGGGAGATAGACGTAGTGATGTCTCCTCCGCCCATTCCCCGCGTCACCCCCGCCCATTCCCTACGTCTCCCCCGGCCATACTACGCTTTCGATCCAGTTTATCTAGGTGGAGACCCTCGTGTACATATCGGTATGGTTGCTTCTACCGCATTCCTTTCCTATGTCTCCCCCGGCCATTCCTAATCTCTTCCCCGGCCATTCCTAATGACTCCCCCGGCTATTCCTTATGTCTCCCCCGGTCATTCTTATTCTCTCCCCCGCTCATTCCTAATGTCTCCCCCGGCTATTCCTTATTAACCATCCGGCCATAACATCTTCCGCGGCTATTAGTGAATGGAAGACGTAGCGATGTCTCCTCCGGCCATTCCCCGCGTCTCCCCCGCCCTTTCCCTACGTCTCCCCCGGCCACACAACGCTCTCGATCCAGTCTATGTAGCTGGACACCCTCGTGTAGACCGCGGGCTGGTTACTCCTCCCGCACTCCTTGCCGAATGACGTCACGCCCAGGATCCGGAAAATGCAAGGGTTCTCCCTGGAGGATGCTTGGAGAGGGGGACCCGGAGTCTCCCTGGAATTAATAGAATAGCAGCTTTATAATATATTTAACACTTTATACATGTCACATAACATTTTATAACAGTACACTCGAGAAAAAGTGTTTCCGAAGTCGGCGCCTAGTACCTTGTAATATAATACAATATTCAATTATTGAACAGAGATTATAAAATGTTATTTGACGTGTATAGGGCACACTAGCGCCGCCAATCGATTTTAATTTTTAGCTACTAAGCCGGATCTATTTTAAATAATTTCGGGGTTACAAACTCTCGGCAAACACTTATCCTATTTCTTAAGTAACCATGCACAAATGTTAGGCCCGTTTTTGCACGCGAAAAATTGATAACGCCAAAAGAGGCCACTTTTGGCGGTAATCCAAAATTCGAGTGCAAAAGCAGACCAAACAGTTAACTATAAGTATTGAATAAATAGCATAGATTGAAAAAATAGCATAGCCGAGAGATTGTAACCCCGAAATTGTTTAAAATAGATCCAGTTTAGATAAAAATTAAAATCGATTGGCGTCGCTAGTGTGCCCTACCCGTCACCTTAAAAAAATATTTTACACTTTTTAGTTTGTGGTTTTTGAAGGAGGTTTTTTTTTCGCAGAAATTTTTTTTTCAAGCTTTTTAGCGTCTCATTTTTTGGCGGCTGGAGCCATTACTGTACCTGACAGGTGTCCTTGCCCCCCCTGAGCTCCCCTGCGCACATCTGCGACGGCACGAAGCCCTGCCAGTTGCGGTTCCTGCGCGCGCGCAGCAGGGGGTCGCAGTAGTCATTGTCGAGGAGCGAGAGTGACACCTTCTGGAGTTCTTTGGAGGTTTTTCTTGTTGCTGGGGAGAAATTTGCGATTGTATAAGAAATAGTAGTTTACCGATGGCCCAGTATAGGGGAAGGGAAGTTTAAAAGTTGGCAGCACATTTGTGACTTACGGCTGGTTCACAATAGAAACACGTTTCGTTACGAAGAAATCATATATTACGGAAAAACATGCGAAAATAAAGTTGCCGCGAAAATTTGAACAATTTTTATTACAATGACAGGTTAGAATGACAAGTTCTTTTTTCTTTTCTTTTTTTTTTAATTTAAAAATAAACACATGAGCCGTCGCTAACAATCACACTGACCTAGGCCAGCTCGACTGGAGTGATACCACGGCCTTACAGAAAACCGGCGTGAAGCAGCACTGTGCATTGTTCCGCTGTGCGAGTGAGGGTTCTGGAGGCGCAATCCGGGGGAAAGGGAGGTTTAAAGGTTGACAGCGCACTTGTGACTCCACTGGTGTCGCGGATGTCCATGGGCGGCGGCAATCGCATACCATCAAGTGATCCGTCAGCTCTTCTGCCACTTTAGACCTATCACTTAAAAAAGGAGAGGTGACCGCTTGACTCAAGCTTAGGTATAGGCACGGAGGCGGAGGAGACGACGTCAATATGTGCATCTTCTTCCTCTCCGAGGGGGTCCGCTTGTGTGTGGAACGAGGGTTACACCACCGGCATTGCATGGACGTCCTTCTACGCCTGGTGAGGACGGCTTAACTCTCCTGGCTGTCCCAGTTCCGCCCCAAGCCCGCCTTGTAGGCAAGCTTCCGTCCGGGAGGAGTCGTGGTGGCAAGTTTCGTACCATGGCCCACGACTTCTCCCACCTTGGACGATGAGGGAGAGTCTTAGGGATTTTAGTCGGTAAACCCCCATCTTCGTACGGAGGGAGCCCGACATAACCGGTTCACGCTCTGGCGGACGGGTATGCATAGCGCTTTTCCCCTGGGTATAGACCTGGCTAAAATATATCTTTCATAAGATTGGAACATTTGTATCTGGTTCAGTGCCGAGATGCGGAACAGTGAAACGCTTCATTTGGAACATCGACTCTCAGATAAATCCGTGATTCATTCCGTTCATTCTCTCTCTCGGATCATTTAACTCATTCGGCTCATCGGATCATTCCGCTCATTCGGATCATTCAGCTAATTCGGATCATTCAGTTCACTTGGACCATTCAAATCATTCCGTTCACTCGGACTCGAGACCCATTTGAGTCGTAAGATACATTAGGAGCAAAGAGATTCAGAACAGTGTATCATTTGGCTGAGTCGGATCACTGAGTTCATCCGTAGGCCGATGCATTTAGAAGCCAAAACCAAGGTCATGTTCAATGATCATGTTCTACCGGAACCGATTGCAATTCACGGTGCCGTCCTCGAAGTTGTTCAAAAATACGTATACCTCTGGCATACTTTGCAATTGGGTAAAAACAACTTCGAGGATGAAGTGAATAGGAGAATCCAGTTAGGTTGGGCAGCATTTGGAAAACTACGTCGTGTCTTCGTATCGTCGATACCACAGTGCCTAAAGACGAAAGTCTTCAATCAGTGCGTCCTACCCGTCATGACATACGGAGCCGAAACGTGGACACTTACGGTACGGCTGGTCCACAAGTTAAAGGTCGCTCAGCGGGCTATGGAACGAGCAATGCTCGGCGTCTCTCTCCGAGATCGAATCCGAAATGAGGTGATCCGGAAGAGAACCAAAGTTATCGACATTGCTCACCGGATTAGCAAGCTTAAGTGGCAGTGGGCTGGCCATATTAGCCGCAGAACCGACAACCGATGGGGTAAACGAGTTCTGGAGTGGAGACCGCGTCTTGGCAAACGTAATGTAGGGCGCCCTCTGGCTAGGTGGGGGGACGATCTGCGCAGGATGGCTGGCAAGAGCTGGATGCGAGAAGCCATGGATAGATCACAGTGGCGAACAATTGGAGAGGCCTACGTCCAGCGGTGGACTGCGATAGGCTGATGATGGATCTCTGAGTCGTTTCAGTAAAGGGTTACCAAAAAAAAACTTGTGTAGAACACAGCGCGATCGATGGAATAATAATTTTAAGTGATATTTTGAAATGCGAAAGTCACGACGAGCTCAATAATTGGTTACCTGTGTCGACTACACCCCATCCAGTGGCAATAGCCTTGTCGTGTTCACCGAAGCCGTCCTGCGTCCACAGGCAGGCGGGCCTGATGGCATCCTCAAACTGCACGTCGGTAGCCAGCTCCAGGAGCGCGATGTCGTCATACTTCGAGGGGGGCGAGTAGTCTGGGTGCTTGTGGATGTGCCGGATGGGGACCTGGAAGGAGAGGTAAAATTAGACGCCCTATTGGTCTGGTAGTTTAGATACCGGGCCGTGATCTCGGGGTCCTGGGTTCGATTCCTAAGTCGAGCAAACAGTGTGTTTCGAATTTTTCGAACATAGCTCGAGTTTGTGATCACCAATCCACATTTGGCAAGCGTGGTGATTAAGCCTAATCCCATCATAGTAATAAATAAATAAATAATAATAAATATTTCACAACATCACATACATTGATCTGACTCCGAGATAGGTAGCTCAAGCACCTGTGTTACGGATATCAGAATCAACAGTGGGATTACAAATATATACGTATAATACTTTTCTTTTGTAAATACATACTTATAATACATAGGGAACACCCAAACCAATACAAACAGACATATTCATGCACTAAAATGTTTGCACTGTGCGGGGATCGAACCCGCAACCCTTGGACCAAAGGCAGCGTTCACTACCACTGTTCCAAACGGGTCGTCAAAAGTAGTGATGACTTGATTTCTATGATGGAGGCCTTTGCCCTGCAGTGGGACAGATATAGGCTGATACTTTAAGTGGCCATGTAATGAGAAGAAGGGAAGAACATGTAACCAAAATAGTGATGACAGATTATATTTACATTATTATGTGTTCCTTCGTTTTTATGTTACTTGGAGACTTTATGTTATTAATATTGTTTTTTCTTTGGTTTTATATACAAGAGGAAGAACACAGGTAACTGTTTGTCTGCACGTACGTCGCCCAAGGCTCCGCCTGAAAACCAGCGCTGCAGCGGCTTCGGCCACTGCAGCAAGTGCTGAGGTTGGGCCTTGTTGGCTACAGAATTTGTTCTATTTATGTATTTATGTCACTTGGGTTTAAATTTGTATTCTGTGGCCAATAAAGAAATCTTTATCTGTATAAGTGTAAATGTAGTGGGTGGAGGAACAAAGGACGACCGAAAAAGATATGGATGGATTGTGTGATAATGGGAAAAGGCGTGGATGATTCGATGACGAATGACAGGGACGTATGGAGGAGGAAGACATACCCCAGATAACCTGGGAAAAGGGCAGGAGGATCATGATTGCGATTGCATCGAAGAAAAGTTTACGAACTGGAGACGGACAGCCAGGGACGCGCTTGGCAGTCCATAGTAGAAGAGGCCAAGAGCCACAAGGGGTTGTAGCGCCGAAGAAAGTTTAGAAAAGTAAGTAAGTAAGGGTCTTCCAACTGATCGGTCCATCTTCCTAGTTGGCAGACGAGCAGACGAATCACCTGATGGTAAGCGATTGCCACCGCCCATGGACACCTGCGACACCAGTGGAGTCACAATTGCGCTACCAACCTTTTAATCCTCTTTACCCCGGATTGGGCTTCCGTTACCTTCCGAAACACATAAGAGACATTGCTTCACGCCCGTTTTCTCTGAGGCCGTGGTATTCTCACTCGGTCAGCACCAGCCTCGACCCCGGCTTAACCGGAGTGATACCACGGTCTCACAGAAAACCGGTGTGAAGCAGCACCGTGCTGTGTTTTCGCTACGTGAGTGAGGGAAGAGACCCAATCGAGGGAAAGGGGGTTTAAAGTTTGGCAGCGCACTTGTGACTCCACTGGCGTCGCGGGTGTCCATGGGCGGTGGCAATCGCTTACCATCAGGTGATCCATCTGCTCGTATGCCACCTATCACATGAAAAAAAGCCTGGTCATAACGATGATGGTGATTCACATCAACAGGGTCCGCGACATCGTTGACGAAAGTATCGATGTTCTGGTCACCCAGCTGTACTAGCACTGGCGCTGGTTCAGTGCCTGGTCACCACCAGCCTGTTGATGATGATGATGATGATGATGGGGTGGGACTCACATCGACAGGGTCCGCGCCGTCGTTGACGGAGGTGTCGATGTTCTGGTCGCCCAGCCGCACCAGCACTGGCGCTGGGTCCCGGGCGCGAGGGTCGCGGATGCAGTGCCCGGCGGTGAGCACGAACTTGGTGCTGATGAGGCTGCCCCCGCAGTTGAAGTCGTAGCCACCGTCGAAGTTCGCCCAGCCTATTGCTGCCTAGAAGACAAATCAACTATAAAGTTGTTTTAAGGTGACGGGTAGGGCACACTAGCGACGCCTAACCGATTATAATTTTTAGCTACTAAATGGGATCTATTTTAAACAATTTGCCTTGCCTTGCCTACTACTTACTCCCCCCTATTGGCGTGTGTATGCTGGTGTACCGGCAGCTGGAGGCCAGGTGCGAGGTGTCGCCGTCGTCTCCTCTGGACATGACTCTTACTGCACTCACCATATGCGGGAACTCCCCCCTATTGGCGTCCTCCCCCCGATGAAGAGCTCGACGCTGGTGTACCGGCAGTTGGAGGCCAGGTGCGAGGTGCCGCCGTCGTCTCCTCTGGACGTGACTCTCACTGCACTCACCATATGCGGGAACTCCCCCCTATTGGCGTCCTCCCCGCCGATGATGAGCTCGACGCTGGTGTACCGGCAGTTGGAGGCCAGGTGCGAGGTGCCACCGTCGTCTCCTGTGGACAGGATGGACACGTCCACCCGAGAGATGACGCTGCGGCTGTACGCATCGCATTCTGACGGGAAAAAATATTCATTCAATTCAATTTATTCACTCGAAATATGGTACATAAAATAGTGTTTAGAATAAGATTCATTGTCGATTGTCAGGAAGAGTGAGGGTACCGGAGGCCCAATCATGGGAAAAGGGGGATTTAAAGGTTGACAGCGCTGCGACTTGTGTCTCCACTGGTGTCGCGGGTGTCCATGGGCGGCGGCAATCCTTACCATCAGGTGTTCCATCTGATCGTCTGCCACCTATCACATATAAAAATATGTGGGAAATCCACGCTTCGGCATGACCGGAGTCAGCATGTCCGTTTTTGTTACACGAAAAATTTATTCGCCAAAAGTGGCCGCTTTTGACGTGAATAAATTTTTCGCGTAGGCGTTGGATCCAATATTTTTGCATGGTTATTTGAAATAGTATAAGTGTTTGCCGAGAGGTTGTAACCCCGAAATTGTTTAAAATAGATCCGGTTTAGTAGCTAAAAATTAAAAGCGAATTGTGTCGCTAGTTACAATTATTAACTACTCGTCGCCTTAAGAAAAAAGAATAGGTCTTTAAAAAATATATATGTATGTCTTTGTTATTTCGGTATGTGCCTATATAGAATATTCCTGAATCCTATATTCCTATTTGTACTGAATCACAGACTGATTACTAAGCACATATTACGGTACCTGTTTTTTTGATGATTATAATATAAGCGGTTAGGTAGAAACAATGTTCTTTTAATTCAATTTGTAGGCCCCCTTACCTACCACGGCTTGTCGTGTGCCCAAAGCGCGGGCCGCGCCTCACGCCACGCACGCCTGAACGACCTACTCCGACGGGCTTTTATTTCCATTCGCGTTCCGGCAGTGCTCGAACCTCTCGGCATATGTCGGAGCGACGGAAAGAGGCCCGATGGGATGACTATCATCCCATGGAGTAAGGGGAAGGCGCTGATGTGGGACGCGTCCTGCGCGGATACACTGGCTCCTTCCAGTGTCCATGGGGCGCAGGCGCTGCAGCTGCCTCGGTGGAGACCCGAAAACGGTACAAGTACTCCGCCTTAAATAGCTGCTAACGCTTTGCCCCATTTGGCGTGGAAACACTGGGGCCGTGGGGACCGGAGGCCCGCAAACTCTTTCAAGAGTTGTCTGCCCGACTGATCGAGTTCTCTGGGGACCGGAATGCTGGCAGTTACCTAGGCCAACGTTTAGGGTTGGCCATCCAAAGAGGGCACTCTGGGCACGTTGGACAATATCAGTGGGGCAGACAATTTCTTTTTGTAAATATGTACATAATTATTAGGTATCACTTTTGTTGACATGCATTTAACACATTTTAGTGCCGATTATAATCGGCACATTCTACCGAATAGTCACCGACTAGTCGCCGACTACTGAAGATGCCGATTAGTCGGCTTTCCCGATTAGTCGGCCCATCTCTAATTATTAGTGGAATAAGGTAGGTAAGGTTAGGTAAGTTAAGGTGACGGGTAGGGCACACTAGCAACACCAATCGATTTTCATTTTTAGCTACAAAACCGGATATATTTCAAACAATTTCGGGGTTACAACCTCTCGGCAAACACATACTATTTATTAAATAACCATGCACATATGGCCGTGTGGTCCCGGCAGAGTAGAATAGGCCACCCTCACTCTTACCGAGGTGTCGTAAAAGGCGACAAAGGTAAAGCTGCTGGCATGATCATCAGCACCCAGAGAAGGAAAACTCTGCATTTATATCAAAACCCTCGCCAACCCGCCTGCCAAGCGTGGTGAGTATGGCAATTACTCCTCATGTGATTGAGCGAGGCCTGTGCCCCAGCAGTGGGGACTTAAGTGGGCTGATGATGATGATATGTTGGGTCCAATGCGTACGCAAAAAATTGATTCACGCTAAAAGTGGCCGCTTTTGGCGCTTATCAATTTTTCGCGTACAAAAACGGACCTTACATTTGTGCATGGTTAATCAATAAATAGTATAAGTGTTTGCCGAGAGGTTGTAACCCCGAAATTGTTTAAAATAGATCCGGTTTAGTAGCTAACAATTAAAAACGAATGGTGTCGCTAGTTATTAGGGCTACCCGTCGCCTTAAGAAAGCTGTATCAGAACTTTGTGTGTCTTTCATCATCATCATCGTCAGCCCATTTAAGTCCCCACTGCTGGGGCACGGGCCTCCCTCAATCACATGAGGGGTAATTGCCATATTTACCTCGCTTGGCAGACGGGTTGGCGAGGGTTTTGATATAAATGCAGATTTTTCCTTCTCTGGGTGCTGATGGAAAGTAATCATGGCCGCCCATGAACATCTGCCAAATCAGAGATCATGCCAGCAGCATTACCTTAGTCGCCTTTTACGACACCTCGGTAAGAGTGAGGGTGGCCTATTCTACTCTGCCGGGGACCATACGGCCTCTAGAATAGGCCTCAGTAAAGAATTATGAATGATGCATCATTTAATGCATTTTATCAGTATAACTACCTTAGGGTGTCGTCGTGCCATAGGCCTTGTTAAAGTTGCTGTAGAATGTGTCTTTAATAAATAAATAAATTACTTACTTTTCTCCGCTACTCTTCGGTTATCGTTTGGGTTGCTCCAAATGGGACGAGGACTGAAACATATGGAAACTATGTTTAGTATTTTCTAAACCTAAACTTTTTAAAAAGTAAATATCAGTCTCTCTCTATCTCTCTAGGCTCTTCCGTCTCAGCTTCTGCACGGCATGTACGCTCTCGTCCATTCAAACATTTTAATTAGGTAGTTTTATCGTTTTACCTAGTGACTAAATAGATAGATAGATAGATAGGGTCGGGTGTTTCAGATTGAATTAGGCAGCCACATTTAACCAAGATCATACTTCGGAAATGCGACGTGGCGTGAATCAATTTTTCGCGTACAAAAACGGACCCAACGTACATGGTTCTTTAATAAATAGTATATGTGTTTGCCGAGAGGTTGTAACCCCGAAATTGTTAAAATAGATCCGGTTTAGTAGATAAAAATTAAAATCCATTGGCGTCGCTAGTGTACCCTACCCGTCACCTTAAAGTACAGTGTGGGGAACAGTTAAAAGTGCTTTATTCTATCGAATCTTCCACACTGTATAATATCTAAAAATCTTATTCTACGCATTGCCTATGTAAATAAATTCTTATCACATTAAAGATCAAATGTCAATACATTATGTAGCTAGCTAGTGTTTTAAGTTCACTTGAGAATGCATATAGCCACACACTCAATAAATTACCGTGAGAGAGCCACGTTTTTCGACCGAAGTGATACCACGGCCTCACAGAAAACCGGCGTGAAGCAGCACTGTACTGTTTTTCGCTGCGTCAGTGTGGGTACCGGATTCCCAATCCGGGGTAAAGGGGGGTTTAGGTATAGGTTGGCAGCGCACTTGTGACTCGTCTGTCCTTGGGCGACGGCAATCGCTTACCATCAGGTAATCCGTCTTCTCGTCTGCCACATAACACAAAACAAAACTTCTTATTCGATTGTGAAAGATTGCCTCGATTCTTTAAAATACGACCCACGAACCACTGCGCAGTGGTTCGTGGGTCGTATTTTAAAGGACGGTTTATAGGTTTGCAGCGTACCTACTTGTGACTCCACTGGTGTCGCGAGTCTCCATGGGCGGCGGCAATCGCTTACCATCAGGTGATCCGTCTACTCGTCTGCCACCTTACATAAAAGGAAATGTTTACCTATGTAAATAAAATCTTATCATAGAAAAGATCAAATGTCAATACATTATGTAGCTAGCTAGTGGTTAAAGTTCACTTGAGAATGCATTTAGCTACACACACAACAAATATGTAGGTATATCTAAGTACAGACAAATACACGTGGTGTTATACAATCTGACAATTTTCTAAATTAAACCTTGTAAAACATGCACTCGTGATCGCTGGTGTTCCTACATGGACGGCGTCAATCCAGGGACCGGAAAACCTATCCTAACCTATCGATAGGGTGACCCTATTGGTAGCACATTAAATCAATAGGGTTAGGTTAGGTTAGGCCTATTGATCCTGTAACCTTATTGGATTGGTAACCCTATTGATAGGGTTGCAACCACTTACCGCATAGTAAGGGTTACGCTATTGATTGTCTATCTCTTTTCCACGACCTTTCAAACGAACGAACTCAATCCAACCAATCATTTGATTCAAATGCTTTGCGCGTAGAGATTAAAATAGACAGCCAAAAGCTGGCAGCTACCTCGCCCAGCGAATTTCATATCGCGATCCAGCGGGGTAATGCTGCCAGCATTTTGGGGACACTGCCACGGGGACCTACTTTGTTTTAACTTTCCTTTTTATTTACTTTTAGTTTAATTTTATTTCTTAGTTATTGTCTTAATTTTCTTGTGTTTTTGTTCTTTTGTTCAATAAATATATTATGAGACACAAATAGCTTGGTAGAATTCTAAATCCCTCTCTTGATATGGTAAGCCTATTATAGGGTTTTCCGTGATGATAGCGCTTACCGTAATGAATGGGTAAGCATATTGATGAGGTAAGCTAATGATAGGCTTACCTTAATGTTTTTGATAGCCTATCAAAAATCCTATCGAAAACCTTAATAAGGGTAAATTTACAGAGCATTGCCACATTGCTCCAAACACAAGTTTTAACAAAATAAAATTTTAATTTAAACCATTAATAAATGTCAATTATATTCGTTGTCAAGTAAGAATCGATAATTTATTTATTTAGATTCACCAACATAATACAAATAATAATTATAACATAACCGCTCCTTTTTAATGCTAGAGGCAGACAAACGAGCAAGCGAGTCACCTGATGGAAAGTAATCAACGCCGCCCAAGAACATCCGCGAAATCAGAGAGATCGCAAATTTGTTGCCGGCCTTTTTAAAAAAAAGATCACGCCTCTTCTCTTGAAGGTCCCTAAGTCGTAGCCGTCCGGAAATACTCCTGCAGCCAAACTGTTCCACAGAACTGAGGTACGCGGTAGAAAGTGAAACGCACAGTATTAGACCGCCATCCATCGAGATGATGAGGATGGAATGACAATTGCTTGCCTGTGGTTGATACTTAACAGCTCTTTAGAATAAATTCGATGTCAGTATTATGTCAATGAGCAGTTTTTCAGTAGGTGCTTATTAACTTTGATGGTACTCGCTAGATGGTGTAAGCAGTCTTTATATTTCAGGTGTTGGATGATAAATCATGTGCTCCCTAATTTATGGGAAAATTTCCCAGTGATAGGTTTTTCACGTTTACCTAATATTTCAAAGTAACCATATACATGGAAAATAACACTTTATACCAACCCAAGTAGACCTAAAATAAATTGTAAAAAAATGTCTGCCATGACATTTGTAGATATTTTGGATTGCTCCCCGTGAAACTGGGCAGTTTGTCATTAAATATTTCTATCGAATTAAAGTTTTTACAAGGAGTTCATTGTTGTTATTTAAAATTGTTTTTTTTTAATAAAACCCCTTTCATTCTTTTGTGAACAAATGAAAATGAAATTTGGCAACACTTAAAACGCCGCGACCAAAAGCTGTATTTTTATACAGATACGAGTAGCGCCATCTGTTATCACTTTAGAGAAACCGACTGACTAATGTCATAAGAAAAATCCTCATTACAGGAGAACACAGCATTGGTAAGTATACAATAGGCAACACGTAATTAATCAATTACTTATTTAGGTACATTACATATGTGTACTTTTTAAATACTTCAAAATATAGATTATACTATGGTTTGTAATAAAATAGCAGTTTCAGTTATTTCAGCATTTTTCTTTTAAAACCTATAAAATAATCGTGGAAAATATCTATATCGGGTGTTATATTGGTAATTTTGGTAAATTAATTTGCTTCATTCCGTCATCGTCAGTCGGAACTTATAATGCTGTTTAGACATTTTCGCATAGAAAATACGCTGTACAACGCCCTCTTGTCAATGTCATTGAAGTGCCTTCTGATCTTGGTCGGTCTTTATCATAATCATAATATTTATTGCTTCTTATTAGAGATGACGACCGTTTGGATGGAACAGTGGTAGTGAACGCTGCCTCTGGTGCAAGGGTGCATCACCATATCTATTTGTATTGGTCTGGGTGTTATCTATGTATTATAAGTATGTATTTACAAAAGAGAAGTATTATATCACCACACTCACACATACACATACACACACGCACACACACTACTTCAGTAACGCGCTTACAGCCATAACTTAAATTTTAGTATTATTAATTACATTTCGATTTGTTTTTGAAGATTTAATTCAGTTTGTCGAGACACCCACGAGACACTTTTCTTTCTGTTAATGTGTGTTTTTAGTTAATAAATGTTTTTTTTTATATGTATATATTTGTAATCTCACTGTTGATTCTGATATCCGTAACACAGGTAGCTAGGTAGGTGCTTGAGCTACCTATCTCGGAGTCAGATTAATATATGTGATCTTGTGAAATATTTATTTATTTAATGGTACATACAGGCCTTAAATATAATTAAGTTCGCGTTATGGAACCTATTATTATATTATTGTGTATTCAATAATGTTGTATCTGTTTTGCTATCTTCTATATTGCATGTCAATATTTATATTTATTTGACGACCCGTTTGGAAATATGGTAGTGAACGCTGCCTTTGGTCCAAGGGTTGCGGGTTCGATCCCCGCACAGTACAAATATTTGTGTGCATGAACATGTCTGTTTGTATTGGTCTGGGTGTTAGTATGTATTATAAGTATGTATTTACAAAGGAAAAGTATTATATGTATATATTTGTAATTCCGCTGTTGATTCTGATATCCGTAACACAGGTGCTTGAGCTACCTATCTCGGAGTCAGATCAATGTATGTGATGTTGTGAAATATTTATTTATTTATATTTCTCAAAGGTGTCAGCCAAGGTGCAGCCTGAAAACCAGCGCTTCAGCTGTTGCTTGCGGCAGTTGTAGCATATGCTGAGGCTGAGCCTTGTTGGCTGCAACTCTTATGCTCTGTACGTTTTTTTATTATTTACTTTATGTATTATGTGTTGTGGTCTATAAATAAAAATATGTTAAATGCATGTCAACAAAAGTGATACCTAATAATTATGTACATATTTACAAAAAGAAATTGTCTGCCCCACTGATATTGTCCAACGTGCCCAGAATGCTAGCGGCGTTGCCTCTTTGGATGGCCAACCCTAAACGTTGGCCGAGGTAACTGCCAGCATTCCGGTCCCCAGAGAACTCGATCAGTCGGGCAGACAACTCTTGTAAGAGTTTGCGGGCCTCCGGTCCCCACGGCCCCAGTGTTTCCACGCCAAATGGGGCAAAGCGGTAGCAGCTATCTAAGGCGGAGTACTTGTACCGTTTTCGGGTCTCCGCCGAGGCAGCTGCAGCGCCTGCGCATGGACACTGGAAGGAGCCAGTGTATCCGCGCAGGTCGCGTCCCACACCAGCGCCTTCCCCTTACTCCATGGGATGATAGTCAAAAATAGTTTTTCTTTCTTTCTTTCATCTTTCCACTCGTCAACAGTTCCATGCCCATTATCTAAATGGTTGGCAGTCTTCAACTGTGCGATTCTCAAGAAAATTTCTACCTCGAAGAAATTAACTATCGGTTGCCGAGTTTCCGGACCGATACGACCTGCAAACCTTCAAGAAAAGAGCGTACTCCCTTTTAAAAGGCTGGCAGCGCACCTGTGACTCCTTTGACGTGGCAGGTGTCCATGGGCAGCGGTAATCGCTTACCATCAGGTGATACGTCTGCTCGTCTGTGCCCTTATATCATAAAAAAATTGTTTTTTTATGTGATAGGTGGCAGATGAGCAGACGGATCACCTAATGGTAAGCGATTGCCCATAGACACCCGCGACATCAGTGGAGTCACAAGTGCGCTGCCAACCTTTAAACCCTCTCTCCCCCGAATTAAGCCTATACCTTCACTCACGCAGCGGATCACAGCACAGTGTGAAGCCGTGGTATCACTCCGGTCAAGCCGGCCCATTCATGCCAAAGCGTCGCTCTCCCACGGTCAAAGTTAACAATTGAATAAGTAGTACATAACGTAACCTACCAGTGCTGCCAACTGTACCTACTTTTGGCAATTAATCTACCACTTTTCTGATTTTATGGTTGACAACACTGCGTATCACCATAGACTAAATAATTCGTCCGTGGTCTCATGGAACAAAAACTTACTCTGCAGTCCTCGGCTTGACGGTCTGGAGGATGGTGGTGCCGTCCCTGCAGCAGACCAGGTTGACACCGAAGGCGCTGTACTCGCAAAATGTGGGCCGGATGCCGTTTAGTCTGCAAGAAAACAATTCAGATCACATCTATATCTATACTATTTATAAATAGGTAAATCCTATACAATGCGTGTGTGTTGCCAGTGATGACATATGGAAGCGAAACGTGGCCGCTTACAATGTACCGATTAAGGAGGCTCAAAGTCACCCAGAGAGCAATGGAGAGAGCTATGCTCAGAGTCTCCCTGCGTGATCGTATCAGAAATGATGAGATCCGCAGGAGAACTAAGGTTACAGACATAGCCCAAAGGATTGCATGCCTCAAGTGGCAATGGGCAGGGCACATAGCGAGGAGAACAGACGGCCGTTGGGGCAGAAAGGTCCTGGAGTGGAGGCCACGCACAGGAAGTCGCAGCCGTGGCGCCCCCCACAAGGTGGACCGACGATCTGGTGAAGATCGCGGGAATCCATTGGATGCGGGCGGCACAGGACCGATCTGTGTGGAACCGAAATGATGATGATGATGAAATCCTATACTTATATCATTTTTTTTACTGCACGATCCTCTCCCATTCTCTCGAGGTGGCCGAGCCAGCGAAGTCAGTCAAGCACAGCGATGTCCTTTAGTTTCGCCGATGATATTAGGCTCGCCCACCTGGTCTTGTAGCTCTCAGTTCTTCCTTCTTCTCCAGGTTCCATCCAGTGTTTGTGTAGATCCCAGAATCTTCCGCCAGATCTGGGACGGCCAAATGGTCGAAGGCCAGTTGGCCGTCCAAGGTACCGATGGAGAGACGAGGTCGAAAAGGATTTTACGTACACTTCTGGCGGATGACTGGCAGGAGGTGGCGCAGGACCGGCCTAGATGGAGACTCTTATTATCGGAGGCCATGGCTCACTTTGGGTCGCTGTGCCAACCTATACCCGAAACTGGAATTCAAGACCTGATCATTCAAACACGGATGGATCTGAATACCAGCAACAAGGAATAGAACTAAAAAGACGCGGTTCGAATGATTCTGTTACATCGATTACAATACAAGAAAATATCGAAAACTCTCGCAACGTATCAACCGAGAGTATTATTCTCCAAAAAATCAAGAAGATACCAACCAAACCGCTCAAAGAATTACCTGCACGTCTACCACCTACTTTACCCACGACCACCAGTGGACACGAAAATAAATCTAAAAAAATCTATATTCTTGGAGATGAGCAAGTAAGAGGACTATCAGCTGCGTTATTAAACTCAAGACTAAATAAATGGAATGATGTTTATAAAACCTCCTCATTCGTCATGCCCGGGGCTACCAGTACTGTACTACTAGCTCAATGCGACCAACTCTCAAAAACAATCTCTCCAGATGATATAGTTATTTTGGGATTTGGAAGCAATGACCAAGATATAAATACTCTACATTCAAATATATGTATAGCAGTAAGCAAATTAAATAAAGCGAAAATTTTCATTGCACCAATACATAAAAATGTACACTTAAACGAAATAACACTAAATTACTATATGAAGTTATGGACTAAACATTTTGAAAATTGTGAAGTAATAAACATTAATTCATTTAATATAAAAAGTGCTAATCTTTATTTAACATATATCTGTAAAAAAATTAATCTATGCATAGACTACACTGAATACGAGTCCGATTTTCTTTCCTTTAGCCGCATTCGGAAACATAACACAAAAACATCTTTTCATAGACCTCAAGTCCATAACACACCAATAATAAACTCAGTTCTTCCCAAAAAAGGAACCATTCCTTATTACTATTTCCAGATTAAAACTAATAATCCTAAAAAAGACTGTCCATGTCTCAACAATAATCTAAATACATCTCTACCTCAGCAGTCACATTCAATATCTAAACAACACCAATATAACAGTAATAAAACATTTTTTCGATCCCCACGAAAGTAACATTTTTACAGTCCTTCACCAAAATATACAAGGATTGCGAAGTAAAACTGAGCTATTGGAAATTACTCTAACAGAACTTAAAAAAAACACTTATCCTGACGCGTTATGTTTTACAGAAACTTTTATTAAAAACTAGCTTTTGCCCGCGACTTCGTCTGCGTTCACACAATATCTTTATAAATTATAGCCTATGTGTTATTCTGATCTATAAGCTACATTACTGTAAAGTTTCATTAAAATCCGTTTAGTAGTTTTTGCGTGAAAGAGGAACAAACATCCATCCATACATCCATCCAAACAAACTTTCGCCTTTATAATATTAGTAAGGATGGAGATGAAGAGATTTATTAAAAATGGAGATGAAGAGAGTGTAAATATGAATAATTACGTACTAGCTTCTAGTTATTCAAGGCAAAATAAAAGAGGGGGCTCGTGCATTTTTATCAGAAAAGGACTTGTACATAAAAAAATAACTTGTTTTGACGATTTCGCTTTGTTACACCACTTTGAATGCTGTGCAGTTAACCTTAATTCAAATAATATCATTATTATCTGTGTTTATCGTATTCCGTCAAAATCTCAAAAAGATGTAAACTACTTTCTTGAAAAATTAGATTCAGTTTTACATAAATGTCTTCAAAAATATCCGAATAAGAAAATAATAATCACTGGGGATTTCAACATAAACATGATGGAAACTTCAAAAATCTCTTCAAATTTATTAGATATAATTAACAAATATAACCTTTATCTGCATATAAAACAGCCAACTAGAAAAAATACTTGTCTTGACTTGATCATTAGCAATATGAGCTATGCAACAGGGTCTGTTCTCCCACTAATGTTATCGGACCATGACACTGCTCAGGTACTTAAATTTAAAATAGATCTTTTAAAAGAGATCCCTAATTCTGTGCATGCATTTAAACGGAGCTACTCAAACGAAAATATTGAATTATTTAAAAAACATTTACAATCACTATCTTTTTCTGAAGTTTATTCACATTCTAACTTTAATGATGCTTTTAACGAGTTTTATGATTTGTTTTGTCTCCTTTACAATCTTTGTTTCCCAATAATTAGAGTAAAGATAAATATGGTACACCAAATCCCTTGGATATCAAAGGGCTTAAAAAAAAGTTGCTCCACAAAAAGAATACTACGACAGAAATATTATACTACTAAAGCTAAAACTGACCGGGAAAATTACTTAAATTATAATAAAATTTTAAAAAAATGTACATATTTCTCAAAAAGATTAGCTAACAGAAAATTTATAACAAACAGTAGAAACATAGGCAAAGCTACGTGGGCAGTTATTAAAAAAGAGGCCAAAAATCCTAAAACACAAAAACATATTAATGAAATAGTATGCGATGGCAAAACATTAAATAATCCTACAAATATAGCTTCTTCTTTCAATAATTACTTTATAAATTTAGCAAATAGCCATAACATTAATAATCAAACAAGAAACACATGCCTTAATTTTTTATCTAACACCATTTTTCTAAATCCAGTAAACGAGGAATATATTACTAAAATTATTATGAGTTTAAGCAACACGAAATCGGAAGGCTATGATTCAATATCCACCAAAGTTCTCAAATCCTGTAAAGAGCAATTGAGTTCGGTACTCACCTATTTGGTAAATTTCTCTATTGAATCTAGCACTTTCCCGGATAAGCTTAAAATATCAGTAGTCAAACCGCTGCACAAAAAAGGAGACAGCGCAGATATGTCAAACTACTGACCCATTACACTCGTGCCAGTTTTTTCAAAATTATTTGAGAGAGTAATACATGACCAAATTAGTTCTTTTATATCAAAATATCACGTCATTAAAGCGAATCAATACGGTTTCCAGAAAATGAAGTCAACCAGTCATGCAGCTTTTAATTTAGTGTATGAAGTCTTAAAAAATGTTAATGATAAAAAATACACTACCACCATGTTTTTAGACATGTCCAAAGCATTCGACCTAGTGTCGCATAAAATACTTTTGAATAAATTAGATTTTAATGGAATAAGGGGACCTGCTCAAAAGTGGATTAAATCATATTTAGAATGTAGAAAACAATTTGTGGAAATTACTCAACTCAAAAAAGTTAGCCTGAAATCTATTATTCAAACTTTTAAATCTGATTCCATTGTAAATGTCAATGGAGTGCCGCAAGGAAGTATACTCGGTCCACTGTTATTTTTGTTATACATTAATGATCTACCTGACTGTACACGTAATAAAACTATCCTATTTGCAGATGATATTTCTGTCATAGTTACTACTAACAAAACATCAACACTTAACCAACATAAAGCAGATATACTCAATCACTTTCGTCTATTATTAACTGGTTAAATAACAATAGTTTACTGATAAATCTTAACAAAACCAAATTAATCAATTTCAATAATTTCCAGCACCAAAATATTCAAATTAACTTAGACGGATACACTCTCCATAACACTCACGAGGCCACTTTCTTGGGTATAATCATCAATCCTAAATTAACTTGGAAAGAGCAATTAGTTAAAGTCTGCGCAAAAATAAATAGATTCGCATTTGCGCTTTATAAACTAACGAAAATAGCCAACGTTAGTACAGCTATTGCCGCCTACTACGCATATGTCGAATCGGTTCTAAGATATGGGCTGCTAATATGGGGAAATGGTACGGACATTCATTCGGTGTTTATCGCGCAAAAACGGTGCATTCGCTCTATTTGCAACATAGCCTCTGATGTCTCTTGCAAACCTTATTTTAAAATGCTTAACATTTTACCTCTCCCTTGTTTGTATATACTCGAGGTAGGTCTATTCGTTTCACAAAATTAACATTTATTCATTACTGCAAAACAGCATACACACAGAAATATTAGACACAATAACAATTTAATAATTAATATCGCACCAAACACAAGTCGCTGCATAAATAACTGCTATATGATGAGTATAAAAATATACAATAAAATACCTGATCACATTAAGTTACTGCCTATACATAAATTTAAATCATCTTTACGTGATCTGCTAATAGAAAATACTTTTTATTCGGTCAGTGATTTTTTAAAATGTAAGTTATAGCAAGCTTACCTACTTATCTATGCATAGATTAAGTTAATTGATTTTAGATTCCTTTTTAATTTGTTATTATTCTGGAATAAGTCCACCTAATTATTTAAATTTAAAACATTTTATATATGTGTGTACTTCTGTCTGTAACCCACGCGATGTTATTTTACCCAAGTGTTATGCTTAAAAAATGTATTTTTTAAATTATTTTCCCATTTTTTATCTCTGTAGCGTAAGGTCCTACAAATAGGTCTTACCACAGAGAACTTCGAATGCTCTTACAACTTGAAATATTTGCATGCTACAATTTAATGGCTAAATAGGTTTAAGCAACATGTAAATTTAGGTACAACATCTACATTCTATGTAACCACCCTATTTATTGGCAAATAAAGTATTTTGTATTTTGTATTTTGTAAAGACCAAAAAAACTCCGACAGATACGTCACTGTAAAATCTTTCAATGTCACTTATGTCATTGTCAAATCAAGTTTTCAGGTTTTGCTAACCTTTTTGTTATATACCCACTTCTTTTCTTAGTATAAGTTGCACAATTCATGATTAGGTTTCCACCACTTTAGTAATTATTTCGTCCAGTTTTGTACATGTTTTAGATATTAGGCATTAATACATGAATTAACTCGTAAGGAAAATGGTTGAGTGATATTTTGACAACGTGGATAGTCAACAGACGAAGTCAGTCAAAGTCTCAGTCACGCAATAAAACGGGGGTGTTTAGAGTTTTATCGATCTTTGGATTCTGCCGAGACTACTCTTAACAAAATCGCAGGATTTAAGACTCTCTTAGGTCCTAGCAAGTTATTCACGTGTCAACTCACACAATAGCAGTTTAAAAAAAGATTCTATATTAATATCACTTGACGGTACCTCACTGCATGAAACAACAACATGTAACTTCAAATGTTGTTAACACCTGAAATGAGACAAGCTCAATACCAGCCTTTCTACCAAACATTACGGATGATTAAGTTTTTATTAAAGCGTCTTGTATTTAAGTAAAAACAAGTTATTACAATTACTTCTTTAAATCATAGAATAAAAAATACCAATAAATAAATTACGTCAGCGTATGTTATTAGAAAATAGGTATATACTATTGTACGATCATTTTATTACAGTGTCAACATTGTAGTAGCTTTTTTGGTCTTGAATTCCAGTTTCGAGTATAGTTAGATAGTTAGTTAGTTTATACTGATATCATTAGGATATACCTCTTTAATCCGAAGACACAACACTTGACGCCATCTTTTAAAAGATTGACATAAAACTTAGATAGCACCTTAAAGTGACGGGTAGGGCACACTAGCAAAGCCAATCGATTTTAATTTTTAACTAAAACCGGATCTATTTTAAACAATTTCGGGGTGACAATCTCTCGGCAAACACATATAGGTACTATTTATTAAATAACCATTCACAAATGTGGGGTCCATTTTTGTACGCGAAAAATTGATTCACGCCAAAACTGGCCGCTTTTGGCGTACGCGTTGTACCCAACATTTTTACATGGTTATTTAATAAATAGTATAAGTGTTTGCCGAGAGATTGTAACCCCGAAATGGTTTAAAATAGATCCGGTTTAGTAGCTAAAAATTAAAATCTATTGGCGTCGCTAGTGTGCCCTATCCGTCACCTTAAAGCTTGTTGCTCAATTTTTTAAAAATGTCTTCTCGTCACAATCGGTGTCGCCCAATGGATCTTAGTTCTAGGCTTCATGGTTCTATTTATCATTCAGTTTTAGAAGGAAGTTAAAATCTTCTAAAACTAAATGATAAATAGAACCAACCTCTTGGAAAGGTGTTTATAGGTACTTTTAATAATTCGAATTATTTCTTATAAATTTATTATTTTAATTGTACACAACTGTCAAATTGTGTTGGTTGTTTTCCTTTTTTCCCCTTTTTTGCTGCCCATCACTGTTGTATTTATATAAGTTTGTAAATGTAGGTATTTAAAATCTGTTATTGGCTGTAAGTAGATTTAAATAGTATAAGTTGAGAACTATAGATTTTGAAAAATAAAAAAATTAAAATAAAATAAGTGTTTTTTCATATAATTATTTTGACATAAGTAATATTTCATAAATTATTCCTGACATCGTAATTCACTATCTAAGTACCTCCTATAATAATATTATTTTTCCTTGTATAATATTCAGACACAATTCATTTTGTTTGTGAATTATTATTGTTTTAATGACATGACATAGCAATGACGTGGCCTCCACTCGAGGACCTTTCCACCCCAACGCCGTTCTCCTCGCTATGTGCCCTGCCCATTGCAACTTGAGGCATGCAATCCTTAGGCTATGTCTGTGACCTTAGTTCTCCTGTGGATCTCTTCATTTCTGATACGATCACGCAAGGAGACTCCGAAATGTATAATGTATCGAATAGGGTACAAGTAGACTTTGATTGAATTCTGAAAACTTTTTCTTATGTGATAGGTGGCTGACGAGCAGACGGATCACCTGATGGTAAGCGATTGCGGCCGCCCATGGACACCCACGACACCAGTGGAGTCACAAGTGGCCAACCTTTAAACGAAACACAGCACAGTGCTGCTTTACGCTGGTTTTCTGTGACGTATTAGATATGATGAGATCCGCAGGAGAACTATGTGAATAAATGAATTGTATTGATATATTGGTTCAAAGTGGGACTATTGTACCGAAACGAAGTGAGTGCCATAGAATACAATGTATATCACAGGTTTCATGTGGGTTCACCCCTTGAGCTTCGTGTCTTAGAGCTCAGTGATGTATCATCATCATCATCAGCCCATTTAAGTCCCCACTGCTGGGGCACGGGCCTCCCTCAATCACAGGATGGGTAATTGCCATACTCGCCACGCTTGACTGACGGGTTGGCGAGGGTTTTGATATGAATTCAGAGTTTTCCTTCTCTGGGTGCTGATGATCATGCCAGCAGCTTTACCTTAGTCGCTTTTTACGACACCTCGGTAAGAGTGAGGGCCGCGCCTTGCCGTGTGGTCCCCGGCAGAGTAGAATAGGCCACCCTCACTCTTACCGAGGTGTCGTAAAAGGCGACTAAGGTAAAGCTGCTGGCATGATCAGTGATGTATAGCAACGTTTTTTTTTATCCTTAGGGCACGGAACCCTGAAAAATGTCGTCATCTATTAAATTATTTATAAAAAGGTTAATCCTTCAGACAGCGGCAACGCTTATCTATTCTGGACTTGTTATCTTCGCACATTGTGCGGTTCGAGCTTTGGGGTAAGCCCTTTACGCGGGCGTCATCTCACGCCCGTCTCGGCATGGTGCTCGCTCCTCCTGGATGGGAGGCCTCCCGACCTTCATAAGGCCTGGCTGCGGCTCTTTAGCGTGCTTCTGTCTGTCTTTGCTGATCGTGGGAGAGCCACGCTTCGGCATGAATGGGCCGGCTCGACCGGAGTGATACCACGGCCTCACAGAAAACTGGCGTGAAGCAGCCTGTCCTGTGTTTCGCTGCGTGAGTGAGGGTACCGAAGGCCCAATCCGGGGGAAAGGGGAGTTTAAAGGTTGGCAGCGCACTTGTGAATCCACTGGTGTCGCGGGTGACAATGGGCGGCGGCAATCTCTTACCATCAGGTGATCCGTCTGCTCGTCTGCCACCTATCACATAAAAAAGGGGGGGATAGGGGTAGTCACAGTGAACAGTCAGAGGGAGATGCATGTCAGTATGCTCTTTTTCCTGACTGTTAATGGCTGTTTTTTTCTTTTTTTTTTGCTTATCTATTCCTATACACTAAACGCTTGCGCGATGTAATCGACACTTAGCGCCATCTATTGTATCAATCGAGTAGAACTAATGTCCCTAAATGAAGTGAGGGTGGGTCACTCATCATCATCATCAGCAACCCTCACTCGTCCACTGCTGGACATAGGTCTCCCCTAATGCACGCCATTGCTCTCGATTTTCGGCCACTCACATCCAGCCCACACCAGCCAGTCATCATCCCATCTTGTCGCAGAGCGTCCAACACTACGCTTACCGAATCGCCGTCTCCACTCAATGACTTTACGGCTCCAACGGCTGCCAGATCTGCGGCTAATGTGACCAGCCCACTGCCACTTCAGCTTGCTAATGATGTAATCCGACAGAGAACCAGATTCATCGACATAGGCGGGCGACTAGTGCTTAATAAATAACTCTTTGGACTTACTCGTAGTCAGCCTTAGCTCTCTGGCAGCTCTCCGAGGGCCTACAGACGCCTACGGTGTTGGTGTACCCGTCCACGCAGCTGTCGCCATCTGTCGGTAAGAATCACAAATGTATCATCATCATCATGATCAGCCAATAGACGTCCACAGCTGGACATAGGTCTCCCCCAATGTTCTCCACACAGGTCGGTCCTGCGCCGCCCGCATCCAATGGATTCCAGCGACCTTCAACAGATAGTTGATCCACCTTGTGCGGGCGCCATGGCTGCGACTTCCTGTACGCGGCCTCCACTCGAGGACCTTTCCGCCCCAACGGCCGTCTGTTCTCCTCGCTATGTGCCCTGCCCATTGCCACTTGAGGTATACAATCCTTTGGGCTATGTCTGTGAGCTTAGTTCTCCTGCGGATCTCATCATTTCTAATACGATCACGCAAGGAGACTCCGAAATGTATATCGAATAGGGTACAAGTAGACTTTGATTGAATTCTGAAAACTTTTTTTTATGTGATAGCTGGCTGACGAGCAGAAGGATCACCTGATGGTAAGCGATTGCCGCCGCCCATGGAAACCCGCGACACCAGCGGAGTCACAAGTGCCCTGCCAACCTTTAAAATCCATTCCATTCTGCCCAGGATTGGGCCTCCGCACTCCGGTACCCTCACTCATGCAGCGAAACACTGCACAGTGCTACTTCACGCGCCGGTTCTTCACGTGACGGGTAGGGCACACTAGCGACGACAATCGATTTTAATTTTTAGCAACTGAACTGGATCTATTTTAAACAATTTAAGGTTACAACCTTTCGGCAAACACTTATACTATTTATTAAATAACCATGCACAAATAAATGTTGGGTCCGTTATTGTACGCGAATAATTGTCTGTTTTAAATTGAATTCGTGATTCAATTTTTCGCGTAGGTACGCGTTGGACCCTACATTTGTGCATGGTTATTTAATAAATATTATAAGTTGTCTATTTGAAACTACTTAGGGGTTACAACCTCTCGGCAAACATTTATACTATTTATTAAATAATCACGCAAAAAAGCGGCCACTTTTGGCGTGAATCAATTTTTCGCGTACAAAAACGGACCCAACATTTGTGCATGGTTATTTAATAAATAGTATAAGTGTTTGCCGAGAGGTTGTAACCCCGTAATAGTTTAAAATAGATCCGGTTTAGTAGCTAAAAATTAAAATCGATTAGCTCGCTAGTTTGCCCTACCCGTCACCTTTATTAGAAAATCAGTACGCGCGAATCTAACAATGTGAATCAGACAATGAGTGACGCTACTGAGGTTTTGTACCAACATTTTTATTATTTATCAAAAAATTTAAATGTAAATTAAAAAGAAGCCAAAATAAATCCTTACCACGTTTTTGTGATACGGTTACTTCAAAAGTTATTAGAAATAATGACAACCGCAGCAGCGACTTTAAAATCATTATTGGGTGCCCTTCTCACTCAGCCACTGCACTCGCCTGGCTGAATGAATCTGAAAAAAATAAGTACTTACTTAGTTTTTTTTAAGTGGCAGACGAGCAGACGGATCGCCTCCCATAGACAACCGCGACACCAGTGGCGCCATAAGAACGTGTATTTTATTTTATTATGAGAAACTGTAAGGTATTTATTATATGGGCCAATGAAATATTTTTGAATGTATCTTGTTGCCTGCAATAAACGAATTATTATTATTATTATAAGCCTCCGGGCCTCTCTCAATCACATGAGGGGTAATTGCGATACTCACCACGCTTGGCAGACGGGTTGGCGAGGGTTTAGATATAAATGCAGAGTTTTCCTTCTCTGGCTCATTTATAATATTTTTTAAACTAATTATATTTTTAAGTACTTACAGCCCATGGCTGCCCCACCCTGAGCCAATGACTGCCCCACTCTGAGCCATGACTGCCCCTCCCTGAGCCCATGACTGCGGGCTTCGTATAAACGAGTTTGAACCTATCTTGTGTCATATCTGAGTATGTCCGAGCAAGTGTACCGTGTAATAAAATCATGTATAATTAACTAATTACATTACGTGGCATTATGAGTGGAACAATGTCTGTCGGTCTGTATATACGTATACATTAAAAGTCAAGGGCGAATGTTTGTTTTTAAGTAAATAACACACTTAAAAATTATCAATATTGTAGGTACCTATTACAATATCCAGTGGAAATATTATTACAAATATTTGACCACCAGTTAAGATGAGACTGCTAAATCAATAGTTGATATTTTTATAGCAATCTTTTGCAATTTATTCTGAAGTAAATAACACACTTAAAAATTTCATCTCGTGTTCTACCAATTAGACCACTGAACGCGTTAAAACGCCAACGAAACTTGTAAGTGCTTGATTCAACATGAATTATCGATAGTCTCACCAATATTGTAGGTATATTTACAATATCCAGTGGAAATATTATTACAAATATTTGACCACCAGTTAAGATGAGACTGCTAAATCAAAAGTTGATATTGTATAGCAATCTTTTGCAGTTTATTCTTAAGTAAATAACACACTTAAAACCCACACCGGGTTCGCGTCCAGATTGCTATAGAATATCAACTATTGATCTAGCAGTCTCATCTTAACTGTTGGTCAAATATTTGTAATAATATTTCCACTGGATATTGTCAATATACCTTCAATATTGATGAGACTATCGACAGCTCATGTCGAATCAAGCACTTACAAATTTCGTTGGCTTATTAACACGTTCAATGGTCTAATTAATTATAATTCGTTATTACTATAATGTATCAATACGGGGATTAACACGATATTTATTATGTGAATGACCACGGCTGCTGTAACGTAGCTGAAACGTCGAGCCAAATATGTGAGTACACAATGTTGTTTCACATAATAAATATCGTGTTAATCCCCGTATTGATACATTATAGTTATAATGCAACGCGAAAATCTAAAAAACAATTCGTTATTAATTAATTATAGTTCGTAATTGGTAGGACATTCTGGGGACTCGAACCCACACCTTCCACAATCCGGGTGTTCTACCAATTAGATCACCTAACGCGTTACTAAGCCGACGAAATTTTAAGTGCTTGATTCGACATGAGAGCTTAAAAAAATGTTTCAGTGTGTTATTTACTTAAGAATAAATTGCAAAAGACTGCTTTAAAAAAATCAACCATTGATTTTTCTTTTTGTAAATACATAACTTATAATAATACATAGAAAACACCCAGAGCAATACAAACAGACATATTCATACAAATGTTTGTACCTACTGAGCGGGGATTGAACTCACAACCCTTACACCAGAGGCAGCGTTCATTACCACTGATCCAAACGGGTCGTCGGCCGTGTGGTCCCCGGCAGAGTAGAATAGGCCACCCTCACTCTTACCGAGGTGTCGTAAAAGGCGACTAAGGTAAAGCTGCTGGCATGATCATCAGCACCCAGAGAAGGAAAACTCTGCATTCATATCAAAACCCTCGCCAACCCGTCTGCCAAGCGTGGTGAGTATGGCAATTACCCCTCATGTGATTGAGGGAGGCCCGTGCCCCAGCAGTGGGGACTTATATGGGCTGATGATGATGATGATGAAACGGGTCGTCGATGTATGATGATTGATGGTAACTAATATGTGTTACCATAGACTAATTTTACATACTGAATTAGTCCATGGTATTACATAACGTAAATACGGAAATTGGTTACAAAGTGCCGTTAATTCTTAACAAGTTATTAAAGTGACGGGTAGGGCACACTAGCGACGCCAAACGATTTTAATTTTTAGCTACTAAACTGGATCTATTTTAAATAATTTCGGGGTTACAACTTCTCGGCAAAGACTTATAATATTTAAACCATGCACAAATGTTGGGCCCGTTTTTGTACGCGAAAAATTGATTCACGTCAAAAGCGGTAACTTTTGGCGGTAATCCAAAATTCGAATGCAAAAGCAGACCAAACAGTTAATTAAAAGTATTAAATAAATAGTAATAAGTGTTTGCCGAGAGGTTGTAACCCGGAAATTGTTGAAAATAGATCCGGTTTAGTAGTTAAAAATTAAAATCGATTGGCTCGCTAGTTTGCCCTACCCGTCACCTTAATTAGCAAAATCAATCGAATATCATGTCATCATCATTACATAATTCTGAAACTCGTTTTAAATATTTATGTTAATAAATAGGTATAGACATGTAGTAGACAAAGATAATCTTTATTGCCCAGAAACAAAATCAGGAATGGTACAGTCAGCTTCAAAATATCTTAGCGTTGAAACCTATACTCTGATTTTTACCCGACTACGGCGAAGCAAAATTGAGGGTTTCGATTTGATTTTGACCTGTATGTACATGTATGTATTTAATTATGCGAACTAAACTGACAGAAACGCCCTGATGGGTGGGTTTAAGTACCCAGCCGTGATCTCGGGGTCCTGGGTACGATTCCCGGGTCGAGCAAAAAGTATGTTTCGAATTTTTCGAACATTGCTCGGGTTTGTGATCACCAATCCGCATTAGGCAAGCGTGGTGATTACGCCTAGTCCCGTCATAGTAGCGATAACTGTAGGAGACCTTTGCCTTGTAGTGGGGTAGGTATACTTACTAAAAAAAACTGACAGATGTAAACGTCAAGTTCCCGTACAGGTTGACACATTGCATCTGTCAAAAGTAGCAAAAATGTATGGGAATGACACAGGTGTCACTGTCAGTAAAATTAGGTTAACATAATTAAAAATCATAGTTTATTATATCAACATTATTATATCAACTTTAAATAAATCAACTTTTAAATAAATATTTCACAACATCACATAGATTGATCTAACTCCGAGATAGGTAGCTCAAGCACCTGTGTTACGGATATCAGAATCAACAGTGGGATTACAAATATACTTTTCTTTTGTAATTATACATACTTTTTATACATAGCAAACACCCAGACCAATACAAACAAACATGTTCATGCACACAAATGTTTGTACTGTGCGGGGATCGAACCCGCATAACTATCATATTATTTTTGTGCAATAAATAATATCTATTTATCGATCTATCTACGCCACGAGCACGAGAATTGGGGACCTGAGCATTTACATGTCACTTTGTTGGATAGTGTAACCAAACGCACTCAATTATTTTTATTTTCTATTTCATTAAAAACATGCTCCTTTCCAACGATCTGGAAAAAAGCTCATATTATTCCTGTCCACAAAAAAGGTTCTAAATCTGTCATATCCAATTACCGTCCGATTTCAATTCTTAACTCTTTGGCCAAAATATTTGAAAAAGTTGTTTATGATAACATTTACGAGATTATAGCCCGAGCTGTTCCTACTTCCCAGCATGGTTTCTTAAGAGGTCGTTCGACTGTGTCTAACTTGGCCGTATTTACTGAGTATGTTCTTGAGCATATGGAGAGGGGAGGGCAGGTTGACGTTGTGTACACAGACTTCGAAAAAGCCTTTGATCGAGTCGATCACAATATCTTGCTTCAGAAGTTAGAATCTCTGGGTATACACGGTGACTTACTGAGATGGATCAGATCATATATTACAAATCGATCACAAGCAGTTGTATTGGGTGGGTATAGATCGGAATTTATTACAGTACCCTCAGGTGTCCCGCAAGGCTCTCATCTTGGACCTCTTTTCTACAATGCATATATATACGACATATTTTCCTGCTTTGTAAATGCACAATTTTTATTATATGCCGATGATAAAAAGATCTTTTTGAAAGTTGAATCAGTCGCAGATTGTTCATTGATACAACAAGATCTTAATAGATTAATGACCTTCTATATCAAAAACGGAATAACTGTCAGTATATCAAAATGTCAATGTATCAGTTTCACTCGCCGGAAAAAACCAATAATATATCCATACAATTTTGATAATGTCAGGATAAATAGAGTGGAGATAGTCCGAGATCTGGGGGTTTGGCTTGACGCTAAAATGACGTTTTCGCATCATATTGATATAATCGTAAATAGAGCCTACCGTAACTTGGGTTTCGTAATGCGCACTTGTAAATCATTTAGTGTTATCCACAGTTTAAAAATAGTTTATTACGCATATGTTCAGAGCATCCTAGAATACGCTTGTCAAATTTGGTATCCAATCTATACTGTGCATAAAAATAGAATAGAGAGACTCCAAAAGAAATTCATTCGTCACCTTAATTATAAATTCTGCAATAGACCATCATCATATATAGACAGCTGTCGCGAACACCGTATGTTAACTTTAGAGCAGAGACGTAAAGTATTAGACATGGGGCTGCTGCACGACGTAGTGAGTGGTCGCCTGGATAGTCCCGAGCTCGCGGAGCGGCTGGTGAGGCTGTGTGCGCCCGCGCGGCGAACGCGTCACACGTCACTCTTTGCTGTTAATGCGCGTCATACTAATTACGGACAGAACTCAGTATTGACTAGAATTGCCAATCAATATAATAAAGAATTTAGCAAAATTGATCCATTTTTTTATAGTAAAAAACAATTCGTGGGAGAGGTTAGGCGCGCATTATAAGTGCCCCTCTTTTTCTAATTGGCGTATGTATGTGAACGTGTCATATCAAGTACTCCTATGTATATAGCAACACACTTCTTTCTTTCTTCTTTCGCTTTCGTTGTTGTAATTTATTGGTGGATAACTTATTTGGCCCAATATGTGTAAATTTAAAATGTTATGCAAATATTATAAGTAAGTTTGCTGTAGTTGTTCCTGAAATAAATAAAAAAAAAATAAAAAAAAAAATAAAAAAAAAAAATTATGGCAATACAAAATTCGTAGCTTTATCTGTGGCAGCACAGAACGACCTATTAAGTAATCTGTGACAGAACGTCTCTCTTCCTCTTGTCACCGAGATGGCCTAAACGCTACTTAAATTAATTATTATCCCAAAATGTGTTTTTGTCTCTGGCCTGATTTTGCAATAAATAGATGCTGATGCATCTGTTTGCTTTGTAGTCTTGCCTCTTTTATATGATAGGTGGCAGACGAGCAGACGGATCACCTGATGTTAAGCGATTGCCGCCGTCCATAGACACCCGTGACACCAGTGGAGTCACAAGTGCGTTGCCAACCTTCAAACCCTCTTTTCCCCGGGATTGGGCCTCCGGTACCCTAACTCACGCGGCAAAACACAGCACAATGATTCTTCACGCCGGTTTTCTGTGGTATCACTCCGGTCGAGACGGCCCATTCATGCCGCAGCGTGGGTCTCCCACAGTTTTCACAAAAGGAAATAACAGATTCCTCACTTTGTGGTCCGCCCGTCAGTCAGATCAAAATACCTATTCTCGTGCACTAGACATAGAAATCGAATGAGAGATTTCCATTCGTCCATATAAAATGTCGAATTCGATGTATATGTTACAGTCAAAACTCATAACCGGTCAAAATCACTTTTGTCTGCTAAAATCAGACAAAACTGTTTTTATCTAAGGGCGTCGGCCAAAACCACTTTTAACTGCAAAAATATCGGGTAATAGTGTTTGTGACAGACAAAACTGTTCATAACTAAGGGTGTCAGTCAAAACCACTTTTAACTGAAAAAATATCCGGTAATAGTGTTGGTGACCGCGATGTATCGATTATTAATTAGACACAATGTTTAGTTCTAGTTAAAGTTTTAACAAAATGTTACATGTTAGAAAACAACGTGTTATTTAAGTAAGTATTATTAATAGTCATATTAAAAATTAAACAAATTAATATTTACAAAATAGAAGAATAAACTAATACGAGAAGTTACAAAAACAAAACTGTAGTACCTAAGGTACTATGGATTCATGGATCTACCTTGGTAGATCCATGAATTTTAAAAATAATTACACCTTTTAATTGTTGTATAACACTTTTTTGATGAATTTCCTGGTAATTTTCACTGACCTCCTTAACTTTTTATGAATTTTGACCGATAGTCTGAATCTTCAATCAGACAAAACCACTTTTGACTGCGAAAATCAGTCAAAACTGTTTTTAACTAAGGGTTTCGGTCAAAACCACTTTTGTCTGATTTTAGCAGTCAAAAGTGATTATGACCGGTTATGAGTTTTGACTGTAACATATATGTCACGACCGGAGGATTGAGCCCCAAAATTCTTTATTTCGGGAACACGTGAGGTATCACGTTGACTATTCATTGATTGTCACGAATTACTGACCGGATGGCGCAATTGGTAGTGACCCTGCCTCTTACGCCAAAGGTCGTGGGTTCGATCCCCACCCTGGACAAACATTCGTGCGATGAACACTTGTGTTTGTTCAGTGTCTGGGTGTAATATATGTATTTAAGTATATATTTGTGTTCCTCTGTTGTCTGATATCTGGAACACAAGTGCTTAAGCTACTTAGTACGGAATCAGGTCAACGTATGAGATGTTGTGAGAATTATTATTATTATTAATTACGAAGTCAAAACAACAAATTAGTAATTAATTTTTAAAAAATCTGCGAAAAAAAACCGCCTTCAAAAACCACGAAATAAAAAGTGTAATTTTTTTTTTAAATCTTTATACACTTCAAATACCATTTTATAACAGTACACTCGAGAAAAGGTGTTACCGAAGTCGGCACCCAATACTATCTTGTAATTTAATGCAACATTTAAGGATCCCATCATCAGATCCTGATATTAATAATAATAACAATAATAATTCTCACAACATCTCATACGTTGACCTGATTCCGTACTAAGTAGCTTAAGCACTTGTGTTACAGATATCAGGCAACAGAGGAACACAAATATATACTTAAATACATATATTACACCCAGACACCGAACAAACACAAGTGTTCATCGCACGAATGTTTGTCCAGTGTGGGGATCGAACCCACGACCTTTGGCGTAAGAGGCAGGGTTTTTTGTGCCATCCGGTCAGTCAAAATGATATGAATGATATCCTGATCATGGTACTAATCCGGGACTATATACTTTCCAACTAAAAAAGAATCATCTAAATTGATTGTCGGTTAAAAAAGGGCCTTTTTGTTTTAATTTTTGGACCATTTTTCATTTATTGTCTTACTCGGAGTTATTCATTAACTTAGTTGGCTATTTATGAAAAAATATTGACACTTATTTTAATACGCATAAAGACTACCGATACTAAAGTTAATGAATATTAACTTAAATGACATCTCTGAGTTCGGCCGTTAATTTCGTTACAATCCTTATTATCGTAAAAGGGCTCCTAACCTGCCAGTGAAAAATGTTATTTTATTCTTTTGCCAAATTTTGTATGACGAATATCAAATTGAAAGTCGCACACCAATATTGTAAAGCTACACATTTAAAAAAAGGTAAATTATTTAGTAGTTACTATTTCTACATGCCTGGAACCTTCATAGGTGATTCCGACTCACGCTTGGCCATTTTTTTTAAATATTTTTGAAAACTTTGAAAAGAGAATAAAAAACCAGAATTTAAAACCTTCATAGGTGATTCCCACTCACATTTGGCCACTTTTTAAATAATATTTTTGAAAACTTTGACAAGAGAATGGAAAACCAGAATTTAAAACCATGCCTGGAGCTTCCAACTCACACTTGGCCACTTTTAAAAAATATATTTGAAAAGTTCGAGAAGAGAATCGAAAACCAGAATTTAAAAACAAAAACTCACCAAAGAAGTTGATTTAAAACTTTCAATACATCCATAGTTTCATCGAACCTCTTTTTAAAAACACACAATTTATTAAAAACAAAAATCACCAAAAAGTTCTGAAACCCATTGCTACACTTTTTTTAATTCTGTTTTTTAATAAACTCAAAAATGTTAATACATTAAGTAACAAATACCTATGGCGGAATGTGACGCGTCCTGTCCTATTTACATCGCAGACGATACTAAAACCGGATTATATTATGGTTCTTGTTTACTAATGGCTATCATGGATGGCAATACAAGCTCCATTTCTGGTTTTGCACGATTTGACGTGCTATTTTTGCAGCGAGCTAGGATGACTCGTTGTACAACTTCGTGTTTAGTTTTTGAAAAGAAAACAAAAAACTTAAATTTTTATAAGGTCATTTAAACTTGTCTATGGAATTGATGGATTGAAGAGATAGCCATGTTTCTTAGTATATAGATGGCGGACTAGCAGACGGATCACTTCCGCAACAACACAACGCACCTTCAGATTTATAAAGACTTCTAATCCAAAAATTTTGGATTTTGACTAATAGTCATAGAAAGGCTTTAAGGCGACGGGTAGCCCTAACTAGCGACACCATTAGTTTTTAATTGTTAGCTACAAAACCGGATCTATTTTAAACAATTTCGGGGTTACAACCTCTCTGCTAACACATAAACTATTTATTAAATAGCCATGCACAAAAGTTGGGTCTGTTTTTGTACTCGAAAAATTGATGTGATTGAGTGATGACTATGACAAATCAAATATGTCAAATCCAAAAGTTTGGATTAGGTCTTTATTATTTTCTGAAAGTGTGAAGTCCACTGCCAACCTTTAAACTCCCCAGGAACAATGATCACACGCGCTGCGAGTCTCATTTTTTTGGTCTATAGGCTAATGCTTGACCACAATCGCACCTGATGGAAAGCGACGATGTCTAGGATGATACGCGTTTGCTTAAAAGATGCCGGTTCACTCTTGCCTAAAGGTGACGGGTAGGGCACACTAGCGACGCCAATCGGTTTTAATTTTTAGCTACTAAACCGGATATATTTTAAACAATTTCGGGGTTACACCTTTGGGCAAACACTTAAACTATTTATTAAATAACCATACATAATTAATGTTGGGTTGGCACAGTACGGTTCCAGAGGAATTTCCTCCCGCGAACGCTCCATCTGTAGAATGAGCTGCCATCAGAGGTTTTCCCGGGGGAATACAGCATGAGGTTCTTGAAAAAAGGAGTGTATATAGGCTGCGATAATCGCATCAGGCGAGCACGTAGTAAATGCATGGTTATTTAATAAATAGTATAAGTATTTGTCGAGAGGTTGTAACCCCGAAATTGTTTAAAATAGATCCGGTTTAGTAGCTAAATATTAAAATCGATTGGCGTCGCTAGTGTGCCCTACCCGACACCTCATAGTGAGATTCTCATTGAAGAAAAGTTAGCTTAACCAATAGTAATATTATAAGGAATTAAGTACGTCACTTTGACGCTGTCACTTTGACTATTGGTTAAACAGTTAACTATAGTTAAGAGATTCGGCGGGTATGGCTAAAACAAGCCCCATGGGCTGATGCAATTCAAAGGTTTTAAATTAGTGTCTAGTGGTTTTTATTGTTCAAAATTGGTTTTTATTTGTGCAGTGAAGTGCCGCAAAGTGATCCTAATAATAAGAATCGTTGGATTGTATAGTTTTTAACACTGCTATTGTGTGTCGAATGAGTTGTCTCGTGACAACTTGCTTGGACCAAACAGAGTCTTAAAACCTGCGATTGATTTTAGAGTGATATCCGCTGAATCCGTAGGTCGATAAAACGTAAAACACCGGTGTTTTATTGAGTGACTGTGACTTTGAGTGACTTCGACTGTTGACTACCTACTTATTCTTAATAAGTTACTTGACATTGGCGAATTATCTTCGTGTAGAGCCATAATCAAAAAAAAACTATAGTTAACCAAAAGGTAACTCTCGGATCACAAAATCGGCCCTGACGGGCATTGTAACAAAAGGTAATACAGAAGTAGGTAGTTCTACAAGTTTTTGACGTCAGCCGCTTTGCTTACGTCAATAATCCTTTCGTTACAGACCACGAATCGTCATGCCTACGTGCAGGGCAAAGCTTGTTTTGAGCAACACTCAAACACGATACGTTTGATAATATAATTAAGTACCTATGTAGGTAACTACTTTGTTTTTGAATCTTCTTCTTCTTATTTTATTTGTGGCAATCAACTTCTCGACTGAGAATTACTCCTGCCATAATCATGTTTAGATTTTAGGCAATATTAAGCGATGTCAATTAACTTATTGAGAACAAGTAGGTAGTCAACAGTCGAAGTCAGTCAAAGTCACAGTCACTCAATAAAACGCCGGTGTTTTGCGTTTTATCGACCTACGGATTCAGCGGATATCACTTTAAAAGCAATCGCGGGTTTTAAGACTCTATTAGGTCCAAGCAAGTTGTCACGAGACAACGCACTCGACACACAATAGCAGTGTTAAAACGATACAACCAACGATTCTTATTATTAGGATCGCTTTGCGGCACTTCACTGCACAAATAAACACCAAACTTGCACACTAAAAACCACTAGACACTAATTTAAAACCTTTGAATTGCATCAGCCCACGCGGCTTCTTTTAGCCCTACCCGCCGAATCCGTTTTTGTATCTGTATTAAGTAATTTTCATTTGTTTTTTTTTATGGCTTGCTGTTGCTCTTACGAGACAACTCTGCCAATGTCAAGTGATTAAAGAGACACTTTCGTTAGAAAATTTTTTGAGAAATGAGCTGGTTCTCTTCAGATAATTGAGTTTGTGTTATTATTAAACACCACCTAAAACAAACAAAACGTACACTGACATACACATTTATACAACACAAACTTTGTTAATTGGGAGATTCGTAGTAATTTTCATTTGGTTTTACTTGTTTCGTACGCTGTACAATATTTTTTCTATAGGAAATGTCCAAATTACTGACACTCATGTAAAGAAAACAGTGTTATATGAGCGACTTTTGCAACGGGCCAAATAACCGTGATCGTGATCGACCGTGAATAATATATTGCATGTCAATCTTTACCTTAGATTAAATCTAGGCTAGGAAGCTACCTCGTTACGAAGACAGACTGCGACACTTTAAACTGGACTCTCTGAAGGATCGCAGAAAAATGTTGGACCACGTTTTTCTATACAAACTGGTAAATGGAGCCTTGGATTGCCCTTAACTGCTGTCTAAAGTAAATATTAATGTCCCAAAGAGGTTGCCGCGAGCATCTCGGTATAACTTATTCGGCTTGAGGAGCTCCAAATCAAATGTTGGTAATTTTTCCCCCTTAAACCGAATGATTCGCCAGTATAACATAAAATCTAAAAATACTGATGTCGATATAAGTTGTGGTTCTTTAGTTAAATTTAAAAAACTAGTTCTCCCCAAAAGGTGTCAAAAACACCTCTCTTTGTAGTGAAATTGATTTTAGTAATATTTAATTCATTCTTCAACACTACCTACTGTTACTGTTGTCAATATTGCATGCCGTTGTCACCTATAAATAAGATTTCGTTTAGATTGATTTATAAATTTTCTGGTGTTATTATTGTATCATGTACCTACTGATGTAAATATGTTGGTGATCTTATAAATAAATAAATAAATAAATCTAAATAGCGGATCTTTACTATATTTTTTCCAACACAAAGGCGTCACCCAAGATCCAGCCTGAAAACCAGCGCTGCAGCTGTTGCTTGCGGCAGCTGCAGCATAAGCTGAGGCTGAGCCTTGTTGGTGGCAACTTTTTGTCTCGGTACCTTTTTTCTGTTTTCTTCTATTTATAATGTGTCATCATCATCATTTCAGCCAATAGACGTCCCTTGCTGTACATACGCCACACAGATCGGCCCTGCGCCACCCGCATCCAATGGATTCCCGCGATTTTCACCAGATCGTCGGTTCACCTTGTGGGGGGCGCCACGGCTGCGACTGCGACGGCTGGCCATTGCCACTTGAGGCATGCAATCCTTTGAGCTATGTCTGTGTTAGTTACCTAATTTCTCCTGCGGATCTCATCATTTCTGATACGATCACGCGGTGAGACTCCGAGCACAGCCCTCTCCATTGCTCTCTGGGTGACTTTGAGCCTCCTTAATCGGCATATTGTAGGTGGCAAATTATAATATGTAGTGGTCGATAAATGGTTCCTTATCTTATTTTACTTTACCAAGGTAACGTACAACCTGTGCGGATAAAGAATGGGATCAGAAATGGCGGCGCATCTATTCACTTCTTACTCGCACACTATTTGCGTCTATACTCGCACCCCACGAGTGCGTATCGACAGCGTCGGTTACGGGAATAAAGTTAAGGTGACGGGTGGGCACACTAGCGACGCCAATCGATTTTAATTTTTAGCTACTGAACCGGATCTAATTTAAACAACTTCGGGGTTACAATCTCTCGGCAAACACCTATAAGTACTATTTATTTAAGGCGACGGGTAGCCCTAACTAGCGACATCATTCGTTTTTAATTGTTATCTACTAAACCAAATTAAACCAAATCAAACCAAATCAAATCCAAATGATGTGTGGCTGCCCGTACCAATCTAGATTTTTTTTAATCTATGCTAGAATTGTCCATTCCTTTTAAATGTGGGAGAGCCACGCTTAGGCATGAATGGGCCGGCTCGACCGGAGTGATACCACTGCCTCACAGAAGACCGGCGTGAAGGAGCGCCTGCGCTGTGTTTCGCCGTGTGAGTGAGGTTACCGGAGGCCCAATGGGGGGGAAGGGGAAAAGGTTGGCAGCGCATTTGTGACTCCACTGGTGTTGCGGGTGTCCATGGGCGGCGGAATTGCTTACCATCAGGTGATCCGTCTGCTCGTCTGCCACCTCTCATATATATAAAAAAAATCTATTTGAAACAATTTCGGGGTTACAACCTCTCGGCAAACACTTATACTATTTATTAATTAACTATGAACATATGTTGGGTCCGTTTTTGTATGCGAAAAATTGATTACCGCCAAAAGCGGCCACTTTTAGCGTGAGTCAATTTTTCGCGTACAAATGTTGGGTCCGCATCTGTGCATGGTTATTTATTTAATCAACTGTTTGATCTGCTTTTGCACTCGAATTTTGGATTACCGCCTAAAGTGGCCGCTTTTGGCGTGAATAAATTTTTCGCGAACAAACAGACCTAACATTTGTGAATGGTTATTTAATAAATAGCGTAAGTGTTTGCCGGAGGTTGTAACCCCGAAATTGTTTTAAATAGATCCGGCTTAGTAGCTAAAAATTAAAATCGATTGGCGTCGCTAGTGTGCCCTACCCGTCACCTTAATCGTCAATTACGTTTCTACAATATAGACCCTAAGTATTTATAATTAATATTAATGTCACAGTACATATAACAAAAGTTTTCCTGGTAGGAGCGAAGGTGATAAGAAAGCGATTTATATACGGGGGGTCGTGGTTCGTTTCCGAGCATGCACCTCTGGATTTTTCAAATCTATGTGCATATTTCTACCATTAGCTCGGCGGAGAGGGAAAACATCGCGAGGAAACCTGCACGTCTCGGATAGTTTCCTAATGTAAATAGTAGTCTTTTAAAATTAAATATTTTACTTATTAAATAAGTTGTTTTTTTTTTATGAATATAGGCTAACACTTGACGACAATCTCATCATCATCAATGATGGAAAGTGACGATGAGGTCAGGATGCAATGCACTTTATCTAACATATTTATAAAAACTCAATTAAAATAAAAATCATAACCCTCCTTTTTGCTTCGCCGTTGTCGGGTAAAAGTGGACTTGCCCATGAATCTTTGAATGACCATAAAACCGGCTAGACGTTATATATTATTTTTAATTCAGAATTTTTGTTATTGGCACATATTTTGACGACCCGTTTGGAACAATGGCAGTGAACGCTGCCTCTGGTGCAAGGGTTATGGGTTCGATCCCCGCACAGTAGGTACAAACATTTGTGTGCATGTTTGTTTGTATTGGTCTGGGTGTATGCTATGTATTATAAGTATGTATTTACAAAAGAAAAGTATTATATGTATATATTTGTAATCCCACTGTTGATTCTGATATCCGTAACACAGGTGCGTGAGCTACCTATCTCGGAGTCAGATCAATGTATGTGATGTTGTGAAATATTTATTTATTTATTTATTAAAAACAATTAAAAACTTGCTGATTCTCAGGGGAATATTTATTCCGTCTCCTTTATGATTCCTTGTGTATGAGCATCAAGCTCTTTGTATATTGAAGACGACTTCGACGGCGCGCGGCGTGTATAGTGGAAGTCGATTCCGGTAGGTTTTTCTAATCCCGGGATTTTGGGATTATCAACAGTTAATACCGGGATTGTATGTGTAATAGTAAATATTTACAATAAACTTAAAAATTCTACTTTTTAAAATTAGTTAAAAGAGCTCAATGTTTTCTCATCATCAGGACTCATATTTTATATCAAATACAAATTTATAGAATAGAAACCACGAAAATCATCATCATCATCATCATCAGCCTATTTAAGTCCTCACTGCTGGGGCATGGGCCTCCCTCAATCACATGAGGGGTAATCGCCATACTCACCACGCTTGGCAGACGGGTTGTCGAGGGTTTTGAACTAAATGCAGAGTTTTCCTTCTCTGGGTGCTGATGATCATGCCAGCAGCTTTACCTTAGTCGCCTTTTACGACACCTCGGTAAGAGTGAGGGTGGCCTATTCTACTCTGCCGGGGACCACACGGCAAACCACAAAAATAAAACCTAAGAAATAACAACGCTGTCGGATGACAGTATACTTCTTAAGGTGACGGGTAGGGCACACTAGCGACGTCAATCGATTTTAATTTTTAGCTACTAAACCGAATCTATTTTAAACAATTTAAGAGGTTACAACCACTCGGCAAACATCCATACTATTTATTAAATAACCCTGCACAAATGTTTGGTCCGTTTTTGTACGCGAAAAATTTATTCACGCTAAAAGTGGCCGCTTTTGGCGGTAATCAATTTTTAGGTAGTTGGGGCTACCCGTCGCCTTAAGTATTGAATTTTTTTTACAACATACATAGTTACAACAATAACACATTACTTTATGGTACAGTAGGTATAGAGCATATAATATGCTATAGCATGTAAAGCTATTGCCTGACCTTGTGACCCCTACCGTAAGGAAAAATGAGCGAACATATTATCCTGTTTCTATACAAATCTAAACGCAATAAGTACTTACCTATAGCTAGCACAGATAATATAATGCCTGTATAGTGTCATGAAAAAAAAATCTGCAAATAAAACCGCCTTCAAAAACCACGAACTAAAAAGTGTTAAATATATTTTTTACACTTTACACCCCAAATAACATTTTATAACAGTACATTCGAGAACGGCTGGACTATTCCACCGGTTCAAAGTCACTCAAAGAGCTATGGAAAGGGCTATGCTCGGAGTATCTCTGAAGGACCGCATCAGAAATGATGTAATCCGACAGAGAACCAGAGTCACCGACATAGCCCACCGAATTAGCAAACTGAAGTGGCAGTGGGCTGGTCATATTAGCCGCAGAACTGACAGCCGTTGGAGCCGTAAAGTCCTTGAGTGGAGACCGCGACTCGGTAAGCGTAGTGTAGGACGCCCTGCGACAAGATGGGATGATGACTTTCGAAGGCTGGCTGGTGTGGGCTGGATGAGAGTGGCCGAAAATCGGGAGCAGTGGCGTGCATTAGGGGCGACCTATGTCCAGCAGTGGACGAGTGTAGGTTGCTGATGATGACATTCGAGAAAAGGTGTTACCGAAGTCAGCGCCCAATACTATCTTGTAATTTAATACAACATTCAATTATTCAACAGGGATTAGATGATTAGACTCATTTTTTTAATCAGGTCATCCGTCTCCTCGTATGCCCCTTATTTTCTATAAACAAAAACAAACCACCGCCATTATTTTTTTCTTTATATGACAGGTGGCAGACGAGCAGACGGATCACCCGATAGTAAGCGAATGCCGCCGCCCATGGAAATCCGCTACACCATATATCCTCAGGCAAAAACTTGTAAGTGGCAAAGATTCTAAAAATGCGTTTTGATGTGAGCTAGCTATCGATTTTGGTTTATTCCCGCTGTCCAGCCTCTGCTTGTCCACCCCCTCTTTCAACCAAGAAGGGGTGGACAGCGGGATTTTTTAATAATTGTTTCATTGTCCACCTGGGGTGGACAAGCAGAGGGTGGACAGCGGGAATAAACTTCGATTTTTGAGTATTTTCTTCTTGTACACTATTATAAGGAAATAAAACAAAATGGCGGACAACACAGTGAGTAATAAACCACATATTTTTTATCTACTGTGCCTAAACCACATGAAAACGCCTATATAGATAGATAGATAGATACTCATTATTGCACAACATACAAAACTTAAAAGCTAGGTATACAGAGATACAATGTACAATTTAGGCGGTCTTATCGCTGGGAGCGATCTCTACCAGACAACCTTCAGGTAAAGGACATTAGATAGAAGAGGGGAGGGTGGTGCAATCCTTTTGATTTTGAATATTGATTAAGTAAATTTATAGTATAAATACATATATCTAGATAATAAATAAATAAATAAACACGTATATGTTATGTACATCTTTAATGATTGCTCTTAACATATTTGAAAGTCAGAAGAAAAGTCCTGATCTGCTGAGGGTGTAGAACCACTCCACGGTCCAAGTCGACTTCATCCAAAGACCTAGAAATAAAGATATGATTATTTATTCAGTTTAAGAGCACTTTTACCCATATTATGCTAGAGGCGGACAAACGAGCAAGCGAGTCACCTGATGGAAAGTTATCAACGCCGCCCATGAACATCCGCGCAATCAGAGAGATCGCTAATGTGTTGCCGGCCTTTTTAAAAAAGAGTAGATACGTTGTCTTGAAGAAGAAGGAAATACTCCTTGTTACTTTTTGTTTGGCCGTGTGGTCCCCGGCAGAATAGAATAGGCCACCCTCACTCTTACCGAGGTGTCGTAAAAGGCGACTAAGGTAAAGCTGCTGGCATGATCATCAGCACCCAGAGAAGGAAAACTCTGCATTTATATCAAAACCCTCGCCAACCCGTCTGCCAAGCGTGGTGAGTATGGCAATTACCCCTCATGTGATTGACGGAGGCCCGTGCCCCAGCAGTGGGGACTTAAATGGGCTGACGATGATGATGATGATGATTAAAAGATTATTTGTTACGTACACGCCATTAATGTACCCTATTATTACAAAACAACTACTCTGATGCCGGCTTTAATCCTAAACTAGGAAGTTCATGATTATTACGAAATAACGTTACTTCTTTTTTTTTACAAATCCTTCGATTAACTATAGACCACTTAGTACCGCAGGACCCCGATTCTCGTGCTCGTGATATTTTGAAAACATGGCGGATATCTCCTGAAAAGCATACAAAAAAACTATGTTTTGGTGATATATATCGTATGATGACAAAACATCACGTCCCGAGAATTGGGCTCCATACAAAAGAAACTATGTTTTAGTGATATATGTCGTATGAAAATAAATGTCACGAGCACGAGAATTGGGCTCCAGGAGCCCTGAAAACCATTGGGCTCCTGGAGCCCAATTCTCGTGCTCGTGACATTTATTTTCATACGACATATATCACTAAAACGTAGTTTTTTTGTATGGTTTTTGGGTGATATCCACCATGTTCTCAAAATATCACAAGCACGAGAATTGGGCTCCAGGAGCCCAATTCTCGGGCTCGTGACATTTATTTTCATACGACATATATCACTAAAACATAGTTTTTTTGTATGGTTTTCGGGTGATATCCGCCATGTTTTTGAAAAGTCACAAACCCGAGAATTGGGCTCCTGGACTATGCCGCAGGATAGTGTCAAAATTTATCGAATCATTCAATCATTCGTTCAGTGACGTTTCATTTTACATAACCTTGTTTTGTTGTTTGAAATAAAAATATTTTTTTTTTAAAGTAATTTTATTTTTGGCTAACTATTTATTTTTTAATTTTAAGATAATACAGTCGACTCTCGTTAATTCAAACCTGCGATAATTCGAACCTCTCTATAATTTAAAGTTATAACGAGTTCCCTACTAAATCTCTTTATATTTCGAACTAAATCAATACATTTTCATACACTTGGTAATTCGAACCAAAAAAAAACATTGCTATTTAACAAAACGACGCGTTAATTCGAACTCATCAGCGTCCAACACTCGACAATTCAAAGTTGCAGAGAGAAGAGGCGAAAAGATTGTAAGTACATTTCGCGACAAGTTCAAACTTTGTAAGGTAACAAAACGAAGGTGATGAAAAAACATTTCAGGCACTTTTAAAAAAGTTATTGGGCAGAATTGTGCTTTAAAGCAAACCAGTATAACAAAGTTCTTTCGAAAGATTACGAATACATGTATGTTCACGAATGTACCTCTTAATTCTTGTAATTTTTATATTAATAAATAAAAATTAGCCAACACTTAATAATTCGAACTTTTATTTATTTTCTCTCACAAATTTCGAACCATTTAATATTTCAAACACTCGATAATTCGTAACATTTCAAGAGTCCCTCGAGTTTCGAATTAACGAGAGTCGACAGTATTGAATTATTGATGTTACATAATTTTTCAGATATAATTTTAACATTCAATACCGGCACTTTTACTGGGTATCACATCGTACTTACCACATTAAAATTGTCATCTTTGAAACATGTGATAGTGCAATAAAGAATTCATCATCATCATCATCATCAGCCCATTTAAGTCCCCACTGCTGGGGCACGGGCCTCCCTCAATCACATGAGGGGTAATTGCCATACTCACCACGCTTGGCAGACGGGTTGGCGAGGGCTTTGATATAAATGCAGAGTTTTCTTTCTCTGGGTGCTGATGATCATTCCAGCAGCTTTACCTCAGTCGCCTTTTACGACACCTCGGTAAGAGTAAGGGGGGCCTATTCTACTCTGCCGGGACCACACAGCTACGGTCATTAACATATCACTGGATAAGTTTAAGTCTCATATTAAAACCTGCCTAATGAAGAAAGGCTACTATAATGTACAAGACTATTTAAATGATAAGGATTCTTGGTCATGTTAATTGATTAATCTTTTGAGTGGTTATTCATAGTTAGTATATTAACTTTCATAATTGTATTTTTTTTTCTATTCTCAATTGAAACTCTGTAACATCATCAATATTTGAAAAGAGTAACTACAGAGTTTCTTGCTGGTGTCTTCTCAGTAGAAATCGACATTCCGAACCAGCGGTATGTATTATTTTGACATTCATAAGTGTTCTGTGTGGACCTAAATTGAATAAAGATTTTTTTATCTTTATCTTTAATAAAGAATTATGAAGGATGAATCATTTAATGCATTTTATCAGTATAAGTAGGACGCCCTGCGACAAGATGGGATGATGACATTCGAAGGCTGGCTCACCACTCTCATCCAGCCCACACCTGGGCTGGATGAGAGTGGCCGAAAATCGGGAGCAGTGGCGTGCATTAGGGGAGACCTATGTCCAGCAGTGGACGAGTGTGGGTTGCTGATGATGATGATGATGATGATGATGATCAGTATAACTACCTTAGGGTGTCGTTCGCGTACTCCGCGCTAGTCGTGCCATACGCCTTGTTAAAGTTGCTGTAGAATGGGCCCTTCTTCCAGTCTAAGGGAGTCCAGTCCTTTAAGTGCATGTTAGCGGCCAACGTGGTTTCAATGACGGAGAGGAATTTTAAATTCTTAAATATATTATTCAGGTACACGGTTTTGATGCCTGAAAGAAAAGATTCAGTTTGTTTATATTATAAGGGGCAAATAGCCCACCGAATTAGCAAACTGAAGTGGCAGTGGGCTGGTCATATTAGCCGCAGAACTGACAGCCGTTGGAGCCGTAAAGTCCTTGAGTGGACACCGCGACTCGGTAAGCGTAGAGTAGGATGCCCTGCGACAAGATGGGATGATGACATTCGAAGGCTGGCTGGTGTGGGCTGGATGAGAGTGGCCGAAAATCGGGAGCAGTGGCGTGCATTAGGGGAGACCTATGTCCAGCAGTGGACGAGTGTGGGTTGCTGATGATGATGATGATAAGGGGCAAACGAGCAGACGAATCACCTGATGGTAAGCGATTACCGCCGCCCATGGACACCTGCAACGTGACAGTAGTTACAAGTGCGCTGCCGGCCTTTTTAAAAGGGAATACGCTCTTTTCTTGAAGGATTGCAGGGCGTATCGGTCCGGAAACACCGCAGGCAATAGTTCATTCCACGATTGGAAATTAGGAGCCCAATTCTCGGGACGTATTTTTTTTTATGGCAGACGAGCAAACGGATCACGGTGATAGGTGATTGACGCCGCCCATGTGCGCTACCTAACTTATCACTTTCCCCCCGGATTGGCCCTGTACCCTCACTCACGCAGCGAAACAGCTGAGACGCTGCTTTCCGCCGGTATCCTGATAGTCCGCGGTACCACTACAGTCTTGTCGACCCATTCATACCGAAGCGTGGCTCTACCACAGTCTAAGCTGTACGTACTATTTAAAAAAAACCACTATGGCGGACAATCGAGAAAACGGCTTACATAATAATAATAATTCTCACAGCATCTCATACGTTGACCTGATTCCGTACTAAGTAGCTTAAGCACTTGTGTTACAGATATCAGACAACAGAGGAACACAAATATATACTTAAATACATATATTACACCCAGACACTGAACAAACACAAGTGTTCATCGCAAGTATGTTTGTCCAGGGTGGGGATCGAACCCACGACCTTTGGCGTAAGAGGCAGGGTCACTACCAATTGTGCCATCCGGTCAGTCAAATTACATTACCGCCGCCCATGGACATCTGCCACACACGGGGCATCACAGATGCGTTGCCGGCTCTTAAGGGAGGAATAAGCTCTGTTTTTGAAGATCACCAGGTCGTATCTCTTCGGAAACACCATTGGATCGTTACCTCGAGTTAGTCTAGAAGACATCGCTATTAGCGATAAGACCGCCTACATCCTACTAGTATAATATCTACGATAGATTAAATTTATTTATTTAATTAAGAAAGCTTTTTATTCAGTGTCGGAATATCTTAATGAATAAAGTATGACTTTGATAAATTTATTAATGTTGAGTGTTTATACTTACCGATCTTATACTCATTAATTGTTATTAATTTATTCATTCTTTTTATAACTTTGATCGGGCGCAGGACCAACCGGCTTAACGTGCTTTCAGAGACACGGGGGTACAAGACCGCCAACTTCCAGACTCCGGGCTGACACTGAGAATTTCTTAACAGAAAAACTCAGGTACAAATTTTGGCCCAGCCCCGGGGATCGAACCCGGGACCTTAATTGCAGCCGTTACTACACACTGTGCCAACAAAGCAGTCCCTCACACACTTACCTACAACCTGTGCGGATAAAGAATGGGATCAGAAATGGCGGCGCATCTATTCACTTCTCGCTCGCACACCCACGAGTGCGAGTATAGACGCAAATAGTGTGCGAGCGAGAAGTGAATAGATGCGCCGCCATTTCTGATCCCATTCTTTATCCGCACAGGTTGTATATATTATATGCACCCTTAGTAAAATACCGACATAACTCAAAATTGTTAATATTTTTATAGCAATTCTTTGCAATTTATTCTTGAGTAGTCTTGAGTAAATAACGCACTTCAAATTTCATCTCGTGTTCATATGTGAGTGTACCTATTTACTTAACTCAAAATTGTTGTTAGATGACCTTTCAACCCTGGATTTTAGCCGATACTATTTTCATTTAGCATCTATATTAAATTTTGAGTTAGGTCGGTATTTTACTAAGGGTGCGTTAAGTATATATTTGTGTTCCTCTGTTGTCTGATATCTGTAACACAAGTGCTTAAGCTACTTAGTACGGAATCAGGTCAATGTATGAGATGTTGTGAGAATTATTATTTTTCTTGAGAATTTTTCTTTCTCGAAACATTGTTCAAAATATTTCGGTATTTTGACTGGGCTCACGGGCCTAGACCAAGTGAGTCCCTGTTTCCACTTATTATTATTATTATTACTTACCAGAGAGCGAAACGTCTTGTTTCTCCAAAAAATTCTCCAACCGCAACAAAATCGTCTCACCATCCCATCTTTCCAAGCTCAAAACGTGAACACCCAACGGCAACTTCGTTTTTAATGCACTAAATTCATTTCTATGGGTCTTCCAAATATGCTTAGTGTTTCTACCATAAGCCTTCAAACTTGACACTAGGATTTTCGGTCGCAGTTCGATCTCTTTAGCTAATTTCTTCTCAAATACCTTAGTAGGCTTATTATTTGCTATACTAATGTATAAATAATGCTGGCCCCGTATAATTACACCTTTCCCGAATTCAGTTTCGTTCATGTTTTCAAGAATAGGGTCGGAAGTTAGCAGTCTTCTGTGGAGGAGTAAGTTGATCTCGCCATCTTTGAAAGAAGAACCGCTTTGGGATCTGTCGTTGAGGACCGAAAACCTGATGTTTCGTTTGAGGTCTTCGATGTAGATTTTTGATGTTACCGGGTAGAGGTTTCCTGTAATAGATGTTCAATAGGAAGGGTCATAGTAGATTTTTTGGAACTTTAACATGTTAGAAAAAGAAACCTTTTATAAGTTATAATTTAATTCCCGACCCGTTTGGAACAGTGATAGTGTAACGCTACCTTTGGTCCAAGGGTTGCGAGTTCGATCCCCGCATAGTACAAACATTTGTGAGCATGAACATGTTTGTTTGTATTGGTCTGGGTGTTTCCTATGTATTATAAGTATGTATTTACAAAAGAAAAAGTATTATATGTATATATTTGTAATCCCACTGTTGATTCTGATATCCGTAACACAGGTGCTTGAGCTACCTATCTCGGAGTTAGATCAATGAAATGATGATGTTGTGAAATATTTGTTTATTTATTTTTAATTCTAAGTTACCTAAAATCTGAATTCAAGTTATTCGATTTTATAACGCATACCCATATTATAGTAAATAAATACTTTACAATGCTTTTAAATAATGACTTTGAAAAATGTAAGTAAACATTTACAGTTTTCTCAAAAATCTTATGGACTTATCTTTCTTTCCCTGTACCCTTCGTCAAATCCCTTTAAGGCGACGGGTAGCCCTAACTAGCGACACCATTCGTTTTTAATTGCTACTAAACCGGATCTATTTTAAACAATTTCGGCAAACACTTGTATCATGCACAAATGATGGGTCCGGTTTGTACGCGAAAAATTGATTACCGCCAAAAGCAGCCACTTTTAACGAGAATCAATTTTCCGCGTACAAATGTTGGGTCCACGTTTGTGCATGGTTATTTAATAAATAGTATAAGTGTTTGCCGAGAGGTTTTAACCCCGAAATTGTTTAAAATAGATCCGGTTTAGTAGCTAAAAATTAAAAACGAATGGTGTCGCTAGTGTGCCCTACCCGTCACCTTGAAGTATTATTGCTAACTTTTTAAAAATATGTCTTCTATTCTCCACAATCAATATAAATCACTTGGCGGCGCTAATATCGTCGCGATATATCGCCATAAATGCGAATTTCTAAAAGTCATAGAACATGTTATACGGAAATTCTCGTAAAACACGTGATTATAGTGACGGGTAGGGCACACTAGCGACGCCAACCGATTTTAATTGTTAGCTACTAAACCGGATCTATTTTACCTACCCTAGTTGAACTTGGGTCCAACGCGTACGCGTAAAATTGATTCACTTTGGCGTGAATCAATTTTTACGTTTGTGCACGGACCTAACATTTGTGCATGGTTATAAATAGTACAAGTGTTTGCTCAGAGGTTGTAACCCCGAAATTGTTTAAAATAGATCCGGTTTACTAGTTAAAAATTAAAATCGATTGCCGTCGCTAGTGTGCCCTACCCGTCACCTTAAGAATAAATTGCAAAAGATTGCTATAAAAATCATCATCATCATCATCAGCCCATTGAAGTCCCCACTGCTGGGGCACGGGCCTACCTCAATCACATGAGGGGTAATTGCCATACTCACCACGCTTGGCAGACGGGTTGGCGAGGGTTTAGATATAAATGCAGAGTTTTCCTTCTCTGGGTGCTGATGATCATGCCAGCAGCTTAACCTTAGTCGCCTTTTACGACACCTCGGTAAGAGTGAGGGTGGCCTATTCTACTCTGCCGGGGACCACGCGGCTCAATAAACGCGGCTATAAAAATATCAGCTATCTTTTCTTTCTGAATACCTGCTATAGGATCTTTGTTAATCTGCTCATATGTCGGCCTCCGATTCCTGATCCTCTTGATGGTCTGGCGCCCGTTGGAGTCCGTGTAGAACACGCCATCGTTTTCAAGGTCCGTCACATACTTTACGAATACCTCTTTACCTGAAAAAAAAAAGTTTGTATTAGTTCTTGCGGAGTATGAACAATCTGATATAGTGACATGTTAAGGTGACGGTAGGGCACACTAGCGACGCCAATCGATTTTAACTTTTAGCTACTAAACCGGATCTATTTTAAACAATTTCGGAGTTACACCCTCTCGGCAAACACTTATAATATTTTTTTAAAATAATTTTACACCGAAAAACAAAAGACGTCAGCTTTTTGAATTCCGAACACGCAATCTTCGCGTCATAAAATCCATGCGGAGGTTTTATTCTATGGTCTCTTCGACACCCTGTATGTTTTCTGTATGAATTAATGAATTAATGATGCATGCAATAACTATGCACAAATATTGGATAAAAAAACGGTTTTTTTTAAATTGATTAACCCTAAACCGGCCACTTTTGGCGTGAATCAATTTTTGGCGTATAAGAACGGACCCGACATTTGTGCATGGTTATTTAGTAAATAGTATAAGTGTTTGCCGAGAGGTTGTAACCCCGAAATGGTTTAAAATAGCACCTAGGAGGCGCCCAAGGTGCGCCCTAGGTGTGCCATATCCTTAACGTAGTGCCGCTGCCACGTTAGGTAGGCGCCTCATATTGCATAGTTAACACCTACCAAGGTTTTAAATGTGGGAGAGCCACGCTTAGGCATGAATGGGCCGGCTCGACCGGAATGATACCACTGCCTCACAGAAGACCGGCGTGAAGCAGCGCCTGCGCTGTGTTTCGCCGTGTTAGTGAGGTTACCGGAGGCCCAATAGGGGGAAGGGGAAAAGGTTGGCAGCGCACTTGTGACTCCACTGGTGGTGCGTCAGGTGATCCGTCTGCTCGTCTGCCACCTCTCATACAAAAAAAAAAAGAAATAGATTGTCGTCTACCCCTTGTCAAAAACCGACCCACGCTATCCTCTAGCCTCTTGTCAAAAACCTACCAACGCCATCCTCTAGCCCCTTGTCAAATAACCTACCAAGGCCATCCTCTAGCCCTTTGTAAATAAATCTACCAAGGCCGTCCTCTAGCCCCTTATCAAAAACCTACCAACGCCGTCAGCTATTAGCCCCTTGTCAAAGAATTTACCAAGCCCGTCCTCCAAAGTCCGTCCTCTAGCCCCTTGTCACAAAACCTACCGAGGCCGTCCTCCACAGGTATGGGCCCAACCACCCAGTCCACCTCCAGCACGGGAGTGTGCTTGTACAACCGCAGGGTGAACGCAGCCCACGGCGCCAGAGTGGCGTGCACCTCCTGGACTATCTTGCTCTTGTACACGGCTGTGGCGGGGTTCTCAGAGATCCTCTCCGGCTTGTTGTCCATGCTTCTGAAGAGGTATGCTCCTGGTAATAGGGAAAACAATTAGACAATTACAGTCCAGGCCGCAGCGTGGCGTGGGGTGTGCAGGTTTTTATGTGCAATAGGCAGACTTCGTCGCCGGTGATCGTCGTCGCCTTGTGAACACCGGACCGTTGCGAGACGGCCGGGTAGTGTGGGACTCTACCCTGGGAAGGCCAGAGGCCCAGAGGCCCAGAGGCCTACGCACTAAAAACCATAGAGGCATTCCCTGCTACGTCCGCCTGGGATGGGCTACGATAACGGGTACAAAACCAAGTTCAAGACCCACCCTCGAAGGACGAGAGGTTTACCAGCGCGGCCGCTTACAAGACGGGCCCCGCCAAACACATGACGCCTAGGGCCACTGCCATGACCCACCACTCACCCTCGCCGGAAGTGAACCTCAACCCCACCCCCCGGCTGATGGGACGTGAAAACCGCCCGGAACAGCTAATTGCCCGCCGGCAAGGGGGTGAAACAGGCGGCCCTTAACGGCTCAGCCCCAAATCCGGTTTACCCCGTCGACATACAGGCCCAAGGTCCGAGCCCAACAAAACTCTCCGACGCGCACGAAGACGCGACATATCACTGAGGCGGGGGACTCTTTAGGGGTAGAGCTGCCATCCGTCCGGATTTGTCCTAGTTTGAAAGGCATCCGGGGACCGTCCGAGGGGGTTTTTGAAAAGTGTCCGAGTGTCCTATCAAGGTCATGCGTACTCTTGTGTTCCCAAATTTTCTTTACGCGGCGGAGACATGCACAGTGCGTGAGTTGGAAAAGAGGAAGATAGATGCTTTGAAAACGTGGTGCTGGAGAAAATGCTCGGTACATCGTGGACAGAGTTCCGCACCAACGTGTGAAAATACTCCAGGCACTGGCATCGCAAAGCGTCTATCAACCATAGTACAGGCGCGCATACTGCAGTACTTTGGTCACGTATCTAGGCGTGATGACGACTCGATAGAGCGGTTGGTCGTTCTGGGGAGGATAGAGGGAATCAGATCACGGCAGATCACCGATGCGCTGGACTGATCAAGTGAAGTCCGCAATAGGAAACCCCGTGTCAGACTGTGCCAGACAGTCTGTAAACAGAGGGAGATGACGAGAGATCGTGAGGAAAGCTGTGCCCGCCTCTAACACCAACAAGGACGCCTCAACGTGACCACTACCGCTCTGGCAAGAGAAGAGAAGAAGTCCTATCACATAAAAAAGAGGAAAAACCAAGTTTATGACATAAACCTTAGTTAAAATTCATCCACAAAACAAATGCGGGTTCGCATTTAAGGTTCGCATTAGACCTGGCCAAAACGTATCTTTCAAAAGATTGGAGCATTTGCATCTGGATAAGTGCAGAGATGCGGAACAATGACACGCTTAATTTGGAACATCGACTCGCAGATAGGTAGACCCGTGATTATTTTGTTACGAATGAATAATCGATTCCCTCTTCTCCCCACGTAAAACATGGTAAGGCGGTTACCTATTCACCCCAAACAACCAACAGTTTACTCTTTTGCTCATAATTCGGATCATTCCGCTCACTCGGATCAATCGCTCATTCGGATCATTCGGCTTGATCTCGAGCCCCATTTGAGTCGAATGATACATTCGGAGCGAACATTAGAGATTCGGAACAGTGTATCATTTGGCTGAGTCGGATCACTGAGTCCTTTCGGTAAAGAGTTCATCGTCAGCCCATTTAAGTCCCCACTGCTGGGGCACGGGCCTCCCTCAATCACATGAGGGGTAGTTGCCATACTCACCACGCTTGGCAGACGGGTTGGCGAGGGTTTAGATATAAATGCAGAGTTTTCCTTCTCTGGGTGCTGATGATCATGCCAGCAGCTTTACCTTAGTCGCCTTTTACGACACCTCGGTAAGAGTGAGGGTGGCCTGTTCTACTCTGCCGGGGACCACACGGCAAAAGTACGGCACAGTAAAGAGTTACACACGTGTAGTTCGCATTCAAGCAGGCTCTGCAAAATATAATAACGCTCGCGAGTTGTGAGGGATTGGGGGCCTCAACACGCTGTTGGGTGTGTTGTGTGCCCCCCGTACCCGCCTAAATCTAGTTTTGTTATGAGCCTTCAAAGTAAGATAGGATGGTATGATGATGATGAATGGAGCGGATTTGGACGTCTATATTCATGTACAATGGTGATTTTTGAATTGTGATATGTTGAAGTTGGTTTGGTTCCCCTGTCTTACGTAGGTTCCCCCAGATTGGGGCCGGTGTTTCGGGAGCGCTCTCCCCGCCTTCGGGAGCGCTCTCCCCGCCTTTATGGTGGGGGCTTTGTTGGTGGGTCTGTGTTGAGTCCCGCAGCCAGTGGGATGCAGCTACGACTCGCCACCCCGGTCGCTTTTCCGGTCCCGTCGATTGTCTCCGCAACCCAGTGGGGATGCTCGAACGGGAGGGTTTTCGGGTATAACTTAAAGTCTACGGGTGCTCTCTCCTCTCTCTGCCCTGCAGCCAGCAGGGTATGGGTTGGGGGAGGGGTCTGCAGTCGTCCCTTCCGGAGCGTCCGCTTTGCAATCCAGCAACGTGGACGATTCCGGAGATGATGGAATGGTGGGCCATGGGAGTGGCCCTAGGCCTCGTTTTTCGACGAGGTCCGTTTTTGAAGAGGCCGTGCTGGCGAGCCTCTCGTCCTTCGAGGGTGGGCCGCGGACTTGGTTTCGTACCCGTCACCGTAGCCCACCCCACACGGACGTAGCAGGAAATGCCCCGGTGGTTTTTAGTGGGTAGGCCCCTGGGAGCACCCCAAGGGAGAGCCCCACACTACCCGGCCGTCTCCCAGCGGTCGGGTGTACTTAAGGCGGCGTTTTCCACCGGAGCGGATTGCAGATGGAGCGGATGACTCACTGCGACCGGCGACGCAGGCACTTAATAAATTGATCTCTCCAACATTTATGCGCTCCTATTTTCTTTAGCGAATAAACTTGTACCAAATAATGAATTTAATTAAAAAATACAAAAACGCGGCTTAGTTTAGATACGTCTGAGTTCCTCAGAGGTCCGGGGGGGGAGAGGTACCACGCTGCTATATCATAATAACTGACCGGATGGAGCAATTGGTAGTGACCCTGCCTCTTACGCCAAAGGTCGTGGGTTCGATCCCCACCCTGGACAAACATTCGTGCGATGAACACTTGTGTTTGTTCGGTGTCTGGGTGTAATATATGTATTTAAGTATATATTTGTGTTCCTATGTTGTCTGATATCTGTAACACAAGTGCTTAAGCTACTTAGTACGGAATCAGGTCAACGTATGAGATGTTGTGAGAATTATTAGTATTAAAAAAAAATGCTGAGGTGCTATATCATAATATATCATAATAAATACCACGGACTCGCGGAAAACCGGCGTGAAGCAGCACCGTGCTGTGTTTCGCTACGTGAGTGTGGGTACCGGAGGCCACAGTTAAAAACTTCTTACCAGGTTCCTGTACAAACTTCTTGTCCAGCCTCTTAGGGTCATCGGCCACATAGTAATACAACTGTATGTCGAACGCCATCTTTAATCCATTCACTATAGATACATTGGCAATCCTCTTCGAAGAATCCAAATTTACTTTAAGATACTGGAAGAAATATTGGGTTAAAATTAATTAAGATGGGAACTTACACGAAATTTATTATGTGATAGAACATTATGTACAACCTGTGCGGATAAAGAATGAGATCAGAAATGGCGGCGCATCTATTCACTTCTCGCTCGCACACTATTTGCGTCTATACTCGCACTCGTGGGGTGCGAGTATAGACCTTTGGTCCAAGGGTTGCGGGTTCGATCCCCGCACAGTACAAACATTTGTGTGTATGAACATGTCTATTTGTATTGGTCTGGTTGTTCGTATGTATTATAAGTATGTATTTACAAAAGAAAAGTATTATATGTATAAATTTTTGTAATTCCGCTGTTGATTCTGATATCCGTAACACAGTGCTTGAGCTACCTATCTCAGAGTCAGATCAATGTATGTGATGTTGTAAAATATTTATTTATTTATTATTGTAATAATAAATTTCGTGTTAATTCCAGTCTTAAGGTGACGGGTAGGGCACACTAGCGACGCCAATCGAGTTACTTTTGGCGGTATAATCCAAATTCGAGTGCAAAAGGAGACCAAACAGTTAACTATAAGTATTAAATAAATAGTTATAGGTGTTTGCCTAGAGGAGAGGACTAAACCGGATCTATTTTAAACAATTTCGGGGTTACAACCTCTCAGCAAACACTTATACTATTTATTAAATAACCGTGCACAAATCTTGGGTCCGTTTTTGTGCACGAAAAATTGATTCACGCCAAAAGCGGCCACTTTTGGCGGTATAATCCAAAATTCGAGTGCAAAAGGAGACCAAACAGTTAACTATAAGTATTAAATAAATAGTTATAGGTGTTTGCCTAGAGGAGAGGACTAAACCGGATCTATTTTAAACAATTTCGGGGTTACAACCTCTCAGCAAACACTTATACTATTTATTAAATAACCGTGCACAAATCTTGGGTCCGTTTTTGTGCACGAAAAATTGATTCACGCCAAAAGCGGCCACTTTTGGCGGTATAATCCAAAATTCGAGTGCAAAAGGAGACCAAACAGTTAACTATAAGTATTAAATAAATAGTATAGGTGTTTGCCAAGAGGAGAGGACTAAACCGGATCTATTTTAAACAATTTCGGGGTTACCGAAATTGTTTAAAATAGATCCGGTTTAGTAACTAAAAATTAAAATCGTCTGGCGTCGCTAGTGTGCCCTACCCGTCACCTTAAATAAGCTCGGCCAATAATGTGTCGTGAAAAATGTATAGTTTTTTTTTTATGTAATAGATAGGCAGACGAACAGACGAATCACCTGATGGTAAGCAATTGCCGCCGCCCATGGACACCCGCGACACCAGTGGAGTCACAAGTGCGCTGCCAACCTTTAAACCCCCCCCTATCCCCCAGATTGGGCCTCCGGTACCCCCACTCACGCAGCGAAACACAGCACAGTGCTGCTTCACGCCGGTTTTCTGTGAGGCCGTGGTCGAACCGACCCATTCATGCCGAAGCTTGGCTCTCCCACGGTAACCCTTTACAAACATTTCGTTGTAATTTCCACAACATCTTGCCAATGGTTCCACTTTATACAAATAGATGGCGCTAAATAATAATAATAAATAAATAATAATCAGAGCATACGTTGTTTCTAATAAATAGAACATCCCTCTTGTCCTCAATATAAGCATAGTCCTTCCAGTACCGAGACTCCAGCTTCACCGCCGCTCTCCTAGCGGAATCCGTTGTTGTTGGTGGTGCCTCTGTTGTTGTTGCTAGCGGATCTGTTGTTGTTGTTGGCGATGTGGGAGTTGTTGTTGTCGTCCTCGTTATGACCGATTTTGCTGTTGATGTTCTTACTGGCACTTCCATGGGTGATATGGTTCCATCTGACACAATGTGTTACGGTAAACATTTGTTAGTTTTAAACAATGGACAACATTTCAAAATTGCTGAGCTATGAAACAAAAAATAACAATTCTTTATTTACTTTTCCGCTTCTCGAATATATATTTATTTATTTTTTATTTTGCTTATTTACTGAGAAAAAAATTGAAAACTAAAAAACTTAAGATGACGTCATCGGACGGCAGAATGTTAAACATTTCTTTGCTTAGCACATTATAGTTTTAAATTTACGAAATGCCAAAACCATGACATGGAAAGTCTGACAAAAAAAGACAACTTGTCAACGTTGAATGAATGAATGACGTTGACGATATTGACACTAGTAGGTACTCTTTACCTTTGACAGTAGTACCATTTTTATTAAAGCTAAGGAATATTGCTGTATTCAGCCGTCCGATGACGTCATTTGGTGCTTACGTCTATTTAGAATATAATTTCAATAAAATTATTTTATGTATGAAAATGGCAAAATTTTGAAAAAAGAAAAAATAAGGGTCTGTTCATTTTATGTCTACTTTCATATTTATTTATTTATTATTCGGAAAACAAAACAGATAAAAATCAGCAAATTATGGATGTGTACACATTTAGTTGAGTTTAGAGCTAGATTGATATCCTACTATTGTTTACACATCATTCAAATTCTAAACAAACAATACTTATACATAGTGGCTATATAAAAAAAACAATATGGACATGTTAAAAATATTAAATGTTGTCCATTAATTTACTCATTTTTTGGAATAACTTTTGTCAGAGACATTTTTGGGGATTCATAAAAAATGCAAAATTGTTAGCCCACAAAATATTTTTTAAGTTTTACGTCCAATCCTGTTTAAAATGTTAAATGAAACTATATAACTCGTAAACCTGACCATTCTTCCTCAAAATATTTAGAAAGACGCCATTTGGGCAACTAAAAAAAGAAAACTTGACATTTAGGTACATAATGTTTCCTCTATTTTATGGCGTCGCTTATTTTTGTCGCTGTTGCAACCAGTTATTAGAACGAAAACTCAAAAGAGATTTTAATTATTTATTTTGCGATAAAGTTTCGTTCAAAAATAGGTAAACGCGACATTTTGTTGATGTCACTTTATCATTGACCAATCTTCAACTTGTTTGTGTCATTGACCAATGTAGAATTTTAAAGGGAATTTTGATTTGGGCTTATCATATTTCATGACGAATATCTAGTTACAAATAAAACAATATTTTTACAATATTACGCATAATAACGCCCTGTTGGTCTAGTGGTATAAGTACCGGGTCGTAATTTCGGGGTCCAGGGTTCGATTCCCGGGTCGAGCGAAAAGTGTTTCGAATTTTTCGAACACTGCTCGGGTTTGTGATCACCAATCCGCATTTGGCAAGCGTGGTGATTAAGCCTAATCCCATCATAGTAGCGATGACTTGAATTCTATGATAGAGGCCTTTGCCCTGCAGTGGGACAGTTTATAGGGTGATACTTTACTTTTTTTTACTTTACGCATAATAAAGCCGTCTAAATATGTGGATAATATAATGTACCTGTCGCAGCCATCTGGTTAAATCTCTTCCCAAAGGGTTAAACTAGCCATACAATTGGACGCCTAGGGCGTTCGTTAAACGCCAGATCGATAGATGTTAGAGATAAAATAACTAAACTTTTAACAGACTGACGTATTGAAAGTTAGCCCATTCGAACTCAGCCAAGTGATTAAAATTTCGTTCCACTTTTCACTGCAGAGCGCTAGTAATCATCAAAACAAATATGGCGTCAGCAGCGAAAACAGTTGTGAATGTTATGGTTTGATTATCACGCTCTTGTGTACAATAATATGTAAAAAAGTAAAATATTTTATTGTGGTAATATATATATATTCTACTCTCATTCCACACGGCACATACGGCACGGCAGAGTAGAATAGGCCACCCTCACTCTTACCGAGGTGTCGTAAAAGGCGATTAAGTTAAGCTGCTGGCATGATCATCAGCACCCAGAGAAGGAAAACTCTGCATTTATATCAAAACCCTCGCCAACCCGTCTGCCAAGCATGGTGAGTATGGCAATTACCCCTCATGTGATTGAGGGAGCCCATGCCCCAGCAGTGGGGACTTAAATGGGCTGATGATGATGATATACATATAAAATAGACTTTAAACATGGAAATTCCGAATAATAGTAACATCGTTTGCAAATTTTAACGAAAAATTCAGTTGAGTGATATTAGTCCAAACAATTATCGGCCTAGGCATCCATTTGGATGATGGTGGCGACCAACGATCAGCCTGGTCAATCGTTGTAGCCAACGACATGGTTAGCTGTCTTTCAGCCGTGGCTTGACCGTGGGAGAGCCACGCTACGGCATGAATGAGCCGGCTCGAGCGGAGTGTAACCACGGATTCACAGAAAACTGGCGTAAAGCAGCACTGTGCTGTGTTTCGTTGCGTGATTGAGAGTACCGGAGGCACAATCCGGAGGAAAGGGGGGTTTAAAGGTTGGCACGCACTTGTGAGTCCAAAAATTCCTTCAGGACGATAGGTCACCAATAAACCATTCTATATTGAAAACTGGGACTCGCTTGGTGCTCGTCTGCCACCTATCATATAAAAAAGAAGACGACAATGAAGTTATTTCAATAATGGTGATATTCTAGGAATTGAGCACACTTGATAATGTATTTCAAACATTTGTTTGCATATTAAATAAATTACACAACATCACATACTTTGATCTGACTCCGAGATAGGTAGCTCAAGCACCTGTGTTACGGATATCAGAATCAACAGTGGGATTACAAATATACACATATAATATTTTTACATCCTACTTATAATACATAGAAAATACCCAGACCATTACAAACAGACATGTTTATGCACACAAAACTACCACTCCACCACTCCACTACCACTACCGGTGTCGCGGGTGTCCATGGACGGCGGCAATCGCTTACCATCAGGTGATCCGTCTGTTCATCTGCCACCTAACACAAATAAAGCCATTTGATTAGATGTTGGCGTTTAAGGTGACGGGTAGGGCACACTAGCGACGCCAACGATTTTAATGTTTAGCTACTAAACCGGATCAATTTAAAAAAAATTCGGGGTTACAACCTCTCGGCAAAAACTTGTACTATTTATTAAATAACCATGCACAAATGTTGGGTCCGTTTTTGTACGTGAAAAATTGATTACTACCTCCAAAAGCGACCAGTTTTAGCATGAATCAATTTTCGCGAACAGTTTTGGGTCCGCATTTGTGCATGGTTATTTAATAAATAGTATAAATGTTTACCGAGAGGTTGTAACCCTGAAATTGTTTAAAATAGATCGGGCTTAGTAGCTAAAAATTAAAATCGATTGGTGTCGCTAGTGTGCCCTTCCCGTCACCTTAAGGAACGCCCTAGGCGCCTAATTTGATGGCTAATTTAACCAGATGGCTGCGACATAGCTACAACTTACTCGTAACATCACCTTTCGCTCCGGTAATGTCTGTTGTATTATTGGCTTCAGCATTAGCAAATGTCACTTCTTCTACTTTGGCGGTCGTTTCCTCCAAATCCACCCTCGTTTTAGGCGTCAAAACACCCGCATATTTATCATTATCTTCGACATTTTTAGGCACATCTATGAATAGAATCTTTGTCTCATATTTGGGTGTTGTAGAAATATTGACATCGTCGAAGTATTCGTACTCAGCATCTTTGAAGAGTTCTTCCTCGTTCGGGAGAGCGTTTGCTTGTCTGGCGAGGTACTTTTTCGGATTTTTTTGGTTGATTTTCTTGATTAGAGACCGTTTCGGTCGCTCCCAACCCAGGACACGTCTTTGGAAGTAGTAGGATCTGAGGGGGAAATTTGATTTATATATGTCACCGGAAAATAACATGATCCGTAAGTTTATCAACTTACTAGGAAGTTTATAAACTTTCGTAGGATTCTAAACGGGAGATAAATTGTATTATTTATTTAATACTTATAGTTAACTGTTTGATCTGCTTTTGCTCTCGAATTTTGGGTTACCGCCAAAAGTGGCCGCTTTTGGCGTGAATCAATTTTTCGCGTACAAAAACGGACCCAACATTTGTGATTTAGTTTAGTAAATAGTGAAAGTGTTTGCCGAGAGATTGTAACCTCGAAATTGTTTAAAATAGGTCCGGCTTAGTAGCCAAAAATTTAAATCGATTGTCGTCGCTAGTGTGTCCTACACGTGATTTATATTTGTTTGAGTGATGAAATGATAAGAAAGACACTTGGATCGATTTAACAGTTTATTATTTTACTTTGTAATTAACACGTAAATGACAGAACATACTTTTTATATTCGTAGACACCGAGAGAGGGAGCCTACTTAGCTACAGTACACAATAACGCATCAACAACATTGCTCATGAATTTTCGCAGACGTCCATACTTTCATCGAAAAGACAAGCTTTGGAAGCAAATGGGACACGATGAGACGACATGAGTTACCTGAACCCCATGGGGGGGAGGTCCTGTGCGATGAAGACTAGGTCAATGAACAGCGTGGAGTTACGGTGCGGGATGCGCTGCACCGCCTCCGGGATCAGCATCGGCGCTGCTGACACCTTTTCCACTGGCCGTTGGAAGACATACATCAGACAAGACATAAGACAATAAAAGCTGTGTAGTAGGGCGGTTGAATCTAGGGTTTAATATCCTGGCTGGAGAGGTGTCGAGGACGGTAGCGGGCGTCACTTTTGGTTAGGGGGAGAGTCACGCTACGGCATGAATGAGCCGGCTCGAGTGGAGTATTACCACGGCTTCACAGAAAACTGGCGTAGAGCAGCACTGAGCTGTGTTTTGCTGCGTGAGTGAGGGTACCGGAGGCCCAATCCGGGGGAAAGGTAGCACGTAGCGTAGTAGGGCGGTTGAATCTAGGGTTTAATATCCAGGCTGGAGGGGTGTCGAGGACGGTAGGGGGCGGCACTTTCTGGTTAGGGCGCCCAATGTAACGAGACGCCCAAAATATGACGAGAATTGGGCTCCTGTTAAACATTCTTTCCCTGACTGGTTCTATTCTATATGGACTAATATTTTTTTTTATAAATTAGTCCATGGTATAACTTACATTTAGGGGTATAAACGACGTACTCCCAAGCTTTTATAGGAAGGCGAATGGGGATTGTCACCGGCCACGCCAGGGGGTTGTACACCACGATCTGGAAACATCATAAATACCCTTCATCATATATCCTCATTTTGAACTAGGGCAAAGAGTAGTATTATATACCGAACTAGGGGTCCGGGTGGTTTAACTTAAGTATTATAGTTGATATACATACTGAAAACACTTAAATCACGTAAAACTTAGTTTTGTAATAATGTTTATTCTAGTACATCAGTTATTCCCAGTATTAATCATAGTACTTATTTTAAACCACGTTTTGGAATAAGAGGGTATTAGTCGTTATTTGGTACCTGCAACTGTTGTTTGTTCTTTGTTCACTCCAATGTTTGAAGTTAATTTGTCCAAGAACCAGCCAAACAATTTTTTTCCGGTTGTGTCGGATTTGTCCCCTTGAGTATGCGCGGCCACTCTCAACGATCAGCCACGAACGCACGATAATTATAGTCCACAAGTGTGTGCGCAAACACATGTGCACTCTCTATGCCCCACGCAGGGAAACACAACATAGTGCTGCTTCACGCCGGTTTTCTGCGAGGCCGTGGTACCATCCCGGTCGAGCCGACCCATTCATGCCGAAGCGTGGCTCTCCCACGGTCAAAAGTAAGTGTGATGTTAGAAGAAAATATATTTGTCTTTCTAATCAAACAGTTTACTTACAAACGGATGGGGCCCGCTGGTGTTGTTGCATTTCGAGATGTTGAACTGGCAGTTAAAGTACGTGGTGTTGACAGGACTACTCCGTACTTTGCTGGAAACGACGAAATTAGTCATTTAAGACGACGGGCAGATCAAGATAGAGACAGAGACAGAGACAGAGATAGATACAGAGACAGAGACAGAGACAGAGACAGAGATAGATACATAGACAGAGACAGACAGAAACAGAGACAGACAGAAACAGAGACAGGCAGAGGAAGAGGCAGAGACAGAGGCAGAGACAGAGACAGAGACAGAGACAGACAGATAGAGATAAAGATTTCTTTATTAACTACAGAACACACTTTTAAACATGAGTGACATAAATACACAAATAGATCAAATTCTGCAACCAACAAGGCCCACCTCAGCATTTGCTGCTTTGGCCGAAGCCGCTACAAGGCTGGTTTTTAGGCGGAGCCTTTTTATTTTTATGTGACAGAGAGAGAGAGCAGAGAGTCAACAGTCTGCTCGTCTGCCACATATAACATTAAACCACACCGCCAAAAGCGACCACTTTTAGCGTGAATCATTTTTTTTTATTTAAATGGGTTTGCACTTGACCTTATTTCACCTGATGGAAAGTGACAATAAGGTCTAAGATGTAGCGTGCTTACCCAGAAGAAGCCTATTCACTCTCGACTTGAAAACACCCAAATTGCAGCTCTCTGGGAATACAGAAGCCGGCAAGTTGTTCCATTCCTTAGCAGTTTGCACCAAGAAAGAAGAAGCGAAACGCTTAGTAGGAGCTGGTGGAACTTCACAGTGTAAGGGTGGATTCCTGTCGTGTTCCGTAATGTCCGGTGGTAGAAAGGAGAAGGTGGTATCTGGTCGTGAAGCTCATTCGAACACTCTCCAAAATGCATCCTATAAAAACCGACGGACAGGCCACTCTACGTCGGTGAGCGAGACTTTGGGATTTATCCTCCACTAATTCTGAGTCACCAACTAACTTCATGGCTCGACGCTCAATCGAGTCGAGGGCAGCCAGCTGATACTTGGCAGAGCCATCCCATAGGTGACTGCAATGCTCCGAACTTGAGCTTAATAGAGTTTGAGAACCTGTTCCGGCGTGAAGTATCGCCTAACCTTGCATAGGATGCCAAGTTTTTTAGCAGCAGTGGCTCCCTTGGTCTCAAAAGAGCGACCGAAGTTAAGGTTAAAGGTTAGGTCCATACCTAGTAGACTCAGAGTGTCTGCAACAGGCAAGGACACGTTTTGAAAAGTGGGGCACAAGGTGAAAGCGGTCCGCTTAGAGCTGAAGAGACGCGCCTGTGTTTTGGAAGCGTTGAACACGACTCTGTTAGCTTCCCCCCAATTGGAGACTGCTTCCAGGATCGCGTTCACCCGTCCAACCATTTTTTCTCTGCATGCATGGACTTCTGCCAAACCAGCCCTTGCGTCGGATATGTATCTATCTCTCTGCAACTGTGCTATCATCTGCGTACCCAAAGATACCGGGCATAAGCAGGTCGTTGATATGCAACAAACAGTGACGTCACGGACGTTGTCAAGTACGCACATAGCTCATACATTTTTTCCTGTTAAAAATACATAACTTCTCCTTACGCTGCAAATTAGTATGAAAATCACTAAATTATACCACTTAACTGGAGTGTGTAAATAATTCCGGGAAAAATTCGCAAGATTAGTGAAATAAAACAGCAACAATCTGTGTTCATAGTGTACTTGGTGTCAGTTCTACCCTACGCTACATAAAAAAAAAAGATAAAAGTCTATACTTACATTATTTACAAAACTTATATAACTATTAACCATAAATAAAATATATACAATGGCCCCAAAGTGTAACGCGTGCGGAAGATTCTTGGCGGCTGCTGAAGGGGTTGCATGCCCCCAGTGCAAGGTCGTCTGCCATAGGGCATGCGTAAACCTTCCCCCAGATGTACAAGTACACAGGTCGTGGCTCTGCCCGGAGTGCACAGCCAAAAGACCGCGGGCCAATAACGACAGCACCCCTATAAGGCACGTCGGCGCTGGACACTGCACTCTGGATCACTCCATGGAGGACACCACCGCCACCGACACCACAATGGACATGAGGGTGTCCGACTGCTACATGGATATGCGGGCACTTCGCGAGGAGATGCGGTTAGCGAGGGAGGAGTGTCGTGTGTGGAGGCAGGAGATGGTGGACCTCAGACAGATGGTGTTATCCATGGATGAGCGAGTGGCGAGCCTGGAGCAAAAGGTCGCGCTTTTAGACAAGCGGGCGGCGGCCGCGGAGGCACAGGAGGGAGCGAACGAAGTGGTAAAGGCTCTTGAAGCTACAGTCAACCAACTCAGAATGGATCTTGACGATCGAGACCAAGACCTGCTGCAAAACGACATAGACATCGCTGGTATAGCAGAAGAGGAGGGAGAGAGTATCCAGCATCTGGTGCTCGCCTGTGCTGCTAAGTTGGGAGTTCCACTCGACGAGAAGGACGTGGTCAAGTGCTCACGAGTGGGTATGCGGCGGTTGGAGACCCAAGAAGCGCCTAGACCGCGGATCATCACAGTGCGGCTGGCTCGCCGCAGCACCCGGGACGACATAATAAAAGCGGCACGAGTCCGGCGAAACACCAACACAGAGGGCCTGGGTCTGCGAGCGCCTCCCCGACCCCTATACGTCAACGAAAGGCTCACGAAGCTGAATCGTCATCTGTTCAACCGAGCACGGGAGTTGGCTCGGAAAGCAGGTTGGCGCTTCGTGTGGACGAGAGACGGGCGAGTCTACATCCGCCATGATCAGGGGGCTCCCGCAAGCCGAATCAGACGGGATGAAGACCTAGAGAGGGTTTTTGGGTCGGAAGTCGTTAGGTCCTAACGGTTTCTTGTATTTGTGTAGTTGCATGTTAGTTTTTAATCATTTTTATGTAAAGCGCATAGATAAGCCATGTATTCAATTGTTAATGTCCAGCCAGTGTCACTTCATAAGCACATTCTATTCTTATACTATCAATACTATATATTATTATTATGTACGTCCATTTATTATAAATTTACTTGGTTCTGTGTATAGTATTTATTTCACACGCAACATAACACAGGCATCACACTTTCAAGAAACTCGCACACCATATTTTCTAACACACTATAACACGGAGGATCACACTAAAACTCGGCATACATCAAATCATAATGGCCGCGCAACGTTATCGCGTTTCACAGTCACTAAGTGTGGGCTCTGGCTAGCCGTGGACGACGCATCGAGCGATCAAATTTTATCACAACACTTTTGTCGTTTAAACTATAAAAGGCGCGGTTAAAAAGCGAGGTTTGAAGTTTGGTCTCTTAAATGCGGGATCGCTCGGTACGCGTCACGATGAGCTGATTGTCGCCATGGAGCGCCACAATGTTGACGTGATGGCGATAAACGAGACGTGGCTACGGCAAGGCGAGGAGGGGCGGGCGCCCGCTGTACCCAACTACAGACTGCGACATATCCCGCGCCCGGCCAGCGTGCGCTCGCGCGGTGGTGGGGTAGGGGCTTACATAAGACGCGGAGTGACCGCACGGGTCCTGCCTCACCCAGCCACCGATAATGTCGAACAAATGTGGCTATGCATGACAGTGAATAGTAAGAAGTTAGTGGTAGGGATTGCGTATAGGCCCCCCTGGCTAAATGTCGATATCTTCTTGACTGCCTTAGCAACGTCACTGGAAGCATTCGCGTGGTGCGATAATGCAATGTTGCTAGGAGATTTTAATATTAATATGTTAAACCCAAATGAAAGTGCTAGGAGCAAAATCGAGGAGTTCATGCTATGCCATAACTCAATGCGTACAAGAACCCACACATTTTACCAACTATAGTCAAACTCTCATTGACTTAGTTCTTACTTATCAGTAAGAGTTGTTCTGTTGTGGTGGATCATATAAATGATCTCAGCAGTCATGCGTTTGTTGTGTGTAATGTGACTGTGCCGAGACACAAACCCATTCCGACCATAGTAAAGCGCAGGGCTTTAAAAAATATCGATGCGGTTGCGTTCGAGGGGCATCTCGGTGCGATAGACTGGGAATGTGTACGCGCATGCGGCGATGTAAATGACATGGTTGAACTATTTAATTTCTTAATTATAGGTACTTTTGACATATTTGTACCGATTAGAAAAATGTATATTAAGGATCATCAGTTTCCCTGGATCACTTATAACATCAAGTTAATGATGAAGCAACGAGATAAGGCTTATATCAGGGCACGTGAGACTGGGCGCACGGAACACTGGGAGTTTTACAAGGACCTAAAAAGATCTGTTAATCAGGCCTTGTACAACGAAAAAGAGGCGTACTTTAATTATTATATAAATAAAAAAAATAACGACCCCCGTACTATGTGGGCACATATAAAAAAAAATGTACGCATAAATACCAAACCAGAGTTGCCTGGCCACATGTTTACCGATATTAATGCTGTGAACCAACACTTTCTGGACACCCCTGGGAGTAATAACGTTAACATATCACAGCTAACTTACTACGAATATAATATTAGTAGCTCTGTATCCGACGTTTTTCAATTGCAGATGGTTAGTGAGGACAAGGTCCTTAAAACATTAAAAACACTGAAATCAAATGCTGTCGGGATAGATGGCATATCACTAGATATGCTGATGGCAACCCTACCGTATTCTCTCGCAGCAATTACAGCGATTATGAACAAGTGTATCGTAACCAGTACATATCCTAAGGTGTGGCAAAGGGCTATAATAAGACCTATTCCAAAGAAAGCTTCACCCTTAACCTTGGCCGATCTACGCCCAATAAGTATTTTGCCCTGTTTGTCCAAGGTTCTGGAAAAAATTATAGCTGACCAACTTAAAATATTCATAGAGAGCAATGGTATTTTACCAGAGCTGCAGTCTGGATTTAGAAAGTCGCACAGTACATCAACAGCTTTATTACAAGTGGTAGACGATGTTTTATCAGCTCAGGACAAAGGTGAAGGTACTGTATTAACTCTTCTGGACTTCTCCAGGGCCTTCGACTGCATTAACACTCCTCTACTTCTCTCAAAGCTACATTATTATGGGTTTTCGCATAGTGCAGTTAAGTTGTTTCATAGTTATTTTGAACACCGTACGCAACAGGTGGAAATGACTGATGAAGGGGGAAATACGCGGTTATCAGACTCAAGACGGGTGCTAAGAGGGGTACCACAAGGTTCCATTCTGGGACCTCTATTGTTTATCATTTACAGTGCTGATGTCACCTCACGCATTCACCACTGCAAATATCATGTGTATGCCGATGATATACAAATTTACACCTCTTTTAAACCTGCAGACGCACATATTTCTGTAAGGAATTTAAATGATGACTTAGAACGCATAACTAGGTGGGCAGAATCGAACTCACTAGTATTAAATGGCAATAAATCTAAATACATGATTTTGGAGTCAAAAACTCAAATTAAAAAAATCTCTGACAGAGGAGTCGATGTCGTTGTTGGGGGTGTAAGTGTAGAGAGGGTATCAGAAGCAAAAAATTTGGGTCTGCTCGTGGACGAGGAACTGCGTTTTGAAAAATATATAAGTGGTGTCATAGGTAGCTGTTTCTACAGATTAAAAGTTCTATACCAAATAAGAGATTATTTAAGTACGGAAAACAGAATAAAACTTTGTGATTCTCTGGTGCTCTCAAAGTTGAATTATATGGACATAGTATACGGCCCCCGCCTGCTAGTACGCACACAGCAGTCGATACAACGAGTGCAAAACGCCTGCGCTAGATTTTGTTTTAGAATACCGCCAAGAACACACGTTACACCGTTTATCAATGGGTCTAACATCCTAAAAATGAATGCACGCAGAGAGTTACATTTTGCTACATTCTTATTTGGTACAATATTGAATGAAATGCCGTCTTATCTGATAGGGAAACTGAAGTGGTCGCGTGACGTGCAGTGCAGAACCCGCCGATCGTGCTATTCACTCATTCTGCCGCCTCACCGCACCGTGGCTTTCAGGGGGAGTTTCAGATTCGCCGCGTCCAAGTGCTGGAACGATCTGCCCCCTCCATTGCGATGTCTGAAAACCGTAGGCACGTTTAGGTCTCATCTTAAAAAATACCTATTGCAAAAACAAAAAAAGGACTTGTGACGGCTGTTTTTGTAAAGCAATATTTGCCTCCATGGGTGTCTATGGACGGTGGCAGTCGCTTACCACCAGGTGATTCGTCTGCTCGTCTGCCACCTATCACATGAAAGAGAATCTCACCAATCTCTTTTATTTTTTATTTTTTTTTGTTATTTTTTTTATTAATGTATATATTATGTATAAATACTAAGTATAAATAATTTATGTATATGCATACATATGTTATTTTTATTGAGTGAATTTTATAAATCAAAATCAACGAATGCAATGTAATAAGGAATTTGACTACAGTAAAATATCAATAAATTGTTATTATCCTACAAGGAAATCATTATAAAGTATTTTAACCCTATCATTATTTAAAATATACTGTGTTATACATTATTTAAATTATTAAAATGATTAAAACTACATGTTTAACCACGTGACTAAAATCATAAGACGATTGAAATGTCCTAAAACGAGTCAAATACCCTTTTATGGGGCGTTGCATGAATATTATTATTCAATCAACTTAATTGTGATATTTGTGTGAATTTATTTATTTATAATATTTCTTGCCTAAATCCGGGAATGAACCCGCGATATTCTGAGTTTATGGTAGGTAGGTATAATGGGAATAACATAACATACCATTTGGTTACAGCCACGCAGGCAGTAGGTAGGTATTGCAGAGTCACGTCTCGGACGCGGCTAGGCTTGTACTTGTACGCTAGTAGGTACATCAAAATTATGATCTGTGTTGTTTGTCTTCACGGTATAGTAACAACGGACTCCCATTAACTGGAAAAAGAAATATAACTGTATCACACTGGCAGTAAGAAAAGAATTTTCTGTTTTTTTTTTTGGGCAGATATACATATTTATTTCTGAGATACAACGGGTTGATGACTTACCGCAGGTTATAACATGCAGGCTAGCATTGACTGACCGTAGCGACGTTCCATTTTATTTACTTGTATCTTTTATTACACACTGACTTGTAGGCACTGCTATATAATCCGCACCTCACATAAATAAATACATACAATCTCCTATATCACATGACAGTTTCATAATGTTCATTTCGTTTTATTTTATTTCATTGAATGCTATTGGTGGTTGTTGCTATGGGTTGGGCGACCATTGCGCATCCAGTTGCAGTGCAGACTGATCCCGCATTCATCATCGATGCCTCGTCCGGTAGCAATGGGTCGATATAGGTACTTAATTATAGGTGCATAATAACTGTATGCGCGCGCTAGAAGTTGTTTTGATTTGTTAGCCGTAATAATTTCATATTTAAACTGTAGATACCCACACTCCTATTTATTCATTATAATAATTTAATAGTATGTATCTCATTATGTATCTCATTATGTATCTCAGTATGTACCTCAGTATGTATCTCATTATTATTTGATATTTTCTTCTTAGTAAATATATATACCCACATTACACATACACGTTAGGTACACAAAATACACTAGACAAGCGTCCGTGGCACTCATTCAGCTGGTCTCACTGAAAACCAGCGTCATGGCCTTTGTCTGGGCTGTGACATAAGCTGAGTGAGGGCCATTTATACTAGACGTCATAACACATCATTATATTCATTTGGCACTGTCTGGACATGATTGAATATAGTTTTGGTTTCTTTTTTTTCCTTTTGTTTTATTTTTATGTATTTTTGATTGTTTTATGTTTTGTTTTCTGTTTGTACCAAATTGTGTTCTGTTTATAATTGCTATATGTTCTGTGTTGTGATGTCTATAATAATAAATATTTTCTTTCTTTCTTTCTTTCTTTCTTTCAACAAAAAAAGGTTGCAGAGAGAACAGCTGAGGGACTCCAGCATCAATCGCCAACGGATCGGACGAGCAACCGTCTACGACTACCCGAATCGACCTGTTCCTCAGAAAGTCCGAAATCCATAGGCAAAGATTAGTAGGAATTCCGTAGGCTGGAATCTTGCTAAGAAGGCTGTCGTGCCAGACCCTATCGAAGGCTTTGGAGATATCCAGCGAGACTGCAAGAGCCTCACCGTGCCTGTCCAATGCCTCACCCCAGTTATGAGTAGCGTACACAAGAAGATCCCCAGTAGATCGGCCTCGTTGAGAAGGTCATTGTCTTCTAGGTAGCTAAGAATTCTCTTGTTCAATACACGCTCCATAACTTTACCAAGTATGGAGGTGATTGCGATGGGGCGGTAGTTGGAAGGATCGGCACGACTTCCTTTCTTAGGCACTGGCTGGACATTAGCAAGTTTCCAGGATTTCGGGACTACTCCATGCTGCAGAGAAAAACGGTACAAGCGGGTAAGAACAGGAGACAACTCGGGAGCACAGGTCTTCAATACCACTGCTGATATACCGTCCGGACCGCTAGCGTTAACTTTTGTTATTTGTTAGAAATGTGGTGAGCCCTGCGTCTCATAGCCACTGCGACCAGTAGATGATCTATTGTGGCAGCCCCGTAACCTAATACAGCACCTCATGTAGCTCCAGTTCCAGGATAAACCCGAGAATGGAGCTGATGGGGGAGCTCTTGATCTCGTCAGCTGAGATCATGTGTGCTCCCAGGTGCCGGCTTCTGCAGCAGTGCAGCGCTATGCACTCGCCGAGGACGTGGATAATCGTTTCCTCGTCCTCGCGACAGAACCTGCAGATTTTGGTATCTGAAAGGCCCAGCCTTAACTTAGCTAAAAATTAAAATCGATTGGCGTCGCTAGTGTGCCCTACCCGTCTCCTTAATGAGTATGACTTGTTGGCGCTTTGGCATGACTGTTAAGCCTGCAAGAAAATTGTAGAAATAAACGCCAGATGAACAAGAAGCGTCAAAGAAATACTTTTCTATACTATTTATAAAGAAGTTAGACCCTACAACCAGAGGCAACGGTAATCCGAAGACACGAAACGCTTGCACGATGTAATCGACACCTAACGCTATCTATTGGTATAAAGTGGAACTAATGTCCCGTAAAGATTTGAGGGCGGGCCACTAGTCTATTTATAAGGAGCGCCTAAGCGGCAAGGTCTGTCCTCGACATGACGAAAATAATAGGTAGGTACCATCAGTGGCTTTCCCGCGTAGATAGAGCCTGGTGACCTTCAAGAAAATAGCTGGCAACGCATTTGTGACGCCTCGGGTGTTAAACGGCAGTGATCACTGATCAGTCACCATCGGGTGTGCCGTCTGATCGTTTGTCAAAGTACAAGAATACATAAAATATTATTTAATTTTGATAAAACTCGACCTGGTCTCCAATGATTCATATTTATTTTAGTTGTGTTCAAATTGACCGGAGTGATACCACGGCCTCACAGAAAACCAGCGCTGTGCTGTTTTGATACGTGAGTGACAGTACCGGAGGCCCAATACGGGGGAAAAGGGGGGGTCTAAAGGTTGGCAGAGCATTTGTGACTCCACTGGTGTCGCGGCGTGTCCATGGGCGGCAATTGCTTACCTTACCTACCTTGCTTACATTAACAAAACTCACTTGAACCCATCCTGCAACAGCGACATGGACTGCTGAAGGTACGTGCTCATCCGCTTGACGTAGAAGTCCTGGACGTTCGGCCACAGTTCGCCCGTGATGATGTGGTGGTCTTGGAATACACCTGGAAACAACACCGATTCGAAATAACGTCCCTCCAGGATATTTTTCCAGCGTTCCTATTAATAATAGTTATTCAAATAATTAGTGTAGGTACACGGGACAAAACGCGGTTATTTCCCGTCTACGGCGAAGCAAAAAGGAGGGTTATGATTTTGACCTGTATGTATGAATGGTTGTTCATCTGTTCCCTCATAACTTCTAAAGTAGTTATCATATTTGAACAAATGAGGTGTCGTTAGAAGCGTCTCGATTGTCGTCTGATAATTTTATTTACATAACTAAAAATATTGGCCGTGTGGTCCCCGGCAGAGTAGAATAGGCCACCCTCACTCTTACCGAGGTGTCGTAAAAGGCGACTAAGGTAAAGCTGCTGGCATGATCATCAGCACCCAGAGAAGGAAAACTCTGCATTTATATCAAAACCCGCGCCAACCCGTCTGCCAAGCGTGGTGAGTATGGCAATTACCCCTCATGTGATTGAGGGAGGCCCGGTGATGAACTAAAAATATGTTAAATAAAAATAAAGTTTCAAAACTCCAAAAAACACGCTCTAAAAAGTAGGAAACAAGAAAATTGTCTCTGCTGAAATTATTATGCCGTATTGCCGTGGTCGTATGCCACCTTTTTTTTTTTTACATTATAGCGGACAAACGAGCAGACCGCACACCTGATGGAAAGTGATCACCGCCGCCCATGGACATCTGCAACACCTGAGGTATCACATATGCGTTGCCGGCTCTTAAGAAAGGAGTACACCCTTTTCTTGAAGGTCACCAAGTCGTATTTGTTCGGAAACACCACGGATGACAGCTGGTTCCACAGTTTTACTGTGCGTGGTAGGAAATTACATGAGAAACGCACTGTAGTCGATATAAATCCATCCAGGTGATGTGGATGGTATTTGGCGTTCTGACGTGATGTGCGGTGGTGAAAAATTGCAGCTGGAATAAGGCCGAACAGCTCCTCGGAACATTCCCCATTGTAAATGCGATAGAAGATGCATAGTGATGCTACATCTCTACGCAATGACAGAGGATCAAGTGTGTCGGAAAGTGCCTGGTCGTCGACAATTCTGACCGCCCTTCGCTGGATACGATCCAGAGGAAGAAGCTGATATTTGGGAGCTCCAGCCCAGAGGTGAGAGCAGTATTCCATGTGAGGCCGCACCTGCGCTTTATAGAGCTGCAAGAGACCTACCTACTGTAGCAAAAAAGATTAATTATACTTAATATTAAAATAAAATCAATGTGGCATACGACCACGGCGATACGGACATAATAATTTCAGCAGAGACAATTTTCTTGTTTCGTACTTTTTAGAGCGTGTTTTTTTTGTAGTCGGGTTTTAGCTTTTAAACTTATTATAAGTACATAACTCATAGTAGCATCTACTCTAGACGTGTGTAACTCTTTACTGAAAGGACTCAGTGATCCGACTCAGCCAAATGATACACTGTTCCAAGTCTCTAATGTTCGCTCTGAGTGTATCATTCGACTCAAATGGATCTTGAGTCTCAGTGAATCGAATGAACCGAATGAGCTGAATGGTCCGATGAACTAAATGATCCGAATGAGTTGAATGATTCGGGTAAGCTGAATGATTCAAATGAGCGGAATGATCCGATCAGCCGAATGATTCGAATGAGCTGAATGAGCCGAATGAGCAGAATGAATCTCGGATCTATCTGAGAGTCGATGTTCTAAATGAAGCGTTCTATCCTAATAGGTACTATTCTCAAACTCGTAAGCGACACACAAAATACTATTTGTTAACGCAACCCTAATATTTACCAGTAATCCATTGGAAGTTCTCAAAAAATTGTCCATAGTCTCCCAGCCGAGCCGTGGTGTGGAATTGTTTTGTAATCTGTAAATAAAATACTATGAAGAAAGAATGAATGAATGAATGAACGAAATTTTATATTTGCTATATTCCAAAATTCCCAATATCTATCTTCTAGATCTTTACTTCTCATACTTATTAAAAATGGCTAATGTGGGCAGGCGGCTTGAGGTCATTGTTTCGGATACACGCTTTACTAGCGCGATGTAAAAATGCATAGTGACATCTACCGAAACAACGCCGAGCCATCTGCTTGATTGCTTTTTAAAGCTACATCTGCTTTCTACATGCTCCATCTAACGAAAACCGCTGAACAATTTTCCCATACAAAATAAAAAAAAAGTACTAAGTGAAATGAGCCTGGAAAACGCTCGCCAGTGTGGCAACTCCCTAAAATGCCCCTAGCCACATGGCACACGTTGAAAGTACCTTTATTTTCCCCAGGGGAAACCATCATAGCCGTCACCTTTCTACATGTAGGGAACAAGGTGGTGTGTGGGACTCAAACCCTAACTAAAACCCCTGGGGTGTCCATCTCCGCGCAATCGCGGTCGGAAACCCCACAGCCGGGACTAGACCGTACCGCTAATCGGGCTTGCCGCTTCACCACTATCTGGCGCAATACAGCCCTTCAACGCTGTACGACCTACCAGGACATCCAGTAATGTCGTCCTCCGCGGAGTCGTATGCTGAGCAAGCCACTCGCCAGCAGTGGACACGCTCACGTATTCCGAAAGCCCGTTTAGTCGCCTGTTACGACAGGCCGGGAAAACCTTGGCAGTATGGACAACATTTCAAAATTGCTAAGCTCTGAAACAAAAAATACCATTTCTTTGTTTACTTTTCCGCTGCTCGAATATATATTTATTCATTTTTTATATTGCTTATTTACTGAGAAAAAAATTAAAAACTAAAAAACGTAAGATGACGTCATCGGACGGCAGAATGTAAAATATTTCTTTGCTTAGCACATTATAGTTTTAAATTTACGTAATGCCAAACTCATGACATGTAACTGTCAAAAAAAAAGACAACTTGTCAACGTTGAATGTATGAATGACGTTGACAATGTTGACACTAGTATTATTTACCTTTGACAGTAGTACCTTTTTTTTATTAAAACAATGATAAGCAAAGGAATATCGCTGTATTCAGCCGTCCGATGACGTCATTTGGCGCTTACGTCTATTTAGAATAAAAAGAATTTCAATAATTATTTTATGCATGAAAATGGACAAATTTTGAAAAAAGAAAAAATATGGGTCTGTTCATTTTATGTCTACTTTCATATAAAAAAACAATATGGCCATGTTAAAAATTTGAAATGTTGTCCATTCTTAAACGCCCCTAGCCACAGGGCATACGTTGAAAGTACCTGCAGTAACCTGTGGCCCTCCCTGGCCAGCAGCTTCAGTGACGGCTTCGAGGTGTAGGCGCCGCTAGCGTACGAGGTCTGGTCTATGGACTGCGGGTAGAAGTCATCCTGCTTCGTACTGAGGGTTGGACTGAAAACATACAGGTTACTGGTAACTATACTCATCATCATCATCATTTCAGCCAATAGACGTCCACTGCTGGATATAGGCCTCCCCCAATGTTCTCCACACATATCGGTCCTGTGCCACCATCCAATGGATTCCCGCTACCTTCACCAGATCGTCGGTCCACCTTGTGGGGGCGCCACGGCTTGCATTTCTGATCAAGCAGGGAGACGCCGAGCATAGCTCTCTCCATTGCTCTCTGGGTGACTTTGAGCCTCCTCAATCGGCACATTGTAAGCGGCCACGTTTCGGTTCCATATTCATCACTGGCAACACACATGCATTGAAGACGAACTATACTGGCGAGCAAACAAATAACCTCAATTTTCATAAAAGCTTATTAATTTCAGAGGCAGAAATATGAAAGTATCCGTGCTTCAGTGAGAGTTAGTACTTAGGTATAGTTTATAGTAAATCGATTTCAAAAGTTTTCAAACTTCTATTAATTATTTTAACAGATTACAGAAACGCTTAAAGTTCAAAGTGCGCTGCCAACCTTTACAACCCGCTTTTCCCCAATCGGCACGCTTCGGCATGAATGGGCCGGCTCATCCGGAGTGATACCACGGCCTCACCGAAAACCGGCGTGGAGATACATATACACGTATAATACATATTAAAAGATGTGTATACTATGTGGCAGATATACTATCCGGCGAAGCAAAAAGGAGGGTTATGATTTTGACCTGTATGTTAAGTAATGTATAGTTGTTCATCTGTTCCCTCGTAACTTCTAAACTAGTTGTCATATTTTAACAAATGAGGTGTCGTTAGAAGCGTCTTGGTTGTATTCTGGTTACATGACGTCACGTTAAATTGACTAGAGCGCCCTCTAGGGGACTTAGAGTAAGGAACTAAAAAAAAATTGATTGACGGTAAAGTGTAAGGTAACAAATGAAAGAGCTTTTTTAGCAGATTTCTAATATGTAGTTTTATTTACATAACTAAAATATGTTAAATACATATAAATAAAGTTTAAGAACTTACAACCCGCTTTTCCCCAATCGGCACGCTTCGGCATGAATGGGCCGGCTCATCCGGAGTGATACCACGGCCTCACCGAAAACCGGCGTGGAGATACATATACACGTATAATACATATTAAAAGATGTGTATACTATGTGGCAGATATACTATCCGGCGAAGCAAAAAGGAGGGTTATGATTTTGACCTGTATGTTAAGTAATGTATAGTTGTTCATCTGTTCCCTCGTAACTTCTAAACTAGTTGTCATATTTTAACAAATGAGGTGTCGTTAGAAGCGTCTTGGTTGTATTCTGGTTACATGACGTCACGTTAAATTGACTAGAGCGCCCTCTAGGGGACTTAGAGTAAGGAACTAAAAAAAAATTGATTGACGGTAAAGTGTAAGGTAACAAATGAAAGAGCTTTTTTAGCAGATTTCTAATATGTAGTTTTATTTACATAACTAAAATATGTTAAATACATATAAATAAAGTTTAAGAACTAAAACCCGACTACCAAATAAACACGCACTAAAAAGTACGAAACAAGAAAATTGTCTCTGCTAAAATTTTTTGGGAACCGTTCACGGGGTCCCCGGCCGGCAAATAAAAGGCGGTTCACTTTCGTCACGATGTATTGGAGATACAATGCAAACACCACGCAGGAAAATTCCCGCAGTTACACCACAGAGCAGGTATTATTAGTACAATTAGTTATCAATGAGATTTTACGAACATCCTTTTTTACAGAGAGAAAAACCGCGCACCGCACAGTCCGTCATGATCACCTTATTCTAACGTTCCACTGTCTGACACTGACAGATGGCACTCTTTTTTTTTATTTTAACGTATTATGGTGATACGCGACTCGGATGTGAATCGCCACAATTTATATGCCGTATCGCCGTGATCATATGCCTACACTGTAGCAAAACAGATTCATTAGAATAATAAAATAAAATCAATGTGGCATACGACCACGGCGATACGGCATAATAATTTCAGCAGAGTAATTTCTCTTGTTTCGTACTTTTTAGAGCGTGTTTTATTGGTTTTAGTTCTTAAACTTTATTCTATTCTGATCTGGTATTCTCTGACCCATTTTTTTACCTTTCATCATAGACTGCCTTGAGGTAGCAAGCCGGGGTGGAATAAAAAGCAAACACTCCTTGGTTGAAGGTCCAGCTGTAGGCGTTAACTGACCTGAAAATACAAAAAAATATATATGCGACCACGATCAGAAGGCCCTTCAGTGACATTGATAAGAGAGCGTTGTAAAGCGTTTTTTCTATGCGAAAATGTCAAAACAGCATTAGTTCCCACTTTTCATCATCATCATCAGCCCATTTAAGTCCCCACTGCTGGGGCACGTGCCTCCCTCAATCACATGAGGGGTAATTGCCATACTCACCACGCTTGGCAGACGGGTTGGCGAGGGTTTAGATATAAATGCAGAGTTTTCCTTCTCTAGGTGCTGATGATCATGCCAGCAGCTTTACCTTAGTCGCCTTTTACGACACCTCGGTAAGAGTGAGGGTGGCCTATTCTACTCTGCCGGGGACCACACGGCCAGTTCCGACTTTTGCCACGTGCTAAATAACCGTGACTGCATTAGATTTGACTGGCACTGACCCGAATGACCCATTTGGGTGAATTTCAACATGGCTATTAAAATCTTCATTTCCGTTGTACAGTTCTTTCATTGCCGTGGAGGCTTGTTTCATTTTCGTGCTCTCAAATTTCAACAGGGCTATTAAAATCTTCATTTCCGTGGTACACTGCTTTCATTGCCGTGAAATTTTGTTTCGTTTCCGTAGGTACGGACATCATCAAAAGTAGCTTAACACGTTACCGTACGTACGTACCATGTCAAAGTAACTGTTCTGCCTATTATAGTCAGTTTCAAAGGGGTACGTAAAACTGCTACTTTGACATGGTACTAAAGTGTTAAGCTACTTTTTTTGCTGACCGTACAAGCAAATTCACGTCAATTTCCACAGGGCTGCAATATTGCAAGTGTTTTAATAGTATAAATATTATGTACTAACATACCCCTGAACCCTCCTCTGGGGTCCTTAACTACATAAAATCACCATACCCCCTACCCCAAAAAATAATAATAATAATAATAATGACAGTACATTTTATTAACATTAACCATGCACGACTGCCTAAACTTAAGATTGTTATTGTAATTTAATTTAGTTTAATTTTATCGCGGAGCAAATATCAAAAATAATTTGTAACACTTTAAAAACAAACACAATAAAGGCACGGAACCAGTGTCCGTGGAATTTCATTAAAATAAAAATAAAAAAAATTATGTAGGGTGTAGGGCACACAGAAGTAGATATGGCAACACAAGATGGCGTCGTTGATTCAGGTTTGATGTCATTCATAATAACTACATGTGCTATGTGAAGAAAATAAAAGAAACAACTATTTTATATAATGATGCCTTATTTCATAAACATAACGTAACAGTAAGTATATTCTTTAGACAGTGTTAAATTGTCTAAGGTATTAACAATATCCAGGAGAAATATTATTACAAATTTCATCGGCTTAGTAACGCGTTTCGTGGTCTAATTTGTATATTATTTTTTTGACAGTGTTAAATTGTCTAAGGTATTAACAATATCCAGTGGAAATATTATTACAAATTTCATCGGCTTAGTAACGCGTTCAGTGGTCTAATTTGTAGAACAGCCACGAAGGTGTGGGTTCTATTCCCGCATGAACACGAGATGAAATATTTAAGTGGATTCCAGAATTTATATGTATGTACTATAGCCATATTACTCTTTTATTTGAAGTGCAGATTTTAATTTATAGTAATATATTTATATTTACGACGTTGGTGCGCGCAGTGGCGGCATTTATTACACCTGGTATCCACGGAAGAATAGCGTCCAGGTGTTCCCCGAGCACCTTGGCATCATGGTGAGTGGAAGCTCTTTTAGTGCTTGATTTGTTTAAATTGTGTCATCAAAGTTTTCCTACCTTGTTTTTTTCTTGTGTTATATGACTTGTAACCTGTATTAAGCACTGAATCAATCTGTTTATTCTTCATAGTCTTAAAAGTAAATTATTTATTTAAAATAAAACTCACGCTATAAGTTTGTCAATGTTCTCGAACCAGTGGCTGGCGTCGAAGTAGGCAAGGCGCCCGCCAAACGAGAGCATGATGTTCCTGGTCACATAGTACGGCCCCTGCCGGTGCAGCACACTCTGTATGAAGGCTTTCACCTACACGAAATGATAACATTTTAGTTACAGACACAACAACAGCTAAAGAGTGTTCATTTAATTAGCTATAATGTGTATTTATAATATTTGTCCTAAGATTGAACCTTGGGAGACACCTGCGAGTACGACGTACATACATTTATGTTTCAAAATCTTTAGTCATATTATGTATTTATAATAATAGCCTTAAGATTGAACCTTGGGGTACACCTTTCAACCATCCAGGATTGTTCAAATCTGGTAATATGAAGCGAAACGTATGACTTTAGCTACCGACACATAGACGCACCTCTGGATTTTCAAATATACGCCTGTATTTCTACCTCTAGACAGTTCATTCTCTAGATCGGAAGCAATGGAAAAAAACATGATGAGATCTGCATGTTTCTATGTCACCAACAGGTCTGGTTCCCGCCTTATGTTTGCAGACAGTAGTCGCTTCATTGGATCATGGTCCAAGCGTACCTCGGAATCTGAAGCGACAGCTTTGGACAAAAACTGGGTAAGACACGCCAAAATTAAGACTCAGGTGTTCCCCAAGGTTCAATCTTAGGGCCAATATTATAAAAGTACATATTATACATATTATAGCTAAAGATTTAGATACATACTTTTATATTTGCAGGCACTGTAAATAAGGTACAATCTTAGTACAAATGTGCCCTTCGTTGGTACTCCGTAGACTGTATTTTTGGTTGTTTCCTTAGTTTGACAAGTCAAATCATACACATTTCGTTTAAAATAAAATAACATTTATTTTCCTTGTGTTTTTTACACAGCTACAATTTGACAAGTCAATCATAAACAAAACACAATCGAAATTCGAATCAAAAAAGAATCGAGGTTTCATAGCTCCAAAAACACCGTGAACACTTAGTTACAATATTAATAACACTTTATAGCTAATACATTAATAGGTGTTCCCCAAAGTTAAATCTTAGGACCAATATTATAAATGCACATTTTAATAAGTATTATTTATAGATGCATATTTAGGTAAGCAGTGTTCCCCGAGGCTCATTCTTTGGAGCAAAGTTATATTCACACATAATGGACATACATTTAGATACATTAGTCAATGATACTGACTCTTGGAACAATGTTGGTGAAGGTATCGGAGGAGGTGATGAGTAGCGGGTCGTCGCAGAGCGTGCTGAAGCAGAACCCAGGCGGGGCGGTCATGCCGTCGAACAAGACGCGCGAAGATGTCTGTTTCAGCGCCTGTGGTAAAGTAGAGAATTAAGGATAAAAGGTAAAAATAAAAAGAATTTATTTCTTCACACACGACACGATACAACATTGCAAAGACATACAGCAACCGTGGGAGAGTCACGCTTCGGCATGAATGGGCCGGCTCGACCGAAGTATTACCACGGCCTCACAGAAAACCGGCGTAAAGCAGCACTGTGCTGTGTTTCGCAGCGTGAGTGAGGGTACCGGAGGCCCAATCCGGGGGAAAGGGGGGTGTACAAAGTAAACAAGCAGGCGGTTCGTCGTTGTTCAATACCTCGGGCTTGAAAGACCATGTACTCACTTTTTTTGGCGTTGTACAACAGGCCGTGTTCAGCTGCGTACCTTTCACAAATGCCAAGCAGCCTCCTCACTTTCACTTTCAGCTTTGCTAGCGCGATGCAATAATGCATAGCGCCATCTACCGGAACAATGACCCCAGGCCGCCTGCCTAGTTTAGTCAGTTCAAAAATAAAACTCAAGAATTCAAGACGGAACTGGTTTCTTATTTCTACCGTTCCCTGTCTGAGCTCCGAGCTCTACATTGAACAACGACGAACCGCCTGCTTGTTTACTTTGTACAGGGGGTTTAAATGTTGGCAGCGCACTTGTGACTCCTCTAATGTCGCGGGTGTACATGGGTGGCGGCAATCGCTTACCATCAGGTGATCCGTCTGCTCGTCTGCCACCTATAAAAATGCACACCAAAACTACACACACATAAAAGAAATTGCAGGGACGATAGAGCAGCACTCGAGTCTGGGCTCACACTTGTCACACTAAGCTGTTAATAAAAAAATATTGGCATGTTATCTTGCCTCAAGTGAGAGGGCGTATGTGTGTATAATCAGTCAGTGATTGTGTTAACAAATGCTAAAAACTTTGGAACGTAACCCACGCGGACTATCCCTCGCGGTACTTCTGGACCGACACTACCTTCAAACCCTCAAGAAAAGAGCATGCCTACTTTTTATAAGACCGTCGCCCTTTGGACACTGGTGATCGCTTACCATCAGGTCGTCAGGCTCGTCGGCCCTATAAAAATACGCACCCAAATCATCACTTCCTCTCCACAGAAACTCCATTTCCTTCCGCTGCAGCCTCGCCAGCTCCTCATCGAAGCCTATGGGCGCGAGGAATATGCCGTCGTAGCCCATTTGGGCCATAAGCGACGCGAACTCCCGGCTATGGCCTACCGCGTCGATCTGCCACGCCACCAGGGGGCGTCCGCATTCTAGGAACGAGCCGTTGATTTTCCTGGTGGAATAAAAGAATATCTATATTATAAAGGTAAATCCTATAGACAACGACAACGCTTACTGGTAATCTGAAAACACGAAACGTTTACGTGTTATAAGCGACTCCTAACGCCATCTGTTGGTCGAAAGAGGAACTAATGTCTCGAAACGAAGTAAAGGCGGGTCTCTAGTTCCTTATATGTAAACTACAGCAGAATATTTTTTTTGTAATGGCCTATTGGTGATTTAGCTACTTTTCATGTTATTTTCACGACTTTACTGATAAATATAGAAGCTAAATGTAGCGACTATTTCTTGACATGATTCTTAAATTGTGGATACGACAATTTTTTTTTTGACTTCTCACGAGGAGAAGACCGCTAATCCCCCGGGCATGGTAACCCAGGCCTATGTTTGCCAATGTATTATTTACTATTCTTTACAAAGTAAGGGAAGGGGATTTTGGAATTTTGAAAAGGGGACTAGGACAAGGATATGCAGGATAAAGGGAAAAAGCAGGAGGGTAAGTTTTTCGGGTAATTTGGAAGAAGTAATTCAAAGAGTTTGGGGTCTGGGATTTGTACTTGTCTTCATTAAGATGGACTCCCTCGGACCTCATATAAATGAGGGATAGGGTTGAAGGGGTTTGTATTGTGGATAAGAGAGATTCAGGGAGTTTGGAGAGTTCTCGTACATTGCATTTGCGTCGGCTAGGTTAATTGCTTTGCGTATTATGGGACATCTTTCTTTCATCATCATCATCAGCCCATTTAAGTCCCCACTGCTGGGGCACGGGCCTCCTCAATCACATGAGGGGTAATTGCCATACTCACCACGCTTGGCAGACGGGTTGGCGAGGGTTTTGATATAAATGCAGAGTTTTCCTTCTCTGGGTGCTGATGATCATGCCAGCAGCTTTACCTTAGTCGCCTTTTACGACACCTCGGTAAGAGTGAGGGTGGCCTATTCTACTCTGCCGGGGACCACACGGCGAATCATCTTTCTTTATCGGTGGCCAAGTAATAGACTTCCTGCATATTTTGCCATTCGCAGTTTATGCAGTACAGACTTTTCTGGTCCGGGTCATCCTTGTGGGTGCAGTCTTTGTAAAGGTGGTGGTTAGCACAATGGCTGCATTTTTTTCTGGTTTGGGACATTTATTGCCAATGTTGCAGAATTTCAGGCATACATAGTACTACACGAAGCGGCTCTGGTCTGAGACATGGACTTTGCCGTAGCCCAGATTCAGACGCCAGCCCTGTGTACTACTATTATTAAATCTGTGGTGGATAATAAATATTGTTGAAATAATAATGTGTAACCATAACCAGTCGATCAGACGGCAATCGTTTTTATTGTAATTACCAGAGTCAAACTAAATAAAAACTGGACCACGAGAAACCCCGAAGGACGCAACAATGGCTTTGATGATATCTGATTTATTTTTGATGCAACATAAAAGCATTTGACCCCAATCTACGGTCTTAGATGAGGTCTAAGGTGGATCTCATCTACTCTTAACATCCCTAACATCAGGTGTTTGTCCTAAACCTATTTAACGCTGAAATTATGACTAGGTTCAATATTAGGACCAATATTATAAATACACATTAAGAGCCGTTCAAGTATTATATCGAAAGCATTAAAGGGAGAGAGAGTGGGGGATTTCTTATGTTTCTTTTTTGACAAATTTTCTATGGCAAATTCAAAAAAAAAAAATTGCGGACATTGATGCAAGGGTTAAAGAAAAACGTGCTTCCGTAATACTTAAACTTCCCGTATGGCTAGAAATTTAGATACACACTTAGGTTAGTATGTGTTCCTCAAGGTTCTATCTTAGGGCCAATATTCTTCATACACATTATAGCTAATGATTTAGATACACTGGCGATTAAAGTGATACCTGAGTGAGTAGGTGAAGTGGTCGATGATGGCGTGGTAGCTGGTGGTGGACTCGTCGCTCATGGACCAGCCTCCGCCCACGAAGTTGAGCCGGCCCTGTCGGATCAGCTGGTACACCATTCTGCGCACTGTAGAGAACACACGGGTTCTTACAATGTCTCTTCATTCTGGTACAGAGGAAGGACTAACTAACTAAGGAAGGGAATAATAGTATAGCCTATCAGTGGTCGTATGGAATAATAAACTGGTTTCTTATAATTGATTTATTTGAACTAATCACAAACGGGCATAGTAACACCTTATTATCTTTAAAATCAGTATTCTCACGGTAGTCGGGCAGAGTTACCCCTTACGAATAATAGATCGAAACTGACGCCGATCGGCACCGCACATGGCTATATAAAGGCTGGCTGGCGGCTACGGCAACCCCCGCTCTGCTACGACGGCCGTCGTAGCAGTGGTAGGGGACGTCGTAGCGGCATGGCTGGCTGTGACGTAGCTGTCACGCGGCATAACTGGCTCGTTCGGCATATGTTGCGTTACATTCGGCCATCCTGTAACAATTGCTCCCGCAATGGGAACACATAAACATATTAGCTTTCTAGTAGGTCTATTAGATCTTCGGTTTCTAGTTGGTCGTCCGTACTACTAGAACTATCAGAGACAGGGACCATACTACGATAAGGCCTCAAAGAATCAGATGCTACAAGGCCAACGAAACTCTTGTACCCTCGAAGTCCCTTTATACTCCTGATGCGGTACCTATCATTTCCTACGACTTTCGTCACTATATAAGGGCCTGAAAACACGTCGTCTAATTTAGTGTTAACCTTACTAGCAGTACTGGTGGGAGCTT